>CM033037.1:8306724-9028869 GCA_019207045.1 Branchiostoma floridae x Branchiostoma belcheri | reverse complement strand
ACTTAAACTTTCCTATATTTAATATCAAGTATGCAAAACGGCCATAATGATGTCCATGCACGTCCCATGGATAGCACCATTGATAGCCAAGGCATGTAAAGAACCCCTAATGGGCCTCAATGCTTGATCTGTCACTTTCTCTAATGACGATAATCACTCAGGTATTTTTGCTTGAGGGGCAAATTATGACGAAGCAAACTGTTGATGCAATCACATTGTAGTGCTAGGCTTGTTTTTTGTTTGTTGAACATATTTACAAAGATACAACCTTAGCAAAACGAATAAATATATAACATATGTCGACAAAGTCCACGTTACATCACAAACAAAATGTGGATATTTAAAATTCATTCTTTGTGAAATCTGATCTTCTGTTTCTAGTTGTGTATAAATCTTGAAAAATCACTGAGGCAGACATTAGGACTTTCCTATCCGGGGTCAATGACCGTGACCGGAACGGACACATGCTGTGTCGGACGGTTTTCCAGGAACAACAGACCGTCGGTTTCACAAACATCCGACTTTTCACGACAGTTCATAGGTCGGGCAGAAGTTGTACTTGGTGATGTAGGTCATCTGGACAATCAGTAATTTACTCCAATCTACAAGTGGTCACTTTGCTGGAATACACAGATATCCAGCCGATCTCATTAGAAAAATCTTTCTGGAATAGATCTTGTGCTCAGGGTCTCTTGGCGTCGTGGCGCCTGCTACGCGAAACTCGTCGCGTAGCTGGCTGTGATTCGTATATGGTCGGCAAAAACACCGAGATGATCACTTCGCTACGCTAAAACTACACACATATGGCACCAATGGTACTAAGGAAGGTCATTGGGAAACACTCTTGATAGTATCTAGCTACAATCTAAACCAATCACGGCGTATATAAGGGAGGTAGAAGAGAAAACTTACGAAGAGTTTGCTGACTTTCACCCAGGCGCCGCCATGTTGCCATCCGTCGGTCGGTAATCACGTGACCTAGGGCTGGTGAGTCACACCCCTGGCACTGGAGTGGCCCTTCCAGGAAGGCCATGGGTCATTACGTCACAGGCCCCGCCAAATTTAAATTTGACGCTTAATCTGGCTTATGCTCTGGATACTTTGTTTTGTTTGTTTGTTTGCTGGTTCAAATGGTTGGTTGGTTCTCTCTCTCTCTCTCTCTCTCTCTCTCTCTCTCTCTCTCTCTCTCTCTCTCTCACACCGCGAACATTTTTCATGGCAATATTAAAGAGACTACAATGCGTGGTGCTACCGCGAACTTAAAACCACCGCGAAAATTCATCTTTAACGCTACCGCGAACTTAAATTTGAACCCTTAGACCATATTGATCCATATTGTTGTAACAAGTTACATTGCATACCAAAATTATTTATCTCACCGACAGACACACCCTTTTTTTTATTCATTAATTGATTGCTTGCTTGCTTGAGTCCAAATTGAAGACCCAGATTTGCGACAAGGACATTGATGTACAGGACAGACCTGGTCTCGCGTGTGTGCGTGTCGTGTGCATGATAACTGCACATGTTACAGCGTTTGATGCATAGTCAGACGTGCGGGTGGAGAAGTAGGTCGGTGCGGCGCCACTACGGAAAGTGTCTCGCTACCCTCCCGTCAATTATCGTATAACCGTGTCATGGCGGCGAGAGTTTTGCGTTTCGTGCACGTAGCCAGCTCTCCAAAAGGCACTGGGAATAGGAGAAACCCCCAAATCACCCGGTAAAACAAACATGAGTGGGTGAGGGTTTGTACTTCCCTATAGAGAAAACCGTTCGTCCCACACGGCCCCTCGTCGTCGTGCGTGCGTCAGTATGGCAAATGAGTGACAGATGTCGATGTTTTTAATATCACATGCCATGCTGTTATACTCTCCAAGCAGAGGTAGTGGTTGTGATCGTTACAATACAGGAGAGGAGCTAGCCTGTAAAAATCACAACCACTACTATCTCCTGAACCCAACCTCTGCTTGGGGAATAATCCTGTTACCCTGCACTGCACTGTAATAGTAAAGACGAAGCAAGTGGATGTATAATCTCCAAGCAGATATAGAAAGGCAAAATCGTAACATTTCTCAAGTTCCGGAAAGCAGCTAGTTATTTCTTTGTTTGTTTGTTTGTTTGTTTTTTCTACAGAAAGGCCCACTGCTCCACGGAACCGGTAGCCTGGAAAAACGTTACGGTTTTGACTTCCTGTATCTGCTTGGAGATTGGTAATGCAGCCATAGAGCCAGTAATATGAGATAAGATTAGCAATGACATCATCAGTTTCTTCTTTCAAATCTGCCTTGGACTCAAACGGAGCAAAGCACTTTTTCGTTATCTAGTGGGGCAATGTTTATTTTCTCGGGTAGTTTGCAAAGCGCGAAGGGTACTCTTCTCAATACTGTATTCGGTCCTTTTACCTGCAGAGGTTTGGCGCTTAAGACTCCTGAAACTCCCTTATACACGGGGCCATCTAGTTGCAATAATTAGCAATGCACAGTATTACAGCCCAGTAAATGCTGTTCGACTACACAGTCTACCATATATACGTACCAGTGATGCTAGTACTACATGTAGTGACTCAGTCAAACATTATGCATTGCTGTGATCTGATGATATTGATGGCAAACACAGAACATTAAAGTTCGAAAAATACTTTTCGGTTCTTATGATGTATCGTTATAAAACGCATGGAATGTTTTTAGAGATAACATCTGACCCAAAGTTCAGTTGTCACGCACCCAGACAGTGAGCCACACGTAAAATGAGTCGTTCCCACGTCACAGACTTCAGGTGGGACAGGTAGCACCTCAGGTAGCACCTCACCTGGCCCTGCGGCACCACACCTGCAGTGTTTCACACCAGCTGACAACTAGACAACAATAGAGATATTAATGTACGGTACACTGAGGGTCACAATTTGTTTTCATGTGCGGCGGTATAAGTAGGGCAAATACAGAATATGGGCAGAGCGCTCCAGACTACATTTCAAAACTGTCATCAGTCGGTATAGCATATCGGATTTAGACTATATTGTCTGAGTCGAGATGGTGGAGCGTGCAACGTTCTGGTTAAAATGCATTTTATGATACAAGGGAATGTCTCACAAAAGCTTTCCGTAAAACTCAGGCATGGTTGGTTGATTTACTCGACGAAACAAAAAGAATTTACATGATCCCGTATAAACATATTCATCATCATCAACTTCACCGCATGTCACATTGTTCACCGAGGCAGTTCGTAATTGTTCTCCGGCTCCACAGTTTTTTCTGATGCTGTCCGTTGTATATCACTCATTGTATGTAGCTGAAATTTCACATGTCTGTATTGGTCACACCTCTCTACGACAGACGGTTTTATAGGTGCTCAAGTAGAGTAAGGTGTGATTAATGGAGCCAGTTGAATATACAGAGCGATCTTATCAGGATACGTTAGACGAAGGCTGTTCATTTAAAGTCTTCTAGATTGATTTTCCATTGACCAAGTGAAACAAAACTTTGCACAGACTTTTTTCTTGTTACAGGTAAAGATTGTGTGAAGTTTTGTTTCTCTTGGTTAAATGCAGATCAGTCTAGAACAGCTCGAGCTTATGGGACCCTAATGACCGCTCCTTATTCAACTGACTCCATTTTGAGTACAACACGTGAGAAGACTGTCTGAAACAAAGCCGGTATTAAAAAAAAGAAGTGGCAATCATCTACCTGTAAACGCACACTTCCCTGTTCACGGATAGAATTAAACGCCTTAGACAACTTCTAGGCTGAATTTTTATGGTCTGTTTCATTATTGTGGACCTAGTTGTTACCTGGTCCGAAAAATGCTTCACACAACCGCAAAGTCCTGCAACAAAAAAAGCCTTTGTTCAACCGGCACAACACGACAGTATCACAACATGGGGGAAGCTTTGTGTAGGTTACCTAGTGATGGACAAGGGTTTAACCATTGCATCAAGTTAAGCCAGGAAATGCGGTTTGCCGAGACGAAACTCTTTTGTTTGTTTGAACTTTGTTTATTCATGAAAGCTCAAATCGGCTTGTAGGCAAGCTTTTCATTGAGGTTATGAAGGAAGAGGCAAGGGTCAGACAAATTATATAACAGAGATAAGTTTTACATCACAAGTCCTAATGAGTCTTATAAGTCTATATACACAATTTGTACATACATGGTACGAAATACATAGTAGTGAGAGCCGTACATGATTCGAGTCCGTTTTCTTCTTAAGGTTTTCTTCTTCAGGTTAATGTTTCCCAAGAGTTCTTATCTCCAAGATTCCCTCACAAAACGGCACAACTTTCATACAATTAGTATACCCTGGAAACCAGACGTTTTAGCCACGGCCGGCAGAGAATCTATTCGGCAGCCAAGGCAGGTCTTCCCGAAGACCATAGATGAGCACTTCGGGGGAGAGTTTGCCCCTGTCCCTGGTGCTGAGTGACATTCACACTGACACTGACACCCCTGTCCCTGGTGCTCTCCCTGCATAACGATTCATACCGATAATTTTACATTTCTTGTGTATGTAGACAAAACTTATCTGCACTTAAATAAACATCTACAAAGAAACGAGAAGAAGCTGATGTATTCACATTAGCTTGGGCTGGATCGTATTTGGTGTATTTGTAAATATTTGGTCTAGAGGGCCTAGGACTTCTCACAGCGATGAAAGACATACTGTTCTGGAAGTCAAACTTTACATACTTGCTGCACCTCATAGAGGATGATTAATGATGATGATGATGATGTAAATATCTCTTTTTTGTTGCTTCGCTCATTGGGGAAAATATGTTTAAGAAAGGTAATTCTTTCAGTATAGCATACACTGTAGATATCAGTGAAATGAAATACTGACTGGTACATCATGACAGATCACAACAAGGCACTAATGCTATAACTTATAAGGGCGTTTCCGCATCAATGGCCATCATGCATGTTTCCGTCGGTGTGCCATTTCCTCTTCATCGTTGATGTTTCCTCGAGTGTGTATCAGCTATGTTGCTACAAGATACTGTCCATACGGTTAGTGTGGAATTAGTTTTCTTTTTTTAATACTCTTGACGAATTTTGCTGATTTTACAGCCGAAAATGAGACGCGAGCGGAGGTCGTCCTTTCACTGCCACATTCGGGACGCTAATCTCCTAGTGGCATGTTGGGCACTGTTTAGCCTTTTGATACTGTCTTATGTTTGTCTCTCCCAGACTGACTACGCTGGCTGTTATAAGGAGATTTATTTGCCAGGGGAGTTTTCCTGCCAAAGAAGTTGGCCGGTCTCTGAGGTTAAACATTAACATTAGCGTAGACTGACTCCCCTGGCCAATTTCCCGATTTTATGACGAATTCTAGATCTACTATCTCCGTATCCTCGTAGGACGGCCTGGTGGAAGCTAGTCTTATGCCACCGGTAAATCTGCATGGAGCTTACAACACCGCCGGATCCGGTGTCAAGATTAGTGGTTACGACGACTACTTGCTTCAACATAAGCTTAGAATATGGATACTTAGAGTATATATAGCCTATATATATATAGCGACTACACCAGTGTCACTTACTTTCAGAATGTGAAAGGTGGAGGCTCGAGTTCTTGGAAAACACACGTTAAATTAAAACTGACAAACAACACGGTTTTTCTGACATATGATCTCCTTTCGTAATGGGTTTTGATTATCCTAAACCCTCCACACATTAATCTACTATGTTGCCATGGGAGATTGCGAAAGGTATTCATAACAGGGAGTGTGGGGTATGGTAATTCCAGTTTCTTGGACAGGGGGACTTTTCAATTTCTCCAATTATCATGACATATGTGTCAATCTTTTGGTTCTTTTGATTATCCTAAATCCTCCACACATTAATCTGGGATGTTGCCATGAGAGTTTGTGAAAGTTATTCATAACAAGGAGTGTGTGGTATGGTAATTCTGGTTTCTTGGAGAGGGGGATTTCCCAATCTCTCCCATCATTACGTAGGTGTCGATCTTTTGCTTCTTGGAACGAACTAGTTTTCTTTCTTCTTTTTTTAAAGAAATTAATCATTTTGTAAGAAATGATTAAGTGGTGCGATCCACAGACTGTACGGTCGACGGTAGAAGTTAGCCCCATCAGATCCATCTGCGGGCAGAAATGTATGAATATGGCGGCGGTTTAACTGGGGTCTGTTTTGGCGTGTGTGTGTATTTGTTTGGGTCGAAGTTATTTTGATGCTCTGTCAGTAGATTGATAGGAAGTGAGGGCGAAGATGACTACGAGATGACAGACTTGTCACAGTGGCAGGAAGCACAGATCAGAAGGGATAGAACTAGTCGTTAGTCAGGCCAAGGACTTGATGAAGACTCCTTGATTGATCAGACATAACAGTCCGCATCATAGAACTTGCTATTTTATTTACGGGAAGGCATTGTTTTTGGTATGTCTGTCCGTCCGTCCGTCTGTACGATTGCGCAGTTAAAAATATTTTCCATGTGCTAGTCACTTTCACCTTACAGTGGAGTGGCAAGAAGTAATCAATGTGCAGATTTATTGTTAATGAAAACCTTTTGATATTTTCTTGTTGATAAATTACAAGTGAACAAGACATACGAGAAATTCTAGATAATTCAGTCTTGAGATCTTCGAGCTGTTGAACAGTTGAACATATACTGACCGTTGCCGACTTTTATGGCTAACGGCACAGCACAATGTTGGCTCCACCGCGCCTTTTTCCTAAACTATTCTGTGGGTAGGGAAAATAGTACAAATGGCCAAAAATGTAGAACAATCTACCAGAGATGTTAGCCAACTATGGGGATAGCATATTCTGCGTTTTGAGCTATGATTTATCATTTCCCCTGTCCCCTGTAGTGCCCAGGTGCAAGGTGCTGCACTTTGCCTGGGCCAATCTTATTAATTCCAGTGCCGTACCATTAGCCGTAAAAGTCAACAACAGTCAGCACATGTTGAATTAAAGCTTAGCCACAGGGTTCTAAGAACCAGCACAGGTTCTCAATAGGTGGTGTGAATCTCAGACGCCTACTGCTACGTTATTTACACGTGTAACGATTAGTCCACATATTCAATGCAAACAATTTTTCACAACGTACCTTTTACCAGGTATTCGGTGAAGGTTTCCAAGATTTGTCTGCATATTTCATAAGTCCGTATTGAAGTCAACTTTCTGTTACATGTAAGAGGTTAACCCACTGTATTTCTTCCTCCTTCCCTCCCTTTCTGCCCCCTCACTCCATCCATCCCTCCTGCCTGCCTCCCTCCTTCCCTCCCTTACCCGTCACTCTCTCCCTGCATCCACTCATACCAACCTACCCCCTCCCTCCGTCTCTCCCTCCTTCCCTCCCCCCGTCACTCTCTCCCTGCATCCACTCATACCAACCTACCCCCTCCCTCCGTCTCTCCCTCCTTCCCTCTCTGTCTGCCTCCCTCACTCCATCCATCCTCCCTGCCTGCCTGCCTCCTTCCCTCCGTCCCAACCTCTTCCTCCCTCCCTCCCTCCCTCCCTCCCTCCCTCGCTGCATCCATCCATACCACCCTAGTTCCCTCCCTCCTTCTCTGCCCTGAGTACCGCCCTCCTTTCCTTCCTCCCTGCCTCCCTGTCTCCCTCCCTTCTACACTCCCTCCTATCCCTATCCCTATCAATACCCCTATCCCCATCCATCCATCCATCCATCCATCCATCCATCCATCCATCCATCCATCCATCCATCCATCCATCCATCCATCCATCCATCCATCCATCCAATCCATCCATCCATCCATCCATCCATCCATCCATCCATCCATCCATCCATCCATCCATCCATCCATCCATCCATCCATCCATCCATCCATCCATCCATCCATCCATCCATCCATCCATCCATCCATCCATCCATCCATCCATCCATCCCATCCATCCATCCATCCATTCATCCATCCATCCCATCCATCCATCCATCCATCCATCCATCCATCCATCCATCCATCCATTCATCCATCCATTCATCCATCCATTCCACTTTCTCTACCTACATCCACCCACCCACCCACTGATCGTCGTTCCTACCCGGGAAAGTACCTATCTTCCACCGGACCCGCTGACTTCATTTCTATTCACAGCGATGCAATCTTCAAGTCTAGGTAATAGTTTAAGTGATGACTGTGCGTTTAGGATGGAATACGGCAACAGTCCGATTCGTTAGGACTATTACGCTAACAGTAATTAAACTGGTAACAAGGGTTGCGAAAGGAAAACCGGTCTAGAGGGAGTTGGAGAGATCCCTTAAGAACGATAATTACACCTGTTATTATTCTTAAGGGTGCCTCCCGGCCCCTAATGACGGCCTTTTCTTGAACAGATCTTATCTTTACGGTGACACAGTCATAAAAAAACGGCAACAAATGTGTTGCACTAAATCCTACAGCCTTCAGTTCACACATCGTGACCATAAATCGACACGCTACATATTGTGGATGACACCCATAGGGAAAGAGTAACAGCAGGTAGAGTACATTGATGTTAAGGCAAGTGTTACGACCTAATATGTGATGATGTAAGCTGGTTGATACGCGCTGGCCCCCTACTGTTTCACCCCTATAGGGGCCCCAGTAATCCCTAGCCAAAGGGATTCAGTGCTCCACAGCGCAGATAGCCACTGTAAAGACGTTAAGAATACAATCTATAGTTTCAAGCTCCTACAAGAACGCTATCAATAATTCTTACTGTATGTAAGCGTGAGATCCGTGGAGTAGCAGTGTTCACTTTTGAAAAGGAGAAATCTTTCTTGTTCTTTTCTGTAGTTGTGTCCCTGTCACATTTGGCGAAAATCAATCGGACGACGATTCTGCGGCAATCGTCCGAGCCTCGCTTATGAGTAACTTTATTGCACAACATGTTTGTACATGGTACAAAGTATGGCTTGTATGTGACAGGGACGGTTTTCAGGTGAAAAATACGCGCGACCCGGCCTCTGTCGATCTTAAATATGACCGATATTCCATCGATACGCCCAAAAGTCGTGGATAATGTGACAGGGGTATAACGAAGCTAGTCCAAAATTCTTTCTATTGGAGATGGTATCGCACTTTATTACCCACAAAATGAGTCAGGATGAGGGACCATATACACTGCTCCAAGAGCGCGCCGGTCAGTGCTGCAGTACTACATTTCACCTGATGGTGTCACTGTTAGCTAGAGCCGTTTTGTATGAGGCCGTCGGAGTTGTATCTTTCCTCCGCTGTCCGACAATCCTGTTTTGAGACTCCTGTAGCTCTACAACTTAGCCCATCACAGTTGCTAATTCAACAATAAACTTATCTCAGCGAAACATATCCATAAGTAAATTCCACGTGGACCTGTAAAGCGTTTGCTGACGACAGACGCCTACGCTAGTGCAATACCGTTGAGATCTGTTGTCGCCATGGTTTTTTGCTCCCATGTTAGTTGGTGGCGTCACGGGTCGACGCTGGTGACGTCGAAGTGAACGTTACAAATGAAGCTCTGTGTAACTAATGTAGTATACACAGACCTGAGGGGGTGGGGTGGTGCTGAGATATGATCTTTAATAGGCACCAGTGAATTATGACTATCTACTTTAATAGCTCTTAGATCCTCCTACAACTAATGTTGTAACGGTCGGCAAACAGAGTTTTCGGTCTATTACTTGCACTTGCACCCCCTCGTTGTTTTAAATTCCCTCCCCTTTTGCACTGTGCCTCTAGGTTCAGTCTTCGGTCTCCCACTAGTTCTCATCCATTAGGTCACCGATTCAATGCGAGTCTTGTTGCTCTGAGGTTGTTATTTCTACATTATTGAACCATGAACGTAGCACATAGATCCTCCTACAACTAGTGCTGTATCGGTCGGTAAACAGAGTTTTCGGTCTATCATTTGCATCCCCCTCTATGTTTTGCAGTGTGCCTCTAGGTTCAGTCTTAGGTCTCCCACTAGTTTGCATCTTTTAGGCCACCAATGCAAAGCAAGACTTGTTGCTATGAAGTTGTTCTTTCTCCATTCATCATCTACTGTGAACTTAGCCTCCTACCTAGACCGTCTAGATTCATGTCATTTCAAGTGCCAGATCCAAGTTGAAAACCACCAAGCTGAAGTTAACTGCCCGTTTAAAAACCGCAAATCAGCACCAATAACATATCGGCGGTCGCACCTAGAAGATCTTTGAAGGAGGCTACTAGTCTCTACCTGATTGACTACGTGGCTATTATAGGGAGAATAATTTTGCCAGAGGAGTTTGGCCACCATAGAGCTCTACCAGACTGACTATGCTGGCTATTATAAACTGAAATGAAGTTTTATTGATTAAATGAATGAAGACCTTTATTGCACATTTTTGCCACACCGGGCTAAGTACAGGTCACAACAAGACATGTTGAAAAGATACAGTTCACAGATACAAAATGAGACTATTGCTGGATAAATTCAACCTCTCCTCGCTTTTTCGTTATAGTGGAGATAAAAGAGCAAATATGTTTTATGATCATTAGGGAGAATAATTTGCCAGGGGAATTTGCTACCAGAGGAGTTGGTCGGCCGGAAGGGATACATGAACTTTAGCGTGGACTGACTCCCCTGGCCAATTTCCCGATTTTTTGGCCGAATTCTACGATCCCCGTACCCCGTTAAAATGCCTGGTGGAGGCTGAGGCTCTCATGACTTGTCCTCTTATCATTAGATTAAAATTTCTCATAAAGCCCTAACGCACGCAGACATATCTAAACCTCCTTGGTGTTACATGGGCGAACTAGTATGGTTTTACAAGTGCGCCTTGTGGGGTGTCTAAAATCAATCCCTTTTATGTCAGCTTAAGCTGGTTTCTTAAAGGTCATACTAGGTGCACGTAATGATGTCTGAGCCTATCTTAGAAGGTTTATCATAATAAAAGCTACTTCCTTATATATACTTTGACATTTTACAAGTCTGGACTGCATACCCTATCACAGCGTAATCTGCAGTACCGCTTCTGGTTGAAATTGACAAATATCTGTCTTTTCAGGAATTAGGAAATTGCATAAGACTCGCAAAGGGGTTTAGGTTTTGAACGTTTATTTGACTTCTTTTTCAAAAATATGACCATCCAAAGACAAGAAGTACAGTACTCAAAACATATCACAAACACAACTATGGGATATTAGGTAATGAATGACACGTTTTAAAAATTACAATAGTAGTCGAGTTTAAATGTACACGGCTTGTAAACTGAAACGCTCTGATCATGCACATGAAATGCTACCACATCTAAACTTAATTTATACTTGTGAAAGAAGATGTTGAACAAATGTAACAGTATTTCTGTCCGCCTTTGTAATTAACTGAGTGATTGCAATGTTGAAATTGTGTATATAAGATATATAACGTTATCTCTGCCAGTCAGGCAGCGTCATAAACCAAATTCTCTGAGTAAGTGCAAATCCAGGACCCTGTTTGGTTATGTACTCTCTGGTTCAATTTCATTTTCAACTGAGATGCCACAAGTTTCACTGCACTGCTTTTTTATCAATGCCATCATCACAATCACATTTCATTATTGGGAAAAACATTGAATTTACAAAGAGTAGCAATTCTGTTGTTCAAACTGAACATGACATAACCCGTCACACCTTCTTCTGTACATCATTTTAGATGAATGAATAATTTCATATCACTCACAATCAAATACAAATATGTACTTTTATATCACTCACAATCCAATACAAATATGATAGTTAAAGTTTTGGTACACATTAAAATCTCATACTTAATGAATAACTGATAACATATAAAAAACGTGTCATAGTAAAAGTCTTAATAGACATTAAATCAGATACATATATATAATCAAAGTGCAAGATAAAGGACAACTATTGAGATATTCATATTAACACAAGACTAATAAGTATGTAACATAATATTATGTCGCCCAGGGCACATTGAAAGCACAGAATTTCAAAAAGAGGACTATATAGCCAATATACAATATGTCTATCAGCAAACAACTATTCTTAATGAGATGATCTCAGTCGTCCATAATCAATATGTGTCATACATCATCAACAAAATTATCCAAAATCTTGATAATGCTTGACTACCTTTAAATGAAAGTTGCACAGAATTCTAAAAAGTAGGAATATATTGCCAGCATATCAGCACACTGTTGGTGAGTAAGTAAGTAAGCAAGTAAGTAAGTAAGCAAGTAAGTAAGTTGGTCTTATGCATGAAATATTTCCATATTCATTATCATGCTATACATCATATCAACAAAATGACAAACTCTTGACAATGCTTTGCTAGCTTTTATGATGATGAAATTTGCACAGAATTTTAAAAAGCAGAAATATGTCTAACAGCAAAAACGTATTGTTCTTCATGACATTATCTCAGTCGTCATATTCAACACGTATTATAAACTTTTCACTATGAAAAAAATCCTGTTTTTCTAAAGTGGGCAATTGTGGAAATCATAATGAAAGGTTTATTGTATTTTGATCATTTTTGTTTGAACGATTCATTTGATTGTACATGTCTTCAGTACTTAAACAGCCTGCCAGTGAAAGGAAATTAATCATATGTAAATGTGATAGACGTTATGTTCACATGAATGATATATCATTATCATGTGAACATAACGTCTATCAAATTTGTATTGTTTATGTTACAATGTTCTTGTAATGAATAATGCACACATGCAAAAAGAAATACACAAGCCTAATAATTTGGGCCGCAACTTGGCTTTGATCGGAATAAACCATTCTCTCTTCTCTCTCAACACTTGGTCTTTTCTGAAGACATTGACGTGACCTTTAAATCAATTGTCTAGCGCTCTCATTGGTGGGACCAATTGGAAACGGTTGGTGATGTCATAGAAAGAACACCATTAGCTGGTATGGCAAGGACTCATTTCTGTGACGTAGCGACCCGTTACTTATTTCATTTCTCTGTAACGCTAGTTCACCTTTATCCGGCAGGGTAACCTATATTCGTTGTGTTTACCAACATGGTATTAAGGGATATCATGCAACTGGACGGACTTTGGTTTCAAGTTGCAATATGTTCAAAATATTGTAGTTTGAAACTACCGTCCGTCAACTTGACATCCCTAGATACCCATTTCTGAAAGCAACGGATATAGGTTACCCCACTGATAAGGGTGAACTAGCGTTAGCTGTAAAGGCTACGGATCTAACATTGTTCCTGGATAGATGGTTACAGTATTGTTAACCACGTTAGTCACCACTAACTGTCCCCCTGGGCCCACAGCGATACCACACGGGTTTTCTATCTCAACGATTGTGCGGACAAACCGCCCACTGCTTGTGAACATGTCTACCCGATCCTTTTCATAGTTTGCTACCAAAACGTGACCGGAGCTGTCCGCATACACGCCCATAGGACGCAGCAGCTGGTTATCCCCGCCAGAGCCTCCAAATCCGAAAAGCCTGCGTCCGGAGTGGCCGAACACATGGACCGTGTTGTATGTAGAATCCGTCACAAGGACCCTTCCTCCAATGGCGGTTGTGACATATAAGAATTGGTTAAATGTAGTGGATGGACGTGGTGCCCTTTCCATACTCCTGTAGAACGATCCATTTGTATGGTACATCAGGATTCCCTGAAGTATGATGATGATGATTTTCTTATAGCGCACGTCCAACGCCATGGCAACGTCGTTGGACCAAGAGTTTGATTGGCCGTTCACGCCGAAGCTGGTCAGTGGTAGCGGAATATCACTCCGACTGTACTGTACTACATATACAGGACCGCCGTAACCAAATTTCTTTTGTCCCACTACCCAGGGGTGACCCTCTCCGTCGATGCAGATGTCGGTAGGTAGTATTTTCTGTTGATGATATCTAGAGGACACGACACTGGTGACAGTGGGGAAGAGGCGGAGAAAGACGCCATTGATGTCGAAGACTTGGACTCGTTTGTTGACCTTGTCGGTCAGGAATATTTCACCGTCGGCAGACACGGCCACTGCGCGGTTCATCGAAAACCTCCCTGGGGACACTCCCGGTCCGCCAAAGACAATCTTCTCTGTAAATCATTTCACCTGGTTAGTAAATGAATGTACAACAACTTCTTTACGCCAAAAAGCAGTTACTCGTACTCAAGCAACTGGATATGGTTTTGGAAACGGTCAGGCGTTTCAACTGCTATCCCGCAGTTTTCGACAGTGACACTGAAGTGATCTGGAAGAAACAGGTATTTTATACCCTAACTATGAATGAAGTCCAATAGGATGTCCAGATCACTTCAGTGTCACTGACGAAAACTGCTGGGTAGCAGTTGAAACGTCTGACCGTTTCCCAAACCATATCCGGTTGCTTGAGTAACTGCTTTTTGGCGTATCTTACTACCTGGATGTCTAACCTACATCGACAAACAACTTCTTTATTTACAAACACATACGCACAAGAGCCGACGTTTAGTCTGTCACGAAAGTCTGTTTCTACTTCGCACTGCAGGTGGGTCACGTTTGCAACCACATTTGTAACTCAGCAGCGTCATCTAGCTGCAAAGGGAAGTAGTACACGTACCAGTCTTTATTGCAGTCTCCGAAGCGTCGGCTCTTTTGCATAGTGATAGCGACAACTTCCTTTTCTATTTGAGAGTGTACGCGTAAACATACCTCGTAACGAGGCGGTTTGGCAGTTAATATCCAATGAAGTACATGTAGAAGCTTAAAAAAAACAAGAGATCGACGGTCTCATATTTCACTGAAATAATTAGTGCTTTGTGAACTTCTTATTTTGTTCATTATTGGCGACACCTCAGGGTGTCCTAAATGTGAATTTCTCGCTACATATTCTGTCTGCATTGTCCTGCCTACTTTGTAACTTTGCACCCAGGTCCAGTCAACCTTTCTCATCCTAAGGTACCAACCTGGCAACAACTTTGGACCCGGGCCAAGCCAACTTTCCCACCTTACCAATCTCCATTTACAAACAACTTCCACATCATTTCCTGTCACTCACTAATATTCAAACAACTACGAACACAAACCAAACACACTGACCGAAAGCATTAGACCTGCATTTTACGGAGCTAACAACGCAGAAATCATGTAGCATTGTAGGAAGTTTTGACGAAGTCAAACAGTTCCGTGTTTTGTGTTTGTTCCCCCAATTCATTTCGATATTGGTAAGATTTACCTTGTGAGATGCTGGAGGCTTTGGGTTGTGTGGCGTCCGGTGGGCTGTCGGAAGTTTTGGGCAGTGCGATGCCATGTGGGCCTTCGTAGGTTTTGGGCAGTGCTGCACTTTCTGACTTGATAGAAGCCGATGACAGTGTGACATTGATGGCAGTTGGTGTCCCCTAAGACGACATTAGGACATGGTAAGCTGATTTGTATTGTCTTACCTTAATTCAGAACAAAAAAGAACAATAATCATCATATCAAAATATAATAATATAGAATGATTTGCAATATCAATATATCAGGAAGTTTACGGTTTTTTGGTAAGTGCTGTAGACCAGCAGTCATGATAGGTAGCTAACACCTATGGGTCAGGTGAATTGGAAACGTCCGAATTCTGTTTATTTATGTAAATGAGCAAACACGAACCAATCATTACCAACCATCAAACTAAGAACTGTCTGTTTCTATGACATTGGAGGTGTGATGGCTGCTTTCCATAGTAATAGAGAATCCTGAGCCCCTATTGGATGGATTTTGATAGTGATTAAAAATCCTGAGCTCCTATTGATGAGTCAAGGAAAGGGAGCGGTTCTCTCGAACTCGAGGTATACGGCCACAGGCTCTTTGTGAGGAGACCCAATATTACCCCGGCAACATTCTACAATTGCATAAGATAGTACCAAACTGGCCAAGGAGTGCAGTCAGCCAAGAGGTGTCCATGCATTTGCCATGTAGCGAAGCACACTCCTAAGCCGGCTTCAATCCTCTGACAGCTTTTGATACCATCTTATGCTACCGTAAGATCTGCTTGCAAATTAACTACAACGCTCGGGCTAACAGCACAAAGCGTTCACAGAAGTTGTAAGTCTTCTTACCGTGGACATGACCGTGAGATTAGCCCCTCCCTTCCTCTCAAAGCTGCAGCACTCAGGGGGGCCGCTTGGAGTGTAGGTAGTAAGCATAGCTGATGTCATTGGCTGTGGAACAATTGACACATAGTTAACATTTGTTCACTTAACTGTATTTTCTGACTTATGTATTGGCTAGATACAAGATCTGTATGTCTGAA
The DNA here is from genome assembly GCA_019207045.1 of Branchiostoma floridae x Branchiostoma belcheri. Classification (NCBI taxonomy): domain Eukaryota; kingdom Metazoa; phylum Chordata; class Leptocardii; order Amphioxiformes; family Branchiostomatidae; genus Branchiostoma; species Branchiostoma floridae x Branchiostoma belcheri. Next base: position 9,012,722 of record CM033037.1, on the reverse strand, counting down.
TAACATGGCCTAAACAGTTTTCGATGTAAACATACCACCGACATCGCCCCTGTGATAAGTATGATTTGCCATGCTCTCTTGTCCTAACTTGTCCCAACAATGATTGAAAATTTCATCAACATTGAATGAATGACCAGAAACTGGCAAGGACAGAAGAAAACAAAGCTTTTTGACTTGAACCACAACCATTTGTTAACATGCCGTGGTTTCACAAACTCACTACTAGTACTTGATTGGATGGACAAATACTCTAGTTTGTAATAAAGAAGACTCTCAAATGGATAAATAAAAAGCGGACAGTATGAAATAAGCTTTCACAAACAGAATGGCTTCAGAATGTAATACCATGCCACATGAGTTACAAACTATGTCATGACGGTGGGAATTCACTAAAACACTAGTACTATCCCATGCACTATAGCTAATTGATCGGTATCCTTACACTTGCTGCCATGAAGTTTTTTTTTTTTCAAGGGGGCAGTGAATGTTAAGAGCCTCGACGGTACTCAGGCAACCGAAACAGATGTATACGAGACTCCAAAAATTGAAATACAACCGTTGAAGCGCGTACGCTTTGTGTGTTTGGAATCTTTTTAACTTCATTGTCATGTTGTGTTTACTGTGTGCTGATTGTTGGTTTATATGACGTACATTCGATTGTATTTTTCTCTCCCGGGAGAGTAGCTGTCACTTAGTAAAGGAGAGCTGTTTAAACTGCTGTTTAAACTTTTTTCCGCAACTGCTATGGCCTATTGCACAGTTTTATAATGTATATGTATGTATGCACTATATTTTGTGTACCTATGGGTTTTTATACCTGAAATAAAGAATAAAGATTAAGATTAAACTAAAATACCGTGTGAGTGTTCTTCCCACTGAAATATAGCCAAGTCACGGTCCAGCCGATGATCAGGAACGCTATGAAGGCGGCTGTTACAACAGCCACGCACACCCTGCCGTTTGTACAGCCAGACAGGTTACCTGGGAAGGATTTAATGCAATAGAAATGTCAACAACGAAATAAGAAAAGCACCAAGGGAGCACAAAACTGTTACAAAACTATCAGGAGACTGGTGATATACAGACTAGCAACTCTTTAGTCCAAGCTGTCTTTGCAATTTGTTGTTTGAGTGAAAAATAGTGTTTAAATCTAGGATAACATCAGCATATTGACTGTTCCAGCAAATATCAGCAAAATATTAGCTATTCCCTATTTGGTAATAGAGATTTGCGATTTCGCTAAAGGCAAATTACTGAGAAGGGAGACATCATGGATATTCATAGAAAATGTTGCCTTTCTAGTTTCAATTAACGTTTCCCATCCTCCATTCCTGCAACATGTACATAAGAACATGTAATACTATTTTTAGAATTTTTTTTAAAAGATGTACTATATGGTAATAAGGTATCTGTATCTTACCGAAAACCGATTCTTTGCGATCGTTTTGAGGCGCGTACATCGGGTTGGGCCTCAGGGAGTTTTGAATGATTGTATACAAATCACTGCTGGACGCGTTACCCCCGGCTAAGTTTACGGGTACGTTAATGTTGCGATTGGAAACGGTCTTAGCTCTTTGCAAATGTTCCTTGGGTCGGGTCTCCTCGGAGCGTTGGTCATGCCGCAAAATATTCTCCTGGCACATGTATGCGGTAGCGTATGGTCTGATGATATCGTCTTTCTGTCCGTTTTCGTTTGCCGTATCACCCGCTGTCGGTGCGGTGTTGTCATCATCATCGTCTTGGTATCTGACAGCATATGGCTGGATACAAAGATTATCGTCCTCGTTCCTGGATGGCACCAAGGTGGCATCAAGATTGTGGTGTTGTGTAGTCAGATATGTCGGCAGAAAGACATCGTCGTCATCATCTTGAAGACGGGCTGCAGCGTATTGTAGGCTCTCATTTTCTGTTGACTCCGAGGCTGATTCAAGCATGGGCAGTGTACGTTCTTGCACCCCTGTGCTGTCATCATCGCTTGCTAGTGTTGAGTTGGGTTCATATTCTAGTTCTTGAGGACGTGAGACGGCGTATGGCTGCAAGTTGGGGGTGTCTGCCTCTGCGCTTGGGTGGAACACGTCAGGGGCAGAGTGACCGTTTGGCTGGGGAGGATTTTGCGGGTACAGCGGATTGGGGTTTGGGACGTTGTCTTTGTCGATTTCATTCGAATTGGCGGTGGTTGGTTTGTACGCGGGGTTGGGGTCCCGGGCGTTTGCCTGACACATCGGATCCGTAGGAAGTGTGATGGAAGGATGACAGGTGTCATTCATAGCGTCAGTATCCTCCTCGTGTGGGTTAGATCCTCTCAAGTAGGTTGTGCTACAAGTGGTGCATCTTAAAGTGAATTTTTCTTCCTGAAAGCACTCTTTACTTTGCTCTTGCTCTGAACTTGTCTTGTACAGGGCCATGTCGAAGTTTGCCATAGGTCTAGAGTTTGAGCAATCAGCACGTACCTTCTTCAGAAATTGGTCTGCAAATAGACAATGACAATGACTTTCTAAGCAATCTAGTCGACATGGAAATGAATACATTTTTTGCAGACTACTTTCATCATGTGTAGGTTGTTTCCTTATTAGTGACATTCACTATTTGTTGTTGTTAATTTGTCGTGACATCACGGAATGACTGTCGCATTGCAGTACGCCCCCATCTTGCCCACACGTTATAAGTTGAAATGGAAAAGAATACATTTTTCATAGACTAGGGTCAGTGTATGTAGTGTGTATTCTTATTAATAAACATTCGCGCTTTACTTTGTAATATAGCTCTTAAGGCAGGACTATGCGATATCAAAAAACAATACGCTGCATTTTTAGAATATTCAATCTTTTCCTGTTATACTGGTACCTATCTCTTCCACCCATACCCCTCCTAACGCAATAGAACGGTCGGCCATGGTCGATAAAGATAATTGATGGTAAATATTTCTGTAAGTTCTTGCCATGCCAAGCTTGGGGTATTTCACCATGTACCAGTAAGGCGGAGCTTGCATGCATAAATTGAAAAAGAGTAGGCGGTTGCATAACTAAGGTCACAGAGGTTAGGAGAGTAGGAGGTTACATTACATTTCATAGTATTTTCAATATGTTTTCAGGAAACACCAATGACAAGTACTACATTAACCGTTTCCCAATGCGAAGTGGCAGACAATCACCAAAGTTCAATTATCAACTTGCTTCCACATAATTGCACCTGTACATGGTACGGTCATTTATTTGTATCTTTAATTTTTACAGTGGAAGAGAGGACATTGTATATGCATATTGGTTTTGGCAGCATGTGCGCGCGTGTCCTCTATATATCTATTCATGAGAAGCTCAGGTTTATATTTAGGTCATGAGGGAGGTAACAAGTCAGATGTGTGTGGATGTGTGTGGATGTGTGTGTGTGTGTTTGTTTGTGTGTGTTTGCGCGTGTGTGTGTGTTTGCGTGTGTGTGTGTGTTTGTGTGTATATGTGTATGTGTGTGTGTGTATGTGTATGTATTTGTGTCTGTGTGTGTTTGCGTGTTTGTGTGTGTGTATGTGTTTGTGTGTGTGTGTCAGTGTGTGTGCGCGTGTGTGTGTGTGTGTGTGTGTGTGTGTGTGTGTGTATGTATGTATGTGTATGTGTGTATGTGTTTGTGGGTGTGTTTGTTTCCGGGTATTTGTAGCATAACTTAAGAACGTCTCAATGGATTATGATGATATCTAATATGTGGTAGGATCTTTGGAGGCTGAAGGTCAAGGTCAAATTTGGACATCCTGGCGGTTGCCATTGGTACTGTACATTTAGGGATATCAAGTCGACGGACGTTGGTTTCAAGTTGCAATATTTTATTGCAGTTTAAAACCACCGTCCATTTTTCAAACCAACGGATATATGTAAGGTGTTAAATAGATGACGCCTAAAACAGGCACATCTAAAGCTGATACTGAATACTGAAGGATAATATCTCCTCTGACAATTTTGTTTTATTTTACTGTTTCAATACCTAACCATTATGTGAAACATTATAGGGTATTCCAAATTGGAGAAAATAACAGCAATCAGCTATCGTGCAAGAGACATTTTACTGAAAATAGCAAGTGTCATTGAATAACTATTTTTACAAAGTTTTGTACTCACTGTGTGACTTGTGCGGATCTCACTCGGAGTCCAAGTCGCCGTCAAGTACACGAAGAAGAGCGTCGTCTGTGAAATGCCGCGCCGCGTGAGTGTTACACTAAATGGCCTGTATACCGGGTATATAAATTAGATACAGACACAAAAATGTGAGGGTCTAGTTCTGGCGCTTTGTGACACGGGGCGACAATGACATTCGAATTAAATCATTTATGCAACACTCGGGGCGAACCACTTTTCTAAGGCCAAGAGAAACCAATTCTGTGTTTCATTTTACAGCCCTGAAGGCATTAGGGTCGGTGGGTAGGGAGATATCCTTTTTTATCACATTTTTGCTGGAGTGATAAAGAAAATTCACGTGAAAACATGACCACAGACAAAGTATCATGGCCGAGCACATTACTTTATTGGTCTGTGCGTTGTAACATAGTTTCTTATCACTTTGGCTTGATATCTTAAATACAACGTCAACGTTACATGCACCAAGAATTCACTGTTACTGTAGAGAGCTAGACAGGTGTTCAATGTATGACATGCCTATTCACACTGCATGCAGAGAGAAGTTGCGTCTCTTGGAGAAACTATATCACTGTAAGAATCTGTCATATTCTATAATCTCACTCAACAGTGTTTAATATCATACGGATGCATTTTTTTCTTATTGCAGTTGGTAATAACTCTATATAAGAATTGCACAAGTTTTCACAGTTTCACAGTGACCCATGCTACAGTTATAAGTACACTAGAGGGAAAACAGAGAATTCTTGAATACTAGTAATCTGAAGCGGTTTCTTGGATTCCTCATGTATCATTTGATCATGTATCATGTGAAATACCAGACTTGGTTCGGGTATAGTTTATAGTATCATATGTACAGGATTAAGATGAAAATAGTTCAATCTTGTTTTTCCATATCACATCTATAGATAGAGTACTCGAATACATCTACTACCACAATTTGATATATGCATACTATAACAACACATGAGAATAGATAAAGTAAACATTATGATTTGTAAAGATAGGTACTAGTACATGGTATGACATTTATCATACACGCTATTCTACACAACATTGATCATCACATTACAAACATATTTACAGGTATACATCGTTTACGATGGAGCTGTACAAACTATGATAATGCGTCTTAGTAAATGACATCTACAACGTTTGGCAAGCTTATTTATCTTTTTATGTCTTTTTGTCTATTTTTAATGCATTTCTATGTGGCATGAAATTTCACAATGCCTGCACCGTATTTGGTACAACTTACATTACTGATTTCTGTGATTGTGTCGATTTTATATTTGGCATGTCATATTTTCACAAATTTTTGATGCTATGAGGTCTACAGCAGATAGATATTGCCCAGGTGCTGTGGTTATATACAAACTCGTAATATATAATCTGTAACAATTACTTCTTCAATATGGCACATGATATATATTGTCCACCCTGTATCAATGTTGCGAATGGAATAGCATACAGAATGTACATGTACTTGTACTTGTATCCATAAGTATCCCTACTGTCCTACCTCGGTACATATTAGCAGTCATGGGATCCGGTACTTCAGCATATTTCTTAGGCTTGTGTCTTCATAACAAGTAAAAATATTTCTCGATTAGGTATACATTTTGCATTGTTACCTAAAATCATTGGAACGTGAAAACATAAAATATCACTACCATTTATATAGTAGTATACTATCATAGCTTGGTTTCATTCTGTGTCTTTGGCTGCCATATATTTGGAAGAAGGATGAATGTTGTGATTACACTGTTTAGATGTCTATCTGGAAGTTAACCGCGCCGTTCCGTACCTCCCCCCTGTACGGACTGGCAGGATGGTTCTTCCCAGGCAGACTGATCATCTCCCAGCTGTGCGAGAACTCCCGGTACCCCGGATGTGGGTAGTACGTGCCCTTTTCATACGGCTTGGACTCTATCGGGGGGAGGACTGCCTGGTGCCCTGAAATATGTACAGGAAAGAATCATGTTACCCAAGTACTTGGTCACAGTAGAATGCCAGGAGATGTTTGTACCTTGCATATAGTTTGCTATTTTCAGTGTATTCTAACTGTCAAGTAAAGCATGCAAAACGTTACCAAAACCTCAGATAGGCCAATTAAACTGCCAAAACAGTGTTAACGGGTCAAGGGGTTGGACATGGACTTGCGAGAAGTACATTTTACAGCGAGAGATAGTGCAGTTTTATAAAACGAAAAAAGGATGGCAAAAACATGCCAAAAATCTGAATATAAGACTACAAATAAACCACTATTCATCCACCGTAATGATAAATACAAGTTGTGCTAACGGCACCCCCGAACAAGCACACCTCCGGCCCACACACTTCCTCCTTACAACACCTGACCTCCCCTGTCCTTGGTGCTGAACTCGCTATCTGGACAGTAGTGTTCGGGTGTTCAGGGGTTTCGAACAACCCGCTGTGTCAGTGTCATTTTAAACGAACACGCATGACGACTGTGTATTAACCATGGAAACATATATTCGCACACCTTCCAACCAAGCAGAAATATAACCTGACGACTGTGTATTAACCATGGAGACATATATTCCCATACCTTCCAACCATGCAGAAATATAACCTTATATTCACTGTACCCCCTTCGCCACCAAACGCCACGAAATACACACAAAGACGTGTTCTATTATTGTACGTACTCGCACTTGAATATGAATCTAGTTCCACTGGGTAACTAGTCTCTCGGCGGCGATACACTCTTCTTAATTTGTACTCGGCTGGGAGTGGGGCATGAAGGCAAGAGATAGAGAGTTAGGTTACAGGACAGGAACAAGAGAAGCTGATTCAACATGGATGCAAAGGCATAGATACATGTATGTGCAGTACAGTAACAAGACAGAATGAATGGATTAAACCTTGGTCAAGATACATTGTTCCGACTTTTAAATGTTGATTCATAAACGTAGCAGCTTGTATTTTCCCATTTTCTACGTCTATTTGCTTACATATGAACTCAAATCTATCATTATGATGAAATTATGATGATATTCACAAAATGCTCCGAAATGATAATGATGAACAGTGCAAGTTAAGAACGTACAGATCTGTTAGATTCAGGCCAAATGAATTTTAAAATAAACTTTCAACACTGAAACTCCCAACTATAAAGTGTTTGAACAGTGAAAGCGATGTTTAAGAAAATGCAGGAAGGAATGACAACGGCTTGATACAGCGGACAGTTATCAATTGTTGAGTTATGCAACAGACAGATGTACCTTTCTTCCCACGTTTCTGTTTTGTGCCTTCAACTTCTTCAATGGTTTCTTCTATTATAGATACAGAAGTGGCAGCAGAGGGGAAGAGGGAGTGTGAAGGTGAGAAGAGCGCATTGAAAGAGAGTGCAAGAAAAGTGAAAAACGGTAGCACACTCAACAGTACGCATGTAGTTCATTTAACCCGACCAAAAATCCCAGCCAAGATTTGGCTCAGTAAGAAGACCAAATCCCAAACTATTGCATGCTCAGAATCACCGTAAGGAAGGTGGTACACGATCACCAAAACGTCGGAGGGAATAAAACAACAGTTGTGTAAAAATAGTGTCTTCATTCAGTGATGTGATAAATCTGATAAAACTATACACGGATGCATGACGTCATAAACGACTATCATACAAATCTTGTCATTGGGCTATCAACACATAGGGTTTGGACGACAAAATGAGCTACTTACCGGGGATGGTTACGTCCATATTTCTGCGTTTGATGCCGTTTGTCATGGCTAGTGGAACCTTATGGTTGTCTAACGTGTTGTTCAGCCGTGTCGAGTTAGTACTACCGGAGGAGTCCGTCTTCAGCGTGTTCTGTAATATAGAAACAAGAATATTGAACACTTAACATATAAACATTATTATGAAGAACTTTTGGTCTTTGTCAAGGAATTAGACTTTTATGTCACATGTTCTACTAACAAAACGTGGCGTCACAAAAGTGGCGGATTGCTTTATTCCTTGGCAAATGCCAAACTTGGACAGTCCAATATTTGTGTTCGAAATTACAGCTCGACTTAGCTTGAGAATGGGAGAGTGTTACCTGGTGTAGCCGGTGGGACTGTCCGCTGTGATGTACGAATGTTCCCGAGCCTCTCTCTAAGTACTTCTGTCGGAGGAACTCGGGACAACACGAACATTGGGCGAAACAACGGATCAGCTCGCCCTGAACCTGTGGGGAAAGGCACACTGTCATTCAGTATCTCAAGAGGATAGCCTTCCAAGATTAACAACCAATTCAGAAAGTATAACATAATTCTGCTGTAACTATCCTATAAAGTTGCTTTTGAAAGACTCAGTATGGGTGGGGAACACGGAATAAGCCATTGGTTGCAAGACATTTCAGAAAATGTTTGACATCGTGTTTACGTGTTTGCTCAGTGATATTTTCTGTACTTACCTTTTCGTTTAGTAGACAGTGAAATATAAAGATAAACAGGCCCTGCAAAAACAAAAACCATACTCAAATGTGTGTATCAAAATTAGAAGAAAATTAGAGATCTGAAATACACTCATTAATTCAACAAACTGAAAACGTCACGCATTATATTGGATTATAGTTTTGTCACTTTTATTGTTATTACTATTAACTATCGTTATTCAAGACGTTTTACAGGTACAGTTACTACCAATAAGACGTTACTGTAAAGATTTTGTGCAATTCAGATGGTCATATTTTGTCTACACAACGATGTATTATATTATTTCATCAATGGCAGTGTTTGTGTATATCTTACCTGTAATGAGTTAGTAATGGCGAAGACGTAGGCGAACACTATGGTCCCCCTGTCCAGGTACAGTACCCCAAACACCCATGTCACACCCAGCAGACACAGTAATGTCAGGGAACCCCGGATCCAAGACCTGCAAATACCGAGTTACGTTAATTACGGAGCATATGCATAAATTGTATCACATTAAGTAGATTTAATGATTATATCAAACTTTCATCCACTCATCGAGAAGTTCTTGTCAACACAATTAACGTTAAATTTCACATAGTTAACGTTACATCTTATCACTCGTTTAATATCATTCTTTTCTGAAAATTGTCAAAGGAATATGGCGATGTAGCATCACATGCTGTCATAATAGGGCAGTGAAAATCGGGGTGCTGCAATGATATATTTTCTTAATTACGACTTCATATTCATGACCCCCTCCTGCAAAAGTGGTGTCTTCCTGACGTCACTGCTGGAGAGAGAAATGGTCATTCTGTGAACAAGGTCGACGGAGATCGACCGAAAATTTAGGGGTAAGTCCCTACATTATCTTAGTGTTGGAAAGAAAGTTTAGCAATTCTCTATAATGTATTCTACAAACACAGATGAACTTTCATGCTATGACTTCATAATGACATAACAATTAGCATAGTGGGCATTTGTTTTTGCAACATAACGTCTAAGAACTTACTTGAACTTTGTTCCGGTTTTAAAATGCTTCATTTTCTTGCCAGACTTGTGACTGTACACGACTCTCAGTGCTATGATCAGGAACCCGAAATTTATCTGTGACGCAAAAAATTGAAGTGAGTCCTTCACATAGTGTGTCATCAAGTAAAATTGTAATTTCAACATATAGATTGATTCAGAAACTTTAGCTAGTTAAAATTCAAACAGTCAATCCCCAGTATAAAGAACATAGGCGATAGACATGGTTTTCAATCGTCGACTTACCAATACGATTAAGAGCGCAGGCCCAACGAAGCTCCATATAAAGAACATTTGGGCATTTAACCAGCAGCTGCAAAAAAATAAAACACGAAACATGAATAACAGATAATGCAAGAACACATAAATTTCATTTACATGTACTATCAATTTTTAAGAAGAACCGCTGTGATTTTAAAGGTACATAATAGGTACAATAATGTAAAATGGAAAAGTCCTACTTTCACTTGGACTTATGCAGCGTTCAAGGTGACCTCGACGATACAACAAAATGTAAGTATACTTTATAATGCGTTTTTCATCAACTAAAATAATATGATTATGCTAATGGACTGAAAAAAACATGAAAAGATCATACAAAAAAACATGAAAAGATCAGTACTATCTGTCTGTCACGTATCCGTTCAAATCGTCCGAGTAGTTCACAGCAACTGATACTCCAACCAGCAGTGCTGGAACTCCTGTGAAATAAAGGTTAAAGTTAGGTGTGCAGACACTTAGTGTGATAGGCTGTACATTATGATATAACAAGTATTGCTACCACGTGCCAATGGGTGGTTAGACTAAAATGCTCTACATGTAAGGACACTGGTTAGGTACGCCAATATGTCTACAACTATCTATGTAAAACTCTCAAATCCAAAGACCTTCTTAAAATATCATAAAAAGAACAAATATCAACATCATCAAATATTTAATAGTCTACATCGTACCGTATCCGAACAAATAAAAGTAGACCATTCTTGATCTCTGCGTCTTGAAGACTTTGATGAGTAAGATGTAGAGCTGGACTCCCTCCAGGCACATCCACGTGAAAGAGGCCAGGAAAAGGTAGTGGAGAAGTACAGCGATCACTTCACAGGCAACCTGGCGAAAAGATCAGATCGAAAACTTTAAGATAATTCTATATAGGAATAACAATGTTAACGTATAGTACAAGTTTGTTTTTAGTATCAGAATGATTTATTTGAAAAACATTAGTAAACAGGCTCTCTCACTTTGATATAGTGAATGGCATTTTTCTGAATCAGTGTCGTACCCACAATCCTCACGCTTTGTGGTTTCAGGAACCCATTGCATACTGGGAGATTCGGGGTACTATGGGAAAACAACATTGTTACCATGACAACATAGGCCTGATCGCACACAGCACGCATGCGTGTTGTCTTGGCAATTCTACTGGTTCACCCTAGGCTACAGTGTGTACTCCCAATCTCTAAGCATGCAATGATTCCAATTTTACCTTATTCTCTGTTCTGTCGACTCCCGCCAAAAACAGCGCTTCAGCCAACAGTAAACAGATGCACAGGTTGGCGTGGATAACAGTCCGCTGACAACGGACACGTCTGAAAAAAGATGGCGGACATGTGTAACAACAAAGGTACGGATTGTGCCTTGTTTCGCGCCGTTCGATTGGCAAACTCACGACTTTTGAGTGTAAAAGCGATTCAAAGTTTCTGTCAAAAGTTGTATCAAATTTGAGTGTCGTGTTCAAATTACTCGTTGAAACGCAGTTGTAAAGGCAGATTCAGCATCAAGTTGTGTTAGTTTTGTGGCATTTTGTACAGCGCCAATGCGCGCACTCCAATCATTGAAAGATAAGATGGTCTGAAAGGTAAACATTGCAGTAATGCCCTTGTGTATTGCAATAGTAATGGCAACAGACATCATAATAGGCATGGAACCAATAATGAAAAAAAACGCGTGACCTACAAGTTTTCAACCACAACCACAGGACACGTTTGGTGACATTCACAAATTAAAACGCCAAAGTCACCATGCAGTGGACTATGAGCTAACATTCAAACATTTAAGTGACTACAACACGTCAAGCTACAACTAAGATCAGCTCCGACGTCTGTGTCTAAGCCTACATGGCAATGGGCGCGGTGCGAACCTACGGGGTAATTGACGGACAACTGTGCGGGGAAAGCAACGGAAAACACTCAGTACGGACGGCTGCTATCGTCACCTTTCTTTATCTCCCTCCATGAGATAATGGCGCCCTCTGGCGTGCAATTGGCGGAAGACAAATAGTATAGATAAGCAATGTACTTTTTATGTAATGGCAAAGCATCCCTCTTGTTGGTAATTGATCCGTAGGGCGGCAGTGTATGTACGACAGCTGGCTACATTGCGCGTCATATGTGGAGGACACCAACTTCCCTGGTGTCTCATCACTTGTGCTGGCAGATATAGCTACAAGACATCTGAATGTACAGCGTGCAGGGCCACCAGCTTCAATATTGTTATTGGTTTCAGAGGTAAAGTGAGGCAAACACTATAACATTGAATGCTTAAAAACCATATTCTTCTGCAACACCGTCAAAGCTGATGTATACAGAGCCTAACATTAGTAGGGTTTGTGCATACTAGTCGTTGTAGCCCAACCCTTTTATCTCTATGCCATTGATTTATCTATCTTCATCATTTGAATGTGAATATTGCAATAAACGCATGGTAAAATTGGCCATATGTGAGATAGAAGGACTTTTGCAATGGGAAAACAACAGCAACACTTTCAGTTCCATTGACTTAATCAGACAGATGTAAGTTCTACTTCTTCTCTAGCATTTCTATGTGAAATGCACTCAATATTTCTCAATAAGTTCTGCCAGTGTTATCTGCCTCCCTCCTACCTTGATCCTAGAAAGATGCAGATGGCGAAGACGAGGCACACGATGGAGATGATGCAGCCAACCCACGTGATGATACTCAGGGCGAACCTGTCCGCTTCAGTAAACTGGAAAAAAAGTACAACATTATCGTCCCAGTATGGAAGAACTGCAAAACGTTATCCTAGTAAAAATTAGTTAGTATTACTCTAAGCTCAGCAATGTTAAACCACTGCAGCTACAGCATCAATGTCTCAATGCATATCATTCTCTGATAAAAGGTGTTACCGCAACTTACAAGTATGTAAATGTCATATGACGTCATGCGCCTCATTTACATACCCCTTGTCCCGAGATGTCCATCAGAATAGCGAAGTTGGTGAGATGATCGCACTCACAGATCGTGTGAGTGTCATTGCTTTCCTTCGCTTTAGTACAACCCTTGCTAGACCAAAAGCCACTGGAAAGTGAAGAAACATTTGGCAAAATAAATGTGTGTAATAAACTTCTGTTGATTGGGGAGCAATGTTAACAATTAAAGCTTTTTAAATAATTATACATAACAAATGGTAATGGTGAATCATAGTGTAAAATGAAAAAGTAACGTTGAAGAAATCATACTTACCCATTGGAGAAGTTCCAAAACGAACAAGTCGGATTTCGGACGGATGCGTTTTGAGCCTGTAAATGACGAAAAACAGAGATTTCAGAAAAGACATTCAAAATTTTGGAAATAATTATCTCAGCCAAGTAGTATTTCTATACTCAGTATCAACGTCCTAAAAAACAACAACACAAACGTCAAGCCAATAGAAAATCCTGATAATTGCAGCTGGCCTTACATCTGTGTGCTGTAGAACAATTGTCACTTTCTGGTTGTCACCGAGTTGTCCGGGCGTGCTCCCGTTTCCGAGAGATGCCGAGATGACCCGAGAGTTGACTGTCCTATCGGCGTCTTTGGGCTTCAGATACGTGCCGAGAGAGTCGTTGTACAGAAGGGCTACGACTTGCTGATTGGTCGCTGGAAGAGACACGCTGTCTGTGACGTCATTCCACTCCGAAGACAGTCCGCTCGGGAATCGTCGCGAATCTCCGGTGGCGGGTAGAACTTCCAAGACTGAGAACCAGAAAAACATGTTTTAAAATGACTAAATGATTGACACTATATATGATTTGCATTGTTTGTCAGAACTAAATGATATATACATCTAATACACCTTTCCTGACACTTTTTTCATACGTGGATTCTTAGTATAGTTTGAGAAATCGCCATACCTAAATTGTCTTGGACGGAAGAGAAGGATTCGTCCGGCAATGACTTTGCTACCAGGAACCCAGACCCTTCAGCACTGTTGATGACTCCAGTTGCAACCTGAGACCGGTTGTCCTAAAGGTACAGCATAGAATAAGGTAAAAGAACAAGTGTGATGACCTGTCGGTAACGAAGGTCAAAGCAATACCTGCATACCTGGCATGCACATGTTTGTGAAGATGTCATCAACGACCATGAGCACAGAACATATTGACATCAAGACGTACAACAGTTCTATCATTGAAAGACTGGTTGGACTCATATTTTCTACAGATGATTGGCACTAACCTCTGGAATGTCGTCCCAGGCGCTGCCTATGTCACTCCTCAACAGCGTACTTCCACAAAGCGTCATCGTCTTTATTAGGAAAATAGCGTGATAGATTAGGTTCTGATTCTGTTCATAGATATCTTTGTAGGTAACAAGATTTGCTTAGCGTAAAATGTAGAAGCAATAGAAATAATAGTGACTACGTATATATGGAAAATTGTAAAGTTGTAACTTCTTGAAGCTTTTAGTTGACCACAAACGTATCCTTGTACGTTCACTGTCATTTATGTCATCATACTTCAAAAGTGTACCACCTCTGTAACGTTTTCCTTTTCTTCATGCCTTTGACATCAAATGTCAAAGAAGAATCTTGGGGATCAGGTGGCACAACTGCATCTTCAATGCCACTTTGAGCGAGACCACCAGCCAACCTCAACTGTCTAATAAGGTTCGCCCGAGGCCCGTCTACGCCTGTTTGGCCACTTCACCAGGGCGGAGTCACCTCTGGAAACAGCTGCCTTTCTGAGGGAACCGCCCCCACCCAACTAGTCCCGCCCCAGGGGCCGACCCTGGTATGGCTGGTGCGAGCAACTGATGAGGGATGACCTGATGGCTGCAGGCCTAGACTTAGCTAGCCTACAACAGACCTATGTGGATAATCATTTGTGGAGGCGCTACGCTCCTCACCAAGCAATGGGGACCTGTGAGAGCTAGAGAGAGTTTCTAAATAATGACTGAGGTAACCCAAATTGTCCCACCTGTGTGAAGCTGGAGACCGTGCCCTTCCTCTCCTCCTGAGTCATGTTGACGAGCTGCTCCTCCTGCCGCTGCACCAGCACGTTCAGCAGGTCAATACTCTTGATGACGTCACCACCGTACACCTTGCCCTGGTTGATAAGGTTACCCGAAACGAGAGCGAGGATATCTCCTGCCGGACCCCCTGCGTTCAGCTGGCGTGTTGAAGAAAACAACAACACACGGATTGATAAACATTTTGGCGACGCCTTAGGAACGGAGGCATTTCTTTTTACATTATTAGCCTACTGTTGCCACCCCCCCCCCCCATGTCAGGGATCCCAGCAGCAGTATAATCAGATACTGTACTACTACTACTGCTACTACTCCTACTCCTACTACTCCTACTCCTACTACTCCTAGTGCGATAATAAATAGCTTATGTGGATATTTTACTTGCACTAGGGCATGTAATAAGATTACCAAGTCGAACTTCGTCTCAAATTTGTGTGGCACTTACCAGATCGTACAGCTCATTCACCCAAGGCGACGTACAGTCACTTAAGTCTGGTTCCCCTTTCCATCTCGGTCCCTCACAGAACCATCGAGCTGTGCCTACAATTTAACATGTTGTAAAACAGGTTTTATTACCTCAATGATAACTGGTTGTCATGAAATTTTGTTTATTCTTGTTCTAAGGAACTGCAACAATTGCTATGTACATCAAAAACAGACAACAGCACCGAAAGCTGAAAGTGCAACAAGCCCACAATTCTGATCGACCTAAAGCATTGTGGGAATCTAGAGCAAAATGTGTAAGTGCAACTTACCCACAGTTCCATTGGGACAAGACTGAGAGGACCATTCTCCCCTAGAAGCTGCTGGCCACAGGATATTTCTCTTTCGCGTGGCCGGGCATTTGGACTCAGTAGTCATTGTAACGCCAGTTGGTACTGTGTTTTGGACAAAAGAAATAGGAAGAAAAAAGAAATAAGAATTCTTTTTGCTACAGTTGATGTACCGTGTATATTCCTTGCTGCTTCATTAATACACCACTATGTCCTGCACCACATCCACAAAGCACCTGTGATTATAAAACCTTGTCCAAAACCCGTAACATAGAAAGAGAAAAGAAGAGGTTACTTCCTGATAGAACACCAACCTTCATACACAGAAAGAGACTAGTAAGGATTCACAGAACTGTCCACAGCCACAACTAAACTAACAGCGTAGACTGCAAACATAACATAAAAGATAAGTTGAAAACATAGGAGAAAGAAGAGGGGGAATCAGCTCTCACGTATAGAAGTAACATCCATAGCGGTAGTAGTATTTTCGGAAGTTGTACTGTTCACCACAACATCTGGAATTTACAAAAAAGGTAGGAAATAATCAGGATTCTATTGAACGACTAAACATACCAAAAGACTACCAACTACATGAAATGAAGAATGTAATGAAGATTGAGCTGTGACATTGTTGAGTGTGAAATGACAGTTGACAAGGAATTAGGGAACCTGGACTATGAAAGAAATGAGTTCACAATAGGCTCCCAAGGCAAATAGCAACATCTAGCTACAATGAAGGGGGCATAGCAGTAGCATCATGAAATTTGAAGGCACAAGACAATGAGGTTAAAGATGCTGAAATGGTCAGTGTAGTCTTCATGAAAAACAACAAAATTTATGCACATATCATGCAACGAGTTAAGTGTTAACTTCGCCAAATAGCCCTTACTAAAACTCATTCTCCACATGTTAAGGTGTCAGTGAAGTTCACTTCAATTCTGTTTCGTATTTTGAAAATTCTTTATTACAGGTTTATTTTGGCTAATGAGTTTATTACAGTGCATTAGCATATGACGATGCTCATGTTGATAGTGCCTGCTTTAACTTGCACCGATCTTTAACACCTCTCATATAACCACTTTTGAAGTCTTCACATTTTGATCGGAATAAACTTCAAAATTTACGATCAATAAAGCATATTGCTAAGCATGGCTATTAAAACAAAACACATGAATATGGAATGGCGTTGCTAACTCGTGATTGGGGGTCCACTCGTGGCGGTTACGGTGGGAGGTAAGTTGGTGTGGAATGTTGCAGGTGACGTCAGCAGCTCAGTCGGCGCAGGCGCATAACCCTCTGGTGGACCTACATACAGTTTAAAACATCGTTAGGACAGTGGGTACATGGGGCATTCATTTCAGCTATATCGTTGATCTTGACGTCTTATTTCTTTGCATGTGGTTAATGTGAAGTCCAGTAGCATCCCTTTGAAATACGACTTCACCTGAACTTATTGCACAATCAACAAAATATCCTATATCATAGAATGTATACTGTGTAATCAATGATCTAGATCTTTATATAGTGAAGTTTTCAGACAAATGCAAGTATCAAAATGTAAACTTGGAAAGGTAAATAATGTGAACCTGAACATGATTCGACTGGCTGGATTGTTAATCAAATTGGGCCAGATGTATCAAATACAGAATATTTCCCTACAATAAGGTATCCCAATGTTTTCTTTTTGAAAAGGGTCGTCATTTCCTGTAAAATTGATAATTAGTATTTTGACAAAAAGGAATGGGGAGTCACGAAATCGTCTAAACTCACCCGCCACGCATTTCATCCGAACTTCCAGGTACTTATGTGTGCCTGGGCATGGGTCACCGAAAATGGTGTCATCAGCTACCATCGAGCACTCGGGTAGACCGTTACACCTGGAAAATAAGTTAAGTATTATATGTATCTGACTTTCTGTGCAGTTCAGCATAGCCTCAATCTATACAGCTTGTACCTTATGAAATGCAACTCAAACAAGTTACTGGGGGTAAAATGTAGTGGTGTCTTTCAGATTTGGTAAAACCAAAAGGTGTCAATGAATCATTTGATTCGGTCCATTTCTTAACATATCATCAACTACCAGCATTGGGTAAAATATAACTCCGCGTCCGAGGCGTCGCCAAAAATAAACGTGGACGTGATTGGTTGAAAGTTTAGCACAGTTTGCCTCACCTGTTACGAACTATGTGAAGTGTGCCCTGGGCTGAACAGTTGAGGCTGAAGTTATCGCTGACTCCCCCACAGCCCATGCCTGAGCGCCCGTAGCTGGCGTACTCCACGTAGATGAAGGGTCTGGTGAGACTGCCGCAGCTCAACTTCAGCTCCTGCCCTTCACACGTCACCGTCACTTCCGGTAATGCGCCTGCGCCAAAACAGCGGCCATGACACTTCTGATTACAAATCAACTTGCGCCATTATGTTTCCAAAAAACGCGACCATGAAAGCGAAAATTAGTCGTTTCCAAACGATTCTACCATGTGCAATGTATACTGACGGCCAGGTAAAATCTTAACCTAATTCGGCCACAACAAATTATTTTATTAAAAGTACAAAATGATCAGCACTTGACTGCACTAAAGATATTCTATTGCAGACAGATGTCAGTAGACAAACGTAATCAGCAGCACAAACAAACATTGTTACCAAAGTCTGTTGGTAGTCAACATTGCAACGTACAAAGACAAGAGACTGCTTGGTTAAGACTTTATTAAGACACTAAAAGTTTATTTCTTAGTGGTAAGGCGTGGTCTATTGAAATTGTACGAGAAGACGTTTTCTCTTGAAGCTAGATGCATTGCTTGTCAGTCATTGCGTCGTCTTTAAAAGCGTGTGAGTTTTATTCTATGGCAAGTGTTCTATCGTCTTGCCGCTAGGTGGGGACAAACACTGTACACTTGTAGCGACGAAGACTCCGCGGTATGTTGCTTCTTACTCGAGCGTAGAGTTGGTCAGTAAGGCAGTAAGTAGCACATTCAGCTGCCGATCCGCGACACAGGTAAGATGCGCACATAGAGCTCCTACGTCTGAAAGCGCTACTTGCGAATATCGCCTTTTTGTCTCCTCACCATCGCAAGCATGCCGTGCTGCCCGAATCTGCCGCTGTTCCAAAGCGTAGTTGTAGATCTGAAGACAGGCGATTCTCCCATGGAACGCCCTAGACTCCAGGTCCCCATCTCTGTACCCCAATCTGATTGGTCCGCTGATGTTGAGTTCCGTGTTTCCTATTGGCTCGCTGTCAACGGCCACTCCCTGATGCCACAGCTTGGTTTCCCCGGACATGACGTCATACGTCACGCCGACGTAGTTCCACTTGTTTGGCCTGAGAACACTGGCCGTCAGGACGGTTGGGTCCAGCGCAAAGCTACAACGATGGGACAGCATTAAGATTTATGCTCCAGCTGTTTTAATATTCTCTTCTTTCGTAACTCACTACAATTCTATAATAGTGATATGTTGGTTGATATGCAAGCACTGAGGTATAACCAAAACGTGTTAAGCGTGTATACGCCAAAGTTACATTCTTTTTTATTTTATTTTATTACCAAGCAGATTAGACGATGTGCAAAACTCCTACTGACCATATCATGTTAGCCATTGCCGGGAATACTCAGTTGTTTCTCCTTAATTTAAATGTGTTTTTTTTTACAGTTCACTGACCCAAGGGTAACTTTGCGATGACTGATATGTTTGGCATGGCAACGCGATCAACTAGCCTGTAATCCAGTCTTGTTACGACTGCGCTTCGAGTGGTCGCTACCCTTTCAGCCTGGCGACAAGACTGGATTCGAGGCTAGCGATCAACAGCTGCCTGCACCTGGAGGTGACGTACCTCCCGAACAAGCTGTTATTGGCCAGCTGCCAGAGAGTGCACCCTTCACTGCTGACGGGATAGTTCACGATCAGACCGGACTCCCCCATGGGATACACGTGAGCCAGCACCGTGACGGAGGCGTCCAGCACGTCCAGCGCACCGTTGTTGGGGATCTCTACGAACGAGCTGGAGTTTCCCGCGAAGTAGAAAGCACCTTCGCTGTCGTCCAGGGGCCCTTCCGCGAGCTGGATGCCTGAGGCGTTTCCATGGTTACCGAAACGGCTAGTGTCGTCTGCACCGTGACGCTGGCTTAGCGGCCAGAGTCCTACCAGACCTGATATGATATGATATGATATGATATGATATAGAGAGCTAAGGTACAACATGATAGTGTACACATTTGGTAGTGGCTTTGACTACCTCTTTTTCCCTGTGCTCACTTAAAGTTACAGATTACATTCAGCTGCATTGACTTGTAGAAAGCAGACCTACTAACCCAATCTGTAAGCTATACAACAATCATCTTCAAGACACTGTTGGCCGATTTTACATTGGTATGACTGTAGAACAGATGCATAGCACAGCTTTCACGAATTGGGCAGCAGATTTTAATTGGCTCCAAAAGGACCCCCTTCAACTATTCAGCGGTGCCTTTTTTGCCTTTCCAAGGTATTTGCTGCTTTTCAGCATAGACTAACCCCCTGACGCCCAGTTTGGGATGAAAGTGCCCACTGTCCATAAAATGGCTGGAAGAGGTTTTCTACCTACACCAAGGTAGCGGTTTTCAATGTAGCGGTTTTACTGACAGACGGACCGTGTCATGTCGTTAGGAGCGTCGTGCAACAATCCTTTAGAATTATTGACGTATAGACCAAGGCAACTGTCCACTTAACTTTCAAGACTCAGGACAAAGTATTTTGTCACAAATAGCTGACAAAGAACTCCCGACCTTCTCAGGACCATGGATGGAAGTCAGTGGGTAAGCAAGGCCATCTGTCGTTTGGATTCAGTTGGCGAATTTGCCCACTAGCCTTTGAAATTCGTCTTTGCCAGCCGACTACGAATTTGGACAAATCAAACTCGGGAACTGTTCGTCGTAGATGCGATCAGAAGATGCGGATCGAACTGCAGTTAGAGTAGGATGGATTCCAGACAACTCCTAACTTATTCCACCATTGATCACCTTTGGTTTAGTAGTGATCGGAAATGAAGTCGTGGGAGGGTTCTGGATGTGTGAAAATGAACTTTAATGAAGTAAAGTATTTTACAAAATAGGTACAACAGACTGCATCATTGGCATCTTAAAGAACCGATCATTGATCATTGATAGACAAATAAAACAATAAGATTCTAACCTTGTTCTGGTGGCACCTGGCACTTCTCTCCGGAATAACCAGCTGGGCATTTACACTGAAAATCAGCATCTGGCAAAACAAGAAATAGGACAAGAATTCAGTCCAAATATTTTTGTATTTTCGCAAAAACAAACGGTAAAATATATCCGGTTGTAACGTACATCCCTCTCTTTAAATCTATTATGTTTACATCCATCAAAATACCACACATACATTTCGATATATACATGTATGATGCATATGGTAAGATGAAAATATCTTACCTTTATCTGTCCATTCCGGTTCCACCGCCCAAAAGTCTTTTGTTCCTGAAAAACAACATGAATGTTCTGGTTATGCAACTAAACTAAACGAAAGTTATCCAGGCCAAACCCATGGACGCGAAGTACCAGAAATATCAACGTTTTTGCCTAGAAATATCATATCTGGAACTCGTTGCCACCGGTCACCCAGTACTGTAGGGGCATCCTCCTTAGATAGCTTTAAACGGTACCTACAGATAGATGTGCAGGTTAGGTTATGACAGTGGAACATAACCAGCTGCTGTAGCGCCGTGTGCCTGCGATGCTGGTGTATTACGCCGAAGGACAGTTATACTGGCTATTTAAATCTGGTTACAGATACAGATACCGACACAAAAAAGAAAGACGTATAAGGTACCTTGGTAGGTAACATCTACATTGGCATCGGTATAGTTTCTACAGACTATGCCCCTAGTTGATGATACTCTGTAGTTAGCTTGTTTACAAAAAACGTCTCACCTATCTCACAGATAAAGAAATTCTTATGTTCACATCTGGCGTCGTTCCACAGGAAGTTGTGTTGTCTCCGCAGCTCAATGCAGTTCTCGTTCCTCCTGCCGTTCGGCTCTCCTGCCTTCCAGCCGCCTGCCGTGACGTTACTTCCCGTGGCGTTCCACTTGAATACGCCCTCACTAGACTCGTCTGTTCCACTGGTCCAAAACGAATCTGTGTTTTACAAAGAAGAGTCAAAGATTTGCCCATTAGCTACAGAATGGATGTTTTTTTGGCCACGAAGCCAACTACCGTGGCAAAACCCATAGTGAATAGAAAGAAAAAAACACACAATCGACTTTCGAAAATTCAAAAACAAGTACAAATTGTTAATATTCTATCATGTAGTATCTTTCATTAAAATACCCGGCCCCTGTAATAAAAAGAAATGCTTTCTTCCCAAAGCATACAAAATTTGTATAATCAGAATCAATCAATCAATGTATCTCATACTTGAGGCAGCCATGTAAAAGAACGGGACATCCTGATGATTTTAGTACTACTATGTTACAGAATATTGATACCCACACCAAAAGAGTTAATTCAAGTCCCCACATGCAAAACCTTTCAACCCATTTATGCTGTCAATGAGCGATGCAAAAGACAAAGGATGACAGACACAAGCAGATGAGAGACAGAAGGTGGTTCAATTTGAGCGGGTGGCAATCTCGGCAATTATCGCGAGAAACCCAGAGTCTTGCAAGCAATGATCATAAAACATAGCCGCAGGGTAACACCTAGCAGTAAGTTCTTCTTGAACTACTTAGGCACCTTGTCACCATCCGGATTCCTGCAATTGTTTCCTACTCTTCCGGAATCCGGATATCTTTGCGAGGTTCTAAACTATCGACTACGTTATTACCGTTGCCGTTCATTGCCGTTGTGGATAGTGGCATAGTGGTACTTTGATGTTGTGCCCTTCCGTCGGCGCTGCGCCTCCGTCTTCCATTATCAGCATTTTCACGACCGTTGTTTCCCCTATCATTGTTGCCATTGTTGTTTTGCTGGCCATTGTTGTCGTTTCCTCCAGCGTTGTTGTTTCCGTTCCCTCCGTTGTTTCCGTTCCCTCCGTTGTTTCCGTTCCCTCCGTTGTTACCGTTCTCTCCGTTGTTTCCGTTCCATCCGTTGTTTCCGTTCCATCCGTTGTTTCCGTTCCCCACGTTGTTTCCATTCCCTCCGTTGTTTCCGTTCCCTCCGTTGTTTCCGTTCCCTCCGTTGTTTCCGTTCTCTCCGTTGTTTCCGTTCTCTCCGTTGTTACCGTTCTCTCCGTTGTTTCCGTTCCCTCCGTTGTTTCCGTTCCCTCCGTTGTTTCCGTTCCCTCCGTTGTTTCCGTTCCCTCCGTTGTTTCCGTTTCCTCTGCCATCGTTGTCACCATCAACTCCATTGTCGTCAACGTCAGCATCATTGCCATTATCACCATCATCCTCATAATCGTTGCCATTTCCATCAGCATCGTCAATATTACCACCATCGGCATCACTGCCATTGTCATTAGCATCATCGATATTATCATTGTCATTGTCTCCCTCATTATTGACATTGTCATCGTCATCACCACCAGCATCATTGTCATCAGCAACATCGTCATCGTTGTCATCATCTTCACTATTCCCTTGACTTTCGTCGCCATCACCATTGCCGTTGACATTGTCTTCTGCATTACCATCGCCGCTGTACCCATCAGTTGTGGGAGGTATTGGGCTACCTTCTGACATGTCAAAGAATAAAACGTATAGTCCCATACATGTTTTTCTAAAGGAATAGCTTATATTAGAAAGGCGTTACTTGCTTTACGTAAGCACAGCTATATTATCGTTGGATGCAAAGCAAACCTTGATGTCCACAAATACGTATGACAACTTTTGTACAAAAATATCATTAAATGGGAATCATTATTTGCAATTCTGGCTGCTTTTCTATTTTGCCATCTTTCTTTTATAGCGCCTTCTATATGTCGCATCAAAAGAATTCCTCTGGTGCGTAAAGCTTGATTTAACAAACAGATTGCCCCCTACAGCACGTCTACGGCCACCTTGCAAAGTACTCATGGTTTGGTACCTGCTGACTGATTACACAGCGCTTTCACATCACAGAACCCAGTTCCGTTGCGCGTTTCTGTTCCATTCAAGTCTGGGTTGACCACGTTTTATTTAGAGGAGGAAAGAAAGAAATACACGTGAGACAGACGGCTTGTTCACACGATGAATACCTTCACCTCCACCAACCCCGCCACCAACCAATGATACGAAACGGCCTCCTCCGGCTTCCTACCTCCGCCGACATCTCCATCCACTTCACAGACGTAGCTGAAGCTCCACTGATTACAGTAGGCATCCGCCCATTGGTCCGTCCGGGAGTCCCCTCTGTTTCCCCGCACAATGTGAGAACACAGGCGGCTCTTGTTGTTCGGTTCTCCCGGCGCCCAGGGCTGGAACCCACCAGCCTCCGTGCCATCACTGAACACCCAACTTCCGTTGACTTTCATCAACCCTAGCCAAAACTGTTCAGTTCTGTCCAAACAGTTCTTGAGAAATACGACTCTCGTATAAGACTCGGCGTCCTTTGGGGCGACCAGGCGACCGCCCTTAGCTTGGCAAACTTGAGAAGCTTGGGACTGAGTCAACTTTTCCAAGGAGGCGGTATATGTTTTATTGTTGTAGAATAGAGTGCTGTTCGTCGGGCATTCATCTAATAAGCCTAGAAACAAACGTGTACAATACATACGTCGTCTTTACAACAAGGAATCAGATGCCTTCCTCATATCAATAAAGAGAAAGAGGCAATGGTCACACACTCAATGGTCAAGTGCATCGCCAGTGAGAACATTGTCTATGCTTTAATTTGCTGAAAATGGTCAGCTGAATTTTTATGTATCATTGGCATGTATGTATGATACCCAATGGCATAACGTATCACCATTGACATAAATCACCAAAAAACACATGCAGACAGTATTTCATCAGCAGCAAAGCAAGCACAAACACACAAATATAGTGATTCCGGTATGTCTTAACTCTCGAGATTTCACTTTTCTTATAAAATCAAAGGGAATAGTTTCTGTGCAGTACTTCAACCACTTGATCATAATTTTTTTTCTTCACATGATTGAAAATAAAAACATTTATTCGGAATATTGCAAACAAAATTGCCACGAAGGACGCTCCTCTGATGAGCTGATCTGCAGCTCCAAGCTCTTCCTGACATCCGGTGCTGATATGGGTGAAGATAATGTCTTCAAGCTAACATATGTCAAGATCCACTGTTACCACATGTCACGGCAAGCCTCTCTGTGCACTCCTTTAGGCACTCTATCTTCTCATTCATTTATTTTGTCATCGACACCTTGTTTCTCTGTGGCGAAGACCCACCGACATCTCTACATACGAGAATTAAAGCCGATATCTCATTTGCTTGTGGTGCCAAAGTGGTGATCTCGCTATGTTCTGCTTGAGCTCTTTAGAGTTAAGATCGTGCCGACAAGTCTTGGAATGGAATATACGTGTAGATTAGGTTCCAGGTTATGGATGATGTTCATTGAACCAGGCTTTGTCCATGTTGATTTGGTTATATGGATGACATTCGCGCATCAATTTTTTTCCGCCAGAAAAAAATGTTTTGAACCATACTGTAAATCGTACAAAACACCTACAAAATGAGCAAATATACGCCGTGGGTTGAAAACAAATCGTAATACGTGTCCTGACGTTATAGAGTATCAACGTTAATTTAAGGTCAAAGGAGAAGATGTCAGAGAAGGAAATGAAACAAATCTATCGTTCGGTATACCATACTCTGTGTGTTAGGTCATCGTTGAACCTTCCCGGCTTATATTTCACAATGAAGCAAACTTTTTTCCAAACTTTTTTTAAAATTCGCACGCTCGCATCAGTTTTGGGATTCCAAGAGGATGCCATCCATATAATTTAATCAACATGGCCTTAGATGTACATTTTGTACTTCTAACAGTATGCCAGCAAAGTGACAACGAAGTGGACACCATTATTCCTATTAGTAAAACATATTTGCCAGTAGACCTACACTTTGCCCCCTTCCTCCTACATGTATTACGAACACCCCCACCCCTTTTCCTTAAACTATTTGAACCAACAGCCAATAAAAAGCACGTCATTTACTTTTACAACATCCTCGTGCTCATCCCAATATGTATCCCTTCAGCAGAGCCAAAGCTTTTACACTCCATCTATTTCCAATTCAATTTTCCCTCTCTACCAATAAAAGGAACACTTTCTTCACATGTCAGTTTCATCTGAAAACAGGTCAAGACATATTCCTTTTAATGTGCAAAATGCTATTCCTGAGTTGTCTACCATGACGTCTTTCCTGGCTAGTCAAAGCCAATTGAAATGTGAAATGATAACTTTGTAAACTGAAGTCACACTCTTTCCCAACTACATTGATTGCTTCGAAAAGACGAATCACATCTTCTAAACGGCGTCCTTGGTTTTCTGCACATATAGAACACCTGATTACCCACTAAGTGGTGCCTTGCTCCGCACATCCATCTCCAGTGTCGGACAAATAGTAGGCAATTACTCGGCGTGACAGGGCCTCATTCACGGCTTTTATACTTTCTTGTTGTGACTTGTGGGGGTTGTTGGACCTTATTTCCCAGTCATGAACCGAACGCCTTTCACAGATGTGTCCGTGTGTAACTAAAATGACTCACACTAAATCCTGTACATGATAGCAATAAGGGATCTGTCAGCACAGTAAATTGGACGCCATTTCTTCAAGAAGGGTGCAACAACCCTGCCAACAACCCAAGTTGTCACCGAGAAAGGTCTTTGAACAATCTGTCAAGTGCGCATACGCCATACGCCCGGAGAAAGAACGGGGATGTGGCATTGACCGCCACGACTTGAACTTTTTAGAAACCAGAAACTGGTTTTAAATTCAGACCACACAGTTGGTATGACATAGATTTATACGAGTTCAATTTTACCTACAGCACTTTGTACAGGAATTCACAACAAAATATGTAGGTTGCCCATGATGCTTTGCTGTTAGGTTTCCCATGTTGCTTTGCTCTACTTTCCAATATGGCGTACTAAGTTTTCACCTGTTATCGTGCGCACGCAGCCCAGTTGTTATGTGTGTATGGCAACTGTGGCTATGGCTCAACAGTTCACTCATTATAAAATCGAACAGTTTTTTTAATCTGATGAATAAAGATCGTGAAAAGGCAAATAACAGAAAAAGGCAATGGGGAACATGAGAGTGTGTTAAGGTGGACAATTACTCTGGACTGGAGGTTTTCTGTTGGTTAAGATGTTGTTTTCTGCTTTGAAGAAAGTTATACATTAAGCATCAGTGCTTTTCTATAGGCCGTAAACATCAACTTTCATAATTCCCCCGGTGCCATGATATCGTCACATAAAGACCATTGGTAAAGAGACCTTTTCAATATTAAATGAACACCTAAATATTTGAAGCATATTCCTGAGGATTACTGACGCTGCATTGGTACATCTCTTAAAAAAAAACTTTAAATGCATTATTTTCTCATGTGGTGGTATTATGGTTCTCCCCAAGCAGAGGTTGAATCGCGCAGATATAGTAGTAGTCGGAAAAATTACACTGGTGCCCGTGTAATTTTTCCGACTACTACTATATCTGCGCGATTCAACCTCTGCTTGGAGAGTAGTATTATGGCACCCGGTGGAATCATGAGTTGATGATACGTGCAAATGAGAATAATTAGAAACAAAAGCGCCATACTAACATCACTTCAACTTTTGACCAGTAGAAAACTCACCACTGTACAAGCCATTGACCGTCAGTGCTCGGAGGAAGTCGTGTTCTTCCTCCGTTTCTATGGAAACCAACTCTGAGGACTCCCCTCGACAAGTTTGCCTCGCCTCCTCCCAGCTCTTCCTGTCGTTGATGTGGAACTTGTAGCAGGACCCTCCCTGCCTGATCCAGCCCTCCGGACAGTTCAGACGGACCGGTAACGAGTTGGGATGGCTGGAGGAGGGAGTCACTGGTACGCATGTGCCGTTGTTCAAACATGACGACTCGGCGCAAGACCCGGATGTAAAACTTGGGAAAAGGCTCACTGCAAGAAAAAAACAATAGGAATTTTTAAAAGAAAGTACAATGACATATCTGTTATTATAGATCTTTAAGAGAATATCTATTCTTCATGAGTGAGAATGTGCCTAGCGTCCAAACCTTTGACTAAGTATAAAATGCAACAATGCATTTTAGTATATATGCAACATTGCAATTTTAAGTAACTTAACTACTTTCTGAGACGTACATAGAAGTGATGACAAAGAAAAATAAAGGCAAGACCACTTAGATGCCGAGAAGTGCGTGGGATTGCGGAATATCTGTTGAGTCTTTCATACGTCTTTAAGAAAAGGAAGCCTCTTATACACTCTTGTACTCTGGGAGCCTACTACTAAAGGGAAAAGAGGTAGGGAAGACCCAGGGTAACCTACTTAGACAACCTCTACGTAGTGACACTAGTCTGCATGATACTACAGAGCTACAAAGGGCCATGGAGGACCAAGTGCACTGGAGGAAGATCTCAGGATTGGTTCGAGCCGGAGCTCGAACTAAGTATACATGTACGACGTGCCCAATCTCTCAAGGGATCCTACTCAGCGTACTCGTAAAGCGCCTGGCAGACCCCCACAGCCTTTCAACAGTAAATTGAATCTACCCGTTGAAAAGTTCAATCCTGATTGTGGGCACCGATACCTGATGAGGGACAGATAGCACACGAAGGTCAGCAGTTACTCCATATATTCGGCAAGGTGTGGGTGAAGGACGAATGAGGACGAACACTTTGTCATTAGCATTCAAGTGCTTGTACTGCATGTCAAAATGATATCTATAGGTTTTTATTGACACATCTAAAGGTCTGCTACGGCTATATATGTGAACAAAGAAGTGTATACACCTATACGAATGTGTATGAAAAAGTATCAATGTATCAAACATTACTACGTCTAGAGTATCATTTGCACCATTGGTTCTAAGGTGTAAACATTCTTTGATATAGTATTGTACTTGCTCTCTAAGCAGAGTTTAAGACGTGTTTTATGTGTTTTTGTCAGGATTTTTTATTTTGTCAAGTGTTCTTCATGTTTGGCATTCAGAAGCCGGCTCAAGCAAGGAGATAACTTTTACGCTATGTCTTCATTTCAATCAAGATATCTTAAATGGCGCATACGCCTTCTTATCTTTACGCATAGATAAGACGGATGGTTGAACCTTTCAAACGAATTTCAATGAGGATTCTCATTATTACAGATTCAAAATTAGAAATCTTGACATTTCGTGTTCGCCCTATAGTATTAACTTCCACTGGATGGAAAAATGTACCTTTCCTTTAAGTCTTATTGTTGGCATCGTTTCAAACGGTAGAAGCACACCTGTATATACTGTGGGACCGCCTTGTTCACGTCCCGACTTATATCAACACAACGTTCTGGGTGCTTACTTCAACAAGCACATGAAAATTTATGGACAGGATGACTTCAATGTTTCCTGTCAAAAAGACTTCATTTGTGTAGACAAGTTGCTGTCTGGAGAGTGGGCGCTATATTTGTGCAATGATTATATACCACTCATTAGGTACCAGGTATTCAGTGAAGAATTTAATGAAGTGAATGGTTTATTTACGCCTGGATATTTGAAATTTACGTTTAACCTCACAAAAAACAATCAAGCAAAACTTTCTCTTAAGTGGTGATATACTTGGCAAAAATTGGTGATTTCTTTAACAAAAGACATGGATAGAGGGTTTGTCTATTGATTGTATATTTGTGTACAACAATAGTACTGCCTACGGCATAGATCTCGAAGATAGCCATTGCAGTGACAAATTCTGTCTCGTCTTCTTTCCAAGTCACAGACTAGTTGCTTAAAGTGACTCAAACGTTAGATATGAAAAGGTCTTTGCCATTTTTCAATGAAGCTTTGAACTCTGTTGACCTTGAAGAGGCACAACATGCCCTCTTCTCTCCACCAAGTTGGCGGCACATTTCCCTCAACTACGCGAACCCAAACAATGACGTCACCCCGAGAGGTAAATCACTTTGGCGCTAGACTGGCTAACGACCAACACAAAGAATCGGAGGTCGCGAATGTCGCGCCACGTAAATGATACATCTAACTGGTGCGAGGTTGTTTGGTACCAGACGAGCGAACCGAACCACCTGCGGGGGCTTAGTGGGGCAAGGGTTAAGCAAGGATCGTCCTTGATAAGAGGACGGGAAATGCCTTGGCCGTGAGAAAAAAGTGGAGGCTGTCCGACAATCTTTCGTATGTGATGGCCTATTCTACACACTTTCTTGGTTGTTGGAGAAATACGGTACATAATAGAAATTTCTGAAATAGACTGCTGAGGTAGATGAGATTGTCTGGATGCCAAACTTCCAATCTCAATAATATGGGGAGAGGGGGCTGTTGTAGAATTTCCTTGGGAGGATGTTGGCGCTAGAGCCAAGAAGTTGGCCGTGGAGACCCGGGAAATAGTCTGGCCAAGAAGTCGTACATTTTGACTATTCAGCTTAATCGGACGGTTTTGACTTTTTTTGCAGCAACCCAATGAGTCTGACAGAGACTAATGTAAAACTCCTTCTCTGACTTACTCCTCAGGTAAATAATTCAACTATTAGTACTTGGAAACTTTTTGTAACTCGTTCCCAGCAACCCAAGGAGACTGATGGAGACTGGTGTGTATTTCCTTGGCTAGCGTACTCCTCTGGTAAATCATTTAACCCATTTGGCAGACTCCTACCACTTTTCTGCAACCCAAGAAGCATAGGCTTCTCCGTATACAATACCATCCATTATCAGAAGTGAAGAAAGAAGAGAAAATGCAACCTAAACATTAGCGTATGGATTTTCTGTGACGCCGTCGGGTAATACATGTATGTATGCAGTCAGGTTATGGCCTCCCGAATAACCTGGAGGGAGCTCATGCCTAAAGCCAGTGTCATGTTGTCGGAAAACCTGTCTAATGTCTTGACAACAGAGAAGGGAGCTGTAATTTTAGGTTATCGCCGGTTCCCTGATTCTACGTTAGCGTTCTTAATGTATACAATTACGGCGACACCGCTATTTAGTCGTTCCTATCTGTCTTCCTAATCTCTTTATTTGGGGATTGGAAACGGTAACTATGGGTACTTCAAGATAAACAAATTAGGGGGAAAGTGGTAGTTATAGAATACGTGCTTCTTCCGCAATTCCCTGGGATTTCGTATCTACGACGAAGGTACTGTAGTTGACACACAAACCAAGGATGAAATAGCACTGTGGCATGATATGCCGTCAGCACCAAGGACAGGGACAGTCGCCCTCCATATAAACGTTCATCATTCTTCCATTGAACAACGGTTATCCCCGTATTCCTCTTCTGCGTACGATTCAAGCGTACAGTCGATCATGAATGAATGAGTAAACGTTTTCCCTTAATGCCCAGTCGATAATGTAAAATACTATAGATTTTATACTTGACTGCGTGATGCCTCCATTTGCAAAAGGCAGGAGGAATATATCATACTCCACCCTTTTATTTCAGTTATCATGTCTCGCGTACTATATATGACCCTTTCATTTGGTCATATGCTGACAGCACCCCTCCCAGAACTCCCAAAATGAGACCGTCCAAGAGGCAACCACACGCACACACGTACAGCATCACAGAACAGGCAATTTGGCTCCATTCAGTCTCCATCTAACAACTGTAATTTTCCAACACATGTAGCCGTCGGTACCAAATGCTTCTAGAATCCATTACCTTTCAGTAATGAGGAGTTAAACAACTTCACCTGGACGTCTATATGCCGTTCGTTAGTACAAAACTACGTTTGCCCATATTCTGTAATGTCAATGGTTTAGCCAGACAGTTCATGTTTGGTCTGCTTGTTTGGGCAGTCACGTGTATTAGAACTCCTCGGCTGATCCTAGATAAGTGTTAGTCAACTAGATAAAGAGTTATTGCTACCAGTTTTATCAACCCAGAATCGACGAGTTTACTCCACAAACTTTTACAAGATGTAGATTGTTGCCATCAAGTATGGCGGAGCGTGTTCACTACATATTGGTTTAAACGGCAGTTGAGTTAGATATGAGCTGTGTAAGTGTGATACGTCATTCGCGTGCCTGCGAAGCTGGTGTGTTACGGCGAAGGGCGGTTATACCGGTTGAACGATTTAAGTTCCGGTTTAGATTCATATTGAGCTGGTAATCGCTAGCAAAAACCGAACAAATGGTTAAGATCGCTTTTACATAGTGATAGACTCGCCTACAGTACTCAACACGAATAAAAATACAAGTAAATGGTGTTGTTTTTATTTGGTAGGGGGAAGGTTAAAAAGTCAAGGGTATGTGAAAACTCTTCTTTTTAGATTGCATGTACAACATCTTGAACTATTGTGTAAATTTGATTTCGTGACAATGTTTTGCCATTTATATTACTATTACCTCGATCATCACGCTTTACCAATGCCTTAATGACTCTTCAAACATGTTTAAACTTTTAAAACATTCTGACAACATTACATATCCTGTGTGTTGTCACCAAACAGCATATTTAGTCATGTTGACACTACTGTATGTTGTCATGTGACGAAGGTATGTTCAACAAACAGGCACTAACTCCCACCCGATGGGCTAGTATTTCATCACTACGCTCTTCCCATGTTGTGCAAAGAAAGCCTGTTTGATCACACATCGCAGTTGAAAGCCTGGTGTTTTAGCGACAGACACACAACACTATTACTGTTATGTTTGTGAAGACGCCATATTTGCCTAGCCTCCTTCGCAGACTTCGAGTGGGACTGGCTTTTATTTTAAGTGGGGGGGGGGGCGATTTTCAATGTTGGCTAGGTCCTCGTGTGCCGGGAAAGGAAGTTTGCCGAGGAAGGGAGTTTTGCCCCACCTCGAACTACCCTTCTACGGCAAGCTCCCGTCAACGGCAAACTCCCTTCAAAAGAACCTAGCAAATGTTATAAATCGCGAACCAGCGCCCCTCTCCCCATAAAATAAAAAAAGTCTGCGAAGGAGGCTACTGTTTGCCAACCACATGTAAGCTGCGTTCTCAAGCCGTTTAAAGTCTAATCCTGTACATGACGTCATTTGTAAAATCATTCCATTAATATTGTATGTGTTAGCGCAATTTGACGTCAAAATGAACAACTCAAGTACGTTAAGTAGGGAATTACAGGCCAAATTCCACAGGACATAAAATAGCTAACGCGAAACCAAGTCGTGAATCTTTAATGAGATGCGTATTTATGAACATTGTACTGTTGATCGCCATCGTATTATGAAGAAGACATTTAGCTCTTGTTGATGCAGTCTTCGCTGTTCCTGTGCAATTGCATGCATCATTATGATAAAAAAGACAATATAAAGTATACAGAATACAGTTATAACAGCTGCAACTAAACAATACGCATCACGCCGCAAAAAAAAAGAATTTTCAAGAAAAGGGGAGGGGGGGTCAAGGATTTACATAGAATGACGGGCGCTCAACTGGTCGAATCACATAGCCATGAGGCACAGATAACAGACAATGTTCCCAACCACGCACGAAATGAGATAGTGTCTAGTCAAAACAATAAAGGATAGCAAGGTCCTCTCCTGTTACCTGGCCGCTAAAAATAACCGCACTTTTCTGACAGATGGCTGAGGTACTTTACTCGCCTTTCGCCCACTTAGCTATGTAAATGTGTTGTTCCTGCCAGGTAACCTGTAGTGTTGTGTGTTTGTAGGCTTTTAAGATTTTTATGTGCTTGGGGTAGCCAGCACTAGTGATGTCTGGAGTCCAGATGCACATATTTCTATGCCATCCTGATTTACCATTGGGATCTTTGTCGTTACGAGATACCTGAAAATGGCATACATATCCACTGAGTTAACCTACATGCCCCATGGTTCTCGAACTTGGACATGCTGAGCACATTCCTATCATTTTTATCTGTTTTTCCTGAGACATTGCTTATACAGGGTCCGGAGTTTTGCAGGTGATGGAAAGCAGAAGCTGTCTAGAAAAGGTGTGGGAATCGAACCCTTAACCCTTGATCAGCGACCCGGAACGAGGACCGAGCTTCTCAGAAGTCTGTTTTTAGAAGCTGAAACAACATAATCACCATCCATGGAGGAAATGAAAGGATTTGCCAGTTTCGCTAAGGGCATTTTGAATTAGGAGTCATTAGTAGCTTGAAATGAATGAGAACATGATGAAGCCACGAAATAGGGTATTCATTTGCATTGCAAACTTTACTAGTATTCAGGGTTGTCTCTGTAACTTAACTGGTAGCAACCTCACAGTTAAGCTCCTGATTCCAG
The DNA here is from genome assembly GCA_019207045.1 of Branchiostoma floridae x Branchiostoma belcheri. NCBI lineage: Eukaryota > Metazoa > Chordata > Leptocardii > Amphioxiformes > Branchiostomatidae > Branchiostoma > Branchiostoma floridae x Branchiostoma belcheri. The sequence goes on along the minus strand of CM033037.1, from coordinate 8,978,846 downwards.
TTAGTTGGTAAGTGGGAGACTCCGGTTTAATCCTGGGCAGGGCACCATGTAGGGTACACGTCTTTTTGAGGAGACGTAAAATTGTTTGTGTGTGCGTGTGTGCGTGTGTGTGTGTGTGTGTGGGGGGGGGGGGGTAGCTGTTAGAGTAGGCGCCGCGAGCATGTTTATTAAAGGTGAAGGACTGGCAACCCCATAAATATACATTAAACGTCACATTTCCATGGAGACGAAAAATAAAAAAAATATACGTAACAATATACACAAAGTTCCCGAAAGCTGCCCGGCCGAGCCCTAGTTTAGCGTATGCCTAGTAGGCACTACAAGGACCCGAATGAACAAATAAAAATACTGAATCCATAGACGTACATAATGACTATCATCCTCATAAAGAATGATGCGCAGCAAACGACACGAAACAAACCCACAAAGGTTCGAAAACATCTAATCTTACAGCATGTTGTCTCCGACAATGCGATGATGATAAATTATTCAGACAGGTGAAAAATTCCCTGTGTCAGATCGCACATGTAGTCACGGCACCTCAATTGTGTTGGGGAACCCCAGGGCCCAATTATAAAGACATTATTCAGCATGCTCGATGATTTTCTTCTGTTGTTTGCGTCATTGAGCTGGAGGGCATGAACAAGAAAGACGGGAGGGCGCTTTGGGGTCTTTGATCGCGCAAGACCTGTCAACTGCACGAGAGAACGTTTGTGCTACGCCTACGGGTAATGTACGTATGCGTAACATGAAATACATTTGCACACATTTTACTCATGATTTTGTTTCATCATATTATGATCAGTTAATGAATACACTTTGACGGCTCATTATCAGTAATTAAAATGTTTTCTTCTAAAAGATTAACTCGATTAACTCAATAAACATAGAATGTAAACTGGGCTGTTAATCTATAGATCATGTTTGCCACACCCAATTTTCTTCATTCAAAACGTGTTGATGCAATCAACACTTATCATCGAACTATCTTTGGTCTTTTCTTTAGAATGCTTATCCGTTAATTGGAAAGATTACAGTATTAGGCAATACTAACTTTCTTATTGGTGGCGCGAAAACCCCTATAGATCCCAAAGAAAGTGAACAATTGAGTACCCATTTATTTTCCCCAATGATGACGACATTTATGACGTTCTTACACTCATCTACGACAGTCATTGTCAGTTTGAATGATTGTCGAACTCTTTCGACACATTTATTACAAATCTTAAAGTAATAAACTATTCTCTACGTTCAACGAACCCATGGGTTTATCCCACATAATGCGGCAGATATTGGGTCAGTGAACAAAACTATCCATGTTGGTAATTGACCCGAAACATTTCCAGATCACAACATATTAACGTTGCCGACATCTTCACGACAAAGTCCACCGTACCAACCCTGTGAAATCTTCTCTACGAAAGTATAACGAAGATGACTATGATAGACAGTGTCTGGTTGATGTAACGTGTTACATTACACGTTCTAGAGACTGTATCGATCCTTTTCACTCCCCTGAGTAACATGTCACACTGTGTAACCTTGTGTAACTCCGCCGCAGGCCCTCTCACCGCCCTATATAATTGACAAACTCCTACGTCACGCTGATTACAGTAAAAATAGACGATTACGCCCTCATTAGGATTATGGGTCAGAACAACAAGCATAAACAAACATGTAACAAGGTCCCATTCCCACGGTTTAGAGAGCAGTATCTGACATAGAATCTGACAGAACATTCTTGTGCAATGACTCCATTTCAGTATCTTCAAACCGCACGTATAGAAAAGGCAGTGATAATAGACCATAACAGACGTAGGTGGGGCAGTGGTGGCTTTAACTGTGCAAATTTTCTGTGACGATGTTTAAAACAATAGTATGCTTAATGCACATATGATCATATATCGACTACAGAGAACCTCTAAAAATGTATACTGTATCCACTCTAACCGCCCACGGAGCCAGGATACACAGCATTAGGCTTAAAAGCAAACTATTTGTACAGGAAGCCCTGCCTTGTGATCTTTGTATGTTTCTCTTAGCTAAGCCGGACATAAAGGCGTCAAGAAATGCGGCACAAAACACCGAACTCACCTTTCAGACATGTTGAGAACTGTTTTTTTCTAATGTGCACTGAAACGTACAGTTCAAGCAATATGTCTGCTTTTAAATTATAGTTGTTATTGTTATTGTAGAGAATCGAAATTTGGAATTGAATTAAGATATCCAGATGCTGTTTTCATAGACTTTAAGATTTAGAATCGATGTTAACCATTTAAAGTACCACACAGGAAGCTGAAAATTAGGTTTAGGTCAATGTCAATAAAATCCCCAATCAATTATAAAACAGACTATACTTGTGCGGTGAAGCGAGTTACGGAACCAATTTCGGTTCGTGTGTAAGCATGAAATTGAAGAAGGAACAGATTTCTGGTTTGTTAGGGCAGGTCACATTCGTCGTGCGATCGTCGTGCGATCGTCGTACGACCACAAACAGAGCATTCTTGCGAAAGTCGTGTAAATTTCAGCTGAAAAGGCTGTGTTAGATCATTGCCGTCGGTTGGTTCTGTCACAGCCTGCTTGAAAATTCTACAGCACCAAAATCGTAAGACGGCCCGCGGTGAATTGGACCGCATCGTAACTATAAAGATAACAACAGCAAAGTCTATCTACAGAGACTTGATCCTCTGTTTATATCAAACCTCAGCCACTAGGATTAACACCGTTTGGACATCACTTAAAACACCGAAAAAACAAACACACACTTTAACGACTTGCACTCCTCGCGTGTTATTCCTCTCTCTCTAGAGTTCCGCAGCGAGGGGAACAATGGCACCCTTCAAGAAGACGGGGGAACTGAAAATATTTCTCTTCCCATAGCTTCTCGCTTGGCAGACTGAAGTGTTTGTACGCCTATGTACATGAAAGTCTGTGTGTTTGCCTGAAAACATTCATTTGGGACTTCCACGGCGCCCACATGAAAAGATTGAGTAGCTTGGGCCGTACCCAAATACAAATTGCCGCTTTCCTGCAAAGAGTAAACCCAAGTGACTTTCATTATCCGTGGTGTAATTTTTGCCTTGTCAGAGAAATATAACAATCTGGGAACGGCGAATATAAATAGATTTCCTGGCTTATTTTCTGAACGCTTCCTGACTGTCAAGTTCAGATAAACGCTGTCGCTGGTTATCATTTTTATAAATCACCCCCTCCCATTTTTACTTCCTGGAAAGCCACGAGGGTTTCCGTCTTAGCAATCTTTTATCCTCTTATGGATATATATCTATAAAATTTGGACAACGGCAACGGAAGGTCCCCTATCGCCGACAGTACCCTTAATCCGGCGAACGAATTCTTGTTTGTCTTTCTAGCAGAAGCCTACCATTGTTTTTATCGAAGCAGAACTTAAACGTTCAGTAGTTCATATCATGAAAACGCAAAATATTTCTCACAATTGCCATCGCTGTACTGTGATGTTGAAAATAGATACCGGCGTTCGAAGTTAGGGACCCCATCGATCTAAACAAGTGAATAGGAGATACAATTCTTGTAAATAGTTTACAATGTAACTTCATGATTATATTTCACCGCTATGTATTAAATCAAGAGGTATAGAAAAACAAAGCGCTTGTCTACTGTAGTATTTTGAGCTACGCTAGTATGTTGTCTCAAATGACATGTTTATGAAATATATTTCGGTTGGAGTGTTGGACGTTATCTATCTGTGATTATGTGTATCTGCTAATTAGATTAAACTTAACAACATCCAATCACAATTACCCTATGATACTGTCCCTTAATGACACGTTTCATGATATGAGCAAGCGATGGCAACAACTTAATTGTCACTAATTGATTTGTTATGATCAGTTATGTACATCCATCCCAATTGCCCTATAGAATCGTTAACATTATTGTAGACTAATATAATCACCATCGCCTCCAAACGACACGTTTCACGCTTATACATTAGTGATAACTACAATTTGATTGTCACTAATTGAATTGTTATGATCAGTTATTTACATCTGATCCCAATTGCCCTACAAAATCGTTAATATGATTGTAGACTAATATGATTACCATAAAACATCGCCCCCAAACGACACGTTTCACACCTATACATTAGTGATAAGTACAATTTGATTGTCACTAATTGAGTTGTTGTGTTCCGCTGTGTTTGCAGGCGTGAGCAGTGTCCTTGAGACATGTGTTTACGTGTGACAGACGTGCGTACCGCTGTGTAAACATGCCACAGACACCTAAACATCGCACTACACTACACGGGCTCTTCTGACGGAGCAAGGCGAAGGTGAGACCTGTTCAGAGTCACTGATTCAGAGTCTGAACAATCGAGAATCGTATCTTCCATAGAAGAGGAAGAGAGATGGACGGAAAAGAGGAGAGGCAAACAGATAGACGGAAAGGACAAAGAGAGACAGAGTGAGAGAGAGAGAGAGCACGGTGGAGAGAGAGAAAGAGAGAGAGCACGGTGGAGAGAGAGAGAGAACATATCTCTTCTTTTGACGTCTAGGCCTATATAAGGTTGTGAGTTGGTCAATGATTCAAATTTTGTCGAGATGTATCGAGTGAGTGAGTGAGTGAGTGAGTGAGTGAGTGAGTGAGTGAGTGAGTGAGTGAGTGAGCGAGTGCGTGAGTGAGTGAGCGAGTGAGTGAGTGAGTGAGTGAGTGAGCGAGTGCGTGAGTGAGTGAGTGAGTGAGTGAGCGAGTGCGTGAGTGAGTGAGTGAGCGAGTGCGTGAGTGAGTGAGTGAGTGAGCGAGTGCGTGAGTGAGTGAGTACTAAGCGATTGGTTGCTTAAGTGAGAGGGTGACTAAAATAAAAATAGATAAAAAATCAAATGGGAATCTGCCAAGGATAAAGAGAAAATATTATTATCGACAGCCGCAATAGCTACAGACCTTGCCTAAGTAAATCCCCAGTTGCTGCCAGTGTTTCCATTATCAGCTGCCTCCTACCGATGACCACAAACTCGCCCTGAATGATAAACCCCGGTCCGGACGGGTCTTATTATCCAGGGACACGTGCCAGGCTCACTGTCACAGGCACGGTCTGGTAACCGCCAATTAGGCCGACTTAAATAAACCTCGGTGTCTACAGACTGGCTGTGCTGACCATTATAGGGAGAGCACTTTGGGAGTTTTGATAATAATAGGGGAGTTTTGCTACCAGAGGAGTTGGTCGGCCGCGCAGGGGAAACATGAACCTTAGCGTAGACTGACTCCCCTGGCCAATTTCCCGATTTTTTTTGCCGAATTCTACGATCCCCGCACCCCCGTAGGAAGGTCTGGTGGAGAAGAAGAGTATGGACACTTCCTGATCTCGTATTTATGTTTTCTTTTCAGAGCTGTAGCAAAATCGCGGACTGCTACAACGACGAACAAAACGCCACAAAAACATGTCTCAAGCACTAAGCAATACAATTACATCTGCATAGAATAATGCTGCCTACGGTTCATAGTGGTTGAATGTGGCATAAAGAGGCTCTATGGGGGCAATGATCACCTCTGTTGACGCAAAAGAATGATCGGTTTAAGGAAACGTCGTGAAATACAGTTTTGGGGCTGCACCGTTTGAAGATTATGACATATTGATTTACTGTAATGCTCGGGGTACGTGTGGACAGATCAGAAAACTTGAAACATTTGGCTCTAGTTTAAATTTTCATACTTCATTTAAAAAGGTCATTGGTCCTTTTGGTATCACTCAACCGTCTTTTTGCGTTCAATTGCTACGTTTTAGAATACAGTTTTCATGTTTGTTACACTGTTTGGATGTTTGTGTCCTCCATAATTTCACATCGAATGCACCGCCGAAAACCCATGCGGTATGGGGTCAAGGAGGATAGGCTATGGTCGATAGGACTTGCATGAAATATCTACTGCACTAGCGGCACAGGAGATATGAAACACGTGCACGGGATCCGGAGGTGCGAAAGAAAATAAAAAGGAAGGCATTCATTTCAATCCTTCATTTAGGTACAACATTCGCATTTAATCTTTAGAATTCTAGATGCCCGTTCTTTTTAGGGGTAATCTCTAAGCTGATGTTGGGGGTAGGAAATCGTAATACTGGCCTGGCGTCTGTGTTGGCCACTACCTCACAGTAGTCATGCCAGTCAGAAAACATCGCCCTACCTAACATCTGCTTGGAAATTAGGAAGACGAAGACCATAAGATGGGTCGACGCGTTCCAGATGGGATACCCGCTCATTTCCAACTCTCTCTGTCACCTTGACCTTGTTACAAGTTTTACCGAGGTTTCGTGAGAACTTCTTGAAGATTCCTTCACGTGCCCGTTGTTGTAAGAAGCACAGATTGTCTCAGATTAAAGACAGGTAAAGTTCCACCGGGCCAGGCCCATGTCTGTCAGTAGTGTTAGAGTGGGTAGTGTATCTTCATCTGTTGTTTATGATCGTTGATATATTGTTGCTAGCTCTGTACAACAGCTCTCCAAACAGATGCAAGCTGAAGGGTCGGACTGAGTGTTCTGCGCCTGTTTTTGGAACATTTGACGCTCCTTTCTATTGTTTTTCTTAGCGATTCTCCTCCTACGCTGTAACCTGGCAAACCGACTTATGGTGTCTGTATCAATCTCCAAGCAGATGTGAGGGTTCCTATCTTGCTCAATTTCGGGGTTATTGCGGCCGATTTAGTACGTTACTTTAGTAGCGCACATTTTAAACATAAAGTTTGTAAAGAAAACAAAATAAAGTTTAAAAGTCTGCCGGTAACCCCTTACTGAGTCGATTTGGTAATTCCAGCGTCTGTATTGAAAACGCGAGCCGTGGTAAAACCACGTATATTGCACTACTCTCCAAGGCCGCGAGACATCATGAAAACAGTACAAAATAGGAAGCCCGATAAAAACGCATACAACGTCCAAAAACAGTCGGAGCCTTACCTCTGCTTGGAGAGTAATATTGTACAGCTAACTACCGAAACATCGCCATACTTCGTCCATAGTCCGAACCTGGGCCCGGGACAACCAGAAAGATAATATACTACCATAAACAACACATAATATACCCCTGCCCAGTCAGCAGTGGCTAATTGAAACTACAACAAGTATATTGTCAAGTGTTTGACATCGTGTGCCTCATAATATATTTACAACCCCTAAACAGGTTATTGTACTTTGGTTGCAACATCGCTACACAATGGTGGGAATAACATTCACTCTACCTTCAACCTTAACCAACCCAACATCTGCTGTTGTGTAGGATTGTAAAAAGGTCGACTGGCAACGAACATGATCAAGTCGGTTGTCTCCGGTGTTCTCTATTGTCGCGGGATGGATCATCATGTAATGTGGTAATATGATATCTTACTATTTGTGGCATCATGGAAACGCTGCAATTATAATGATGTTTATCTAATGACGTGTGGTTGACGAGTTTTTAATTCAATTGAACCATCTGTCACGAACATTGCTGGTAGTACATTCGAAGATATGTACGGGCTTTAATATATGCATATAGTGTATCATATCATGTATATATTACAAATGTGTACGCATGTATATATATTTGTATGATGCTTCGTATGTTTTTTGTAAGAAGTGTGACGAAGAAAGGATAGATAGAAGGAAAGAGCTAGGCTTATAGATGAAAGCAATACTGCTCATCTCTAGATGCGAGATGTCTTAAAATTCTCTAATATTTCTTTAAGAGTATCTATCTATGAGTATCTAATGATACAGTGTTTGGCCTGCTATCCTCTGTATCAACACACCCCACACATTCTCATGTATGTCTGTCGCTGGTCGACTTAATATGTTTGGCTTTCTATTGATCCACTCTAACGGCTGTCAACACTTGGGACAGGGGAAAATAAACCGTCTGGGAGGCGATCCCGACCCCGTGACCCGGCCAGGTGCATGGGTCCCGCCCCAGGCCGTCTGTACTGCCGTCTGTACCGCCGGCTTACCCGGGGTACCCGGAGTAAGGAAACGTGCCGCACCGCCTGGGACGCGGAGCGGAAGGCATGGAGACGCTTTGGTGGCAACAATCTCCCCTTAGCAAACTGCTGGCACGGTTCGCTTCTACCCCTTATGGCTACCTACTTGAGACAATCGCTTGGAAAGAAAGGAAACGAACAAAAGTGTGCATGTCGTGCTTGCTTCATTATACACCTTAAGGTTTTTCTATCCTGTGGTAACATGGCATGAACAAATATGCTGGTTAGCTGTCTGGCTAGCAAGGGCTTCTTTGTTGTCCATGGGGCGCATCGGGAGTGCCGCTGGAACGACTTCGCATGCAAGGGGTCGACATGCCAGCCCCGGCACGGGAGAGAAGTGTGGCAGCGCGAGATGTTGTAAGAAGTTAGCGGAGACATAGCTAGTGCTTACCTGGTAATATTAGGACACAGAGAACCGCACGAAGGCGGATATGGCTCAGCGGGCTGGCGTCCTTCCAAGCCGAAGTCTGTCGTCTTCCTCTATCCCCCATATCTTGTCGGTGCCAAGTGTTGTTTCAGATGGATGTATTCTGGGCGGATAACGTTCAACTTGAAGTGAAGACTTAACGATGCAGTTATGCCACAGTTCGCAGCAATGTGGCCACAGGTCGCTGGAGATGATCAGCCCGGTCAAGGCCACTCGTCCCCGCCAACCAATTTCCACTGGGTCGGTCTTCAAGTTGCGCTGGCGGTCTCCCTTTTTAGCCAAGAGTCCTACAACAAAGAAGTGATTTTTCCATGGCAGCTTTAGTCCATGCGGGTGAGGTTTGTTTTGGCTGAAGGGGGGATAGACGATCGAAGCCCACACCTGTAACTCAGCGGGGATGTGTCAACTCTGACTCACACCGTGGTCTCGCACCGTCTTACCACATAAACACAGCACGACTGGTTAATGACGACTACCCACAACACCGCTCACATGTGCCCAAATCTCCCCTCCCAGGCTTCTCAACGTTGAGATTTTCACCAGATGAGCGTCATGTAACGTCAGCTTGGCGTCAACGTCGACGTAATCTTGATTGGACGGCAGGAGAGACGTAAAATCGTGGCGACGGCGCGAACTCTTGGCAGTCTCTGTATGACTACGAGAGAGGAGAGATGTTCTTGGAAGCTACTAACTGCGATTTTGTAATAGGGGTGGGCAGGGTAAGAACCGGTTGGGTGTGTTCCGCACAGTATCATTAGGCTATGCAATCACATGGAATATGTTCTAGTTCCCATTTCTCTCTATTATCGCCTAGTAACAATGTTTGTATTGTTGCTCTCAGTCGTACAATAAACAGAAAGTGTAAACGACGTTATAATGACAGTGAACTTGTTTACCCATCTTTGTACGGCCCCACCTGTCTCTTCCGGCGGATCGCCCTTTGATATGTAAATGAGGGGCACACCTTAGAGAAAAGACCACTCATGATCCACACGTCATAACAAATGTTGAGGGGTAAGAATTAAGTACACCCCTGTCCAGACTTCTGAGGTACGTGCGCCCAGGGCTGTCACTCCTGGCTTGTTATTAGGCAAAAGTGGTGGGTTTTGACGGGGTCATGTGGATAGGGTTAGGAGGACCGAATTAAAGACCAGACAAGATTGAAAACGAAGAGTAAGGTTCTAGTTCTAGTTCTAGTTCTTAATCCGCAAACCTCCCATAGGAGTATCACGCGGATGGGGGAGGCGCAGCGGCTGGACTACGTGCATGTATGCGATGACAGCAGCCTGTTCTTGAAAGTGTCCAGTGAGGGGCTTTCGACGATGTGGGCGGAGAGGTTGTTCCATTCAGGAATTGTCCTGGCGTAGTAGGTATACTTTGCTGTATCACAACTGCATCGTAGGGTTCGGTATTTGTGAGAGTGGTTGGCTCTGGTGCTCATGTGTGCTGGGATGAGGCGAGTAGGCGGGATGGCCACAAGGCTGTTGGTAATCTTGTACATCATTACAAGACGTGCGACCTGACGTCGCGACTGGAGTGACGGCCATTTCAGGTCCTGTAGGAGGGCAGTAACACTGACATCAGACCTGCGGTGGTTACTCGTCACGAACCGTGCCGCTCTTCTGTTGACCATTTCAAGTGCGTCGATGTCCTTTCTCAGGTAAGGATCCCAGACGACTGCCCCATACTCGACGGTGGAGCGGACTAGGCTGAAGTATGCAGTCTCGCGGACTTGTCGAGGACAGTAGCGGAGATTTCGACTGAGAAAGTGAAGTGTATGGTTGGCCCGTTTCACTGTTGTGTTGACATGAGATGACCATTTCAGGTCATTACTGAAAGTGACACCGAGATACTTGGCTTTCTCTGTCTGTTGGAGTAACTCGCCACACATCTCATACATCCAAGTGAGAGGGTTCTTGTTACGCGTGATGGACATCGTGTTACACTTCTTAGGGTTGAATTTCATGCCCCAAGTAGTTGCCCAATCCTGTAATGCGATGAGATCTCTCTGCAGGATTACTTGGTCTTCCTGCCCGTGGATCTCTCGATACACAAGACAGTCGTCGGCAAAGAGCCTAGCAGTAGTTCCAGGTGTCAGGCAAGACGGTAAGTCATTTATGAATACCAGGAACAAAATCGGACCGAGGACCGTGCCTTGAGGAACTCCAGAGAGAACACGCGTTGACGGGGAACACTCGCCATCTGCTACCACCCACATGGATCTGTCCTGGAGGAAAGAGCTGATCCATCGCAGGATGGGACCCTTAATGCCGTAGTGAGCGAGTTTACTGAGGAGCCTCTCGTGCGGTACCGTGTCGAAAGCACGACTAAAATCCAAGATACCCATGTCCACTTGCACCTTCTTGTCGTAAGCTGACGCGAGATCGTCGACGGTGAGAAGCAGTTGGGTTTCGCAAGAGTGAGCTTTGCGAAATCCATGTTGGAAGTCTGTGAGGAGATGGTGTTTCTCTAGGTGGTTCAGGATGTGCTTACATAAGACATGTTCCATGAGCTTGGATATTACACAGGTTAGCGAAACTGGCCTGTAGTTGCCCGGATCATGTACTCCGCCTTTTTGAAGACAGGAGTTACCATGGCCTTAGTCCAGTCTTCTGGGACACTCCCATGTTGTAGTGACTGGTTGAAGAGGGCTGCAAGCAAAGGGGCTAGCTCGCCAGCTAGTTCCTTGAGTACGCGATTCGGGATCCCGTCAGGGCCGGACGCTTTGTGCGGTTTTACGGCATTAAGGAGTTTACGAACTCCAGCTGGGTGCACAGTAAGGTCAGAAATGGGTGGGTGTGAAGGACCCATCCAAGGAACATAGTTCAATACCTCTGACACAAACACAGACTTAAACTCCTGCAACAAGATGAAAGCTTTGTCCTTAGCATCTGAAAACAGTTTTCCTTGGTGCTTGAGGGGTGGAACACCAATGAAGTCCTGGCGTTGGGCTTTAATGTACTTCCAGAAGGGTTTCTGGCTCCGAATTAAGTGCACCCCTGTCCAGACTTCTGGCAGGTAAAACAAATGGAACGAATGAAGGACGAAAGGATAAAAACCATATGTCAATTGAAAATGAAAGAATGGTAGAACAAAGAAGAACGACAGAAGAGTCATCGATCAAGGTGACAAAGACTCATGAAAAATTAACCCAATATGGCGGGAAAATGACGTTTTCGTCTGATTCAAAACAGTACCTGTGTTTTATGATTAAAGTAGTCTGTACGAAGATAAATGTATTTCCCAATAAAGAATATCAATTGCAAGGTTGATATCGCACGCAAGGTACAATGTGACCTACTGTAGATAGTTCAAACCAATTAATCAGTTGCATTGACCTGTGCGTGTATCGACTATCTGTGTCAGTATCAGGGCATCAATGACGTAGACTTCTAGCGGGGCTGGCTTTGATTTTTCCCGGGGGGGGGGGGGGCACTGGTTCGCAGTTTTCAACGTTAGCTAGTATAGTATAGGTTCTCTTATAAAAGCAAGCCCTGCAGCTCGAAGTCTGCAAAGGAGGCTAGCAGGCCCCGCCTGATTTCTTTGCTCGTGGGACGTGCTAGTTCTCTCCGGATCCCCTGACAGGATGATTAATGGATCAAGTCTAATTGGTGGGCTTGATATGAGCTTTGTTTACATTCAAACTTCCGAGAGACTACTGGAAAAGCCCTGTATGACAGACTTTGTCGACGTCAGTTATCAACCGACTTGTCCAGTCTATGTGATCGGTACGAGTGATGCATAGTCTGGAGACCAGCCATCTAATGGCCCCGCTTTCCCGACATGTCGACATTCGTAGGGAACTAAAGAACCCATTCGGACTGGTATGGTGGCTAACCACAATTTATTCCGTGTTCCCCAAACGCAGTCTAGCCAGGAAACGGTTTGTTTTGCTTTGTTGTCTCTATATGTGGTAGGGTAAAAACCGGTTGATTTTCCCATTTCATCAATTGCGTCCATGAGAAGCCTTCTCAATGCACGATTTTCAAGTCCTATTTTCTTTTTATTGACCAACAGAGGTGCTCTAAACAGCCTACATAGTTCATGCTGTATTAATGTACAAGTAGAATAGAAAGGTCTAGAATTTTTCTCTAACTTAAACTCGATCGGACACTCCATTACTGAACATTTTGAGATGGCATCGAAGGCGGGAAACGTCATAGATGTTTTTTTACACAATTACTTCTAAAAAAGGCAGATTGGGAAAATAAATACACACAAAACAAGGGAATCAGTCCACCCATACCAAACTGATACCGAGCAATAGAGTGGATATGTATAGAATGTAGATTATATCTAATAGACAATGGTTAATACAGTTCAATAAGCAAGCCACTATGCTTCGCTTTTCGGGAAGTTTAGAGCTGTATTGGTGTCGTGTGATACAGCACAGGACGGCATGTACACTTCATATCGACGTTACGCAGACATAATCTGACTCCCGATAGTGATGATTATGACAGACATGGTTGCTGAGAGAACCATATAGTGATGACAAATCGACTTCCCTGTAGCTAGCCTTCAAGTCTGTGAACCTGACGTCATGCTAACAACGATGAAACGGTGAGTACAAGACTTCTAGCAACGGGGTTCCGACTCACAGACAGACTCCGGGCGATTCACAGAAAGATAAACCAATAGTCAGCGAAAATCATTACTCTTCTAGGAGAAAGACTCAGGCAGGTGCTTCGTCTTCATTTTCTGACCAATCGTTGCGCAACGCCCACCCAAACGCAAATGTATCTTGCATTCAGGGAGACTGAACGGAACGTTGCGTTGTGTTGCGGTTTGTGAGTTTGGGTACTTCGTCTTGGTTAGAGTAGTGCATGTATCGATCTGAGTGGTTTGTGATGTTTTGGGTCGGTGTTTTCACTTTCTTTAGCACGCAACCGTGTAGAGGAATGCATAAATATTTTATGGTGTGACAGTCAAGCTCTAGTTGTACGCCCATGATCTTCTTCTCTGTCTCTAAACACAGATGCCAAGATATTCCATAGAGCACAAAACGGGATAAGGAAAATCGAAAGAAAACCGAGCTCTCCAAACGATATTCCTCTCTATAAATCTATCTGTAAAATTGGATACGCTGAGGATTTTTACGGTCGTGACCATATATTTACGGGGATTATATTGAGGACCAGATATACTGATAGGGCATGTCTAATTTCATCCCGAGTTATTTTTAGCGCACGTTATGTGAAGTACGGGATAGATATTGAGATAACATGCTGTTTCAATCAATGAAAATAGATTAATAAAGAATGTAATAACTGTGTATGATGAAATGGGGATCCGAACGTCATTATTGGGATTAGATTGTAAAGGCTCTGGCGATGCATGATAACCTGGTATGGAATATATACTCTAGCACTGCCATATTGAAAAAAGGTGATTTTGAGAGATCTATTCATGAAGCATCGGTAATCCCCAAAGTATGTACACTTCGTATAAACAGGTGTTCGACACATTCTTGAGACGGCTTCGATATCACTTTGGGCGGTGCTAGAGTTCCAAGCGGGATATAAGGGGAACTTAAGTATTAGGTAGTGTACGCATTAGAAGGACAAACACGTGTCTATAACAACTACACGCACACCACCTGCTTTCTGAACACTTCACCCCCGATGGAAAGGAAATCATGTGACGCTTAGTGCATATTTACCTTAGGGAATGGTAACAGATTGGTTGTGAATAAGGAAAAATGAGAGTACTTAATGCCAGCTTATATTGTCAGGAGTACTAATACCTTTATATAGCTCTAACTTAAGACTGAAATTGGCAATCACCATTGATCTGTTACGGACGAGGAGTCTCAAAACTACCAGGAAATGATGACGTCACGACGAAGAAGGAAATGACGTCATTGACTTTCCTGTCGTCCGTTCGTGCTTTACTTTCTTTATGAATATCAACTAATGCGAGGAAAAGATTGCAAATGCTGGAAAGATAAATATTCAGCAAATAACTTCGCCATCTGAAAGAACAATGGACATTTTGTGGGACTCCTATCAAGTAACGGTCTCGACTTACTTTCGTAGAAATGGTACGGAAGCCGACCACTCTGATTTGAATGTCTGTGATTATCAGCTTTTCTACAAGCATAACGAAACGTCAACCCGGGTCAACGCACGATTTGTCAGATCTTTATGAAAAGGAAACGATCATATTTCTCTTAAAGCTTCCTTGTGAGGCACTGAGTGTTCTTTGACTTTTCGTCGTCTCACAAAGTCAATGGTATACTTTTGACACAGTGGACCATATGAGCAGAAATCATTAAAACTAGTTAACTGGTATCCATTTTGTCGTCCTGTTCCCTTTAATATCACATGCATCTCTTCATTTAAAGTAAATGGTTGAGTCCCTTTTAATATAAACAAAATCTAGCTAGTGTGAAGCAATTATTTTACTATTAGTCCTTTACTGGTACGGAGCCGGGTCGCATTCGTTGAAGGTCGTGGTACGATTCTGATATCGTAGGATTTCTAAGCAGGTTGTGACAGCCAACTAAACACCGACAAGGATCTTACACCGACAACTCAAACTGTGTACGACACACGCACGACCATCTCAAGAGTACCCTCCGTTTGCGGTCGTACGACAATCTCACGAAAATGATCTATCCCTAAATAGTTATCATTTTTGTATGGACAAAAACCTAACCCTAACCGTTTGTTCCATGTATGTTCACGTCCTTTGATACTGCGTGGGTTTCTCTCCTCTGGGTTTCCTGGCTGCCCTTTGACCCAACTTAAACAGCCCTGTTGAAAGGCTGACTACCAAAGTGATAACGTAACGACTTGTTTCTAGTCCACAGGGCCGTTCTGTGTCTATAATTAGCCAGTCCTGTTGTGCCTCTCTAAACCTGTTCTGTTACGCCGGTGGACTATTATACCTGGTAAATAACGAAGGTGAAGTTGGTGGGAAAATTACGTTCTTATTATCATACATATATATGCCCTGTTTTCTGTATGCCGGCCCCACAAAGGCTAACGTCACATTTCCGGGGCCCGGGCGGGCTGTTTGTGGAAACGAAAAATAGAAATGTAGACGTATACTATTCTCTTTACGTCTTGTATACTTTGGTTTCTTTTGTATAATACCTTTTGTTTCCGAGTTCCCGAAAGCTGCCCGACCGGGCCCCGGTTTGGAAATGTGACGTGGGCCTAACATACAGCTTACTAGTATTTGAAGAGTGTCACAATCCTCCCTACAACATCTGCTTGGCTAGAGTAGATGTATGGACATACAGATTTAGATGCTAACAAAAATACGGATGCAGTGGTACCACTACGTACCTGTCTCCTGGTACGTCACAAAACACCTGTCGCCCCCACCCTACTGACACGCCCATACAGGCACCTGATGACATCATGGTGACCTGGACATACTAGAACTAGATTTCATCCCTCTTATATTATTCCAGAATCAACGTTTGTTTCAAGAGATTTAATTGTAAAAAACTCAACTGAGTGATACTGAAAGGTGCTAAATACCATACAAAATGTTCTTCAATTTGTATCACGAAGAGCAACAGAAATTAACGGTCCAACCCCTCCGCCCTCTGGCTGTGCTTTTTTCTCATTTCCTAAAATAGAAAGCACTTGGCATCGAACAACTTATTACATCTTCACAACTAAGCCTTTCTAATTTCACTTTATCTACGAGTGTTATCTGTGATGAACAGGTAGATAGTCTACTGTTGGGGAATACATAAACTGCAACTTCATAAACTTTGAGGGGGCGTGTTGGCATAATGGTTAGGGTGTTTGGCCCCAAAACCAGAGGGCATGGATTCAAATCCCCTGACATGCCACCGATGTTGTGCCTCTGGGAAAGGCACTTTCCTTACTCCATCCAGGTGTAATGGCTACATGATTTTGGCAGGGGAATCAAAAGGCAGTGGAAGAAGAGGCATGGGCTCTAGCTTCCATAACCGTTCTCTGGATAACAACCCACTGCACCTACGGTGTCTATGGTACGACATTTTCCTTTACCTTAAACTTTAAACGAGATAGCAATAGTGTGTGAAATGTATATTCAAAATCTAGCTCTTCTCGACTTCGCAAAAGTTTGAAACAATTAAGGTCGTTATCCTACCGACCACTGTAGCTACAAGGGTCCTACAACTTGTCCTCAAAACATATATAAGAACACAGGAAATAAACCCTGCTCTAAACCCATAGTATAGTCCCCCAGGCTTGACCATAGAGCCAGAAGGATGGCATGTGTAGAGGAGATTGTGTAGATGAGGTATGGGTTAGCGGATAGTCGATAGAACGCAGGAAATGGAAGCTCTCGCGGCTGTAGCATTGAAGTAGAGAGAACTATAAATCAGTCGATACATCATAGCGAATGTCTGGATGTGCGACCATGTAGGTAAAACACTGCCGAATGCACTTATTCTGCTTGATAGTTTTTAAAATGTTTTCGATTTTCGTAGTTAGCGAGACGTAAGGGCCATGAAAAGATAGGGGTATACGTACACAGAGTGAGGTCTGAAATGGAGAGTAGATACGAACTAACTACTTTCACTTTTCCAAATGGAAGAATTTGCTTTCGTTTGCACCGTCAGCATTTCTCCCCAAACCTCCCCAAACCAGCATTCTCTAAAATAGTGAGCACACACGTGACATGCAAATGAACTTTCTTTCGGGTGAACGAACTAAGAAGCCCGCCCATGCACTTACAGTTGTTTTTGCATAGAAAAGCTTTAAAATGTTGTTAAAGCGTCAAAATATGTTGGTTAAGCTTTAGAATGTTGTTAAAGCTTTCAAATATTGTTCTTGAAGCCCCGGGGTCTTGCTATGTGAACTCGTGCGATCAAGACGACTGAGAAAGAAAGGAGGCTGTGTGCACCCTGCGAGAAACAACAACAAACAGAACCGGCAGGACTTGTTCCCACTTTGTACAGAGGCACGCAAATACCTGTGGGGTTTGAAACAGCTATGACATGTAATGGTTGTCCCCACACAAATGTTTATCACACTGATTGGACATCATGATGACAGAACACAGGGTCATCATTAAAATATGTATTTTTTTCTTATCTTTAAGGACGTTATGTCTATTTGTCGAAGCTCCAAGATGATTAGTAGGCGATAGAACATCCACAAATCCTTAGACAAGATAGACAAATCCTTAGTCCGTCTTCTACCTTCCTCAGGGCAGTATTGACTGGACTGGACCTACTTCTCGTCACTAGGTGGCGCTGCAGTGAGAACATTGTGGTCCCAAACATGACTAAGTCTGTATCCCGATTCCCCCTACTCACGGTTCACAACCGATGTAGATTTTAGATGTTAGTTAGTATAGTGAAGCCTTCCGTTCCATTGCGTTTTTTTTTGCTTTCTTAGTCGCGCTTAATCGAAATATCATAAGATCTGATGTACCACTTTTTACGTTGGTTTGCGATGATGAGTGCATGGAATAAATAGCTAAAGCCTCTTGGCTTATCAATGCCTGATTTACAGAGTAGTTGCTGATCGGATATTGGCCGGGAATGTATAAAGCCGGCTCACGGATGTACAGAAGAACCATTATGTACCATTAGCTCGAACTTAACCTTGAGAACGTTGGCACCTAGATCAAGGACATCAACCTCTAAGTACCCTCTTTCTTTATGACCTTATATGTGTATACAAGAAGACCTTACGGCGGCATGTTCTTTTATGTTGTGTCTAAGCAAGGTTAAGTATGTGAAATACTGTATTGCGGAGACCAGCTGGTACAGTAGAGTACATGTCATGCATGGCTGCCATGAGAAGTGTCGTTTGGATAATGGGATTTTTGTTTATTTGACAGGTAACTATGGATACCATAGTCTCACGGGAGTTGGGAGAGAAGCCTGGTACATTTTCATACCTATGGTGGCATTTTGATTCTTGTTCATGTAACATATTCAAGCGACAGTTGATGCTGACACAAGCTTGAGCTTGTGTATGGCTGGATCCGAGGATCAAATGGTAAACAGTGCCTCTAAAGAGATTCACGATTCTTAGTACGCATGTGCAGTAAAATGCATTGTGGGTAATATGTCAAAGGTGAAGGCCCCTGAGACGACATAAAACACGTAAATGCTAAGGTAGACTTTTTTTCTATCATGACGCCGTAGGGGCAATAGGTTGTTAACGGGCACTGTGTCTAAATGCAAAGGCAGCACCATAGACTGTTTGAGGCCGTAAGGGCAGTGTGTTCTTATCTCCATGAAGAATGGAGATATAGTTTTGGGTGTGTCTGTGTGTCTGTCTGTCTGTCTGTCTGCCTGTCTGTCTGTGTGTCCGGATTTTTGTAGTGAGCATAACTCAATGGATTACAATGATATTTGGTTTGTAGGTAGGTGTTGGAAAGACAAAGGTCAAGGTCAATTTTGGGCCCCCTGGTATGTGACCTTGGTACTGCAGTAGAAATACTTTTTTTTTTATCTTTTGAACTGGATATGCTATGGTCTTGATTTTTGATGGCAGATAGCTTGTGACATAAGGGATACGTGGTGTATATTTGGTCCTCCTAGCAGGTTGCTCTGGAACTGCAGGGGCGTTTTTGTCAAAATCTTCTAAGGAGGATAACTGGACAGGGGAACGACAAATATAGATGATATTTGGTATGTAGGTAGCTTAGACAGAGATGTACATAACCAAGTGCAAAATATGCAAACTGGTACTTAATTTGCATATTTAATGAGGAAAATCTGTTTTTGCAGTGTTTCCTTTATGGAACTCAAATACATGCAATATATGTTTATCCACTGTCTTGGGCCCGGTACTGGAAGGTGAGGCCCATCTCTCTTCTTCAATCGCCTTTTGCAATGCCCCGACCGAAATTATGTACCCATTTATATACCGGGTGGCGTGAGGAAAGGTGTGTGAAGTGCATTTCTCAAGGACACAAAGTCTTAGAACAGGAAATGTAAGAAGAATTGAACCCGTGACCTCTTCATTCGTTCAGCAGTTATCACAAAATAAATATTCCTTTTTACAGGCGCAGATTTGTTGGATGTTATGGTGATCGAGCTGTTTCTCGATGATGCAACGTGAATTTTACAGAGATGTAGAAACATAGGTTCACCTACCATTTTATGCTTTTACTAACACTCAAAAGTTCCCAAACTTCTTCTCGAGGAGCTACCTCAATATTAGACCATAAAATAACAATATGTCAATATCTGCCCCTTTTCACCCCGTAAAGCTACCTTTATGGACGTTTGTATCATCCGTTTCTGTACTTATTGGAAAGCTAAAATTGACAGTACAATAAACAGATCATCATGTATTAAAGTTTGATCCCTGAAATATGTGACAGCCACGTCAAATGCTTTTCCTAAAGGGGCCATAAAGGAGGGAAAATTGCAATGTTACACCGCATTTAACGGACAACTGGCCACAACGACGCTGTGGTTATGGTATACATTTATCTGATATCATTAGCTTTAACTTTTTATGTCTAGCATTTAGATATTCTTAAATTGATACCGCTGTCAAAATTTGTTGAGATCATGCAATATATTTTCTACGTCTATGTGTGTGTCATTATTTACCTCATATACCATCCTTTAATATAAATAATTGAACAAAGAATAAAGAGTTCTGAAGTGTACTGCAATGGAAAATCAAAATCTATTTTTACGGACATTTTTACGGCCCCCTGAGTGCAAGAAACTTGGGTTCATAACTGTGGATAGGTAGATCTAAAGGTCGTTCATTTCAATAACAGCTTTTATGACTATCAACTATATAGCTGTCCTCGGGGTCATTGACCTGGGGCCATTAACCTACAGTAGTGAGGCTAGCATTAAATACTAGTGTCCTCTGTGTTGGTTTAAAAGTTTTATCTATCTATTATCCATCACAACAGAATGGCTCGAATTTCCAGCCTTATGCATAAGTCTACGTCAGGAATTTGACTCATTTTCCTAGCGCGCACTGACTTTTGGGATACGTGACGTCATTGGTGGGTCAAAGGTGCCCGGAAGTCGATACCTGCCACCGTCCTTTTATACTCTCTCTCTCTTGTACAGTATGACTGTCTGAAAAGAGAATACCTCATGTTTTTGATGACTTCAATTCTAGATGAACAGATCTAGATTCAGATCCAAACGCAGGATTCTTTTTACCTTTTTTTCGAAGCACAGTTTGAGCGAGGCGGCTAACTTTAATTCCTGAGCCACTAGATAGTTCACTAAGTTGATGACGTGCGTGGCTTCAGCTAACTTCTTAGGTATTCTATTGTAATGCTCATGTCAAACCTACAAGGACTACGTACTTAGATCTCGTCTGCATTCATGTCGATCATCGATGAGCCAGCAAATTGCTTATGTCCCGAATCTCTTTATTGCAAATGTCTCTGACTCAGCTTGATTGCGCAATTTTCAGCGCAAATATCTGATATAGCATACTTGACTCTCTATTTCGACTACACAAGCACGAAAAATAGCTGTGCTTTGCGTCAATTTACTTGTTGCTCCCTCTTGGCTTCGCTCACTTTTGATCTTTTTAGTGGATCCATTGCGTTACAAACGCGCAAATTTTTTGATATAGTATACTTGACTCTCCATTTCGGCTATACAAGCACGAAAATACCTAAAGACATCTGAGAAACGCGAGCTGTGCGTCAATTTACTTGTTGTTCCCTCTTGGCTTCGCTCACGTTTGATCTCTGAATGAATCCATATTGCGTTACAGACGCAAGGAGAACGCACGCAGTTTTAAAACTGATGCAAAAGCACTTTAGAGCGCCCTTCCAATTTTCGCAAAGTCGCTATCCTCCCTCGGGGACGTTTTGAAGAACTATGCCTATGAAATGCTTTCTTAATTAACAGTGTAGGGGTATATGGCTTAGGTGAAGGTTGCGTACTTACGAAAAGTTGGAGAATAGAGTTCATCGACCTCCAGTCTCCAAGCAGCAATGGTCTAGAAATCCAGCCACACGGTAGGGTAAAAGCGGCGTGTAATCTGTGTCAAATATCGTTGTTGGAACATGGGACAAAGCAACATGGCGAAAACAAATGAATCTTGGTATTTTGATATTATATATTAGATATCATTTGAATATTGAAATAACTACCAGGCGCTATAGGGGCCAGCTAACTACTCTGAAAATTAATTTGCCCTATTTGGACAAGTTGTACCAGCACCCAAAGTTATACTCTGCTCTTGTTATATTTGCCAGAGGGGTATACAATTTTTTTAGCTTCCAGAGGAGTCTGGAAAAGACTTTTTATGTGGATGTTTGCCAATGGGAGTGTACAATTTTGCTACTCCCAGATGACAGCGGAGTCTGGACGAGACTATGTATGTGGATGTTTGCCAATCGGAGTGTACAGTTTTGCTTCCCCAAAAAAGTCTGGATAAGACTATGTATATGGTGGATGTTTGCTACCCTCAGAGGATCGGTCTGGACGAGACTATGTATATGATGGATGTTTGCCAGAGGGGATGTGGATCGCCGCGGGAAGGCCGGATCAGACAGGGAAGCGACACCGCGGGACGCTGTAAACGGAAGGGATTGGGGTTTGGCGGGGCACGGAAACACCTTGTGGTCTTGATTGACAAGTAGATCGGACGATCACATATTACGTGACATTGCGACTTCGACTGACAGAGAGCAAATGAGGACAAGACTATGCTATCTTGTCGACCTGATTGAAAAAGAGAAAAAGTGATGACACAGAACGTGACCTGATGGGTTTGATTGACAGGGAAATCAGACGATGACAAAGAACACGTAATTAGCCCAGACTGATGGACAGTAGAGTACGTGATCTTGTCGTCTCACTTGAAGAACAAGAAATGGTGACACAGAACGAGAACTCAGAATGGGTTTGATTGACAGGAAGATCAGAAGATGACAAGGTACATGCCACCTGAGGTGGCTTAGTCCGATGGAGAGCAATTGAATTACAAAATGACGTGACTATGAATGTCACCTCGTCAGTTTGATGGACAGCTAAATCGGACGATCTTAATGTCGGAACACACAGTGAGTGACCTTGTGACTTAGACTAATGGGGAGCAAATGATTGCACTGCACACGACCTTGACCTATTGGTTGAAAAAAAAAGAGATAAAACGAAAACACCTCAGAAAGTGACCTCATGAGTTTGATTGACAGGGAGATCAGACAATGACAAAACACGACCTGGAACGACAACGTCTTGATTGAAAGAAAAGAACCTAAATTAACCAACACACAGAATGTGACGTCATGGGTTTGGAAACTTTGGTTGACAGCTACGTCTGACGATGACAAAGTAGGAGCTCTCTCCGCTGACTGCAATATGGCATCTAGTGGAACGACAACGCCGATTTTTTGAAAATGGTGACAGCCTAATCTTCATGCGTATTTGCGTAAGACGGTAGCGAAAGTATGATTTGATTGATTTGATTTATTGGCATGGAATTGTAACAATACAATACTCGCGGATCACAAGCAGCAGTAGGGCTGGTTTTGTGATCCACACATCAATACGTATACATATAAACATTACATTAACACACTGAAAAGATAGAGCATTGGTTAAAAACTATTAACGTTTTAAAAATACAATAAATATAAATCTACAAAGACTACATTCAGGATGTGATCTAAAATATAGATTAGGCACTCAAGGATCGTAATCTCTGCTCGAACATACTGACGCTTCGGGCTTGCTTTACCGAGTAGTAGCAACATTTGATACTGCCTTAAGCCATGTATGCCTGGAGATTACTGTCAAATGCTGACAACCTACAGCTATATATGGACTTGCAAACAGTTTCTTTGTCGACAAACATGATCTTTCTAACCCTTTAACCCATAGAATTAAGCTGTGTTTATCAAGTTGTGAAGTCCAAAAGAATTTCCCCTGAAGAGTTTATATAGAATCGAAAATGGATGGACTGTAAAAACTTTATAAGTTTAGTTCCAAAAGATCAACAGCCAGATCAATTCATTACATTGACTTGGAGAAGTTCACAAATCAAAAACGCATATAAAACCATATCTAGCCTCCATGGAGGAGGTAATTCGCGGCTGCTTCTGTCAAAGTAACGACAATCATAGAGGTTTTACGGTGTCACGTAATACATGACCCGTACATCATTGTTAAAGCCTACACGCATCAGTTCAACCATGATTTGAGGAAGAGTGGCAGAAGTTCTGCACTTGCATGTGTAGTCTCTACCAGACTGACTACGCTGGCTATTATAGGGGAATAATTTGCCAGGGGAGTTTTCTACCAGATGAGTTGGTCGGCCGCGAATGGTAGAGAGGGGGAACATAATTAAACCTTGGCGTGGACTGACCCCCCTAGCCAATTTCCCGATTTTATTTTTCGGAATTATACTGTACTATCCCCGTGTCCCCGTAAGACGGCCTGGTGGAGGCTAGCACTTGTGCGACGAGGCTACATAATGCATAATACTAGTACCTCATTTGACGAAGTGTTTGATAAAGCCTTTCCGACCACCGTCGTTGCAGAAACTTGCAATGACTTAGGCAAGACACACACTGTGGGCAAGACCTTCGATAAGCGTTTTCCTATTTAAAGCAGTTCAAATTCCATTGAAGTGAGGCAACAAGATCACGACTACATGCCTCCTTCTGCATAGGGACCACTAGCCATTGTAGCTGTTTTGAGCACCAAGAATCCTATCTGTAGCGACCACCTGTCGTAATGTGACCGTTATCCCTTGAGCAGTCACTTTAGACTGATTTGACTGTCAGCAAACGTGAACAAGTTTACGTGTAATGGCAGTACAGAAAAGTTTTAAATTAGCATACCTCTTTCGTGTCTCATCCTACGTCAATCTAGTTACCCTGGTTATCAGAGTATAACTCCAGCCGACCAAGGGGTTATGCTGCCTACGCAGGGGCAGGGCGGCGTATCTCCCCGGGACGGCTGATCCGATTTACGGGGCTATATAGCCCGGGAAAGAATCGTAGCCGCGAGCGCTGTTCTCTGGCGACCAGAGTACAATCTGGTTTGAAGTAGGAATATGAAGAGTATGGGTTACCGTATACGGATTATCTGATTTGCCAGTATTTACGCCACTTTTCAAGACTCCAAGTCAATGCAGATGAACCTTACAATACCGCCCCTTACTACTACTGCTGTCATTCTGTCAATACAGACTATGACTCTACGCAAAGAAATTAAACAAACAATGGAGACTTCAATACTCGATACAATACAAAAGACATAAACTTAATGTTACAACTTAGCAGTTATTAATATAAAGTCCAGAGTTCATTTCAGGGAGCTTGTTTGCCGATGCCCTCATTCAGCCTCCTTGACCTCCCATCCTCTGTGAACCGCTTACAACATAACAACTATTCCTTAGCAGCGCTGCATAGTCACTCATCAAAACATTCCGTCAAACCCCTGTAGTTTCCGTCAAAGAACAAATCTCGCGAAGGTCAAGAAAATCAATCGCACATAGAGATCGAGAGTGCATTAACAGCAGAATAGGTCAACTGAAGTGGAGATTGTAGTTTCCTTTGCTGAAAGCCCGTTAGGCTGGGGATGGTTTAATGCAGTCAGTCGGCAGGTAGTGTGCGTGTGGTCGGCGATCAGCAGCTCACGACTCTCAGGCTAAATTTAGATGGAGAGGCGGAAGTAACCGTAAGAAATTAAGTTGGCTCACTGACGGAGCGGAGTTAACTTTTCTTGAGAGGCTGACGTTTTCGTCTTGCCAAAGCATAGGCTAGGCAAAGGACTCTGTAAACGTTTTCTCATAAAGCTTCGTAGAGCAATGCTAAATTTTTGTCCAACACAAAGGTACACGTGTCACGGATCGCAAGTTTACGTTCGGAAGTGATTGGTCATCAGTATTGATCTTGGAAAAGGCGACAGTGGTTGTTGGAAATTTGATCTGTTTATACCTTTGTGTTGGAAGAAAGTTTAGCATTGTTCAAATGTACTATGGAGGTAAAACGGTATTTGATTTTATCATATGACGTTTTTACCGTGTCAACTGGATTAATGGAAGGCTACGTTTAAATCTTTAAAAACATTTTCTTCAAATTCATCTTGCTCTACTGATGGGAAATAAGAAAGCATGCTGCACACCATGTACTCTCAGAATGTCTACAATGTCGGACAGATTCTTTTCTGTCTGGGCGGCATACTTCAGAGCATTAGTCTCCACATCAGACTCCTTAGGGTCCACATAATGGATACACAACGTTTGTACTCAGTCTGATATCAACGCCACAAGCTGTCTGTTTAGACAGGAATGTCTTTCATTGCTGCGTTTAGAGACTGGTTAATGGGGCTGTGAAATAGTCCTTTGGGTCTTCGTAGGAATTAACGGTCTTAAAATTACTAAAGAGGAAAGAAGCATTCAAGTTCTAATGACTTCAGACTACAAGATAAAAGAGTTCCACAATATCCTAACGCGTAAAATTCACATGCCAGTCTCCCTCTCAACTGAGCAGTTTTTAAGGAGCTTTGGCAGTGAGAGGCGTCACCATGCTGAAAGATTAGTCGATGAGCATTCAATGCAACAGAAGTTTCGTACAATTTCAACGAAGCTAGACAAGTGTTATAATCATATCAATGACTTTAAAGGGCTTTTATCATAGGTTTAAGTTCAATATAAATATACCCTGTTGGCACGTCTTTATGTCTCTTAGGAAAACTACCAAGACTTCTGTCAGGGTGGCATTCAAATCTCCTCTGCATTATCTCCAAAGCACACTGAAATATTAATTAAAGTACAAATGTTTTTATTACAATAAAATCTAATAATATCTGACAAGGCTAAACAAAAAAAAACTATACTGTGATACACATGTTCATCAACAAATTTAAGTTAATAGTAACTGCGTAATAATAAATACATAGAATGTTGTAAAATGCAATAATAAAAGCTAATGCATGTAGAATGAGCCAGTCACATGGTTAAAAATAGGTTTGATAATACATTTGTATCTTGGAATGATAAAAAACAGTACAATTTCAAAATGATGAACTGGAATACCAGTGCTCTACTACTCCAATACAACTTAAAAACGGGAGTATATGTCATGTGTGTATGTGACATTGCACATGTATGTCTCTACTACTACTACTACATGTCTTTTTTGTAACTGAAGAAATAGCTTAGTGTACATACAAGTACATGATTGTCGATGTATATGGCTCCAGGCCACTGCAATAGGTATCCATTTTGACAATGGAAATACTAACCCTTGTATTGACAGTAAAATACATCATGTATAAAAATAATGTGTTTGACATATATGTAGAAAAAGAATGGCTATAGACTTGTCTTAAGTATCATATTCATGGTTGAATACTGAATTAATGCAACACAAGTCATAAAATATTATTGTGGAATGATTGTTTGGTACTCTGTATTGACTATCTAGCTCTACACTTGAAATAACACCATTTAGTGTCCTAAAAGCTACTGCTACATCTAATAAGAAGATCCCTTCATCTATATTATTCTTAATTAGCAATCTTCTTTCATATGCCTGTAAAATTGCAAAAATGATTTTGGTCACAAAAGCTTTTGGTTGTAGTCAAAGTATAACAAACATTGAAGTTGTATCATAAAAAATGTCTTTATCTCAACACTTAAGCGCAACCATTAAAATTGGATAAAAATGCAACAAGATTTTGGCACATGGGTCAATTTTGGCATGGAAATGTAAACAACAACATGCCTTATCAAAATGTACCCTGGGAAAACCTTAGGGATTTACATGACATTGTGCAATGTATTTACACTTTTAAAAATATGGCATGGATAGTCATCATATGGAAACATTGAATGTTTGACATCTAATCACTCTTGCATATCAAAATAGCCTTAGTTCCCACATATTATGGCAGGTACTGTAACTGCAACATTGGGGCCTAATGGCTGCCATTTAGCGACAATTCGCACTTTTGCCATTTCAGGTGATGACTTCGCGCTCATTGGCACCTGTTCGCAACCAGTTGCAAAACTGTCATTCACGAAGAAGTTGCCCACCGGTCTCGTCAAGTGAGATATCCCATTAATGCTTTAAACAGTGTGCAAAATATCCACTTGCACATTGCAACCACTTTTTGCTTGGTGCAACTTACTTCTAAACTCAGGTTGCACAGAGTGCAACTTAGATTTTGATCCTCAGAACTCGATTTTGTTGTCAATTTAGGAAGAAATAGATGGACCGAGGTAGCTCCATTTCATATCAGCCAAACATGTATTGTACCTTTTTTTCAGCAGTTAGTAAATTGTAGGTGGTGCAACTTGAAATTCAGTTGTGCAACCTAGTTTTTGCCCCAGGTTGCACACTGTGCAACCTGGCTCAGAAAAGTATTTTGTACACTAAACTCTTGTAGTTTCTTTATAGTATATTTATCATCCATCTAGTCATCCAGAGTTCATGACCAGGTTGGCTATAGAGCTGAGTTCACACATCTTCCTGCCATCATGTAAACTGTCCAGGTGGGCCATGTCTTCTCTGGATAGACTGAAGTCATACACCTGTAAAATTAGGGGGAAACTTTGGCATCAAAACATCTTAAACATTTTCTGAACCGCAGCACCTAAATTATACACACCAAAACCACTTCTTATATCAGTACTCGAAATTCTATTCTATCAGCCAGGTTGTTTAGGCAGCAACCTGAGTCAAAAGCCAGCTTGCACCATGGCCATTTCAGGTTGCCCCACTTCCAAGTCATTACTTTCTTCAAGTCGGCTTCTTATCTATCATCTTTTCTTCCAGTTACATGTAACTGCTTATCTTTAATGTCTTTAATTTCTTTAATAACAAGAAATCAATACAAAAGCTTATGCACATATGTGGAGGAAAAGCAGTAATCCAACTGCAAAGGTTGTGCACTGCGCTACCTGGGTTTAAACCTAGTTGCACTAAGCAAAATGTGGTTGCGTTTGGAAGTGTGCATGTGGGTATTTTGAGCACTGCCAGATCCGAAAAAACAACAACATGGAACCATTATGGCTACAAGTATCAGAGTTATCAATGCAACCATGGATTGAAGTGTTCAAATTCTTTTTATTTCCAAGAAGAACTATGGTTAAGTGGAAGTTATTATCACCAAGTAATTTAGAAGCAACATGTACACATAATATAACCAGCTGCACCATGTGGCTGGTGTGTTATGCCGAATGGCAGTTATAACATTCATACAACAAGGGCAAGCTAATTCAACTTCTAGATGGTTAGTCAAACAACACCTCATGTTAGCCATGGACCCAGATGTACGTGTAAGCAGGTAGTCCCTACAGACATCCAAGCACCGTAATCAAGTCATTTGTAACACACTGTGGCACAGGAAGCACCAGGAAATGAGTTATACAAGACCTTTCAATAGGGGTGATGAGAGCTGGGCTGATCTGTTCCTCCCAGTGGGACTGATTAAAACTTCTCAAGTCATGAAGGTGACACTTTTAAAAACTTTACAAGATTTAATAGTCTCTGGAGACCTCGGTGAGCACAGAGTCAAGGTCTTCAGGTAAGCCCAGGTTAAGCCTATCACATGGTTGAAAAGCTTTGGCCGCTTCCGCCGGAGTTGTTGATTGCTTGAAGGTTGCAAAATCTAAAAGTCAAGAATGTTTTTCACGCCAATATTTATTGCGTCACATTGCTTGGGGCTTGGGGCTTGGGGCCTGCGAACATTGGCTAAAACTCTTGCAATGATAAAGAGAACACCAGACGTATTACTGCAAAAAATGTCACAATTGGGGTAACTTGTGTATGTGCTATAATGATCAATGTGATGATTGTTGGCACCAACAGAAGAAGAAAGTCATTTAGAGCAATTTCTGCCTTTCAATTTCCTATTGTGTGACAGAGGTACTAGAAGAAGGAGTCTTTCCTGCAACTCATGCCTTGAATAGGAAACACTTCAATGTAGTCACTGTAGATGATTTTTCGAGCAATTTTTATTACAGAAACTGCAGGAGGTACAGATTCCTACAAGGTAAAGGCTATGGTAAACTCAAATGAACTAAGCTAGAGTTCTTGACCTTCCAGTTAGATATGCATAGGAGTTACTGTAACATTTAATCTCACTATCAAGGTTAACTTTTCTTTTGACTATGAGGTATTTTTCAAGTTGATCTCCAAATAAAGTTCTATCTTATGCACAAATGCACAATGTATCTACTCATGACAAGTAATCCAAGGATCAACTTTAATTGGATTGTATGACTGATTTTCCAGAGAATTACTATTAGCTACTTATTAAAAACTAGTCATGTGTAATTTGTCATTTGGTAATCAACTATTTGCATTCGATTTTGTCTATAAGCATGATAATTGTTGACTTAAAAATCAGCCAAGCTGAATGAAAGTCAGTGTAATGTATTAAATTTGTAAGATTTGCCAATTAATTATCAATAAGACTTATAATTTGATTTGGTATTGTATCTAAACAGATGTCTGGCTAACTATTTTACTGCTCTTTTCAGATCATTTCTTCTGATCATCTATTTGACTGTAAGCTTTCAAAAACAGATACAAACAGATGATAGATGTTAAACATGAACTTCCAACATCTACTTGGACATCAGGAAGTCATGGAATTTCAGCTGGATTCCAACTCATGTGCAGATCGGCATGTAAGCCATTCAGATATTCCATATCATTTTCTCTCAGCTGAAAGTCTAACACCTGCAATAGAGATGAAAACAAGTGGCAGAAAGTTGCCTTGGACTCACTCTCCTACAGAGCTAGTCTGTGGCCTATATAAGAAAATCTTTAGAAGGCTCTGATAAACTGGGCTGAGGTTTCCACTTTTGTGGGTGTGGCCTATAACCAGCTGTCAGCCAATCTGAGAATTGCTTTAATGTTTTTTGTCAGCCAATCAGTGAGATGCTTAAATTAAAAAAAAAATGTTTTTGTCAGCCAATCAGAAACATTCAAATACATAAAGGCAATTCTCTGATTGGCTGACAGATGATCAGAGGGCCTTGCCCACAAAAGTGGAAACCTCAGCTCAGTTTATCAGAGTCTCCCCAAGGTATGTTGTATAAGTTGTAGGTGAGGCTCTACAAAGTAGAATGCTTTGTATCTTTTAATACATGTACAATGTATCTGTGTTATTGCTGCAACTGTAAAATAATAGAACACAGAAAAAAAAAAAAGATATCTTCCAGGCCATGAAAGGCAAGGAGGATTACAATCTGAACTCACCTGGCAATTTTCCCTGATCCTCTCTTCTTTAGTGGACTTTGGGATGGTGACCACACCGTTCTGAAACAACACAACATAAGGCAGCTTTATCAATGGGAAAAAAAGAATCCCAATTTTCAACAATATGATTATAAAAAATCTGGAACAATTCCAGGAATGTGGATAGATCATTTTAGGAAAAGTTTGCTACATTTGTTTGTTTGCACACAGCATGTGGATAGGGTGAGAGGACAAGAAAAGAATTGTCATACAATGAATTCAAGTTAAAAAGATTCAAGATAGATAAATTGGTCATCTAAGATATAACACAATTAGCGTAATAAAAACATATACTTAATAGAACAACAACATAATCTAACATATATTGACGACAAACTACTGCAAGCTTGCAGCTTTTCCACAGATAAATATTGTCTGTGGAAAAGTGACTTCTTTCACAAGTCTTAGAATACA
Source organism: Branchiostoma floridae x Branchiostoma belcheri (assembly GCA_019207045.1). Lineage (NCBI taxonomy): Eukaryota > Metazoa > Chordata > Leptocardii > Amphioxiformes > Branchiostomatidae > Branchiostoma > Branchiostoma floridae x Branchiostoma belcheri. Next base: position 8,947,855 of record CM033037.1, on the reverse strand, counting down.
TTTGAAAAACAGCCCTAATGTCCTGGACTGAGACATTGAATCTGTTATACGAATATAAGACATGGCAAATGTTCATATTTTACATTGAAATATATGTAACGGATCAATGCGACCATATAGACAGTCATGACAATACAACACAGCCAGATGGCCAAGTTGGAGGAAAGCTGTGATTTAGATCATTCCTACAATGAAGACTTTGATCATGACAGGCCTTTGGTTACTACTCATATTCAGGAACATTAATGGCTTTCTGAGCCATGAGAACACCTTTTAGTCAACCAGTAAGCAAGTGTCACCTGTGAGCTATGAGTGGGAGTACTCCACTCTATGGCTCTGAGCTGGCATGTTTTCAGTCTCACTGACCATGTCAGAGTTTCTTCCACACAACATCAATAATCCAATATAGTCTTTGTAGTATTCTTCTCAGGTGTGCCTGCACTAGTGCTGTGTACTGATATACAGTACTGCTACGGTGCTGCAAAAATCATTCAGGTACATGTCCAAAATACAGGAATTTGATGTACAGTTTTTGTAAAGGTACTGTACCTGAACAGATCATAGACTTATACACTCAAGTATCAGACATGTGTGTAAGTTTTTGACTTGTTCCGTTACTATTATTATTACTGTTACTGATTATGTTTCATTCCTTGCCACAAATATAAGAACAATGGATATATTACATCAATGAAGGTAAGACATCCAGTTACAGTGTTGTAAGATGCATCAAATAATATATTTGTTAGCTAAAAGTTAATGGGTTTCTTGAGTAACTCTTATTTGGCATTGGAAACAACTGATAAAATCAGCACCGCCTTTTCAAATCTGATATTCTCTTGAAAGCATGGATTCTCTGCATGAGATAATGTACCCAGGCAACAAAAATCCTGCTAACTGTTTATTCATGTTTCTATCATTATTGCAGACCACAATTTATGGTCTAAAAGTTTCAGACCAAAATAGGTCAGGCACAATGTACAAACCCTCATGTGTACCTACACTTTTGTACTTGTACCTGTTATGTACAGGTATGCAGGCCTTCCTCTTAGTATTCTGCTCAGAACCTACCTAACACCCATATCTGTGACACTACAACAACATCCAATACTGCATGGGAATCAAAGTAATAGTCCCATAATGACCATGTCCTCGGTAATGAAAAGGAAGGTGATGAGAGTGAATGGGAAAACAAGGTGATTACTGAGGTAGTAGATACAACCATCAGGAATCCATTTAGGACACGACAGGAAATCTGTTCTCCTCAAGGGATGCTGTTCCTGGTGCTGAAAGGATGGTTATTGTAGCAGAGGGGAAAACAAGTACAGAAGATTCCCTTACGTTTGCAGAAAATTAAGAGTTGCAGGTATCTTTGAGTCTGTGCTTTAAACAATGGTAGCAACACAATGGAAGACAGAACATGTGAAATTACTTGCAGTGTGGTGAGTTTGTGGTGAGAGGACAATGCAAAAACAGTGCACTTAGATCTACAACATAACAAAAATTTCAAATATTATCCAATTTTAAACCATAGGACATATTCCAACAACCTTTATGTTTGTATGTACTATGTATGTATGTATGTATTTATGTTTTTGATTGTTTCAATCCTTTCTCTGAACTTCTTTAGAACAGAATTCCTTTACATGTTATTGTTTCCTCTGTAAATAGTTTCATCAGGTTGGTAAATATTCATATTAATAGTACAGTTCTTCAAACACAACCAAAGTACAAATGTAGTACTCAATTCCAACGTTTCAAATTCTGTCAGACACCATAATCAGGGTTAGAATGACTGGCTATTAGTAGCAGTGAGAAGCAAATCCAGCCATTCCAACCCTGTTAATGGTGTCTGACAGACATCAAAACGTTGGAAGTGAGTACTACTTTGGTTGTGTTTGAATAACTTTACTGTATGTTATGTTTTCCTATCCAAAGAATGCAAAGAATGCATTTTCTTCCATGTTTTTTAATGACACCACATTCTCTCTTTATATTCCATCGAGCTTCTGACTCAATCCTGAGTGTGTGTCTACCGATGTGATTTCCACTTCATCTGATGACAGCACTAGACTTGCTTGTTATTGAAATTCATGTTCTTCAGCCATGCAGTAATCTTCAATCACGCTCTCAGAGAGTCTCACTTCATGCTGGAAGAGTTGATTCCCCCCTGATACAACCCCGTGATGAGGTCGCCCTTGCTTGGCCTGATATACACTTGTAGGTCAATCACAGATACAAAATTCCATCCATAATCTATCTGTGCTTTCCTACCCTGGCAAACTTCCCACTTTCAGCTTCATGAACCTCCCAACCATTCAGGTGGAGCACAGTCTATTGAGTCTTCTGAAACATTTTCCAGTTTCTAATTGATTACTACTATTATAAAGTAAGTAAGTAATTGATTAGACTAACTATGGAACAAATGAAGTAGCAACATGTAAGAACAGTTGAAAGCCAAACTTGAGCCAATTAGAACAAGGGATTTACCTTTGGATTCCATGTTCAGTGAATTGAAAGAATTCAATCATTGATTCTGGAATTGAGACTCAAGTTTGGCCTTGTAATCTTCCATCTAACAAGGTTTGATGCTTAGGGGGAGTCCAAGGCTGGATATGTTATGTAAGTTTCACTTTCATTGTGCAGTAAGCCAGATTCTACTACTGCCAGAATATACCTGGGGCTATTCTAAAAGGGGGAAACCTCCAGATTGCTACACCCAGCTATTTCAAGAATTAGGGATTGTCATCTAAATTCAAGAGTGAAACAAATGTAATCAAAAAGAGGGGGATAGCACATCCATTCTTGACTTTTCAAATGAAGAAGATTACAACATGACAATATGACATTGACTTTGTCTTTCACACTATAGCACCACTGACAAAATTACACTTGAACGATACAATCATGATGAAGTTTCTAACCTTTCTATAACCTTTACATCATCTACGAGAAACGCCTAGGGTACATGGGGCAGGGAGCTGTAAATTAACCTCACAATGATATTCTTCATAAGGAAAGGTCAAAACAGTGGAGTCAGCTCCCATGGCTATTGATGATGAAGTTATACTTGATGGTCTAATGAATCAAAAGCACACTAACCTAGTTCTACTGAGAAAGACAGTAAATATGATCACTCTAGGATATGAAAAGTACCAGTTAGGCTAACGCCACGTTTCCACAAAGGGGCCCGGCCGGGCAGTTTTGGGGAGCAAAAAGTATGATATAAAAGACTACAAAAACACAAAACGGACCAAAAATAATTCAACGACATGCTTTGTGCATAATTATTTTCATCAACTTAAATTTTTTGTTTACGCAAACATCCTGGTCAAGCCCCAGGTAGGAAATGTGACGTAGGGTTGTCAACTTGGGATCTAAAGATTCTGGGTTTGAATCCCTAGCAGGTCGCAATGTTGTGCCATTGGAACTGCACATATCATCATCATCATCATCCTCGCCGCTTGTCAGTCTTCACTGAGGCGGGCTGTCATTGTCCTCCAAACTCTCCTGTCTGCTGCTACACGCTGCACTCCCTTCCAAGTGCATCCCATCTCTGCCAGATCTCGTTCTACTGTTCTTCTCCACGTCATATACAAATATTTACTCACTCGACTCAGGTGAAAATGATTACCTAGTTTTGGTCAGAAATATCCTCTTGGATGAGACCTAAAGCTGGAGGTCCCATGCTTTAGGACAGCCACACATTAAAGAACCCACCACACTTATCAGTAAGAGTAGGGGTCCTTCCTGGTATGGATCCTTCAAAACCTATCAGACCTCTGCTTGTACATAACGTACAGAGCTGGTGTTTTACTTCCCCAGCATGTTTTATGCACAAACAAGACACCCCGTCATAAACTTTTACTTTCTCCTGATACTCTGGAGTGCCTGTGAACTTTGAAAGAAAAACCTCTTGGCAGGAGGTGTTGAAGCATGTTCTGCATGCATAAATCTTGTGTTAGTGCATTTGTACCTGATTTACAGTGCTTTCAGTAGAGCAGTGGATACTGGTGCCCGGGGATCACAGGAAATGGGAAGTGAGTGGGCAGTAATACTCCTAAGTAGGGCTGTGTATCAGTACCGCTATGATATCCCGGGTACATCATTTAGGTACAGGTTCAAATACCAACACAATTGAATAGCATTTGATAACACTTGTACTCATGTACATGTAACATTATATACTTATGTTGTTATGGTATTAAGGATGTGTTATTCCTACCTCAAAGATACAAATTTAAGCACTGGAACTTGCATGAGACAAGTGAAGTCCAAATCAACATTCTGGTAACTGCTCATTCATGCTGTTGCTGTCACCAGTGAAGACCACAGATTACCTTGTGAAATTATTCAGGTATAGGTACAAACCTGTACCTGAAGATACGTAATGTAGGCTTTTGGCCCCACTCCAAAGGATACATACCTAGTTTAAGTTACAGGTCCTGGAGTAACATGCATTTGTCATGTGTCAAATGTCCAAAGTATACCCCCTATATGACAATTGATATACATTTGTCACAAAAAATGGATAAGAATGATAATGATAATTTGTGTCAACTCCCCTGTTTATCAGTCTTAACTTAATGTATTTCCTAACTAAAAAAGAAGATTATATGTCAATCGATGGGACTCCAACCTATGAGCCATGTAAATGTTTTAGTTAGGCAAGGCTCATTACACGAATCTATAACCTTTAATGCTAACATATAGACACAACAAACTGCACCTAATATGTAAAATTTATTGTATTTTTATATTCCACTCCACCCAGGAAAGCCTTTTCTAATGGGTCTTTGGTTTCACAAAGTTGTTTTAAAGCTTTCAGCTGAAATGAGCTTGGGAGGACTTATACTTGGTAATAGTTCCCATGTGGCCCTGTACCCACTTAGCAAGAACTGAAGTATATCCACATTACTGTGGAAGGAAAGCAGGTCAAATGTCCCATCTGTAACAGTGCAGGTATAATGAGAGCAGTATATCTTCCCTTATGTGTAAGTGATAGGGGTAGGAGTTAGGTGTGTGCTGGTAAGAGGTGAACCTGGTACTTTGTAAATCTTGTGGCAGTGGTATGAGGACATTTCAGTAATGTTAAAGTTAAAGAGAGGGGATAACATTAAAGGGAGACTGCACAGAATCTAACTTTTTGGGGGGAACATTTGAATCCAAGATCTTTTCTCATAGGGTCTGGGCATTTTATAGAACTAGAAGAAACTGGAATTTTAAGAAATGCAAATAAAATCATTCTTCTTCTTTTAAACGATAGGCAAACACATCTAGTAATACATGTAGTATTCCTTGCATCATTTAAGAAGTTGAAGAAAATGCAGGGGTACATACCTGGAAATAAAGAGATGATAACAGATCTAAACATATTTCAAACTGTACCCTAGGAAGACTTTGATTTATTTTCCAAATACAAGAATGTGTATTATACATATGACTTATGAAAGTAGAGTAATGAGTATTAGTAGTACAAATGTACTTCAACAAGATACAATGTATTCCATTTTTACAACAACAGAATTACAGTCAGTTGTCTATAATTTTTTCTAAATCAAGTAACCTTGTTTTTTAACTGAAAGACATTACAGAAATTTTTAACATGTAAATATTGATATAAAACAAGAAAAGTTACAAAAGAAGTACAGGTAAACCATTAATTCATACTACAAGTGTAGCACGCTGAAATATACTGCTAGCCAGAATATACCCGGGTGTATTCAGGCCAGGGGCACATCGAAGCCGGCTACACCTGTAATGTTTTATCAGACTAACCTGTATGCTCCAACGTATGAGAATCTGTGCCGGTGTCTTCTGGTATTTAGTCGCTATTGCAGTGATGGCTGGCTCCTTCAGCGCACTCCCCTTGGCCAGTGGACAGTACCCCTCTACTGCAATACTGTGTGCCTGACAAAACCTGATCAAGTCTTTGGGATTTTGGTAAGGATGGTATTCCACCTGCATTAACACAAGAGAATGTAAAACATTATAAGCTGAAAAAAAATCTGTATCGTACAATGTGCACTTAAATAGCAATATTAAGTTTTTGGCAACCTACACAGTGCCGACTCTAAAGACAGAGCCTGCTGGTAGCACATCTAATCGTCGCCTGACAGGGAACATCAGACGAAAAACCAGATAGCGTGTGTATATGAGTGCCTAAACTTATACAGTATGAGAGAAAACTGTCAAGGCCTAGGTAGGTAGGTGTAGGGAGGTAGGTAGGTCAAGGTTGATGAAAAAAGTGGTGCAAGGTTGATGGAAAAAGTGCACTGGAATTGCAGAGGCATTTTTGTTCAAATATTTCAAGGAGGATAACTGAACAAAGCAACAATGAATTTCCATGATATTCGGTATGCCATGCCAGTTCAATACTGAAGTGGGTGCAGGTGGTTGACAGCTTTTTTCAACTACCATGATTAATAATGCAGTTGTCAGGTTTTTGATATGCAACATATCAATGTATCTTTAATTCTAGGACTGCCTTTGAAGTGAAATTGAGTAAAAATTCTATCCCATGTAGTGGAAGACCTACTGGCCCCTGTAACTCTTCTCTGCTGGTTAGACCACACTGATTTTGTTACATGGACAACAAGATCCTCTCGACTCATTTAAGCGGGTCAGGAAGGTTGAGCAAATGATGGAACACACAGAACATGGCACTTACATATGATACTTCAATGTTTTTGTACACATCTTCTTCGACAATGGAAGACTTTGTCTAGGGATCAAAATACATTTCATTCTTCAGTTTATCTATACTGATACATGGCCAGGATGAAAAGTCATGCAATGACAATCATTGGTATCATGATATTCCTGATATTTGTTATATAGTTTACAGCATGTACTTGCTCATTTTGTAGCTTTTTTGTACATATTTATAGTATGGTTGTAAACCTTTTTTGACGTGGAGGAAAATTGGAGTGCGCACAGATGTCATCCATTATAATGACTTCAGTGTGGCCTTACATCAACATCCAATCTTTCCACTTACAGGAGCTAGGTTTATTACTTGGTAATTATAATGGAACATTGACAACAAGTGGGGGGTGTTGGGCAATTTAAGAGGGGCATCAGTTTCACAGTTCTGTGCTCTCTCTGATCTTTCAAAGTAATTTACTGTGAGATATCAGTTCAAAGCCTACACACTATGTTTGATCGAGCAACCAGATAGCATTCAAAGTGACGTCAAGGCATAACAGTCCCATCTCCAGGATTTACAAGTTTGTAATTTGCAATTTGAAAGAAGCTGTGAAGAGGGTGTCTTCTGATCCTGAAAGACAAGACGGGGCCTGTATGAGGGTGGTGGGGTTCCCAACAATGCTTTACGCTAACTTCAGAAGAGCCGCCTATCTTTGACTACGAGCATGCGCCTACTGCTAGTATAAGCATGATTCCTGCGAAATAGAAAGCACCATGATGCTTATTGCTCTGTGGTTAGCGTGCATTGTACAGAGTACAATGGTTAGCATCCCTGTCAGTGGAACTAGAAGCCGTGAGTTTAATTCTGGCTGTGTCACTCACCCGACATTCACTCTTAATGGTTGCAGTCCTTTAAAGTTTAAGGACAGGGTGTTAAGGTGTGTTCCACTTCATTGTGCTTGTAAAAAAGACCTTGGGGAATTTCCCCGTACAATGAACCTGTAAATACTGTACTTAGAATCTGTCTTCTCTTTTATGACCACTGGAAGAATAGTTCTTCAGTGAGCTGATATTGATATAATTTTAACTTTCACTGTTTTTGCTAAATTTTTCTCACCTTACTAGGAATAACATGAAATTGAAGAGCTTTCCTCCATGAATAGGTTGGTTAGGGTATTAAAAGGGTCTGCATGGGGGTTCCTGACAACGATTTATGCTGAATTCAGAAGATAACCCTACATACTACGCTAAATCAAGGAAGGCAATTACGCTAAATTTGTTCGCCTTGCTACGAATTACGTAGATATAATAAGATGGTTTTCCCTACAAGTTACGCGAAACAAAAATAGGCTGCCTACGCCTAATGGAAAATGCAGACCCTCTATTAAGGTTCTCTCTTCTACACAACCACAAAAATTACCTACTGATATTTGGTTGGTCTTTCGCCATTCCTCAGGGCAACACTGACTGGTTCTATTTCTTACTAATCCTAGTGCCTGAAGGAAGGTTACAAGCAGAAAGACAACCCAAGAAATGGCAGGAAATTGTTAGTGGTTGTGTAGAAAGAACCTTATTACCATCTCAAGAGGTTTCCCTACCAACTACAGGAAATTAAAATAGCTTGGGTATAGCCTCAAAGAATAGGGTATGCTTGCCTCTAAAGAAACTCACTCCTCACTAATGAAAAAGCTTGCTTACAAAGTAAGTTGTACCTTTTGGCTACTTTGAGTAATAGAAATATGGAATGTCCTAATCCTAACATCTTTTTGACAGGTCATTTTTGTTGGATGAACACCACTATCTATATGTAGCATCTGCCTCTTGTGCATGGTGCTGTAAAATGACTTAATCTTGCCAAAAGAGGAGAAAGGTGTTTGTGGTCAAGCAGCGCAGAAGACCAAATGCATGTCCATAATGTTTTAAGCTCTAGGTAGAGAGATCACCTCAGAAATCATGAACATAAGGCCATCGCTTAGATGTACAGTGTACAACAGTGCACAAAGACACTGTTATAAACAAGATGAAAAGACTTCTATTGAACAACAAAGCCTGGTCCTGATAAGAAAAGCTTTGCCACATAAGTAACACATATCCATACATCCTGCCATAGTAATTCTTTCACTGGAACTGATAAGGATTCATTTGGCACAAGTTTATCTGAGGTCATTGGCTTTGCTCCAAGCCAAATGTTCTGGGGGCAAAATGAACAAATGAATAGAAAATAATCATCGCCAAAGTGGAAAGGAGTGTTTCATTCATAACTGAAATCAGATAGACTTCTGAGGTGGTAAGTGGAACAAGATGAGGTGGGGTGAACTGGGATTTTGGAAAAGATACAGCTCTGAGTCTGGGCGAATTTTCATATAAATTGTTTCATGTTACAAAATGCCTACAAGGGCCAAATAATGTTGCATTTCTAAAGCTGTTACCAATTGTTCAATCTGTCAATGACTATTCTTGTATCTAGGGTGACGAACTACATCTGCGGAGCATTTTGAGAAGTTGACATGAGAAAATTAAAGTTGTTTCTATAAGTATATCAACAAATATGTTTGTAGGACGAAACAAAAATTTCAATGTAAACATCTTTACATTGCTAGCAGCACTCTTCTAATGATTGTTATTATTATCCAACATAGGCTTGCACAATGGACCAGTTTAAGATAGGTGCAGTTTTTGGTAATTTGGCACAGTGGCAATTTGGTACATGTGGTTAGTTATGTAGCCATTTGAATGAATGTGTAAGTATTCAGCGAGGGTGTGTGGGTGGTCCAATATTTCTGGTAAAACCAGAATGCATCTAGGGATAGTCCAATTTGGAGCATTGATAGCTGAGTGGTTGTACTAGCAGGCACAGGATTAAGAGGTCATGGTTTCCATATCTGGATTAGATGTCCTTAGAAAAGGAATTTACCATGGATTTCCCTCACTCCACAAAGGTGTAAAAATGGGTACCTGACTTTGGTGGTGGAGGTAAAAAAGGAAGAAAAGGAATGGGCTCTGCCTTCCAATACCCATTCCCATGACAGGGAATTACAACAAAAGACACCAAAGAGGCCTAGGCTATGGTATTTTTACTCTTTTGTAATACTAATTCAGAGACAGTTTGACGTACCTGATTGACATGTGGCACTACTGTACAGTCTTGTATGAGCTGCTCTAGATGGGGGACAAGGAAGTTACTGACTCCTATAGCTCTGCACAAACCTGAGGGTAAACAAACAACGAAGAAACTAGGAAAAACCTGTAGATGGCCACAAAATCTGTCAATGAGTAAAAAAATATCTTAGAAAAAATGCATATCAACATTGTTCCTAGCTCATAATTCATCATCTTTGATTAATATTTCATCTGAGAATGTCGATGACGATGACAATTTTAATGACGATGCCACCCGCATAAAGCAAGGAGGACCTACACTGCCATGTCAAGACACATACAAAAGCGTATTTTTTTTGTTAAACCGAACATGTGCTATCTACACATGCATATTTGTGGATAGCACCATTTTTGCCCATAGGTATGGAATATACATGCAGTCATGCCAGTGTAGGGTGACATAACTGTTCAGCAATGCCCCCTTTTAACATTGAACAAAACTGCAGTGTCCTACCTTTACTGTACAAGTCTTCCAGCGCCCTCCATGTCTCAGCTCTGATGGTTCTGTTGTCTTGTCCCTTTCCTCGTGGGCAGTCAGGCCAGTGTATCAGGTAAAGGTCTGTCCAGAAGTATGAATTTTATCATTGTATAAAGTGTTTTCAAATTGTTGACGATGTGTGCATTTCTACACTGACAGAATGCTAATATCTATACAATTTGTACATGCATCAAGCCAAACTGCCCAAAACTGTTATGACAAAATGTAAAGCTGAACACTGAAAAGTTAGGCTGCAACTGGAGTCTTCCCGAAAATAGACAGCATTGAATTACAGGTGAGAAACCAAGGAAAAGTACACAATGATGAATAAACAATGATGAATAAACAACAATAACATCAATGTGTAGATATAGCTAATGGAATGGTTTTTGCTCACAAGTGTCCCTGATGGGTGCCACAAAGAAGTATACTGGGCCCATTGTTATTCTACATAAATTATCTACATGTGTACCTCTGGTTATAGAAAGAGTACAAAACTTATATGTATGCCAGTCTGCTGCATTCCACTGGCTAGTCAAAAAAGGTGTCTCAGATGACATAAATAGGCTGAAACTGAAAGTAAAAGAAAGAAAAGTATCCTTACCCAAATAATCCACCCCAAGTCTCTTGCAAGACTCCTTGAAAGCAGCTTTAGTGGATTCGTACCCATAATCCAGCGGCCACAACTTGGTGGTAACAAAGATCTGTTCCCTGGGAACCCCGCTCTGTTTGATGGCTGCTCCGAGCTGTTCCTCACAGCCGTACCGTTTAGCGGTATCTATGAGTCTGATTCCGCAATCCCTGAGCGCGTAGACTATCGCTGACTGAGAAAAGCCTCCATGGTGGGAAGTCCCTACAAGAAAAAGGTTTCCTCTAGCTTACCAAATTACAAAATTTGAAGAAATGATAATGTGTTCATATTGGGCCCTGAATACACATGCGCATGCAGGGGATGCATTGATATTGTGATTTGAGGATGATTTTTTTCTCTGTCAAATAAGATCTTGTTTATGCTACTAGTACTTGACTAAAACATGCATCTCAATGAAGATGAAAACGTTAACGGGAGGGGGCCATACTTCGACAGGGGTCCAAATTTCGACAGGTTTTAAAAATCATTGTTGCGGAGAAATGCATAGATGCCTGCACATGAGAAGTACACTAGCTGTAGACTAAACCTTGTTGTAAATAACTACAAAGACGGGGTATGTGTCGAAGTTAGCAAGTCCCACAGATAACGATTGAAAAACTTGCACAAGTTTGACGCCTTCCGTGCAAGTTGACGAGCGAACGTATCGAGACCATGGCCCGGGAAACTCTTGAATTATTCTTCGCAAAATACGACATGTGAAAAAATACCACCACACATAGAAATGATGTTTATTAGCCTTCCGAAAAATAATACCTGTGTTCTGTTCTGCCTTTAACTGGGTTGGATAAACGGAGCTAAAATGATGCCACAATGTTCACGCAGTCGGGGCCCCGCCATTTTACTATCACGCACGAAGGCGGGCGAGCGATGCTCAACACGATGAACTCAGTCAACCCGTCCGTCGAGCGACAAACATTAAAGAAAAACCGATCCCTACCGACTAAAAAATCCTGTAGCCATTGCTGCTGCCAAAAGACAGGATGAAAAGGCGATCAAGGAAGCCGAAAAGCGAAAATGCCATCACAGTTCAATGTAACAATGCGCTGCCGTTTTGCGGCAAGTCGGTCTCACCGTGAGAGGTAAACGTTTTAATACACCGTATTTGAATAAGTCGCGTAATACAAAATATGACCCATATATGGTACAAAAAAATTATAATGAAGACTTTTAGTGCTATTCTATTTGCATAAGTTGTTTAAAAATGCACGGCGATGGTCTGGTTGTTACTATGTCGGAGTTTGGACCCCTTTTTTGTGTTGGAACGTTCTGCTAGGACGCAAGCCGAAAACCTGCCGTAAGTTTCGTGCGATGTCAAAGTACAGTGCGGAACGCTACTGTCAAATGAAATATATATCTGTACAGCTTCAATAACAGTTATATGGATGTATACAAGATCTTAACTTGTTTTTGATGAGTTCACTGTAAAATGTACATTGACAAAAGCCATGCGCATCCACTTAGAACGGGTGTCGAAGTATGGCCCCCTCCCGTTATATACTACAAGTTAAAAAATAGATACTCAAGTCAAATCTCACTCACCAAGAAACAGCTGACCTATTGATTATGTTATGATGTAATAGTTTCATACAATAATTCAATCTTTCTATCTATGTTTTCACAAAGTCATCCTTTCATCTTACTATAACTGAGAGCCTAAAAAAATTGCAAATTTACGCTAGCCACAGGGGACCGCTATCCCTTGTCTGGTAGTTGGTGTGTGGCCATCTTTAGCAGTTTCCTACCTTGTAAAAGCCTACTGTGGAGTTTTACAGCACTGTGATAAGTCTACTATACCTAGACCACACGAAAATGTCACGAAAACACTCTTACCTAGGCCAAGAATCGGCATTTTGACTCCATTTGACAGCACAACACACTCAGTCGAAACTTTGGCAGCCATTTTTCCTTCAGATAACTACGGGCTGCCTGCTGTAGACATACCTTTGCCTGATTACTTTTCTCAAATTTTTCTGTCAGTAATATTGTATTTCATGGAAAATATTACCCTAAAGTTTAATTGTAATAGAAAAACAAATATCATAACAGTATCAAATATCAAAACTACGGAGAACTTAACAATTTTATACATATTACAACAAGGCACTAAAAATTGCTATTATTGCCCGATATTCACCTTTGACCTATAGTTTTGTCGTCTGACACACACGTGAAGTGAATCTGGAAAGAGATTTTTGGTGAAAAATGTTGTATCTTGTTGGACTGGGGCTTGGCGATGCGAAGGACATCACTGTAAAGGGTCTGGAGGTTGTGAGAAAGGCGAAGCGGGTATTTCTGGAGGCTTACACGTCCATTCTTACGTGTGGAAAGGATGCGTTGGTGAGTACGAGTGTGGGAGGGGGGTGCTTCAAGCAGAATAATCGACTTGTTTTCTCCAACTTTGACCACGTTGATGTGATCATATGGATGAAATACTTTGGACTAGTTTAAATATTGCAACTTGTGAATGACTGAAGGCAATCATTATTCCACAGGAGGAATTTTATGGCAGAGAAGTTATACTTGCTGACAGAGACATGGTGGAACAAGAATCAGGTAAATTGTCTTTTCGTGTTCAATATTGTTGTTGAATGAAAGATTTTATGTGTTCACAAATAAGCCAATTCACCTATTTGAGTGCTCATGTGCAGGAACAGGAATTGTGTGTAATATGTCAAAAGTGAAGGCCCTCGAGACATTAGCAAATACATTGTGTATCAGGACATTGTTATGCTTATGCAAATCAAGACAATGTTGAGACAAGCTGTTTACAAGTCAGGGGCCTTCACCTTTGACATATTACCTAATCTCCAAGCAGATCTTACGGTGCCATAAGATAGTATCAAAGCTGGCCAAGGGAGTCAAACGGGAAGTTTGATACTATACATTACGCACCGTGGATCTGGTCGGAGATTAATATTACCTACAATTCCGGTTGCTACACATGCATACTCGAAAAGTACTTATAACGGTACCTTGGGAGCCATCCGGGGTCGGGCAGCTTGGACAGTTTATCGGTAGCCCAAGACAGTCATGCCTGCCAAGCTCCTATTAGCGCCCCGGCGAGTTTAAGCCCGATTAAGTCCACCTGCCCTTTAGCCATAACTCCTCCGGGCTGAAACTCCCCGGAGCGCTAATGTGAGGTCGGTAGCGGGCTGGCTGCCTTGGCTTCCAGAACAAAACTCGCGAACAAATCTCGCAAGCTACCCATCCTGTCTGGCTTCCCAGGGTATTATAACGGTTAAATATTAGACTGACGATACAGACCCTTTACATTTAGACCCATGAATGTTTCATCTTTAGAATAGATCTCGTCCTTCGAAAATTACCTGGCTTTAAGAATTTCTAAAACATATAATGTACAAATATCATCAGAATACAAGCACAAAAGCACAGACCTTTTTTTTATAGAAAATTCAAGGTGTAAAGGTGCACATGACAGGAGTACATGCACTATTGTCTGTATACTAGTAACATTCTAACTTTTTTTTTCACAGATGCAATATTTAAAGATGCCAAAGAGGAGGATATTGCCTTCTTAGTGGTGGGAGATCCTTTTGGGTAAGGAAAGACATCTTGATGTTCCAACTTCTACTTTAGTACAGGTTGTAGCATCCATAGTACATTGTATGTACTACATGTATTTACATAATAAAATGTGTAGGTTTGTAGAATCAACATAACTTTTTATTTCCTTACCTCCTTCTACATGTGTATGTAGTGCAACGACCCACAGTGATCTCGTGTTACGGGCAATAGAACTGGACATTCCATATAAGGTCATCCACAATGCCTCCATTATGAATGCTGTTGGCTGCTGTGGACTCCAGGTGTGTTTATTATAGCTTGCTGCTTTTTTTTTATTAATTCTTCATTGTAAACAATGATTTTTTTTCAACTATTGTAAAGTATTTACCAGTTGACTGGAACCCTTATATAGTGCCTGTGCATCTGTGTTGTCCAAGAGCTATAGATGTGGATATGTGCAAACCTTATATACCATAAAGCATGGGAACAAATTTAAGTATCTTTTATACCACAGTATTATTGCTTGTTCTGGTCAAGTAGAAAAATTTGCTTGCTTTAGTTTTGTGTGCAGATCAGAATATGGATACAACATTGAACAATAACCAATTTTTATTAGACTTTTGTCTGTAATTAACTAAATGTATTCATGTACAGCAAACTCATTATATTTCTATAATAAAGTCAATAGACACCTGTTATCAAACACTGAAATAATGTCTAAATTATTATATCAGTGCAGGTACAAACTGGTAAAATGGGATTACAATGTACTGATACAATGATTGTGTTTCCTCCCACAGCTGTATAACTTTGGTGAAACCGTGTCTGTGGTGTTCTGGACAGATGACTGGAAACCTGACAGCTACTATGACAAGATAGCAGCCAACAGGGAGAAGGGATGGCACACGCTTTGTTTGTTAGGTACTACTACAAATACAAATGTAATCAATCTTTAATTTGTTTTCCTGAAGTGTGGTCATGGTTCCTGGTATCGACGTACATGTTGTATTAAGTAAATGTCACAAGATAGACCGACGATGTTGTTCCGATGTTGCTCTTTTAATCCAAGAAAGCTCTAAATCTACATAGCAGGACTTTACACTGTCAACCTCTCCGTCTCCTGACCCCCTCCTCTCTGCTCATGCGCAGTTAGCCTTGGGCATGCCTAAAACTATTGCAGTGACTCTGTCACAGTAAAGTTCAATCTGTCTTGGAATGGACTTACTAGTATGAAAGGACTTGCTAGTATGAAATATTTCAAGACCCATAAACTATAAAATTATATCACAAATGAACCCTTAGGTAGCAGCTTTGTCTAATATCAGTTTATTTCTCTTTTTTCAGATATCAAAGTGAAGGAACAGTCTATAGAAAACTTGATGAAGTAAGTACTAGTATTACATTTTATAGTGACTGCATGTGCACTATTGATACTAATTTACCAACTATTCTGCTTTTATTCCAGTATAAATGCCTTTTTGTTGTTCTTACATCATGTTCACGTACTATAACTGACTATCAAATGGTACATTTCCAGTATCAGTTAAAGATGCCCTAAGCTCTGACACAAAAATCTTCACTTTGATTCATCTTCACAGAGGAAGGAAAATCTACGAGCCCCCTCGATACATGACAGTGAAGCAAGCAGCTGAACAGTTCTTGGAAATAGTGCAGAAGAAAAGGGAGCAAGGGGCAGAAAAACTAGGTGAGCTCCATTGTTGTAATCTTTTTTTCTGGAACTGGAATTCAATTCCCGACTCTCCTAGGATGGATTAGTATCGCAATCTTTTGAAGGACAAATGGGAATTCTGTCAGTGAGGACAATCTTGGGTTCTATTAGCTCTATAGGAGAAATGAAGATCAAAATGTTTTGCTAAAAAGACCGAATCATTTCACACCTAACATATCAATCAATTTCGGCATAACCTAAATAAACTTCGTTGACACAATTTCAGCATACATGTAGGTAAGCCTACATTTATCATTGTAAACTATTCTAAGGTAATTAATTAATGATTTTAGATACATGGTGACCTGCCCTTCTGTCAAGCCATTTGCTACCTTGTATAACCATGGGAACAGATGTCTGGTCCAGGTCATTGACAATATTCCTTTGGACGCCAAAGATATGTATCATAAGATGAAAAACTTTATTGCACGACAATTGTACATGGTGCAAAGTATCGCAACAGCTATTACATAAGGTACAAAATAGAGGGATACATGTATTAAGGTTAGATACATGTATAAAACAAATCAATCTCTACAACTGGATAAGATACAGACATTACGTGTCTTGCATGTACCATACAATTACATGGGTCCACAGGAGGCTATGGTTCTTATTGTCTCTCGAAGTTTGAGAAGAACCAGCTTACTGCTTGTGCTTCATCTGGCTCTCCAGGTTCTACTTTTACTTTGGTCTCTGCAGTTTCAATTTTGCGAATCTTGCCAGGAGGCATGTCTGATTGATCTATTGCCAGTACTGGTGTAGTTTGCTCAGTGTCCCAAACTTGCAATGTTTCCCTGTCCAGGGTCTCTGTGCCAGCTGCAACAATCCTTGCTTCATGATCATGATCTCTTTCACGCTTGATTGGTACTGGTCTGGATTCCTGCACCAAGGATTGCTGGCTGCTGGATGGTTCTAGGTCTAGTGTTGAGGCATCTGCAGTCTGGTTGGAGGAGGCCTCAATACTTTGTGTAAGCTCCTCAGATTCTCCGGTGTCAGTGAAGAAATCTGTAAGGTCGTCTTCATATTGGGTTCCTTGGCCAGTCAATTCAGTGTAGCGTGTATGTGGAGATTGTCCGAAGACAACTGCATAGGGTGATCTTCCAGTAGTTGTGCTCTCTGATGTGTTCATGGCATACGTGACATGTTGAAGTCCTTCAGCCCAACCCTTGCCTGGATGTTCTTCAAGCCACTCTCTAAGCTTCAGTTGTAGGTCTTCATTGGCCTGCTCAATACATCCCCAAGACTGTGGGAGACATGCGTACGGTTGCCCATGAATGATGACCGGGCCTGGCCACTTCTCGGCAAGCTCATTGATGACTTCAGCAACAAATTCCTCTCCGTTGTCTGATTGCAGTATGCGGGGTGAACCAAACAAGCAGAAGGTCTGCACAAGCTTGTCTGCGACCTCCGATGCACGTGTAGAAGTCAGGGGATGGGTCCAGCTGTAGTTAGTGAAGTGGTCCTGCATGTGGAGAATCCATTTGTGTTCATGGTCTGGCCTGCTGGTCATGTCAATGATGTCTATCTGCATGTGTGTCATGAAGCCAAGCGAGATGACTGGTCTCTCTACAGCTGGTTTCTTGAGTGGAGCCCTTGTGGCACACTCTCGGCAGGTGCGAAGGTAGAGCTGGACAAGGTCATGACGAACCCACGAGTAGTTGTTCTTGATCTCTTCCCAAGTCTTGTCACGACGTGAGTGGCCAACCCTGGTGTGGCAGCTGTAAATGTATAATGCATTAGAGTACTAGTAGCCATTTGCTATCTGTAAGACATATTAGACAGACTGAGTGTTATGTTCAAGTCCTGACAAGACATGTAGTTATGTTTTTCCTGGTTTGAAACATAATGGTTTTGCTGGTGTGTTGTTTTCTTTTCTTTCTTTTTCTGTCAGTAGCCAATCACAAGATATTTAATAGGCAATCCATGTATATGTAGTAAATACAGGTTTGCAATTATCATAGGAAAATCTGTTTTATTCTTACCTATCTATTTTTCTTGCACATAATACTATAGGGCAAGGCTAATTATATTAATGACCAGGTCCCCAAACCAAGCAGATGTAGGTTTTTTACTCGCTTTTTCCTACTAGCTTAACAAAGCATTATAATGGGGAAAACATTCTGTTTGTGAAAATGTTGCCTTTCTAGTCTTACATTACAATTATGATAAAAAAGTAACATCACAATAGGAAGGCCACGTTTATGAGGAAATACAAGTACTTCTACCCCAAATGGGACTAATATCCAAACATTAGCCCACCTTTATAATGGTGAAAGAGGGCTTCTATACCTGTGCTGGAATATTATATTAACTGAAGAGAGTCTGCATGCTCTTTTTCTGTAAGGTGTAGGGAGTCTGTTTTGATTTCCGGTAATTTGTAGTGAAAGCCGTCTTAGTCATTTACTAGTATTTTATAGCGAGGTGCTCAAATTTTGCATACCGGTTACGGTAATTGCCTTCCTTTATGTGAGCGTATGAGGTATTTTTCTGAATTTAGCATAAAGCGTTTTCAGGACCCCCATGCAGACCCTCGCTGAAATGTTAGTTGTGTTTATTCAATTTTTTCACAGAATTGATGATTGTCCTGGCAAAATTCCAATTTGTCCTAGCCTAGGAGAGATTGGAATTCCAATCTGTCCTAGGAGACCTTGGAATTCCAATCTGTACATATGGGGCCCAGAAAGGGTAGTCTGTTGAGGTAGCCCACCTTTTCCTGAAAACACAACTAAAGTTAATGAATTATTCCTCCCCAAGAGTGAATACTACTAGTATATAGAGAGACATGTTACATAATTGTATACCTCTATGGAGTGAAATATAATCAGACACATCAACTCACCGTTTTATTGCATCAAAGATATATTCCTTGGGCACCACAGGATGGGAGGATTTCTTACAGTACAGAACCTTCTTTGAGTCAATTTCTTGCAGCTTGAAGTGCTTGGTAGCCCAGAACTTGAATTTGTTGCCTTCTTGGCACTTGACCCCCTTGGCTAGTTGCAATGCTTGTACTGCCTTGTCATATCTTTCCTGTGTTAAACAGTAGCTGTTCCTCTTGCTCTGTCCAAGGCTGTTGATGTGCTCCTCAACTAATCTGTAGAATTCTGCTTTCTGCTGCTCCTCCTCTGCCATCTTTTTATGCTGTCAGTTTGACATGAAATCTGGAACTAGCTTGGAAAGGAGACTAGCTAGCCTTTGTGTGTAGAGTCACTGACTCATGCTGGTTGTATGCAAATGCCACTGATTTACATACAGGTGACATTGATATGTAAATCAATTTCTAGTAGAATTTCCTTTTTTGGGCAGATTGCAAATCCCAGTCTGCCCCAGGAGAATCGCAGACTGTCCCAGGGCAGATTGGAATTCCAGATTACCCTGGGAGATTGGTGGAGTGTGGACTGGAATTCCAATTACCTAGGGCAGACTGGAATTCCAATCTGTCCTGGGAAATTGAAATTCCAATCTATCCTAGAGGGATCTGTGATTGTCCTGGATTTAAATCTCTTATGTGTCATACACAAAGGAGGTTTCAGACTACAATGGAAACTGCCTTTGTTATCATAAAGGTGCTAATCTTCTTCTTCTTCTTGTCATCACTACACTTTCCTGGTCCAGAAATCCACACACTCTCTTCCTCTGGGGGTGCTAATATGCTAGTACTACATGATTGTATATTAATTATTATGATCCATGGTGTAAAAAAGCTTGACTAAATGATTATATCTTCAGTAGTTTTGCTGTTGTTGAATTCTATTTCTTTCTAAGTCTTGGTGATTACGACTTCAATCTAGCCATGTACTACATTGCACATGTATAATACAGTTATATGCTATTATTTTTACGGTGTTTTAAACAGAGAATGGTAGAAAAGTTTGTTGTATTCAGTTTGGTATTACAAAGTAATATCTAACCTTTAGCCTAGTCAACCTTTTGGCTACAAAATTAGTAACAATTTTAATCCAAAATATTCTATTGATGTAATCCATTTCTGTTCCTCTTCCACAGCCATTGAAGAGGACACCATCTGTGTAGGACTAGCCAGGATTGGGACGGACACACAACAGATAGCAGCGGGCAGCCTGACACAGCTGGCTGAGACGGACATGGGAGGGCCGCTCCACTCTTTAGTCATCCCCGGACACATGCATCCGCTGGAGATAGACATGCTCAGGCACTTCGCTATAGATAGGGAGAGTTTTGACAGAAGTGTCAATGTGGAAGAATAAATCATCTTGCATTCATGTACAGTGGTATTAGTATATCATGTTAAGATTGTATAGTCAGTGTCATTTTATTGACCCTGTACCTTTGGTGTCAAGTATCTTTGTCTCCTTACAATGTAAATGATATGTAATCGTGTCAAATCAAAAAATGCTCATATCCTGGTCTCCTATGATTTATAAACTCATTTCGTCAATGCACAAATTTATCTACTTCCACTTCACCACTAAATTTCAGTGATTTTGTAAAGAAAATGCTCGTGGTGAAAACAACCATTTTTTTTCTTTTTACAAATTTAGGCAAGCGTAGGACAGTACATGTGTAAAGAAGTCCTTGATTTATGCAGAATATACCAAGGGGAAGACAAGTAAACAACATAAATTTGTTTTATCAATTTGAATCTGTTGAATATGAAGTTCAAAATGTGTTCTAGACTGGTGGAAAAGAAGTTTTTGATTAATTTTAATGTTTCAGACCCATAGATTTGTCTGACCTGTCCCAAATCAGGGATGCATACTTTAGTTGAGTAAAATGGTACTGTCTAGTTCCTTCTTCAATAACAAAATGAAACAAGACAGCAATACAAAATGACATACCCTTTATTTCATTGAGTGTTCTTCTAAATTGTGCATGAACACTTCTACTGCTATGTTTACATTTAAAAGAAGGTTTAGAAGAAAGAAAGAAACATGGCCATGTTTAATGCAGCACATGTGGAAAACAATAGTAGTCTTCACACACACACAGGAGTCAAAATACATTGTTTCTACCATGGCCAGACACATAGTTCACATGCAGTTGGCTAAATCTTTTTTATGTCGTACAAAGATCAAGCTCCATGGTCAAGTAATACTGACCACATGCAAGTCCCATAGATTACATAGTAACCATAGCAACCATACAGAGTAACCATAGAGATTTGTTCTGCTTCTATTTTTGCATACAATGAAGGCGAGACACCAGAATGTATCACTGTAGTGCTGAGGTACAAACAGGGCTTACTCCTTTGCTAACATGCTTCCCTTTTATCATTCTTGCACCTGAAAAGCTGCATTGAAAGAATCTATTTATACAGATGGTAGGTCTTGAATGTTTTTCCTGCTTGAGTACTACGGTAGTTTTTTTACAAAAGAAATTTAATACTTATCTTTTAACACGTTTAAAAGTTATCAGACTGAAGAAAGTAGGAATCCAATTCAAAATAGCAACAATTATACAAGAGCTTCAACCTGTATGTTTGATCTTGTCAAGTCAATTTAGAAATACATTATCAAAGTTACAGTATTTATTAGTACGGTGGTTACATGTAGATACTGCATTTTTGAACCTTCATAAATGGCTATGAAGAAATTGAGTATAATGAAATCCATCCATGTTTTATGTTTTTCAGGAATCTATATTTTTGTAAATCAAATATCTAAATCAATACTTCTTCCAAAGTCTATTGTAATTTGCCCACCAAAGCATCAGAGCAAAGTTTTTTTTACAGTTACTGTACAAACTAGTCTTTTTTGCAATGGAACCAGTATTTCATCTCCTGAAGCCCCCCTCCCGCAAAAAATGCTAGTAGCGAATCATCTTTTCTGAAATCCATTTCCCCAGCCCCCCTTTATGGTTATGACATCATTACCCCAAAGAAGACTTAGTATGTTATTGCTAGCACAAATAAATAGTTAACTCAACTCGTGTCTGAAAATCAGGATTTGATTTAATACATTGTGTTCTATGATATCTTGAACTAACATTATCCTGTTTAAAGTTTGATTAATTTACATGAAATAATACAAGTAAAAAAAAGGGGGGGGCACATCCATAATATAGCTGGACACTGTTAAACATTTTGCACACACAAAAAAAAGTGCACAAAAGCAGAGCAAAGCAATGGCAACCCTATAAAATGGCACATTTAGCAAAATATCTCTTCAGCTTAATGGGGCTGGAAAAGCAGTCTGGTCAACGATGTTTGAGATGTCATGTTTGTAAAATATCTACACTTTCTCGTACAATGTTTACCCCGTCTACCCCAATCCCACTTTTTACTTGTCCATCCAAATCCAACTATTTGCGCCCCTTCTGTTTTCCCAACTGTTCAATAAAAACCCCAACAACAATCAATAAGTGTTCTATAAACTCCTAACAATATCCTCGAGCTCACAGATCCTCTTTACACAATGCTTTTTGCTCTGTCAATGATTTGGCAGACAGGAAGTTTTGCTATTGTCTCTACTTTTCTTTGAAGTGATCATTTTGAAAAGAGTAGATATAAATTGTGCCAAGATGTCATTGATGTTCCCAATTTTTTATCTAGCACTAACTTATACTTATTACCCGTCTATAAGTAATATAATGCATATATGGGGTACCACATGATATAATCAATGGTTCATCCCCTTCCCTCAGGTAAGCACTGCATAAATGATAAAGGCTAATCTCCAAGCAGATGTTGGGATGGAAGACCGTAACGTTTTCTGACATATCCTCAGCCCAATTGTCAGGAAACAAAGCAACAGTCTGAAAACATTACAATCTTTCACCCCAACATCTGCTTGGAGATGAAGTGAAAGAGTCTAGGTTCCAGTAACTATAGAGAAAAGAAACTGATACAGTTTTTGCATTATAAGATTGAATACATAAGTCTAGGAAACATGCAGTTTGTAAGCATTTCTCATGAGGGTGGGCTATGCGAGCAAGCTGAGGTTAATGGTTCAGTCCGTCCACTTGTTGCCCCGGCAACCCAGCCCCACCCTGAGCCGACATCTGCATCATGCCCTGCCCGAATCCGTACTGGCCTCCCGCGGAGTAGTTCATGTTGGCGTTGGTGGTCTGGTTGGTGAAGGCGGCGGGTGAGATCCCGCCTCCGATGGAGCAGGGCGTCGGCATGGTGCTGACCCCGCCCACCTGCCTCACTGTGGTGCCACCCGCCACCGTGGTTGGGTGAGAGATGCACGCAGTGTTGGCTGGGGATGGGAAAGTTGAGAATCATAAACATCATTGACAAAACAATACAATAGAAACACAGTACAGACATTCGAATGAAGACTCATCTGTGTTGGTAGAATACATACAGTAGTTACGAAGTTGAGCTTTGTTCGAACACAGAAAAACTCACTACAAATTTTTGGTCTATCTTGCTGAAGGTCTTATGAAGGTCAGCGAGATCAACCGAAAATTTATGGTGAGTTCTTTTTTTGTTAAAGCTCAATTTTGTAACTAAACACTACAGACATTTTGACATAATCAGCTTACTGCAATCCATGAAAATTTTTAAAGACTATTGTTTTATGCTACTGTAACCACTATTCTATTAAAACAACTATAGTTACTGTATGCATACACATTTGTCGACATCGATATGAGAATCCATCATAAAAACATTTACATGTACTACTGCAAGGTTAAACCATCAAAGTTAAGATAATATTTTGTCTATTTGGCATCATTCTATCTGGGAAGTGTTTTTTTCAGAGGCACTTTAAAATTGCAATGCCAATCCTCACTGCACCAAATGATTTATAACCCTAAGGCATGCTGAAATGCTGTCATCAAAACTATAGTATAGAGCTCTCAGATTTTACTAACCATCTCAACAATAAAAGAAAACTGCCAGGAGGCCCAAAATTGATATAAACCCTTCATCTTCCCAACCCACATATTATCACAATCCATCCACCAAAGATTCTTATGAGACTTGAGCTGACACCAAATATGCAAAAACACACATACCCAAAGCAAGACCTCTATTTTCATGCCACTGCTCCTTACCAAGTGGAATGAGGTTAGACTGCATGATGTTGGCTGCGTTGCCGTCGTACCCGTTCATGGCCACCGCGTGGTTACTGGGTACCACCTGCGTGGAGTTCCCCACGTTCGTGGACAGCGTCAGCGACTGCCAGTAGCTGTCCGACGGCGATGACGTTCCCGTGTGGCTCCCGGGTGGCGCTGCAGGTGTCACCCCCGTGTACCGGAAGAAGGGGTTTTTGAGATCGAGCGTGTTTCTGGAGGACATGCCTGTTCCTTCTATCTCTAGTTCAATCATGATCTCATAGCTTTGTCTGAAAGAAGGCAGATACACACAAAAATCCACAGAATCCTTTATTGTATCTCCTGTTTAATAATGGTAATAAATAAAATAGTAAAAAATAATAACATACACACAAAGTACTGTACAAAGGCAGAACTTGGGCTGTTCTTGATTATACTTCAACTTTTCATAAACACTGCACTTAATAGCAGCCTTGTCCTGGTATATGTACCATACACTCAAATACTGGCATAATAGCAAGCTTCATGTTAAATCTGCAAAATAGCAATTACTCATGCAACTGGATGTGATTTTAAAATGTCTGAACATTTCCAAAATCATATCCAGCTGCTTTAGTAATTGCTATTTGGCTTATCTTATTACCTTGTTTTCTAACCTTCATCAACGTTTCTTGTAAAATCTTTATATTTTTGCTCCTTAATATGTGTCTGGTATATACAAAGGTAAAATCATACTTGCTCCAAAAAGCTTGTTTTGAAAGAGAATTTTGACAGAGAGCCAATCAGTTAGAATGGTCCCTGTTTGGATGCTGGAAGCATAGTTCCTCTCTGTACCAAAATTTGAAACTGTCCAAACTTTGTGACATTCACATTCACAAGTAACCAGACAGTTGCCTGGAATAGTACATAGCATTCCTGCCAAATGAATGCCAAAAAACGTCTGAAAACATTTGCTAATGGCATAAAAACAATGTACACCATGTGTTTTCATACTGAAATTTGCCTTTTGAAACTTGGCAAATAGACTTCTAAATTTTCTGGGGTAGCGTGTATGCCCCCAAACCCTCTAAGTTTTTGCTACTTTGGTTTCTCCCAACATGATAAACTGGAGTCTGGTGGGAATAAGCTGGTTCATGGTTCCAACTGCACATGTATAGTGTGATGCACAATGGGTAATATGTCAAAGTTGATGGCCCCCAAAACATAAACAAGCATGTCTATGAAGCATTGTCTCGACAAGACTTGTTTCCAAGTTTGTAGGAACTTCGCACAAATGCAGTTGGAACCCTGAGCCTGCTTATGCTGATAGTACACTTGGTTTAAAACACAGATTATTTTCTATCCCCTGTTGACTGGTTTGGCACGTGGTACACAAATGTGCGGTGGCGGCGGTAGCAGTAGCAGTCAGCGGCCACTAGTAGTGGGGGGGCGTCCCTCTTAGTAAAATTGAACATAGGGATTTTTCAGGTCAAGTTTGTTGTGTGACGATTGTCCCGTGGCATC
This sequence comes from Branchiostoma floridae x Branchiostoma belcheri, assembly GCA_019207045.1. Taxonomy (NCBI): domain Eukaryota; kingdom Metazoa; phylum Chordata; class Leptocardii; order Amphioxiformes; family Branchiostomatidae; genus Branchiostoma; species Branchiostoma floridae x Branchiostoma belcheri. Next base: position 8,922,175 of record CM033037.1, on the reverse strand, counting down.
TACTTCTAGCCCAATCATGATTTCATAGCTTTGTCTGTGGCAACAACAAAATGGTGGAAGGAAACATCAGAGGTTCTGATACACCAAGTGTCTAGTGCTGTCTGTATTTCCTGCTATACTGGCCATGGCCAGTATATAAACCACATGTATGTGGATAACACAACTTCTTGACATTTCTGTAAGTAAATGAGATTTCTATATTCATAAAGAGTTTTTTTTCTACTTATTTGGATTGATTCCCAAGTTCTGCCTTCAATACTCAGTACCAAAGCTTGAAAATACCTCCGTCCCAGAGGCGTTACCAAAAACAATTTGATTTGCAACTCAGAACATTGTAAGACCAGTTAACTCCCACACGTGCAACAAGCTTGAAAAAAGGTTTGAAACAAGGTTTGAAACAAGGAATGAAAAAACACAAGAGTCATCACAAATGCAGAGCCTTGTAAGTTGTGTGCTATAGATATTGGGATAGACGCATAGGTGTGAGTTTGAGAGTTACCTGGTCCATTCTTTAGTAAACAAAACAACACTCCACTCTTTTAAAAATAGATCTGTTAGTGTGTCTGAAAAACAACTGAATTGGTAAACAGTGTACAGCTTCCTCTGATGAATTTGAGATGAACTGCAGCACTTTACTGTGATCTCTGAATAACAATCAATATTAGCATCACTAGTTGATTTGGAGAAGTGTGTTCAGACTTAGATATGCAGAACTATGTCCTGATATTCTGATGTATCAATACTAAAAAAAGTGCAGTCTTCACTTACCTTTTGTTGGCCACCAAGGTGGCTACTCCAGACACAACTTGTCCCACTTTCACAAATAGTGGGGATCGCAGCAGACAACGCACCTGAAAACCAATAAAACTGTTCAATCAAAACCAACCTACACATTTTCCACAGAAGAAGAAAAGACCCCCATGTAAGAACCTAGAATACAACCATTGGTATTTTTAGAATAGCACCAAAGGTTAAATCAAGGAGGTTAAAAACCTTTTTAACCTCCTTGGTTAAATACAGTGAGTATTACCCACTCATGACGCAGCTGTAAAAATCTACCTTCAGGAAAAGCTTTCTCAAAGATATGTAAATGGGATAGCCCAAAAATGATGTCCTGACCTACCTGGTACCAGTGGGTAAGAGGCTCTGTTGGGGCAGTGGACAGCCATATTGTCTCACTGGAACACAAACATACAATTCATCTGTATTACCTTCACATAGTATTGAAATCCAAAAAATATACTTCAACAGTTTTGCCAAATTTTGCTTTAGGCAGTCATCCCTTTTCCTGATCATATCATAGTTAGTATTTAAAATACAACCTTTTCCTCTTTTATACCAGTAACCAATATGTCGTAACCATTCCAACTCACCTTGTTCCTATAAATGCACAGTCGAACCAGAAAGCAAGACCATGGATGGAGCCCGAGGCAAGCATCTCATATCTCAGGGGAATCTCAATTCTGAAACATACATGTCACAAAAAAGTACTTTAAATACTCCCGGTGGTTTCAGTTCTGCAGTTTCTGCCCTGCCTCTCTACTGTAAAGTCTACCACATTATGTTTTTGTACAACAGTAAGTACTGTTTCAACAGCATACTCAAAACACTGCAAGTAACCTATTTAATACTCTTACTCTGAAATCAAATCCCTACAAAAATTTACAGTAAGCAAAACTAAAGCAGACTGAACCTTGGAGTATAATATTTGGGATTATGAGCAAAGCTCTTCTGATAGCAGATAGACTAATATGACATTGCTATGGCTCCTGTTTTAGCCAAATACACCTGGTGACCTCACAACTTGAGGTACAGAGGTGCCAAAGAGGCAGAATTGATGAATGCTGAACATCAAGCAGGAAAACTTTTTTCTTTATTTTCCGACCTTCTTTGTCCCTTGGCTGTTGCACACAGAAGTAACTGCATCACTCACCTGTGGAGGTCAGTCTCATCTGCAGTCTGGAAATCCACAGTGTACTTCTCTGTCTTTGCCATGCAGATTCTGATGTCAAACGTGTCCTGTTCATTCAGGACAAAAGTATGAGCTTAGCAAAAAGAGTACAAGAAGATCTCATATGTCTTTTTTTAACTGTAGTTCATTGATTATGCAAATATGATTTTGATTAACAAGACACTGTCAATTAATCATTTCCTATTGCTCTGAACTCTATTTCCTGTCATCCTTGCCTAAATGACCTTTTGCCCTTCAATTCCTGTTACTCTGTGGTGAGACTGCTGTATTGTTTCCTTTACTGCCTCCTTTACTGTATGGTCTGGTTGCAGTTGTTCAGTTGCCAGGTAATAATATATGCCAAAAAGCAGTTACTCAGGCAACTGGATTTGGTTTTGGAAGCAATGGTCTGGTTTCAGGTGCACAAAAGTTTGACTCATGGAGGTTTGAACTAAACCTGTCAAAACCAATAAGGTTTTGCTAGGTAAGTTCCCCCATTGTATAAGCCATGCTTTTCATCATCAACCAGCCAATAAAAGTATTTCGGGCACAGCTATACAAAAGTACAATAAAAGATTCTGTCCCTCATCATCATCATCATCGCGGGCTGCTTGCCCGGACCAAGTCCACCCTCTCCTTCCAGACTTCTCTGTCCCCCATAGCGTTCTTTAGGTCCTCGACCCGAAGCCCCACATCACGGGCAAGTTGGTCTATGTAGGTTAGTCGAGGTCGCCCTGCATGTGTATACCCGTGTGCTGGCTTCCACAGTATGAGTTCACTAGCAAGCTCTGCTTTGTTTCTAAAACAATGGCCGGCAAATCTGGTCCTACGCTCCATGATGATGGTTGATATGGCAGGAATATTGCCATACAACTGTTCCTTGGTAGGATGTTGTTTCCATGACTTGTTAAGCACGGCCCTCAGCATACGTGTGTAAGTACCATCAAGCTTGCTTTCTAGTTTCCTAGTTAGTGTCCAAGCTGGTGAGCCATACAATAGTATAGATTCAACTATCGCTCTGAAGAAATCCCTTTTCAGAAGAATTCTGTCAATAACACAATATTTTATACAATAAATCCGATAGTAAAGTTCGGTGCTTACTACAACAGGTTGTCTGAAGTACTCGTTAACCGCAGCATCCCGGAGCACAGAGAGGTTGACGCCATGGAAGGACTCCTGGTACCAGAAGTTGGCCTTGTTGAACTGCTCCATGTAGAGTTGCTCGTCCATGAACGGGGTGATGTGCAGGTCTCCGCGGGAAGGAAACATCCTCCCTAACAATGAGAACAATAAGGCTCACATTATACTACTTGTGGTGTACATGTGTAATAAAAATCATATAGCAATTTCCTTCCGATGCAACAATTGACTATTCTGTATACAGCTATAATTTTTCCATATAATAATCTTACCTTAAAATATGGCTAAAAATTAAATCTAATATCAACGAAAGATTAAAGTAGCTGGTTTCAGGTGCACAAAAGTCTGACTCATTGAGGTTTGAACTACACCTGATGGCGAGTAACCTCATTGTATAAGCCATGCTTATCATCACTAACCAGACAAGTTACACAATTCTAAAGTACTCAATCATCTTTGCGATGTGGGAATTCACTAGTGTTTTCTTTGATCCAATGCCCATTATGTAGATGACATCCGTGCGAACATCAATTTTTAGACCATACTGTAAATTGCACAAAGTAGCTGCAAGATGAGCGAATGTATGCCATAAAAAACTTCGGAAAATGGACACTAATGTTAGAATGATTGCCAAAGTCGACTTCAAAGTCCAAGATGATATAAAAGAACACAACTGAAGAATCTTCTGTTCTGTATAATATACTCTGTGTGTCTTTAATCATTTGTTCAAAACATAGGTTGTGTTGATGGTAACTTTTTTTGCCAAACATTTCTTTCTGCACACTTGCAGTTTGGGGATTCCTTGAGGATGGCATCCATAAAATCAAATCAACATTAATTAACAGAAACCAAGAGGAGTGCATTCCATATAAAATACTCTGTGTCTTAAGCTATTTGCCAAATTTTCTGACCACTTAAGTTTCATAATGAAGGCAACTTTTTTTTACCAAATTTTTTTCTACAAACACAAATTGGTTTTTAAGTTCCCTGATGATGTCTTCAAATCAAATAAAACCATATCAACATGTCCTGAACAGAAAACAAGAGGATTGCTCTGTTGTTTCTCACCTCCAGGTTTGAGCCACTTCTTGGCGTGTAGGAAACTCTCCAACATGCGCTCGTTCAGCAGCATGTACCCCATGGACTCTGAGATGATCACGTCCACCTGCTCAGGTACCGTCACCTCCTCAACTTTCCCGCGAATCATCTGCACCTTTCCGCTCAGACCGTTCGCCCTGATCAGATTCTGTGATTGGTGGAAGAGCAATGTTACCAGACCAATAAGTTTAAAATCATATTCCTATGAATGAGACTCCAAGTTATAATGTCTCATTATAAGCTGGCCGAGTAAAATGCCTGAGTAAACAAGACATAAAAAAATCAAAGTATTTTGCAAAACTCAACACCATCAATGGTTTATAGCTAAATGCTTGACTAGAACTATGTGCAAAATTGTGAACTAACAAAGACCTAGTATCAAGTTATGCTCAGCATATACCTCTGCTTTTCATTCATAACAGGTAACTCAATTACGATTCATTTTATGATGTGCATTTAGATTATCATTTCAAAATTGTAATAAAATCCAGACCTCTGCATGTTCTGCCATGCTGCTCGCTTCCACAGCGTACACTTTCGCTGCTCCGGCCTGGACGGCGAAGAACGACAAAATCCCTGACCCCGCCCCCACATCCATAACCACCTGTGGAAGACAACAACCATTGGTTATATTATATGTACATAGCTTTATTTTGTACATGAATGCCCCCTGTCATCTCTGGAAAGTTTTGCATTCCCTGCATTTTGATCAAAATTAGACACAATTGTGAAAGGACAAAAACTGTGGAAAATTAAAAATTGGTCTGCGTAAAAGAATCAATGGTCTGGTTTCAGGTGCACAAAAGTCTGACTCATTGAGGTTTGAACTACACCTGATGGCGAGTAACCTCATTGTATAAGCCATGCTTATCATCATTAACCAGACTAGATGGGGAGGGGCTGCTAAATTGAATTGCCCATTCCCTACATGGTTAAGCCATGCCAAACAATCACTTAAAAACACATTTACCTACATTTCAAACCTCAAGTCTTTACCCCCACTGCAAAGCTGGATTTGTTAGGTTTGTTTTGGTTCAAAAAGCCCGAGTTCAACTCCGGCATTTTAACGAGCTACAGCCAGATGATTGTCATGATGTCAGGATTTCACCCCCTCTCCTAATGGATCAGTCCATGTCCCAGTCATGACTATGAAGGTCACTCACAGGTCACAGCATGCCAAAGGTCACAATTTTTGGCAAGATTTTAAAAATATACATGCTTCAGTCCCTCTTGCAGAAATCTCGACCTTTGTGATCAAAATTTGCCCATGGAAAAAAATTATTATCAATGAAGAGGCTAAGGGTACGCACCGGGCACTTTCTGCGCAGCTCCGGAAGAGAACTCCCTCCCCAGATGTACATGTAGCTTTGGTTTGTACACCAATGCCGCCTACTGACTCTACAGAGTTTTACAAGTCAAGCACAATCACACATGAAGTTCCACAGTGACTGTAGTACAGCATAAACCACCAGGAGGCCCATTATCGACAAATATCATAGGGAATCCATCCACAGACCGCACTTGAAACATGGCCTTTGTGCCAAAGGTAATACACAACATCACAGGTTTCCATAAGCACAGAAGAAGAGTGTGGTGTTTACCTTGCCTCTGAAGTCTTCCATATTCTGCAGCATTGCCCTCTGATAGGTGGCTGTTCTGACATAGTCCTGGTTGGGAGGGGGGCAACATCAGAAAATCAACAACTTTGGAATTTAAGAAATAACCTTAACTTTAAATCTAAAGAAGTACAACAGATTAACAAGTCCTAAAACAAATATGTGATAATACATGCAGTATGCAATACTCATAGTGGACAAATATTCAGTGGGTTTCAAGAAAAATCTACTTTTGATCTTTAAGCATACACAAGAAATAAATATGGACAAGCTCTATTCTACAGTCAGGCACACAGTAATATAGTACTACAAGGATTGCATATGAATTATAATAATTATATTTAGAAATGAGATGAAAGTTCCCAGTATTTTTTTTAGAGAAATTGACTTCATGCAAAAGTGCAGTCAAAGCTTATGTTACTCTAATTCTACTTTACTTCTGAAATCAGTGCAGCTCTATACAACTATAAGTAAAAGTCTACCTATATAGCAGTATAGGCAGCCATACCTGTAACATGTTTTGTTGTTGGGACAGGTAGCTATAGAACTGCACAGAAGGGGACAGATAGAGCTCAGTATAAAGTCATACATGGGGAGGGGGGCACACGGTGGAACTCAGAAGGGTATACATTCTTAGAAAACTGGTCTTACTTTGGGAATTGAGATATTCTTTTCAAAACAAAAACTCAAACATCTCCTAATACGGATAGCAGTGCTAAGTGATGACAGCATTTGGAAATTTCATTAGCAAAAATTTTTCCCAAATTCTAACATGAGACAATATGTGGTGGTAAGTAAAGAAACTCTATGGAAGTGACTCAAAATTAGAAATTTGAACCATACAATTCCATTTTGGCCTACTTATCAATTTTGGGGACTAGAATTTCTAAAAGAAGACCATAAATTTCAGGCACCCTTTTGAGTTCTCCCGGACGCCCCTTCACAACAACATCAACGTTCAATTTACCTTCAGCATGTTTTGTTGCTCAAACAGAAATCCATAAAACTGAAAAAACACAAAATCAGCCACACCACGGCAAACAATTAGTGTCAAGTCAATCCTCCTCACCTCAAAATGAAGCAAAACCCTCAAAGTTTATTTTGTTAAAAAAAAAAAAACATGCTCACACAACTCTCAAACTTTTATCTGTCAAAACAATAAAAAAGCAAGATCCTCATACAAATACAGTAGCATCATTGTTAGCTTGTTACATAGGTTTATTCTATTCACAAGCAACTTTCAAAAAGGTTTTGCCCGAGAGGTGTTGCCAAAAACAAACACAAAATGTCAGTTCCCAAAAACAAGAAGATTAGAAATAACAAACAACATTCAAAGAGGTTCGATCAAATGTTAAGTTTTCAATCAAAATGCTTTTATACATTTTCACAAACATGTATTAAGTTCAACAAAACATGACTTTGTGTTTACTTCAATACGGATAATATATAAGCATATTCATAGTATAAACCTGTCATTTGTAAGCACGTCGACCGATGATGATAATGATGATTCATGGTTCCATGTGCAAATGCGCAGTGACATGCATTGTGGGTAATACATCAAAGGTGAGGGTCCCTGACATATTAACAAACACGTCTAGGCAATAACTGTTAGGGGCCTTCACCTTTGACCCAACACGCACAATGCATCATGAGTAATTTCAACCATAAACAGGCAAAGTGGAAATGTTACCTGGAAATACTGTGTAGCAGAAGCCTCGTCTGTTCTCATCTGGAACATGGATCGTCTCTTCTTGGTGTTTGTCTTGTGCCTGGCGTCCTCCACATGGCCGTAAAATTCTGAAAATGCTATAAAACAAAACAAACAAAAAACAGTCAAGACTCATTTTCCCTGTAAATTATGATATCATTGTGTAACTTTGAGCTGGAAATCTAAAAAGAAGAACACTCACAAAGTAGCACAGAAATGTGAAAGTACACAAACAGAAACTTCCAACAGAAAAGGCTAGACATTTCATACAAACCCTTCCTCAACTAGAATGGTCTATCCCTTACAGGTCCTACTACTACAGTACACAATGACTCACCCCCGGTTGTAGGGAAGCGCAGAAGCAGGCTGTTCTCCTGTGACGTGAGCATGAACGACTGTCGCCCCACGCGGCTGCACTCCGTGTTCACGTCAAGCAGGAACGTCATGGCATCTTGGTTACCTAGCAACAACAATTCCATGATTATTACCACGAATTCATGGCAACAACATAAGTATTGTAAAATAGTCAAGTACACTTCTATGAAAAAGAAAGTTTTCATTTTTACTGTTTTCTTCGTGTGTGTATGCAGCTGCTGTGTCTGTAGAGATGCAAATTTCGTTGAGTGGCAGGATGTATCGGTAATGGAGAATTGGTGCAACAGGATACTTGGAGAATTGGAAGCCTGACTTGGCAGGTCATGCTTATAATTAAATTGTGAAAAAAACTAATTGGAATGTAAACGCTTAAAAGATCACATTATCAATTTTGTTCTGATCATTTTTCTACCAAATATAAGACAAGTGTTACACCAGCTACATGTATATAGATACAGAAATTCTGAATATTGTCATCATGTTCAGAATGAAATGAAGGAAAACATCAACTGTAGCTGTGACCTTAGAACTTAACCTTTACACAGGTGGTATTTGTAATGCTATCACTACTTACAGCATACATGTATGTATGGTAAATACTGATTTAATTGCTACTGAAAATCACAATGAGACATGCTGACAAAGGGTATTTGCTAACTACAAAGATAGTATCAGTAAGCCATTAATCATTTAGTCATTCTAAAGAAACAAAACATAACATGTGAACACTACTATACTTATAAATTGACATTGGAAGTTGGTTGAAGAAAGTTGCTAAGCTAGTAAGACGTACAAAAATCCCATTTCCTTGAGTCTACTTTAACTGTCAAGTAACTGTGTTACTGTTAGTCAACTCAGACATACACAGGAAAATGCCATACAAATCTTGACAACCTTGGTGTACGGATGTGTCCGGACGGTAAACATGGTGTCCAGGAAGTGCAGTTTGTTGTGTCTACAAACTTCACACTGGCGTTTCACAAATGTGTGCTACATAGTCAGTACATAGTGTTGGGAAACAACTTTGAGTGCTCAACCAACAAACCAGCTTCTGCATGTACATTAGGCTATGTAGCAACAGTGATTCACTTCACATGTAAAATTGTTTTGTAAGGTGCAGATTTGGACTTGAATGCTTAGTATACCTGTATCTCATAGTTATATCTAAACAAAGTAAAACCGTTAAGACTAAAATTATGTAAGATCTATGTAAAAGCTAACAACCTGAATTTTTTAAAGGTAACCCCCACAGGTCTAGTCATAACCTTCTTTTTTAGTACCAAATATTGACTTTGACCATGAACTTAAAGACCTTATTAAAGTCCTAACATGCATTAACTCAATAAATTCTTCAATAATCTACAAGTACAACCAATGTGATTAATATGCTGTCTTTTCAAGCTTTTATTTCACCCAATGGCAATGAATTATACATAAGGTCGGAAGATGACCCCAGCCCAGGTCTCTACATTTTTCAAGGACCTTTCTTGCATTTCAAAGACTTTGAGGCACTTCAAAGTAAACTGTTATTTTCCAGGACATTCTGTGACCTCCAGAACCATGTGATGTTTTATCAATACACATCTGACTATAACATATATCCTCCACCCTGGAGGCTTGACCCCTATCTTTGACCTTTGTCATCACGAACAGGACATTGCAACATACACCCTTAGGGGGGCCTCTCACTGAGTTAAAGAATTATTACGGAAAAAAAATTGATCCTTTCTTGAAAAAATACAACACCATCTCTTCTTCACATGCATGAGCGTTTGCAAATATCTTCGATTATTTTTAAAGATATTTGAGGGGAAAACATTCTGTAAGTAACATTTTTTCTTATGAATATGACATGTAGTGTTTTAATTTAAATAGAACTTCAGTCATGACCACCAACAGTTTCCTTTGCTTCAGATCAACTTCAGGAAATCCTAAGATGACTGGAGGCAGCTGCCTCCAAGCTTCTAAGCTCTAGGGAAGGATAGCTATCCATTTTTAAATTCCAACACTTGCAGGAATTGTTTATCTTTTGGCAAAACGAATGACACAATGATAGCCTGTGGACAGCTGACACCAAATAAAAATTCCCAGGTTTCTAGTCTGTTGCTTGAGGCCATTATTGGCCCATTAATATCTTGAGACAAGCCAATATTTGTAGAAGTGATGTACAGGGACTTATCTGACACCATCTAAGATTGACAGTGTCTTAATTCCAGAAATTGCTCTTAAATCCTGTCTGTTAAAGTCGGTTTGCTGTTATAGCCTTTCCAAATCTATCTGTATGAAATCAGATGGATTAAAAATACATACAGCCAGCACTGAATATTAATATTATAGATTACATTTTGCATGTACAGTATAATGCTGTTAAATTTGACTCGCATAAAATCTTTTGTTATTTCTTAGAATTGGCTACAAATCTCTCTACACTCAATTATAGGATTCCCACAGGAATAACAAAAATTGAACTCCTGCAGTTAGGTGCAATATGTTACTATAGAAATAAAATATTCATCTTTATGATCTTAGATCCAGCAGTCTCTGAATGAAGAACAGATGGGGGACATTTCATCACTTCTATCATATTACCATTTCACATACAGTTATAATAACAGGGCTCAAAATACTTTTTCCTGTATACCTGCACTGGTGCAGGTGGCATTGAAACTTACCTGCACCAGACAAATTTTACCTGCACAACTCTGAATTTAGGAAGGATGGATCATACTTGAATTGTTCTGGAACCGTTATTTCTTACTTAATAGGTGGTAACAATCAATGCAGCTAATAAAAATCCACATGTACTTACAGCATAGGATATTTATGTATAAAACCCAGTACATGGGCCCTTGCAGATTAGGTGCAGGTAAACACAAAAATACCTGTACAGCTCCAATTTTTCCTGCACTTACCTGCATATGCAGGTAGTATTTCGAGCCCTGAATAATATATCTATTTACCAATTTATTCATCTGAAGAACTGGGTGGTCATTTTACTACATATCTCTTGTGCATGTTAGTTCTACTAATCAATTTATATGTCTACCACGGCACAGACTTTTCAACCCAAATCTTTCTCCAACACAACACTTTTAACTTACAGTTAAATGAATATACACAAGACTGATAGCCTTTGTTGTATCATTGGTTGCTAGTCAAAACATTCAATCTAAAACTTTCAAAATCCAATTAATGAATCCAATTAATGTTTCAAACTTCGGTGTACATCTTTCATTACCATGATACCACATGTGTCATATTATGTATATATGTCCCAGCAGTTATGTAATATGATAAAAATTCTGGTAAGTAGGCCACAGGTCATGTGTAATGACTGTAACTGACACAAGAATGTGACAGGTCTAGACATAATTGTACGCAATGCATTACAAAATAATTTCATTTTCAGTCTGTGTCACAGGGAGTGAAAAATAACGTTGCTGAATATACATTGTATATCTTTCAGTTCAATGGTAGGTAAAACATGTTTGTAGTGTTGAGTGTGTGTGATATGTTTGCGCACTTAAAAACACAAAGAATTTCAAATTTTACAATACGTGTCCCACCTCAAGGAGTCATGTTGAAGACAAAATGAATTACTACCACTAGTACCTTTTTTCTCTCTAAAGTCAAGTCTACCATGTTCTAGTGCATAACAAAAATGCAGCAAATATTGATATTTACACACTTCTGTGCATTGTGAGGTGAAGGCACAAAGACATGTTACACATGTAGGTTTGTTGATATTCCTGTCTCCTAAGACATTGCCGTCCCCACCCGACACTTAAACATGCCGGAAACGACTTGAAAGGATGCCACAATAGATAAAGGTAAGGGATAGTGTTGACTGTTCCAGTGGAAAATGTTGCGCTCTGCCAAAAAGTGGACGCCTTGCACCATTTGATCTGAAGCTTGCATGCTGTAGTAAAAAGGGCTGAGACAATACTAGCTATGGTTGAACCTTTTTTTTAAACAACAATGGTAAACTTTACTAACACAGAAAATAAACTTAATTATTTACATGTACATTCAACAAAAGAGTGTAATAAAAAACACTGTCAATTTCATCAGAGTAGACTAATTCAAAGAACCTTTCAGCTTAAAATTGAAAAGATTGAAAAACATTACCTTTCTTTCAAGGCTGAAATTCTTCTTTGGTTTAAACTAAGTACACTTCTCGCTGCCAAAATATCTGTAGGACTTTCAATGAAATCAGTCTACTGAACTGTACTGTACTTCCAGTAAGTGCTTTGTAATGAAATTACTGTACTGTGGCTTATCCTTATCAGTACACAGCAACTGTATTTTATTGTTTATTGAGTTACCTTTGCCAAGAAGGTTTGGTGCCACTTGTGTGTGTGCGTTTGTTTGTGTATGCGCGTGTGTGTATGTCTGTTAACATCATAAATCAAGAAGCTGTGAATGCCGATCCTTGTTGGTAGCTGGGTGGGCCTCCAAGCGGCTTTCTACGGTACTGCAGTAGAAATTTTGGCTTTGATATCTCAGGGTTATTTTTGAATGGTAGATAACTCTTGGGACAGAGAATAAGTGATATAGGTCAGGACCTCCTAAAAGCTTTTTTTGAAATGCAGCTGCCAACTCTTTCTTCTGAATCATAGATTCAAATCCATATAATAATATCACATCCTTATTTTGGGCAGACATTGTATTATCTGAATCGTCATATGATGTTATGATAACAGTTTTTCTATTGCCTAATATAGTAATACTGCACGGCCAGCTTGTCAAGGAATCAATTGAACTGCATATGATAAATAAGTGAAGTGAATGGAAGCACTAGACCATCTCTAACCAGCCCACCTGTTTATCCCAGTGAAACTCCCACATACATTACTAGTGCATGTAAAATCACCGTGTGTAAATAATGAGATATTTGCAGTACATTGTATAAATTTGCTCTGGCTTCCATTGTTATGACTATTTTTTTCAACCGTGAACTCAAGGCTACCACAAATACTGGATTTTCGTTTTGCAGCAAAATCTATTGAGACGAGCTTAAGGTAGTATCTCAGGGTGGCTGAGCAAAATTTCAAAATGATATTTTCCAAAAAATAACTTTCAATGTTATTTTCTATGTAGTTCTATTTTCATAATCTAACATACTTTCCTATCAAATGTTCCTTTTTGTCTGTCAAAATTCAAGGTCAAAGTAGCTGTCTCAAATTACGCAAAAATTTCAAACTCATCATAACTTTTCAAACTTGATATCATTTGATAGGTCTTAGTAAAACAAATAGAATGGTTTTTATTTCAACAAAATCGGACACACCGTTAGAGAGTTATGGCCATTCAAAGGCCTGAAAATTATGCATAATTTCTCTTGATCATCTAATTAGATATGCAAGATTACAATATCTCCGTACTCATACAAGATACAAGAAAAAAACTTGGTGTACAGGGGTTTTATAATATGTTGATTTGAAATATTGTCATGAAATTTATACATCTAGTTCAGAAATGATGAATAATCCTGAATAATTGAGTTCCAGGGGTAATAAAATCAGAGTCCACCAATTAAATATGCAAAATCACCATATTTTCCCAATCCTTGAAGATACAAGAAAAAAAATTAATATACAGGGGTTTTGGCACATGCTGAATTCAAATTTGACCTCAAAAACATCACTTTGGTCTTTTTACGACCTGTAAAAGTGGATTACGTCACTACAACCACAACAACTTGATTTTTACGGCCTAATTTTTGAGAAACTGTTCATCGAAAATGGGTAAAATAAGTTTTATTATGAAATTTACCCTGTAAGGAAAAACTTTGTGCGCTCCCGACGCAAAACAATGCTATTTAGTGCTCCCAAATGCTGTTAGCATAAGGGGTAATTAAAATTTCAGGAAAAAAATTAATAAAAAATCAGCATGACAAGATATGATAAAATCCACGCACAGATCTATTCAAATCACTATTACGCACATTTCTGAAAAGTTTCAATAATAACAGACAAAATACAAGCCAAAATTTAAGCTTTTTAGGCTTTTTTTTCTAAAAATGGGCGTGGCCTAAAAGTAGTTGATGACGTCATTGTGACATCATACCAATTTGCATAAATTATCTTTATGCATACCTTAGAAAAAATCAAGGTCCATACATTATCTAAGATGGTAATTTTAGAAGACCAAAAACACCCCCCAAAACTCCTCAGCCACCCTGAAATCCTACCTTAAATGAATTTACGGTAAACATGGCACATTACTTTGTCTCTCTAAATGGATAACTTTAGGTTACATGTAATATTCCTTACACTTAGTTTTTGAAGGTTAGATATCAAGGTAAGTAAAAGTGAGAGACAAAATCAATCAATTGGATAAGGTTAGGATATTACTGTTGGACGTTTAGAGTGACATCCATCACTCTTTTCCAGCATCATTAGAGTGAACTGACAGAACATTGTTGTGACACTGAGTCACTGACGAAGAGTGATAGATGTCACTTAACTTAAGTAATATCCAAATCATATCTAGTTGTAGAGATTGATAATTTGATTTGCGTTCCAATTATATTTATGATGTTCTTGTAGAAATGTCATCCATAGAACAAAGCTGGAAAGTAGCTATTTGCGTTGCTGGCTAAATATGACCTGGCCTGAAACTTCACCATCATCAGCAAAAGAGATTCTCATCTTTCATTTTCATGTACAGATTCCAAACATGCCGTCATTAGCAAGGAATTTTGCAAGGCTTCATCATCATCAATCTATGTCCCTTGGCATAGACAGCATATCATGGGTTCTTGTAAGTAGTACAAGAATGGGCCCAACACTTTGCCCTGGGGCACACCAATGATAGGACTGCAAGGACATTCAGATTATTCCCAGTAAAACAAAACAGGAAAGACTAGAAGTAGAACCATACAGTTTGTGTCCTACTGTACATGTTTGTGTGGAATACTTTGTAAAGTAAGTTGGTTTCTCTGCCAACAATTTGTTGGTTTTATTCCAACAAATCTCCTTTGTCAAATACACAACAATGGTATAAAATTAACATACCGGTATAATGTTACACATTTAATTTAAATACAAAATTAAAGTTATTGTTCTTTTCCATCTACTTCTCCAAAATATCATGAGCCTAAATATAGATTTCTTTTCGGATAGAAACAAAAACCTTTTTTTAAATGTCCTTCATTTGAGAGCTACTAGTACTAATAGTAATAAATTTTCACCAGAACACTTAAAAGCCTTTGTCATGGGCCATTTACAAGTCGGCATTTTTCACTTGACAAACGCCAGATGCCAAATACAAATTTATAAAAGGAAACTTCTAGCCTTCAGATCGGACGACAAGGAAGTTTTAGTGCCAGAGGAAGTCGACAGCTTGAAGGGGTATCATATACAGCAGTTATTTACTGCGGTTTGGTTCATATACACAGGGGACAATGTTAGCATGCGCATCGTGGCGAGCTGTCATGCCTTTGTTTTCAGACAGGCATGACAGGAGAGTTCGCGGGAAAACTACGGGAGTACAGTCCGACCTACCTGTGTATATGACGACGGTCGAATCTTGGCCATCGTGTTTGACCTCAAGTTTGACCATCTGTGGCGAAGAACTCTGAAATTGTCCGGAATTGTCCGAGATAGAGCATAGTTGCACACCTTCAAAGACAGGCGCCATGTTGGAAAGACCCCGTACGTCGTTCAGGATGGCAAAGTTCAAGTGTCTAAAGGGACCTAAATATACCTGATGATTTGCATGAAGAACGTATTAATCTGTTGAATACACTTGTTTTGATAAATTGGACCAAGAAAAGTATACAAAAGATATAAGAACAATATATATTTTTGATAAAATCCTTATAACCCGACAAATTATCTTCTTTGATGCATTTTAGGAATATTTCATCACCAACACATGTTTGGCAGCTTGGGGGTCTTGACAATTTTCCAATCCTCGCGATAATTTACGATGTCTCGCGGGAGCATGGATGGACTATTCTACTAGACAGGAAAGGAAAGATTTGCCTGAAATAAAGTTATTGTAAAACTTAATGGTACATGTACAAGCCTTATATTATATATTGAGCTAGTAGGTGATTTGTACAAGTATATCATTTTATTTCTATGTGGTTTTAGACTGCCACTCTTGTATCCTTAGATATACACAAAATGACATACCCTCCAACTTCTTGGTCCATTCCAAACTTCCCAAAAATGGCGACATCGAAGAAGAAGAAAATGCCTGTCCGAGAAGAAACTCAAGATGTTGACAACGACAGCGCCATGGCTGTGCCGTCTTCGGCAATTCCTCCTCCAAACATTTCTAGTATCAAGAACAAAATGAGGAGGACTCAAGAATTCATCAAACTGAAGCGGCAGAGGCGAAAGGTACCACTATATCATATGACATGTGGGCACATGTGCGAAACGTGTTGAACTCATCTTCAAGCAGATGTTTGGACGGGAAAAAGTAACGTTTTCTTGCTGTCCCAGTGTTCAGGCCTCTCAACCATCCCTAGAAAAATGAGGCAGCGATGAAAAGTTTTCCATATCAACATATGCCAGTATTGTTTATTGGCTGTATAAACTGTACAACTGTTGTAATGGATAAAGATAAAGTATATTTTTTCATCTCATATTTTTCAGGAAAAAAAAGAACTTCAGAAGAAGAAAAAACGTGAGGCAGAGGCATTGGGAGATGAGGTAAGCTGTTGATGTATTGTCACCATGGCTTGACGTTGTGGTGAAAGTTGACTTTGAAACTCGGGGTTCTGGGGTTTTAACCCTAGCGGGTCCCGATATGATTTGTAATGATTTGTACCCTTGGAAAAGGCACTCCACTGCAGCCTCTGAGCATCGTGGAGGTTCTCTCTAGATCTTCAGGTTCTCTTTAATACTCTCTGCTACTACGCATGCATGTTAGTGTAAGAACATTAGTATTAATACTTGTCACACCTTTCTCAACACTGGCTTCTACATATGCGTCGTATAGCTTTAAACATGGTTGGGATGTTGCTCTTCTCAAACACAGGACCTCCACTTTACATCCCATTCGAGACAACATCCATAGCCAAGTCTACTACATCTGTACTACAGTTGTACTCATTTTCACCTGAGTGAAGAAATTCTTAAACTTTTTATTCCCTTTGAGCAATGTTTGATACGTCTATGTTTTGCAGGCTCCACCGAAGAAGGTTCCCAAGACCATAGAGAACATGCGAGTGGTTGATGAGACCATGGTGGACCCACAGGATGAAGAGGTGGGTGTTGAACCAGTAATTGTAGTCAGTTTGTCTCTGTTTCTGCAATGCTGTTTCTGTTGTTTTTTTTGAGGCTAAATGTGCAGTTTCTGTACGTTCTAAAAGAGGGTGTTTGAAGTCTTCCAGCTTTGATTACCTTGTTTGAAAACTTCTACTTGCTATGCAGGGTTGGACAAGTTTCCTAAAATTCACTTGTCCTATTGGGCAAATACAGAAAAGATTTCCTTCCCCGAACCAACTTTTCACGCCCAAAATAAAATGACATTTTTCTAATCTTTGTATTTTCACTTCCAGCAAGAGGTATTGGCTCTATTTTTCTTTGTTACCCAATGCCTGATATCATGACTGTGAAAGGAACAAGACCTGATTTAAAATCTCACTCATGGAAAAGCCTTATAGCACTTCACTCTCATTGGGCTAGTGGACTTGTCCAAACCTGGCTATGCTTTGTCTAAATGTTCATCAAAAGGAAAAGTTTTAAAGTCTTTTTCCAGACATACATGATTGGCTTCTACATTTCCTATATAAATGTATTCTCCTCTTCAGGTACTCCATGACGAGGCCCATGATGAGATGGCATCTTACTTCACAAGAGACACCAGACCTAAAGTCCTGATCACCAGCAGTGATAGACCCAGAAGTGTAAGGATTTCTATTGAAAATCATTGCAACGATAGTTATCAAATCCTCTGTAATACTGTAAATGTTTACATTTTCCTAGTGGTTTGCCGTTGGCAGTTTTTATGGTCATTTCAATGCAAACTTAAAAACACTGGAAAAGTGCTTCTTACAACTGCCTACAATATTGTTTCAACTATGAACTTAAAACCACTGCAAGTACTCTATTTTCTCCCTACAGCAAAATAAAAATATGATTCTGAGAGATATGTTTGTGTTTTTATCAAATACCTGCATGTTGAAAGTTTATCTTTTCCTTCCAGACGACAACACGGTTTCTTAAGGAATTAGGACAGTGCATCCCTAACTCTGAGATCTACTACAGGAGAGGCCTGGATCTCAAGAAGGTTATTCCTCAAGCATTGGCCAAGGAGTTCACTGACATCATTGTCATTAATGAGGACAGAAGGAAGCCCAGTATCCTTTCTGAGGAGAGTCACACATAAAATAAAACTGCCACACCGATCAAGAAGGGTGTGATGTGATTGGATCAAATAAATCTGTCTGGATATGCAGCTTGTACTCTACTGTTACGCCTTGAGATAGTTTACCGGGTACAGTGGAAGCCGCTTAATTGCACACCCAATTTGCCAGCGAGTTCCGTGCAATTATCCGGCGTGTGCGATAATGCGGAGTTGGTCATTTGGACCGCATCACCACGGTCGGAGGGGCCGAGAGGTGGTGTGTGAGGTAGTACAACGCACAGTTTATTTAGTGTTACAGTAGTGCTGTACCTGTTGTGCTCCGGACGTCATATACATGTCTTCACGAAACATCGTACTGCAATGCGCTTGAAATCGAAACTAAAAGTAAGTTACTGTATACGTAATGTAGCTTCCTGAGCACGAAACTAAAGCATTGCACCGCCAAAGGTGAGTGTTATGTCCGTCTGTAGGCCCCGAGTAGCTGTATTGTTACCGACTGGCTGCCAAGAACATAAAACCACTGCATAAGTATTTCCCCGCGACCCTAATTACTTAATTAGACAATGGACAGATAGAGAACATTTGTTATTGAGTATGTCATAGTAAGTTGTCTGCCAAATCGTAATGCCGGCTTTGACGACCTTCATGGTGCCGACCCCACAATATCGCTTTCTTTTGATCCCAATAACAATTTCATACATGTTGTTAGTATAGCGACTTCACAAGGGCCGTTATCGGCTTATTTGTACCGTGTCTGACGATTTTTAGGATGCATTTTCAGTCAATTTGTCGACGATGTTTGACAAATTTTCGTGCAATTATCCGGCGTTTTTTTTTATCCGATTTTTTGTCGTGCAGATAAGCGAAATCACTAACAATGGAGAAATGGGAGACGGTTTGGGATTTGGGGATTCCGTGCAATTACCCGAAGTGTGCGTTTATCCGAGGTGCAATTAAGTGGCTTCCACTGTATAAACAAACAAACAAACAAAAAAACACTGACAAAGCTAAGCTACAACATTGCAGAAAGTTTACATTCAGATTATTGTGGTAGATGAATGGAAAGAAAGAATTGCAACAAACAAAAGAGTATTTGAAAAAAAAAATACTTGAGAAAAATGGGCATAACTAAAATATTTGATATGATAATATATGATAAGTAATAATGAGTGTAACAGTGATGTGATTTTGTTGTTTATTACTCTAACCAAAACTGCATCATCCTTGGCAAGAAACCCCTTAACTCTGTTGTCAGATGGTATGCTGTTATGTCATCTACCTGACGGACCCACCGCTCACTTCAAGATCAGTAACGTCAAGTTACATGATGAAATCAAGGTACTCTCTTCTGTTATTGTGTCAACATTTATGAGCAAAATGTGATTGAATACAATGTGTATAGCTAATAATAATCATGTGCTGATGTTTCGTTGGTTGTCAAAACTTTCTTCTGAATCAAATGATTTAATGGCCCAAGTAAGTAAGTAAGTATTCATTCATATATCTTTATGTAACCTCAAAGCAGATCCTACGGTGCCATAAGATAGTATCAAAGCTGGCCAAGGAGTGTAGCCGGCTAAGGGAGTCAAACGGGCACCTACGGGAAGTTTGATACTACAATGCGCACCGTGGATCTGGTTGGAGATTAATGTTTTACTTTATGGTCCCTAAGAAATGTGGCAATTTTGGGCCCCCTAGCAGTGTTATGAGTTACTGCAGCTGAACTGGCTAATGAAAACAGTGTGGCATAGTCTATGGATGGCTGGTCAGCTCACTGCCAGAGGGGTGACCCATTATGGAAGGGGAAGGATTGATTGATAGGAGAAGAGAAGATCACTAACATCTATGATGGCTGGGGTATTAAGAAATTTACGATTTTCCCAGAGGTATAAGACCTAAGATTTTTGTTCCACACAGAGGGCCCCAAAGTCCACTGAGCACCACCCGGAGGTCATACTAAACAACTTTAACACACGGCTGGGCCACACCGTGGGTCGCATGTTTGCTGCGCTGTTCCCTCACGATCCACAGTTCTCCGGGCGCCAAGCCGTCACCTTTCACAACCAGAGAGACTTCATCTTCTTCCGACATCACAGGTACAAATCCTTGTGTTAAACCTGCTTCTCCTGTAAACAAAAGAAAATTCACAGCCAAATGTCTACTTGCAGTGTGGTGCTCGAAGTAAAGGGAGGCAACACAATTTCCTGTAGATCTGTATAGTGGAGTTTTGAAGGTACATTTAGAAGGAACTTACATTCTGTAAGTCTTTACATTTTCAGCTTCTTTACCCTGGAAACAATAGAAAATTCACAGCCAAATGTCTACTTCAGTGTGCTTGAAGTAAAGGGAGGCAACACAATTTCCTGTAGATCTGTATAGTGGAGTTTTGAAGGTAAATGTTGAGTATACTCTAAGTCTTTACATTTTCGTGTTGGTTTTATTTTAATCTACAGTACTTCTTTTAAGTCTCCTGGAACAATCTTTGACATCAAACATATGTTGAGCTTATTAAGTGCAACATTTTTTTATGTATACACAAGAATAACCTTTAAACATGAAGGAATGTGAAGTTTCTTTTAAGTCTTTGAGCAGCAGACATCCTAGGAATCAAACACTTGTATAAGGCTCTACTGAAGTAAAAAGCAGCTTTGTTGTCTATATTTCCGAAAATAATTTCATCAGGTTGGTAGATCACAGGACATAAGAATTTTCTTTTACACAACCAGTTTTTCTTACCTGCTGACGTTTCGCTGTCTGTCAGACATCTTCCTCAGAGCTTCTAACTGGAGTTCTGCTTCTCGCCGCTATATGTAGCCAATGTAGGTGGCGCCATAAAAGAAAATTCTTATGTCCTTTGTTGTCTATAGTTTAAGTTGTTTTTGGAGCTGCATGTATCTTTGTGTACCTGTTTGTATTGTTTTGTGTATTTTTCAGGTACCTGTTTAAGAACAACAAGCGTGTGGGTCTGAACGAGCTGGGCCCACGTTTCACTCTGAAGCTCAGGTCTCTACAGAAGGGAACATTTGACTCCAAGTTTGGAGAATATGAATGGGTCCACAAGGTACAGTTAACTATAGATAAGAGTTTATGTGGCTTATATTTCTCTTGTGTTTTGCAGTATATCTTTTGTGTGTGTGTGTGTGTGTTGAATTGTTCTTCTTATTCTTGAAATGTTTCTCTTCAAATCCAAGCCCTGTGTATGATATACTGTCTTTGATATTGTGTATGTCATCAGAGCTTTTAGTTAACATATTTATTTAGTATGTGATACTGACAAGGAATTGCTTCTTCTTTTCCAGCGACATGAAATGGACACAAGCAGAAGAAAGTTCTTCCTGTAGCAGTAGCAACCTATCACATCGTCAACATTGCTGAAATATAAGGACAATACATATTGATAAAATAGTATCTGAATGAATTCATTTATATCGAAAGCTGTTGAACACTGCATAATGATGACGATCATATACATATGTATTTGAAAAGGACAAGATTTAAGATCATGCGCTTAATGAATGAATGAAGACCTTTATTGTACATTCATACCCACTGGGTTTAGTACAGGTCACAACAAATGATACAACATGATATAATGATACAATGAATCTACACTACTCAAGGATCGTATTCTACTGTGTACATTCGGCTTCTTCTCGTTTCTTTGTAATATTGAAAATGTAAGAACAGATATGCTTTATAAGTAAAGGTTTGTCTGGATTCATTGGGAATATAAATTTGTCTTAATGAAAAACTATCATTCTTGCAAGAGTCATGATGTTAACATTTGTGAGGTAATCAGTGACAACAGACTGACCTCTGTAATTAGATCATCCAGTATACATAAGTATTTTCCCATAATACTATGCTGTAAATAAAGATGAGACACAAGTCCAACAGTGTGATTTCCTTCTTGTCATCATTATTGTAGGAAAGCAATTGTAATTAACAGATCTTGTCAGAATAAAAGTCAGAATAGTGGCTACTATTCTCCAAGCAGAAGTTGATGGGGAAAATTCTTTTTCTTATATGCTGTCTTTTTCCTGTCAGCTATTCCCATTATTGCTGAAAGAAATAGCTGGCATAAAAGAAAAAGGCCACGATTTTCCCCAACCTCTGGTTGGAGAGTACTTAGAGGTTAAAACTGTTAAATCCAACTCAAGCTTCACTTTCTCATGGCCACAAAGTTGTTAAAAGTAGTTGGACAGTGGAAAAGCTCCAGTAAAAAGCATGATTTCCTCTGGTCAGGTGTTTTGTCGCATAAGCCTGAAGAATACAGTACAATTTAGACTTGAAACAATTTTGAAGGCATTCTATGAAACAGTATAATGCTCTTCTATTGGAGGAAGTAGGGCTGGGTATCGGTACAGTGTACCGGTACAAAACCGTTTTTTCTTATTGGACCGGTCCAGAAAAACCGGACCTGAAAAAATTAGGTGGACCGGATGTTGGACCGATTAGAAAATTAACAGATTATCTTATCAGGCATTCACACGTTTTGGCGCTTGCAGGTGGAAGAAAATAACAAGAGTGAAGTAGAATAGAGTTTATAGTAATTTCTACCACGTTTTACAGCCAATCGTACAGGTGCAGTTAGCGTTGAAGGATTTTAAAACGCCAGTGTAAGTCTAATACTCCACCAAATAGATCTCTTTGTAGTGAAATGGACCATTGATATGAGTCATACTGCATCAGGTCCAGGTTCAGGTCCGGACCTGGACCTGATCCTTTGGACCTGAACCGGACCTGTACCTGAATTTTCTGTACCGGTACCCAGCCCTAGGAGGAAGTGTGACTGGTACATCTTGCGGCTTAATACTACAGCGCCTCCTTTCAGGCGTTGTCATTACTGCAGTTAAAGTAGAGCCGCGCACGTGTCAAAAGCGACACATAGCGATGTATATACAAACTGCAGGCTAGAAAAGATGATGCAATAGATTACAGTATAAGTATACAAAGAATTTCCCCTCCTCTCACCAAAGCAGAGTGGCGCAGCGGGAGCGTGCTGGGCCCATAACCCAGAGGTCGGTGGATCGAAACCACCCTCTGCTAGTGTTTTTTCTCCTCAATTTTTTTACATTGTCTGCTTTAACTAATGATTTTAATTTTACGCAGATTTACATATCTTAAATCATTTTTACATTTCTTCTCTGGCAAAGTTTTACCAACGTAACAAAAGGGATGTTGATCTCCATTGTGCCTACGGCAACCACCTGCCTATTGGTTTACAGCGTTACATTCGTGTCATCGTGTGTTATGAATTGATAACGCTTCATAACTATATATTGTCATGATTATATCCGCAGTTGAGAGCACCCACAACCAATAGATACTCTGTCATCCCATGCAAAGGGTTGATAACCGCACAGTGCCCAGAGGCTTCTAAGCCTGTTCATTGTATCTAGCCACAGCCGCTCGCAATTCATGTTTATGGATGGTTAGGTGTGTCAATAACCTCCTTGGGTGTGTCAATATAAACGTTACGTGATTGCAGAGAATCCACCCGGTAAACATACAGTTGCTATTTATTTGTTTTCATGGCAATAAGCGATGTTTATGGGCACTCTATGCTGTTCTGGGGGTCTAGGCTACAGTCTAGCACAGTAATATTGCACCATTCCCACCCCTTTGATCTAACGTTACTAACGTCAGAGTTGTGTATTCATCATTCAAAAGTCTCCAAGACAAAATTCAAGTTAGAGAAGACTTTATTTTTGTTTCTGTCCAGTTTACATATAACATTACAGGTATTGTCAAGCAGTACTCATGGCAGTTTAAATTTACGTTTTCTACCGTTGACAGTCAAATAAATAATTGATAAATAAATTAAGTTAATTGTTATTACTGAATTTTGGTTAATTGACAAAGCCGCAACACTATTGCCACAGATATAAACCAAATATCCCAATCAATCGTTATTTTTTACGATATAACATAATTTTCGCTCTTCATAGTTTTGTGCTGCAAACATCACAGAATGTACACGTTATTAGTATTAACCTCAAATACATGTATTTATACAGTTGCACTGATACTCAAAACTAGGCAACATTTCAACCGTGGTAAATTATTATGTCACTATACAACAAAGATCATCTTGTCACAATCACATAGTAGTACAACACAGGTAGAGTGTAACTTTGGTTTTGAACCAAGAGTTGAACTTTTGCCAACAAAGTCTACTGTTACAGCACTACTTAAGGACAGGGAATGATCAGGTAGGCAGAAGAAAAGACAGGTTATTTCCATGACAACGACATTCCTAGCATTCTATTTTCGGCCTGACCACCTATCAGGTAACTAGCTCTAGTGTCTGGAACAAAAGACACAAGTCCTCTGGACACTTAACGCCATACAAACATATACACACAAGTATGCCAAGCTGAAAGACTGTGTAACATATTGACCAGAAACTACATTATACATTTGCGCTTACAGAATCATTGTTCTCATACCACTGTGTTCGTTTCCTGCACTAAGTTTAAGCCACATAAGTTTCATATCATGGATGACCCATATGAATTATGTCTATTGATTTTTGCATGTTCCCAAAATAAATAAATGTAAAAGGAAATCTTTTCACTGAGAGGATCTATCACTTCAAAAATCAATAAATGAACTCTTTACATAAATGTGAAGACAATATAATAGCTATAAAACTGTCAGTGAGAGGGCAATATTTTTGTAATTTTTCATACTCGACAAAATGCCATCCATTTAAATGGATTGAGAATGCTTAACCTTTAAGGTTCTGGTAAAGTAGCTATGATAAAGTTTACTATAGTCTAACTATAAACTATAGTCCGATGGCTTTTTGACAACATTGCATTGACTGTTTTAGACAAACTCAATGGTGTATTTGCTCTGTTTTTCTTTGTAATACTTGTCAATTGCCTTGCAAGCACGAAATTCTGGACAGCACTCATACGAGTCAGCTCAAGTGACCAAATGCAATGCCATAGACCTCAATATAGGCATCTCTGTACATATCCACATATGGGGTGGCTACAGAGGTCAAGTTCTGTTGGCATACTTTGAATAGTGAATATCGCATCACAGCTCAGCCGGGTAACACTTAGATCTCAAATGCCAGGGACTTGTGTACTTTGAAAAGGCTGTCAAAGGTTTTGAGATTTTTGGGGCAAAACTAAAAATATTCTGGATGACAAAATCTTCACATTATTGGTACTTTTCAGCACATAATTCTGGCATTTACCTAAACAGTCTGGTATTGACTTTGATGATTTGTATTTCTAAAAAATCATTACCTGCTGTTCCCCCTGTTGTTACAAGAACCAACTTAGCTCTGTCTGCTTCATTGTATTTCAACATGTTGAGGATGACAGCTTGTGTTGTTGACAGTCAACACAATACGTATAGAAAGTATACTATACATTCTAACAAAGCTCCATTGCTAACAGTTTGTAACATCTTTTTAATACATTTACTCCAAACATAACAGGCTTGTGCCTTTGCATTGATCTATAGAACACTCTTCTACCCTGGCTTGCAGGGGAATAAATTCATAATAACATCTCTAAAGCCTTTTTCTATAAAAGTAAACTCTTTTACAACATCTTACTCTAAAATAAATACATTTTCTATGGTACCTCTATTGCACATTGCATTGTTGTTGCACATATCATCTAGTTGCACTATTGGAACTGAGGTCTACAAACAAGACCGTAACAGTTTTCTACTTAGTGACTGTGAACATTGTTTTGGCACATCTATGTCTGAACTATACAGTCATCAGCTCTCTTTTGCTGATATTCCATCTCCAAGCAGAAAGGAGGAAAGATTTAAACATTTTTTTTCTGAGAGAACCAGCTATCAGATGAATGGGACATTCAGGGGTACATAATGTCCTTTCCCCCTAACATCTGCTTGGTGGAAAACTTCACAACAACAATACTAACATCAGCTCCAAACCACAGTCAAACCTGTACAAGATTTCCACCAGCATTAACAATCTTATCAATAGTGACCACCTGTCCAAACAGACCAGATTTTATTGGTCCTGTGAGTGGTTTCATTGGGCAGGTTTGACTGTAGTACTTGGTAGTACATGGTACAAACACTGGCATGCAACTCAACATTGCACCAATTTGTTACAACAATATTTGAGAAGTTATTAAACTTTAAATTTGTCATGGTTTCTTTCACTAATACACAATACATGGTCATGTACATGCTTTCAAAATTAATAGTACAATATGGAGGTTAATGATACTGGCTGTCAATCAATTTCTATGGGTTTACAATTCCCATGTAACATTAGTACGAA
The DNA here is from genome assembly GCA_019207045.1 of Branchiostoma floridae x Branchiostoma belcheri. Lineage (NCBI taxonomy): Eukaryota > Metazoa > Chordata > Leptocardii > Amphioxiformes > Branchiostomatidae > Branchiostoma > Branchiostoma floridae x Branchiostoma belcheri. The sequence continues at coordinate 8,895,671 of CM033037.1, read as the reverse complement.
ATGTTGGATAAATTTCTGTTGCACTAACAGAACAAAGTCACCCATCAGTTTTCTTTTTTTTTTACAGAATAGAACTGAAAATACACCAAAAAGGTTTGGTTGAAGAGTTCCACTAAAATAAAGGTTTGTGCAATTTGATGGAACATTCTAGGTTGTTCTAAACTGACTTTGAAGGCAGCCAGCCTATGGTAACAATGTGTGTCAAACAAATAGGACTGTTATGTGCATGCATTAAGAGTTATAAATCATTCATCAGACCCAAAGTACACATGAGCTTCAGATTACCAGGGACAATAAAACACCCTCTGGATTACGAATCCGGATGCGGTCTCCTAGAGTTACAGTCTTTCCCAACGTTTGCATCATCCTTCTTGGCTTTAAGAGGCTATTGTGGGTTTTTTTTTAGGATGGATATCAAATTTCACCAGGGACAATTCACTTCATATTGTGATCAACTCATGAAACATTCTCAACTCCTGTTAATATGTTAGTAAAATAATCTCTACAAATTTTCTCACCCTCAATAATCGATATGTATTTCTTTACCATCTTTTTCTGACTCTTCACTGCCCTCCCCCTTCTTTGTAAATGGTCGACCCCTGGGCAGGTTCAATCCCATGTACCATGCACTGCACTCCCCCTGCACTGTAACGGTGCGTCCCGTACTTTCTGCATGGTTACAGGAAGATCCTCTATAGGCATATGATGCACCACTAACAGATACAGATAGTTACATGTCCGCCACATGCCGTGGTGTAGGGAAAACCTACCACTGTCCAGAGGAACTATCCCGACCTCGTCCGCCAGTGTCCCTATGTACGCATCTTCTATTGGAAACGGTGGAACAAACTTCACCATGTCCAATATCTTCTCCAAAGCTGGCCTGGATAGCATGTAGCCGATACCGCTTGCATAAGGCGCGTACCTGTCCGAGAGATGTTCGTCTTCACTCACATGCCACTTACTACGAGGGTCTCGAATGACAGCAAGTTTGTGCCCTTCGAAGACGCTTCCAGTGTAGAAGTCTGTCTTGTACGGTCTGTGTTCTTGCAACATTTTCAGGAATAAAGGCGTGTTGATGAAACAATCGTCGTCAGTTTTTAGGACGAATTCTGGCTCACATTCATCTCTGGTCCACTTAAATCCGTGGAGAACCTTTAAGGTTAAATTACGGTAAGAGTCGATATAGTCTCCGAATAGCATGTCTCCATTTTCCCGCGCCTCCTTCTCGAGTAGGAAATTTAAGGAGGGGTTCTCAGGAGTTTTTCCCAGCAGGAAAACGGTTTTCCATCTTGCCGGTTTGTCTCCGTACTTTTTCCAAGAGTCTCCCGCCTTTTTATTGCCCCAGGTGGCGCGAATCGCTTTTCTCCGGTCGACATTTCCTGGAGCGCTGGTGACCAAAATAAGCAGAAGAAGTTCCGAGTTACCTCGACAGCTCGGCTTATCACTGAAAGGATCGTCCAGGACATCCAAATCAAACACTGCGTCTGTGTACCGTCGGGTTCCCTCAGGTTTGGACTCTGGACTTCGCGATCCCGCCTTTTTCAGGCTCCGTCCGACTTGGTATTCCAGTTGTGATTCTTCTTCTTCTGCTTGCAGTAGTTTTATCCCCCGAGCGAAACGTTCGCCTCTTCCCTGCATTTGCCGCTCGTATATTCCCTTGTTCTTGACAAGATAAGGTTGACGGTTTCCCGCCAAATCTTGCTGCACATCGTTCACACTGTTGGGGTGCAGCGATATCAACGTGAATGTTGCCACGGAAAACAGCATCAGAACTAAGAAATGCCGCATCATTCTGGCAGGAAAACCTTTCCCGTAGGGCATGGTAGAGTAATTGCTGTACAGGAAACAGTAGCGGTCGAACGAGGGTTCACAACAAACCTGTCCGGTTCAAACGTACCGGCCCGGCCAGCGCTCTTCTTCGCCGACTAGTCATGTCATGTGCCCCGGTTATGGTCCGTATTGGACGACGTCTTCTAAAGGCGATGTCTGGATGTAGAACTAGGGCAGCTAGAAAAGGACAAATTCAACAGCTTGCCACGTCCGCTATGCCCGCCGATTTCGATCAAAAATGTCGTGCGTATGTCGGTGTTTCTGCTTTTGTTGACATCACGTGCTAAGGGTGTGTATGGCGGTCATAGGTTGCCTTACTCCGTTAAATTCTTGCGTATTTTTTGCCTAGGTATCATTTCAGTTGCAGATATAATAATGTAAGATAGTAAAGATAATCTTCATAGATTGAAAATTGTTAAATGAACGTATAATGGACGTAACACAGCAATAATGGCTATGAGCGGCTTCGTCAAAACCTTTGCAATAGCCTCTTCACAAAAGGGTATGATGTAATTCGTGGGCAAGAGTAGGGCGGGACCGACATGCCTCTCTGTGATTGGTTACATTTGTGAAGGCTGAGGTCAGGTAGGGTCGGTTTCCCGCCAGAATGGACATGTCTACACCAATTATAGGGAGGAATGTCGAGGATTGGCGTCATTGAGACTTGGTTTGGACAGGGGCTGGTCTAGTGCCAAAACTAGGACGTAACACTGGCGTGCAAGACACGAAGACCAAAATAAACGAAATGTCGCACTCCCTCACATAGCCAAGAGATTTTATTCTGGCCTCATTTCAAATAACGTTAGACACAATAGAGCACAGCAAAATAATGAAGAAACACCAGATCTAGACTAACAACATCTCGAAACAAATATGGTGTGTCTATTTATATAAAAACACATTATTTCTGTCTTGGTTTCTTTTTTTAATCTGTCAATTGATGTAACAAAAGCAGACAGCCGCATTTCATATCGTCCTCACAAAATTATTCAACAACAGAAAATGAAAGTATAGTAAAGTTTTTAAAATGTACATGCGACGCCAATGAAAACTGGTGTGTATTAAATATTCAATTCAATAACCTGCAATCTGTACAAGGTCGCATAGAGGTTAGACGTCATAGAGTTGCCAAGGTCTGCCATTGCGTAAAACATTACCATAATTCATGCTGATCTGCCGAACAAACGAAACGTCACCGCTTTCTACTGTACCTGCACGTAGGAAACGCAGTGCATGTATTCCAATGTAGGATTAAATGAATCATGATCAGCAGATGGATCTAGATGGAATACGTGTGGAAACTGAAACGTACAGCAGAAGCATATAGTCCCTGTGTTTTGATTTCAGATTACTGTACCGGAATGGTTATGCCAGTGGTGGTGTGCGGTTTGTCTTGTGTAAATAAAACGATAATTCTGTCCCGCCGTTCTTCTACTCTAGTTCCTCTGTGTTATCTTAATTGTGTAATTATGTTGCCGTCATGTAAAGGACTATATACCCGGGAGGCGCAGTTTGCTTCGGTGAGTTTGACAAGTCCTGGCGCCTGCAGGATATATTCAGACTGCCGTCCCCGTGTGCTGACTAAGTACTGTTCACATAAATCATGTTCACTTAGTGGTATGGATCAAAAGTATTCTCCAAGCAGATGTAAGGTCTGGCTCTGCGTTTTACGTGGGCCATTCTAGTGGCCACATTTGCCTCTTCACACTAGAAAGAGCTATAAAAAGTCGGGCCACTAGAAATGATAGAAAACGCCATAAAATACGCATGAAAGACTGAGCCGTACCCTACATCTGCTTGAGATTTTGGTCAAAAAGGATAGAAAAATCCAATTTTCAGAACCTTTTTGGCGAGTCACATACGACACAATTATAAACTACAAGTGCTATAGTGTCACTGTAATGATAGTCTCAAGACTCACAACGTCATCCTTCGCACGTTTCCGGATGATTGGGCAGGCCGCTCGGCTTGCACTCGTGAAGCGTCGTCCTTTCGTCGGCAACACTTCGGAAACAGATCGGAGATGCTCCATTGCCGGAGCGAACAGAACGCGTAGAGAAACGGATTGATGGTAGAGTTACTCCATAGGAGCCAGTCTAACGCTACAGGCACTTCGGAGTCGTCGCAAGACGAACAGACTGTCATTGCAATTGTTGAAGCTATGTAAGGAACCCAGCATACAAGAAACGCTAAAAGCAAAACGGATAAATTGATGGTAAGACGTCGGTTAAACGTACGTACGACCTGCGTCCGGATACGTGCCCGCGACGTCGCTTCCGACGACACTTGCCGGAGAGTGCGCCGCCGACGCCAGGCGATAGCGTGCCGGTACACTTGCACGTACAAGAAAGTCATCACGGAAAACGGCACGAAAAACTCAACAACGGCCATCACAAAGGTGTATTCCTTACTCTCGTACTGGTACCGAGCTTCGCAAATGCCGGGATCAACGTCCCAGACGATGATTGCAGGTCCGTAGACCAGGAAAGCGAGAATCCACGAGGTGACCAGGAGAGCGAGTCTCTTCCGAGCGGTGAAGACGCGATGTTCATGCGGCTTGACGATCTGCAGGTACCGGTCGTGACTGATGAGAACGATGGAGAAGGCAGATGCTGAACAAACGGTGTAGTCCACCAATAACCAAGCCCTACACACATCCAGTCCCAAAGGAAAAGGACCAAGCACCTCCTCTGCTATCGCCAATGGCATAGACAACAACCCCACCAACAAATCTGCCACGGCCAAGTTCAGCATGAAGATATCGCCGGAAGCACTGATGTCCAAGTTCTTGGAGAAGCAAAATATTGAAATGACGTTTCCAATGACGGTCACTGCACTCAGGACGCCCAGAATGACATAGAGAGCGATATTTCCTGTGGTTATTTCCATTTTAGGTCAGCCACGTAGATTTTGAGCCTTGTAACAGTCTTGTCCGTTGATGTACGCTGTTGAATACGGCTCTTTAATAGACACTTCCTCTGCAAGAGATGTCCCTTGTCCCAGTATTTCTAGAGTTCGTAGAAACGTCACCTGTTATGACATCAGTTACACATGAAATCATTGAACAACCGTCTCAAAACTGACTGTCATCATCCCAATTTCAACCATTGGATGGCTCGCACTGAAGTATCTGTATCGAAATAGCACAATTAAAGGTCACATCTTGCATCAAACAAATGCCACCGGTTGCTAGGCTAAGCTGAAGAGATTTACCCCTAATGGCTTGATAAGTAATGATCTAATGTGTACACTGAACTCCGCTGTGGATATGATAAGTGCTATAACTTCCTAACAATCCGCCGTTCCTTAGCAGTACTAACTGGAAAGTCCTTATTACTGGCAAAGGAAACCAATTAACTCTTATTTGTTTGTCCTAGCTTTTTTAACAGTTCAAATATCCAACGAACTTCCTGGTTTTCCACAGATTAGAGAAAGTTAATTGTGTACAGATAATGCGAAATGGAATTAATGTATGGAAGGAAATTGAAAAAAACCAGACCGATGCATTCTGTGGTATGAAAATGTAGGAGAAATGGCCAAATATAGGGAGAATACAAGTATTTTAAGATTTGTCAGAGGAACTACATGTAGTTAGCTGTGGGGGTCTCAGCACACATTGCAGGTCTGTGGACACTACTGGGTAGCATGGAAACGAAGCTGTGTACGAGGATGTTTTTGTTGATAGAAAAATTCACCTGTAAGATTATCAAAACACAGTATTGTGCTGTAGAATATAGGATGTTGTTTTCTCCTCCGATGTTTTTGTCACAAGTCGCTCCAATACAGGCCATATAATCTGCATGCACGTTGAGAACGTTTGCAATCTACTTGATTTTTGAGACCCTTAGTTTTATATACAAATGTACTTGAAATCCCTCGCACACCTTTTGGTTTATAGGGCAGTGCAGATCTCCGTGTCCACATCCCTTGGGCCACACAGTTGTGAAAGCGCTACAGCAGGGGGCTAGTCCACAAGAACATGTGTATTGAGACAATTACGGGGTAGGCAATATGCCCCGTCGCGAAGAAGATTAATAATTTGCTCCGTTTCAATGAAGACCCGGCGCCCCAAACGATCAGGATAAAGAGTTAGACATATGACAAATAATGTATTGCATTTTCGTAATGACGTCTTTGATGATGTAATTATAACCTGTGTAAAAGCCCCTTTATTTGTACGATCTCAACAACATATAGAAATTAGAACCAGTTGTCTCCACACAATCTGCATACTCACAGGATTATCACGTCAGGTATTGTTTGTCTAATCCCAATCCTATCAGCATTGGTCAAATGAATATGTAAATGTAGCGCACATGGAGGTCCAGGTGAATAGGATAGAATTTCATACAAAGTGCATCTTTTGCCCTCCCCACTCATGGAACTGCACGTGAAGGAAACTCAGACATTGGAAAGAGATTTTAGGAGGACCTATTTCTGATCGCGAATAACAACGAAGTCTACGGTAAGTATAAGCTCTTCATGTTTAATTTATTACACCTGCAAGGAGATTTTTGGAGTGGAAAACTGTATACTGTATCTACAGGTTTCTGGCAGCCTAAGGGCTTCTTCGACGGAAATATACCTCAAGAAAACGGTATAAAGCAGAAAACTATAGACCCATTTCTCTCACCAGCATACCCTGTAAACTCTTTGAACATATTCTTGTAAGTGAGATTATGAAGTACTGTGAGAAGCACGACATTCTATGCACGCAGCAACACGGTTTTCGGAAAGGCCGGTCGTGTGAGACCCAGCTCCTTGGGCTAGTAGATGAAGTCTCCACAACGCTTGAAAACGGTCACCAAGAAGATTTACTGGTATTAGATTTCTCCAAAGCGTTCGACAAAGTCTGCCATAGTCTCCTGGTGTACAAACTACAGCATTATGGCATTGACGGAAAGGTAAATGCCTGGATCCGGGATTTCCTGTCAAACAGGAAACAAGCTGTCATCGTAAACGGCACCAGGTCGGAATATGTCTCAGTTGAGTCTGGAGTCCCACAAGGCTCTGTCTTGGGGCCCTCCCTGTTCTTGTTGTTTATCAACGACTTGCCAGCTGGTCTGTCTTCAACTGCAAGATTATTTGCAGATGACACAGCATGCCAAAAGGTTATCAAAGTTGCTAGAGACCAAGACCTCGTCCAAGAGGACCTACATAAACTAGCTTTGTGGGAGCAGAAATGGATAATGTCATTCCACCCAGAAAAGTGTATAACTGTGCACATGTCTAGAAGCAGGAAGCTAATGGAAAGGGAATACGAACTCCATGGCCACAAACTGAAAGCATGTGACCAGGTAAAGTACCTCGGCATTACCCTTACGAGGGACCTAAAGTGGAGCCCACATGTTACAAATATCACAAACAAAGCAAATAGGTCTTTTGGATTTATACGTCGTAACATTAAGGTAAATAGCATAGCCATTAGGGAAGTAGCATACAAGGCCTTAGTTAGACCCACATTAGAATACTCCAGCTCAGTGTGGGACTCATACACTGACAAGGACATTATGACCATAGAGAAAGTTCAGCGTAGAGCAGCCAGATGGGTTTGCCAACGCTTCCGCCAAACATCAAGTGTAGGGGAAATGTTAGAAAGTCTCCAGTGGGAAACATTGCAGCAAAGAAGGAAAAGGGCCAGACTCATTACCTTTTTCAAAATCCATCACGGAATCGTAACTGTCAACACGAGTAGCCCCCCTACCGTAAAGCGACAAACTCGACTTACAAGAAACGTACATCCTTTGACCTATGTCATCCCTCGTTGCAGAACTACATATAGACAAATGAGTTTCTTCCCAAGAACAATTCTAGAATGGAATTCATTACCCGCAGAGACAGTAACCGTGACGTCAATAGCAGCCTTCAAGGAAAAGATGGCTCATCTAAACTAACTACTTCAGCATACCTTATGATCACCATGAAACTACGACATGTTCAAGCATTCATTAGTGACCTGACCTCTGACCTGACTCAACTCAACAGTGTGACAGATTCATCGGCTCGTCGATGTTGGTCACCTACCGCAAAGAAGAAGAAGAAAACGTTCAATCTGTCACCCCAACGTCTGCTTGTAGATTAGAAATTCTACATAGCTGATATGATAAGTAAATATTTGTAATTATACGTATCACAATGCAATGATACCAGTAGAAGAAATACATCAAGCATTTCGCATTCATGTGATTTATATCAAGTGTATTCGTAGAATACGCTTCTTGGAGCATTCAAAGAGGTTATAGCCTCATTGAAACATTAAGCACTGTCTTTTATTGGTATCACAAGTCCGATATGACTGCAAATTGTCTCATAAATGTTCATTTTGTCTAGTGTTGATATGGCATTGGGAACGCCGGGAAGTACAGTCAAAGTGAGACGCCGGTTGGATTTCGTGAAGAAACCGCTAGAGGGCGAGTCGCTGTACTTGGACTTGCCCGGGTACAGAAATGCAAAAGAGTTGGAAGGAGACCTGAAGTTTCTGGGTGCCGTGAGTCTTTACAGTTTGTATACATACATTTACAAATAGAGTGAACTTCTGACAATTGTAAACATACGCGGAGTTGAATGTCCCAACAAATGACAGTTATTAGAAAATTTGTTTCTCGTTTTTCTTTACACTGACGAAGCAGTAGCCCGCAGGGTTAGCAGCTTGACAAAATAGTATACAGAATGTGACCTTTTTTGTTTAGAAGCTTTGAAATGTTTGGCCAACAACAAACATTGTTATATTAACTTATATTTCTAGCGAATTGAGACATTTCTCACCAGAGAGATTTCTTACGTCGTGACAAACCGAAAAGAAGCTCTGACGGTGAGACCTGATGGCGGCCCGTCCAGTCCCAGTCCGTACCTCAGCCCCAGCCCCAGTCCCGGGGGAGACGAGGGACCCCAGGGGAGGAGACTTTCCAACGTGCCGCTAACCAGAGGGCAGGCGCTCCTACAAGTTAGTACTTTGTTAGCTCCCGGTAAAGTAGCTACAGGTATATCACAAACAAATTGCAAGCTAAAACTCGCAAACAGTTTCAGATCTAGCTTTTCACTTTTACATAGCAATCAGTTACAACACCTTAATTTCGGTAGAATCAGTGTGCTAAGTTCATCCATGGATTGATACAGTACAAGTACAGTTCAGTTGTAAAATACAGTACTGGCTTCAGATTTACTTTTGTCAGGGGAATGTCATTCAAACGATGATATATCAAATGACAGAAAATAGGCAATCAATGAATGATTAAAATCTAATACGTTACGTCTTTTATCAAAACAAACAACAAGCTTACAATACGATATATGGATATATCATTTAGAATTCAGGTGTCCTATACCTCGTCGCAATACATGAAAAGAATGAAGACCTATTGATCGTGTTTTCATAACTGTTGACAGAAAGCCCAGGGCCGCGGACGCCGTGGGAGCTGTAACATGTTGAGTCTGGCGCAGGAGTGGGGAGTGAAGGTTCTGTACGTGCGAGACGTCATGGCCAAGGTGCAACGTCTCATGGAGAAGTACCGCCTTCTAGCGGAGAGCGAAGAAAACGCAGCCTGTCCCGCGGAGAACGCCGACGTGAAACCGAAGCGGCTTAGACCGCCTTTCATCAAAGTGGAGGACATGTCCAGGTAACTATCTAGTCACTGACATAAGCACAGTGCGAAACAAGATTGCGTCTTGTTGCATCTTGTTAATAAGGTCTATCTTCCACCCAAAACTTATGACCATAGCTTGTCAGAAAGCGAGGTGATAGGACAAGACCTATCTAACTACATCTCACATTGATCACATACCATGAAAATCTATATCAATAGATAAGCTTCTTGAGTTGTTTAACTACGTTACATACAAAGAAATGCTACCAAAAACATATCCTTCTTGGTGAATGTGCTAAAGCTTATGACCGTACTTTTACTGTAGTAAAATACATCAATCTCCTGATATTATTGGCGTAATAATATACTGTATTTGTCACAGTCTTCAGTGACTTGATATGATTTTCTTAATTGTTACATCTCCAGGCTTTATAGACCTCTTCATCACGAGTTCTCCTCCTTCCCTCGTATCTACTTTGACGCCGACAACGACTGTCCATTCGACGCCCCCTGTCACCGTTTGCCGTCCCGTCCAAGCTGTTCTCTCAAGTTAAAGCCTCAAACCCCAGCCACCGCCACGAAGCCGGACGTCCAGAAAGGCTACTGTGAGTGCTGTGAAGTCTACTATCAAGAGGGGCTATCACTGCATCTGAAGGGGGACAAGCACCAGTCTTTCGTTCGAGACAATGGGAACTTTGTTAAACTTGACTCTCTGCTCGCAACGCTACCTTCTTTGGACGAATTCTTTAAGAAAGTTGTGGAGGAAAACCCACAAGACGAAGACATGACGGCACAAGAGGAACAGATGTCGATTAGTCCAGCTGTGATGGAAGAAATTACAGAGAAACCACCACGGTAAGAATTCAAAATCATTTGAAAAATTATATGATTTACCGTTTATTGTGCTAAAGATTTGTGTAACGTGTACAGATTTTTACTTGTCTCTTTATTTAACTTGTAACACGAATTTCAATCACTTTTTCATAAGGAATGTAAGTTTGTCATTGATTATTGTAGTCTAACATTGGCTATTGTTGGTTTAAAATTGATTATTGTTGGATATTAAATCACCTTTGACCTCTTATCATCACGTGATTCAGGTCCAGTACCGAAGGCAGTGATGACGTGTTTCTGTTGTCCGATGTTGGAGACGAACAGGCGCATGTGCAGAGCTTTCAACAGCCCACCAACCAGGTGACAGACCAGAAAACAGAACGTCCTAACCGCGAAGGAGACAACATAACATTCAATGCATCTAACAAACCACCAAAGGAAGAGATCCGAAACGACAAAAAGTCGAATAAAGATGAGTTGTTTCCAGTTGTTGTTTTAAGTCCGATGCCTAATTTTAGGTCTTCAAGACAAAGTGGGAATTCAACATCCACGCAAAGAAGAGATAGCACTTTCGAAAACAGAAGATGTACAAGTATCAGAGGCGAAATGAAATGCGACGCCGTTAAGGAGGAACAGGGACTTATGACTGACAAGTATAACAGCAATGATGAAGGTGATGACCAGTCACATTATAGGCCAGAGGTTATCAGCATCTCTTCTTCCTCTTCCTTTTCCATTGATGCATCCTCCTCTTCCCACCTCTCCTCATCTACATCTTCTTATCATTCATCTCGCGGCAACGAAACATCATCAACATCCGCTTCAGTCGTTAAGAGCAGGACCATCGCACGATCTAATGACGTCACTTTGAATGACGTCACTTTGAAAGCGACCAACAAGGATTCGCAAGATATAGATGATATAGATGTGCAAGATCAGCACCAATCAGTACATCATCATCAAAAGGTACGAGATGAAGTACAACTCCAATCAGTACAAGGTTGTAATATGATGGCGAACGGATGCCAAAACAGCGCGGACGTTACATCTAACACATACAGCTTCACGGAAAGTACCAGTAGTTCAAGTGAGGCTGAGGACTTGTCATCAAGTTCAAGTTCTTCTTCTTCGTTCTCGAGTTCGGTTCGACCTAATCGCCAAAGACGGACGGGTTCTGCAATACTTGAGAGTACACCGTCGTCTTCGGATCAAGATAACAATCCCAGCTCACCACAAGCCAAGATTCTTACCATAAATGGCAACTGCACAGGAGACGCCAAGCAACACGCGATGACAACATGTTGTGATCCTGGCGCTGCAGGGGAACGTACACTTGCACAAGAGCGCTCTCTAGCAACTTTAGGTAGTACTGCAGCTTGGGCCGTGGCGCAGTCGGATGAATTGGCCCTACGATTGTGCAAGGCTAAAACAGGTGAGAAAGACGAATTTGTCTCACCCACAGACACAGATCGAGAATGGTCAGTAGTAGAAAGATCAGGAAATCTCAGAGTCAAGTTACAGCGAAGTTCTTGCCGAGCGAAAACACCAAGGAGTGCTCACCGAGCCAGTGAGTTACAGTGGAGCGTGCACAGGTCGGGTGACTGTAAACTAACTTTCTCTGGATCCCTCAGAAAACAGCAGAGAAGACCAGGGATGGATAGTCCACAAAACGACAGAAACTTTGGTAGCAGAAGGAAGCTGAAGTATCTCTAACAACAAGTATTCTCAGTGGCGATATATTACACTGGCACAAGTGGTACCAGATTTTAACAATGTTTATGAAAGTGTTTTACATGTACAAGAAGACTTCTGATCAAATGTTAAATTATCAATAAAGAAATGTAATATTTCAACCCAACGTTTCATCTTTGTTACAGCATGTAAACCTTCATACAGTCGTCATTCTTACATGGTCTTACTTTCGAACGAATGATATTGAAAACCACCTACGCTGCTATGCTACATTCTATAATTCATGAATACATCAATTGCAAGTTATTAGTTCTGTAAAAAAAAAAATCATAAAATTGAAAAAGACGAAAGCGACCGTCAGGATTCAATATTAGTAATTTGGGTTAATTGTTAGATCAATATGAAGAAACAATTTAAAAGAACAATTTTTGTCGGTAAGTCGAGTATCAGTAGTACCAAGTGCTTTATACAAATGTACTTAATTGCAAGAGAAGGGTTCAGTTGTTTCATTCCTCGAAAGTGATACAAACAGATATGATTGCTGCATGCTTATTTGCCGCTGAAAAGTTAAACACGCGGAAAGCTATAGATTCTGGTCATCATCCAATAGTGTTAGCTGTACATACAGGTTGTCCGTGTTTTGATACATCCTTACAGCCGAACATAACAAGCTTAGTTATGATGACACCAAATCTATGTTTACTATCAGACGTGCATTCCCCCCGGTCACCCATGTTCCAGTCAGGACGGCATTGACTCCATTCTAAAACGGGTGCCTGGCAACGGTGATGGCCCAGTTCTCGGAAACGATGGGCATGGTCCCAAATGAAATAAATAACACCAAGTCGTCACGAATAAAGCATGGTAAATTCGTTTAATTGCATTACACAGTGCTTTATTCAATCGTGAGAACGGACACATTCAATACACTTGTTGTAAAGTCTGCCTAGACTTCAGTGTGCCATGGTGCAAGTGTCAAGGTGACGTCATTGACCTCACATAACCCCTAGAAACGACCCTACATCTACCCGAATTCTCTACATCGGTTCCCATGGTAACGTATCAATGTTAAATGACGTCATAGTGCGTCACATTCACCCATGATAACCAGTGTCGCTCATTGGACGTCGCACTCAATGGAAGATGTGCAGCATATTCGATAATGTAAACATCATATCGTCATGCTTAATAAGCATGATATCGTCATGTCTGTATACTGCCATGACATCACACCCTTTGGTAAATGTGTGCATCCAAACGGACACATCTAAATAACTGTACATGATCAATAGTGTAAAGAAAAACAAAACAAACAAAACGTAAGATATTTCTTGGCGTGGCGATCACCTTGTTTGATCACGAATGTATTCATTGCGTTTAGGTGACAATTAAAGTACTGGTCAAAAAGTAGGTATTAAAAGCACAGTTCTTAATATAGGTACAGTATTCGGTTAAGATCGATGTTGAATTTGTCCAAGACACATGGCAGAGTTTCAGTCTATCTGGTCCGATTTCAACAAAGAAACCTGTCCTACGTTTAGACCTAGAAGCACATTGCGGAACAAACTAAACCGGCAGAAATGCTTGACATTGTAAAAGTTGCTAAAACAAATTCATACAACAGCATTGAACATAAAACATGGTTTTTCCAATCTCAGAGCCTAAGTCACCTTGAATGTTTAAACTGTTGAAAATGTACAGCAAGGTTTAAGTATCATAAATTCATTTCCAACTGTCGGACCATTGTCTTCAATATGGATAGCATGTTATTTCATCATCATCAAATGAACCAATAACACTGATTATTTATTTTTATGGACCATAACCTCCAACCTGTTCTAATAAGACCCCTCTTCTGTAACTCCTTTTGAGCGGCATGAGACGATGACCGAAGGGCATGACCGAGCTTGGCAAAAATATTTACCTTTTCTTTGTTCGGAAGTTGAAAGAATGTTTCGAGGTTTGAGGGTCCCCGCCCTCGTACCCAGCATGCATTGCGACTATGGCGGCTTGGAGATGAGAAGCGTTTTTTCTTGGTTCGCGCCTTCTTCATTTTGTCACGTCTGAAAACGGACACTTAGGTCAGGTGAGAACTATTTACCAAGACTTTTCGCTCGGAGACGCTCACGAAATTACCCGACTGTGTTATCAAGTTCCAAGGTGGTTTCTATCGCGAGTGGCGAGCCCGACAAGGTTGAGCGGTGGGGTCGTGTGAGGTGTTGACCGGTGGGTGGGCTCGTCAGCCTTCGGTGTTTGTGTCAGCAACCAACGGACTCGGTCGTGAGATTTGGCCGTTGCCGTACAAACTGTGAATGGAGCGGTTGTTTTGCACTTGCCGTCGCCCACACAGGTCTGACAAATTGCCAGCTTTATAGTGAGGAAAGCTTGCGCTAGCTTTCGGAGAGAAGCTTTTGTCTAAACGGCGTTTGTCTCCGTTACACCAGAACTTGGCGACATCGCAACTCCAGCCCCCCTCCCTTCATCATAATACAACATGTGAACTTTATTGACCTGAGGAAGACACTGACGTGCCATCAGTCATGAACAATCCCTCCTAAAATAGCCCTACAAACTGGATCCCCTGTTTGTTGTTGTTGGGACTAGCGTGGCTTCGCCAGTTGAATCCAGACGGACATAGCGGTGCACGGAGATATAAATTTCCGTCCTCCCCTCGTCTTCTTGGATTTCTTCTTGCTCCCTGAGGACTGTAACAAGCGACAACAACATGGCATCTCGTGAAGAATCCCGCTCCAAACGGAACACCATCTACTCCTACATCCCGTGTGCGGAGAACGACGTGCAGGACTGGAACACCTTCGGGGGCACCCCGGGGAAGAGACCGAAGATCATCCCCGGTGCGTCCTGCCAGGCTCTACGGACTGCCGTGTCCAACCTAGCCCGCCTGGACGACTTCGTCTGCGACAAGATAGGATCAGGCTTCTTCTCAGACGTCTTTAAGGTGTGTAGAACTCCTTACTACGTCTTAAACACGAAAGCTGCCGCAGTGGATGAGAAACTGCGCAGTTGTCAACACCACCTCTTCAGATAAGATAATTTGAAACTTTCTTGATAAACTTGGCCTTCTTCCAAGCCACAAAATCAAAACAAAAATTCCGTTGACAAGTTTTCAGTGTATGTGTATTGAAAATTGGAGTCCATT
Organism: Branchiostoma floridae x Branchiostoma belcheri; assembly: GCA_019207045.1. Classification (NCBI taxonomy): domain Eukaryota; kingdom Metazoa; phylum Chordata; class Leptocardii; order Amphioxiformes; family Branchiostomatidae; genus Branchiostoma; species Branchiostoma floridae x Branchiostoma belcheri. The sequence goes on along the minus strand of CM033037.1, from coordinate 8,880,569 downwards.
GTGTATTCTTGACAACATGGCTTCCTTGCTATTTTTCTTCACTTCAAGAGAAACCGTACCAGAGAAAGTGGGTGTTGATATGTTACTTAAAGATAGGCGTGTCCTGTTATTCCTCAAAACTTGCGCAGACAGAAACATTCCCCCAGACGTTTACCCCACAACCAAAACACGCATGGAAACCATTTCTCTTCAAGTAAAATGAAACCCTTAGCTCATTACAGCAAGGCAAATAAAAGTTCACCCTTATTATAGGTTGTTGCCAAAATTCCCTCAATCCTTTCTAGAAGTACCTTTGCACTGAGTAAACATTGCAGAGGCACATGGTTTGCTTACATGTTGAGTCAGTGTGGCTGTGATCTGTGACCTCGCCTAGGGCAGACCTTTATTGTACAAACACCCTGCCCATTCCCTAACACACTACCAACACTGTAATTTTCTCATTACCCACGTAGACTAATTAAGATTTTTCACATGCTTGAGTATCTGTGAAGAGGTTGCGTGAAAGGCCCTACACATATGCCTAGCAGATTGCCTTTGGGTATTTTTCACATTCGCTGTAGTGTCGAACTCTTGGGGAAAGAAACAGGATGTCTCAGTTCTGGTTTATTGAAACTTGTCCTTCCTCACAGATGTCTCCATAGTAATTCTTCTGGGGTTAGTCTCAAAAGTTTGGCTTGTTGCTGTCAAATATTGGTATTTTTCAATACAGTAGAATAGAATATTTGTTGTAAGATCCATATTTTTGAGTCATTGCCAATTTGTTTTGTACAGTTCTGAGGGAAAACTTAAAAAAATATCGTTTTTCTATGTTTCATTCATATTGGCATAAGACAATATATTATTTCTTTAAGAATTGTGTCAAATTTGCTTCGTATCATCTGGAAAATATCAAGATTTTTATGCTGCATGTTATTGGTATTGGCTTGTTATATTACAGAAGCCATACTCTTGGTAGCATCATTGGCTCAATGTATTGTTTCTCTTTAATTTTCAATTGTTTATATATCATTAGAACAATTCTTTCTGAGATGAAATATGAGCGTTTGAGACCAGCCCTGACATTGGTAACATGTTGGAGTGGAATGTAGTAAGTGGGATGGGCATGTAACCTGTGTGTGCTCAGGGTGTGTTTGCTGTCTGTGATACCACAGTTTCCATGGTATGAGAATGTCCACATCAGGCATGTAATGTCACGGGAGGTAATGACTATGCGACATCTCTATAGGAGCTGGGAATGATGGATATGTTACGCAGTCATTGCATGTTAGGAAGTTAGGGCATTTACAATGTAACATGTCAAAAGTAGGTTAATGTATTTAGTACAACTCTAAGCACTTTCATTTTCATTTTCATAAGGAAATTGTGGATACTCAGTTACAGTAGTTTAAACTTTAAAGCCTAATCAAAGCAGCATACTACAATGCGGAATCAACAATCTCGTTGCAGATTTACTGGGTGTACATTTCATTTTATGAATCTCTGTTTAGATTTTACGTTCGGAAATATTTGTGAATAATTTGATGTGGCACTGCGTAGAATTGAAAGTGCCTGGTGTGTGTGTGTGTGTGTACACGTTTTCAAAAATTTTTTTTCCATTCTGAGTTCTGACCCACAACTTTTTGTGTGAACCTGTAAATTCTGTGTCCGTCTGGTGTATGTATTCATGTGGCAGGTGTCCTATCAGTCATGCCTTTTCCTATGAATTTCATGCTCTGGTTTATAACAGCTGGGCCCTCCATATCCACAAATCTACCAGGAACATTTGGTCATGCTTATTCATCATTATAAATTTGTATATTCCAAATCAAAAAAAGAACCGTTCGACCTTGTTTTGGATGTCCCATCTGGCAGGAATTGGCAAGATAGTGTTGAGTTACTAGGTCAAGTTTAAGGCCAAGGGATATCCAGACTTGGATATGGAAACTATTTCACTGTACTTGGGTTACGGTTATTTTTGTGCTCTGCCCTTGGGTTGCTATGCTGTTGGTCTGCATTTTTATCCGAATGCATTTCTGCTATATTATGGAATAATTGTCATCTTATTACTTGCTTGATTCTATTACCAATAGCTGGCACAATAAAGGTTGCAATAATATAGAAATTGATAATAATTTGGAATTCTAATGGGCATGAATTTCATTATCAGCCCTGGAAATATTACGGTTGAATTTCATCCAAATCATCGTCTAGCGCCCACTCAAAGTATCAAAAAGAAAAGCACTGTACTGCTTTTGGGCCATAGTGGAAATTAAACTACAATTCCCTTTGGTGAATTTTTATCACTAAATTTACCACCTTAGTTGAATTCCTAATGATACTTATTTGATATAGAATGCCCTTGCTGATTGAATCTTCAGAAGCTTGGATTGGATTTCTCTTTGATTGGTTGGTCACTCCCTGGGAGATACATGTTACTGCTGTGAGGTGACATTGAAGATTCCATCATCTCTTATATCTAGGTCATACAGTTTCACAATGGATAGGCATTCTGCCATGTACTGTCACTGTATAATTCATAACGTACATAACATGACTTTCATGGTGTCTTTCAAATGTGGAAGATATCTTTTGACAGCCGTGCATTCATATTAGTCCCTTATAGCTCTTGTATAGAATTTATTGAAGTATAGAAATGTACATGTATGGCATTTACGTTCATGAGACATAGAATTGCTTGTCTTGATTACTGTAAATATTCTAATATTTGTCATGGTTTCATTTTCTCTATTACAAGAATTATGACAAGCCAAAAGATGCAAATTTATGTCATATACAAAAAAAGATCCATTCTGATTTTACTGCAAAATCAAATCCTTGCAAAAATAAATAAACTTACAGTATTCAGTTAATTGGGGAAAAATAAGTTTTTGTGGAATAGTTCCCCGGAACTTAATTCAGTCAAGTAGAACGCAAGAAGGTGATAATTCATTGCTCGAGTTGTTGTTGTCAAATTTGAATAGACTAGATGACCCTTGGGTCATTGGGCTTTACCGATAATGTGTGTAGAATGGGGTGCCAGGGGGCCTTGGTCCTTTCTATTGACATGGGGTGAATTGTTCCCTACTAATGAAGATGCCTCCTTTGATAGATGGGAAATATATGGTGGTACGGATAAGAAGAAAACATTTAATGAGGAGGGGGGTGTAACCTCAGGGATTGTGGGAACAAAATGTGGCCTGGTCCAAACAGGAAGTTTTATCTACTGGTAGAGTTGAGGTCAGTTTCTGTTTCAATGTATCACTGTAAATTCTGAGACTAAATTTGGCAGTAGGGGTGAAAGGAAGAAAATCTGTATATTTTGCGGTTGTGGCCTGGTCCAAACAGGAAGTTTTGTCTACTAGTAGAGTTGAGAACTTGAGGCCAGTTTCTCTTCTGCCATGTATCACTAAATTCTGAGACTAAACATAGCAGTAGGGGGGAAAGGAGGTGTTAGTGTTAAAACTTAAAGAAAGAAGATCTGTATATTTGCGCTGTGATGTTTCGATAATGGGTTACTGTGAAAAGCGTGAGCATTAAACCATAAACCATAGCAAATATTTGAAGATTTACGGTATTAGGTGTTGTGTTAATTAGAAGAAAATAAAAGACTCACCCATAGCCTGATATTAAAAAGTGATGATCAATTAGTTAAAGTACCATTATTAGAATGTATACTAAATTGTCCACTTCGTTATATTGAACGGAAAGACTAGTATTACAATATTAACCGCCTTGACTATTTACCGTATTGTGCCCGAGTTCTTCCAATAGATAGGAATGTAGATAGGGCCAGCATTAAGCCCCAACTATTGATACCATGTTTAGAGCCAGACCTATCCTAAATCTTCTCGCGTTGACTAAAAATGGCAGAAGCTCTAGGCTAGCTTTCTGCAGGATTTTGTATGTGGGTGGCACAATTCTCCTTATGGTCATTGGTGGGTCCTGGAAGTGAACGCCATCTGAAACAAGCTACCTGTGACGTTAATGTGTGGGAGTAGACTTTCAGGTTCCCATTAATGAATCTCTGTGTAGTCAATGTGCCATGGGAGTACGATTGGAGCTCATCGTTATTCAATTTCCTTTGACGGTGCATTGCCATGAATACTTCAGTATGTGTGACAGTGTTCTGCACAAGGGATTGTGCGTGGATTGAGTAGAAATATTCTTCCTCTGATGTGTATCAAAACCTCATGCATGAAAGCTATTATTCAGTTTGCAATCTATGAATAGATATAGACTAAAGGATTTATTTGCAAAACAATGGTATTGTGCATTGCTCGATCCATAATACACATCAGGGGCTAGACTAATTTTCACCTGTTTACAAGATGAATTTTAGATTTTTGTAACAGTGCGACCTTAATTTTATGCACTGGTCCGGAATTGAATGATGACATCAGCGAGTTTTACTCCTGAAATTGTTCAGTAACCACAAACTGCCATGCAAATTAACTAGATCAAAGGTAGTTTGGCTAACGTTACTCTCCAACTAGTCCAAGCAGAGGTTAGGCTTCGGCTGGTTTTGAAATTTTTTTCACGTTTTTGTTGGGCTTTCAATTTTGTCAAAGTAGAAGCCTGACAAGAAGTTATGGCCTTTTTGTAAAAAAATTGTACTGCAGAATATTTTACAATTTGTTAGCCAAGTTGCTAAATAATGCTTTTTGTTTTGCATGGAAGATGCACAACTTAAACGTTACTAGGATACAAGGTCGACCTTTCCGTGCTTAGGTTGTAGTATTCCTTGTGACCTATATTTTGTTTTGTTGGTGTATTGTTAAAATGTAAGGATATCCGCCCTTATGTGAAGTGGTGCACTTTGAATACTTGTAGACCTGTGCAAATATCTGCTGTGGCTTGTGGCTTCTGGTTTGTGGACAATCAGCAATTTCATAAAATCACTTCTCTAATTTCATCATCACTCTCTTATTTAATTAACTAAATCATTGTGGATTGCATGATATGATATATGATACTGAAATTCATCTATTCTTACGGGGACTGAATTTTGCAGTGGACAATAGTAAGAAAGGAGGTTTTGCGGTGTTTTAAGTTCCGGATTTGAAGGATGTTGTCAGTTGCAATTCATAGGAAAGGCATATTTGCTGTGTTATAAATTTTTGGTGCAGAGGTCTCTCAAAATAGAACCACTGCAAACATTTTAAGGTTTACAGTACCAGACTGATAGGTCCAAACTCTTGTGTGGATTTACAAAATTTCACAATCTACAGTGACTAATACTCCCAACATTTCATACAGTGCAGTTTAAAAGGAAACACAGCTTGTCGTTTGTTTGTTTAGACATTAGCATGTATTCTGAATTGGTAGTGGAACATGTACATGTGTGTCACTGTGCACACAGAACTCCAGTCCCCACTGTTGTCCTTTTGTAGTAGAGCATGGTGACACGGGTCACCTGGTCTCAGGTGTAAACAAACGTCTTTGTACCCGTTTCCGATTCCTCGCTGATTAGAGCGGGATATCTAGGTGTAAACATGGCGGGATTGCTTCACTAAGCCCCGCTCTCCGCTCTCAGGAAATGTACAATTTCTGTATTGTTAGTATATCTAGAAAGACTTTTATATAGATTATGTAGTATCAATGAATACAAGGGCTAAGCTGTGCATAAGGTAGCCTTCATTCTCATCAGTTATGTGGCTTCTTTGAAGTCAGGTTGTTCAAACACTGGCTTTGTTGGATGACCTTGCAAAAACACCTCACTCAGTTCTCTGTTGTTTGGCAAATGGGTGTGAGTCGTCATGTTTGTTTTGTCATTTATCAAACAACAACAAACAGTACTGGAACAACAACAACGATAGCAACATTACAAATGTACTTGATAGTCATTATGTATCCAGATACAAATGTACGTTGTGTATGTGATTTGGGCAGTAGACAAATTAAAGGACTTCTTGTAATGTTCTATATAAAAACTATCATAACTTAGAGAAATTTGGTTTTAAGACTAAAAGACTAGTCCAGTTATTTAACTTGTAGAGGTAGGGACATGTGAGAGTATTTGGCCCAGAGGTCCTGGGTTCCAGTCCTGTCATGCTATCAGGCTTTTAGCTAGGAAATTTTTTTAGGGTGTACATCTGTAATACAGGGTTCTAGCTAGTGCATTTTAGCGTAGTGGGCCACTACGCTAAAATTTGTGACCACTACGCTAAAATGAGGCCCACTACGCTCATTTTTAACTAGTGTAGTGGTGCTTTGCTATCATTTACTTGTTCAATAATGTCTAATCAATATCTAAACAATGAAAAATGATGATATGCCATTCAAAACTGACTGTGATGTTAACAGAATACCAACTTTTAACTCAACATTATCAAAATCTCACCGTGGAGGGGCCAAGACCCCCCTTCCACACCAATCTCCTGATTGGTCACTTTGCTACCATGCCATTCCCACTACGCTAAAAGAAAATCCTGGCTAGAACCCTGCTGTTGTACTCTCCGCACTGCGCGGCGGAGCCGCGCGACGAGCGCCGAAGGCGCGAGCATTGTAGGGGGGTCCGGGGGTATCCTCCCCCGGAAAATTTTTAAATTTAAAGCCTCTGAAATGCTATTTCCTGCATTTTGAAGTAGAATATAGCCAAATTTTTGTCTTTGCTGCATTACTACTTTTGTCCTGAGAATGGGAGGTATGTGTTCTTGATTAGAGGTGGGTATGGCTTAAAGAATACATGAGGTAATTTTCAAGTAATATAACACTGATTCCTTACAATATAATGTTTCATGAGTTAATACATACAATCAGAGAGAGTAAATTAACCTCACTGCTAAAGGTGATGTTACATATATAACAACAGCAAGCTAAAGAAGTCTACAAGAAAATCTGCAAACCAACAGAGGAGAAAGTGTAGCCAAGACTGCCAGGTACATCTTATATTTCTTTTGTTTATCTACTCTGTTAAGAACATAGCTGAAAATAAATGCACTGAAAAGTTACTTGTAGCCTGTAACATCAGCGTTAACTTTACACAGTACAGAAAAATATGTGTACAAACATTTAATTCATCGAAAATATATAGCAGAAAAGATGTGCTCCAAGGGCAAATTAAGCGAAATTTTCTCAACAAACAACATCCATGTATCAATATTTTGAAAATAAAGACTGCAACAAAAGTAATATCTCAAGTTACCGTGAAAAAATCGCGACCTCCGTTCAACATTTTCTACGAATTCAGTGCCGAAACCGCCCCCCTCCCCAGTATGTCATCGTCACATTAGCTGTTGTTTTTCCCACATTCCACCGACAAACAAGCAAAAAAACCTCCAAAACAATCCTATACATGTACTTATCACCAATGACTTCAGGCATTCGACGAGTTTTCGTAAACAAATCAAAGTTTTCACGCTTCCCTGCGTGATTTTTCCCGCGAAAACAGCGGGGATATCAGATATTCCACCAATAATGGCGCCCGGGCGCGCTACGTCACGCCGAAATGGCCAATGGGGTGCGACTCTCGCGATTCGCGAGATGTGAGTTGGTGCGAGACTTGAGGTAGAATCACCCGAAATGGCGGCTCGGTGCTCGGCGCTCGGCCCGGAATCGTCGAATTTTGAACTTTGAGCGAAGTTTCCGGGGGAAAATAAGGGCGTACAGAAGCCGTACATCCAAAAAACAGGGCGTACATTTTGTGATATTTTTATTAAAGGGCGTACATTGTACGCCCGTACGCATTGCTAGCTAAAAGCCTGCATGCTATTGGTCTAGTGCCCCCAAGAAAGGTACTTTACAATACTTTCCTAACTCCACCCTAGTGTAAAAATGGGTACCTATCTTTCAACAGTGCACTGCTGAAGACAAAGTAGATAACAACCCATTACCCTTATGGCCTCAAAAAAGCTACTTTTACCTTTTTTAAAGGCAATTCTAAAACCCCTCCAAATCCTTCAATGGTTCAGTCTAAATTGTGATTGTCAGCTGTCACCTGTGATTGGCCCACTTATCAAAGTAGCAAGATGTTGCAGTAGCCCATTGCAACATCTTGTCACATTGAAAAGTGGGTCAAAAGGAGTAAAACCAGTAGTTTTGTCTGGAGTATAGCAGCTGTTACCTCTTACCTTTTCTTATTAACCCACTTCCTTCTTTAGTGAGATTATCTCTTATTTCACATGAATGGAACCAAATGCTTCACTTCCTGATCATATCACATGGAAGGCTAACTTTTGTTATGGGCACATTGTAGTGTAACTTGTACCTCCTCAAATCAGATTACAAGAACTTTGATGGAAAGAAATACCATACTGTAAATAGGTTGGTTTTTGCTGGATGAATTTTCATTGTGGAAGGTAAAGCACTGTTTTGTGGAGTTTGATAATACTAGTAGTAGTAAATTGCACATTAGGAACTTAAATTCGCAGTGGAGAGCTCACTGCAAAAACTGTAAAGTAAAAACCACTGCAACCAATTCAAGATTTATAATAATTAGTTTGCTGTTGCTACTTGCAAATGTTACCTTTCTAGTTGTTTTTATTTCCTGTTGTTTCTCATGATAAGAACAAACCCAAAGCAAAAGAATTTTGATAGGTAAAAACACTCTATTTATTCCTTTGGCAGAGTAAAGATAAATGATAGTTTTAAATGTTACTGGATATAACCACAAGCAATGATCTCCTATTTTGTGGCCATCTCCGGACATTTGATAAATGGATGGTGATGAATGTTTCCCAGGTAGAAAGGATAGGCAGTTTCTCCTGCTCCTTTGGGACACATCTGTCACACTTCATGTGTCCACCAGGTCTTTTCTCTCTCCTAACAGCTTGCTGAGAAATCTCCATGCCTAATGGATTTCCTCCCAAAACAGTTGCAGGAATTTCTAGCCAGAAAGGGGTCATGATTTCATTGCTCCTTTCCTCTTGTACAGTGTACAACATGTGGCTTTGCAAGCTTTTTGGAGATTTCTCTCATCCTTTGGGTAATTTCAGTGAATAAACATGCAACAAAACATGAAGCATGTGTGGGTTAAGAAATTTTTAGTCATTCATCTTCAAAAATGTGTGTTATCTAATATCCCATGGATAGCCAAGTTACTTAGTTAGCTAGGTTGTCTTGCAGTCAGGATTGCAAATTTAAGTTGGCATCTAGTAAGTGCCAAATAGTGTGCCCTCTGGAAAGGTATTACATGTACTGATGTAGATGCATGCCTTCCGGAAAGGTACTTTACACCTATTTCCTGACTCAACTGACATGAAAATGAGTATCTAGTTTCAGTCCTCTGGGATGGGGAAGTACAACTGAAGTCTCTGTGTTTGAGGAGAGGCACACCTTGAGCATGCTAAGATCCCACCATACTTATTCACAAAGAGCAGAGGTCCTGTGTGAATAAATGTAGATCTATCAAACCTTACAGTCAGTCTTACACAGCTTGTACGTACAGTATAAAACTATTACGTTATGTAAGACAGTTTACCTGTTCTGCAAAACCAACAAACAAAACATATTTTGACTGGAGGCTTACTCAAGAGCCCTGCAGTTTCTTGTTAGTGCAGTTGGACCACCTGTTGGGTGCTTAAGATGTGTGCAAGGTGTTGACTGGGTCAGGTGTTCACCTCAAGTGGTATCAGAAGTATTCCTTAGACAGAAATGGAGCAGCAAGGATCGTGGGAAGGTACTACGGTGTTTTTGGAGTCGAAAAGTATGACTAAATCTGGAAACATTGACATTTTATTTTCACAGTTTTTCTGAACATGGCAAATACACCTTTCTGATGTATTACAATATGCAGAGTTGTTCCATCTGCAAAAAACTCTGTGAAAGGAAATACATGTAGTATTCATTGAGTTTGCCAAGAAATCCTTTTAGAAAACCCGGAAATTAAAAACCTATTGTTATACCCAAGGGACAAGAGTGATTATAATATAACATCAAATGGATTTCTCTTTTGCCTTGAACTAAGATGGGTGATTATGTACTGTAGTCTTTTGTAAAAAAAAATAAGGTCATTAACTTGATTAAGAACTCTTTTCTGGGGGGAATTCTTAATTTGTTTGCAAAGACGGAAGAGTGGATTTCTATCTTATTAGTAACTGAAATCTTTCTAATCAAATTGTATTATCGGACAAGAATACATGATATTACTCATGGTCTGTCATCAATATTGTAACAGCATCTATGATAGTGTCTTCTATTGTCCGTATTGTTTTGGTAACACATAATGTGCAGGAATGTTCAATAGCTGTCCTGTACATGTAGCTGCCAAAATGAGGGCAAAATCCCATCAAGGCTGCGTATTTTGATGAATAATTTATGCTAATGACATTGCATTATATAAGTATAAAGTGTTGAATAGCTATTGGGGTCAGTGTACTTTCATAAATGTTTTTCTTTTTCTTCCATCATTTTCTGCAACATCATGCATTTGCATATGCCAAAAAGTAGTTACTCAAGCAACTGGATATGGTTTTGGAAATGGTCAGACGTTTCAGATAGAATCCACTATCCTTCGTCAGTGACACTGAAGTGATCTGGAAAAGACTGACCTTTTATACCCTACTACTTTTTGGCGTATCTTATTACCTGGATGTCTAACCTACATCGAGGTATCATGCATTTGCATAGCTATCTTTTTCCTTCTTCCAATGCCTATTTCATTTATAGATAATACATCAAATGTTTCAATTTTTCTCTATTATTAAGTTTTCCTATATGCCATCCCCACCCTAAGGCCTTAATGATGTGCAACAACTTTGTTTATCTAAAGGATTTGGAAACTCGTCATAAAACTGGCGGTGGGATTATCTGTAGTGAATTGTTTGCTGCAGGTGCACAGTTTGAAGCATTGTTAAAGGCTTAAGGTAGCTAATGAGTAACTAAGTCAGTCGCACTTGGTGCAAAGCAAATTTACACAGAGACAAGGTTGGTAGCACCTGTACCAGCTCACCTGGTGGAATGTCCGCCAGGGCACATCTTAAGGGGCGTTGTTGGGGACATACCTTAAGAGTCACCTTGAGAAGGAAGCCTTGTCCTCTTAATAGTCCCCAAGGAGCAATTGAAGCACTTAACACAAGTGATAGGTAATATAAGGTTTTAAATTGGCAGGTAAAGTTTTGTGGGGGTGCGAAGGTTTTTTTTGCAAGGAAATGGGCACTGAATGCCTAATATACATTTTCTTCATCTTGTCTTTGAGAAAAATACTTTATTTTTTTTGGCATAAAACCTCTTTTCATGTGTGAATGCAGCCTGATTCACTTATAATATATACTTACAATGTTATCTTACCGGTATTTTCTTTTAACAATGTCTTCCCTGTATTCAAAATGAAAGGCCCTACGGAGAGTGTCACGTAATCATCACGTATCTCAGCAAAATGACGTAGGAAGAGATGCTGTTATTTGTTCGGCAAAGCTTCTAATCTAATGCAGGTCTGAGCAAACACAGGAACTAAGGATTTCTCCCTTTGTAACAAAATAGGATTGGGATTTTCATACCAACATGTGGGATATAACAGGTGACAGGTGCAACATATGTAAGGTGAATCCTCTTCACACCTTTCGAGTTTCAGTGAAAGACTTTCTCCATATCTTTTGCCCTCAGGCCATTTAGCTGTGTGAAACTACAAGCATAACAGCAGTGGGCTAGTCCGCTGGTGCACCAAATGAAAGCAAAGAAATGGATGGAAAGTTGTGGTAAGAGAAATTCATCCCAGGGAATTGTTCCAGGTCGTAGAGATGGGTTAGAGCCAAATGAAAAAGTAACGCGTACTGAGCACTGCCCTTTTAATCATAGAGTGTTGGTGCTGGGTCAGTAGCATGCTACAGTTACTGGAGCAGAGAAACCAATTTGGGGCAGAGAAAGTCACCCATGGCCTGAATACAGCCACATCCAGTACCAGGCTTACTTGTAATTTCTTACACGTCCACGAGCATTGTAATTGAAATCTGTACCTCAGCTTTTCCGCCAGACGAGTGTTTTGGCGACACGTTTTTTTTAGTAGACGCCTTCAAATATGTCTACAGGCGCCAAATATATTTTTGTCAGAACATCGACGCCAACACTTTCAAAACCATGTACAACTACAAGTTGCATAAAAACTATGTCTGCAATGTAAATTTCCTTGGTTTTAACTAATCAAGTTGAAATTTGCCGCTGAGAATGTGGAAAACAGCATTTCGGAAGTTTAGAAATCCTCAAGGACCCTCAAGATTTTTATTGCCCTCATTACTTGCAAAGTAATATACACATTGTAAGGTTAAGGAAAATACAGTGACAAACCGCTATTTATTTTTCCGAAAGAATGCAAAAGTTGTTGCATAGACCTACTTGAACTTTTGACTATTCAGAATCATGTTGTTTTTGTTTCACACAAAGAGTGATACTGATTTTACTTGTGTAGGAAAGTATCATACTCGTGTCTTGTGATTTGGCCAGGCATCCCATTTTACTTGTGTAGGAAAGTATCATTTTGTGTCTTGTGATTTGGCCAGGCATCCCGGATTGTCACATCAAAAGGGTCTCCACACGGTCACACAGCGGTCTGAGAAGGAAGGAAAAGATTGGGGCTGTCTTTGTTCAGTTGCCAAGAATGAAGTCATGCCCCCGAGCTCAACTTGGCTCTAGCTGAAAGGGAGTTTAGTAAACAGTCATTCCTTAAATTTGTAGGGACGATCTGAATCTTAATCTAAATCTTTAAGGAAGGCATTTGATGAGTCTTAGGGGTGAAAGATGAAGATAGCTTTGGGATTTGTCTCCTAGAAATGGTCATATCGTCATATGATGAATGTTTTATCATATAGAAAATGTACAAATTGAAAGAGTGGTATGGACAGTAAGACTACATTGTATGATATTGATAGAGCTTTATACATTGTATGTCCAGTAGTAGTCTTTAATGTTGAAACTGCCGTATCTTTCTGCATTATGTCACAAAAGAATTTTGATATCAAGTCTTGCATAAATGTTTAACATGCTTATATTGCTTAAGTTCTAAGGTACATAAAATTTTCCCATGAAAGTTTCATAAATCAAATATGAAATGTTTGAGCACTTAAGATTATCATGTTCAGTGCATAGGAACCAAGCAACATTAAACATGTAGCTTCTGGTGAAATATACTCCAATTTGTAGTGCTGGCTCTCTGCCATGTCTGATGAAGCTACATATGTATCTGAGGTGCCTCGGGGGTACTGTAGAATCGTGAGATTGGTATTGAACTGCACGGCAGTCGCAGATTGCAGAGGTATATCTGTGTAGACACGGGGATAGATCTAAGTCTGTCGTGGTCTTTGAAAAATGAAACGTCCTTTTGGAATAGAAAGCCAGGTGTCTCTGGTTGTTTATTTTCAAGGGTGTGTGCAAGCTTCCTCCTCTTTCTAACATTTTGACATTTCACCATTGCCTGTGCTGTAGCTAGCAGTAATCTATTTTGTTGAGCATCCAGTAATTTAAACTTGTTTACTTTCCCTGTATTTGTTTTCTTTGTTGTCAGTAGACATTGCTCTAGAACCATCTGGTCACCCTGTCGTACTTCCGTCTGTTGACAAACATGCCCCTGTGACTACTTTATAGTCTGTCACGAGCTGCAATCTGCGTTCCCTCAGAGGAAGCCCTCCGTTTGTTCTTCCCCATGTCTGTAAGGAAGTATCCAATCTGTCTGTTTGTCTGTGTGGGTTCTACCACTGTTATGGTACACAGGTGTCTGCCATATTGTCACTAAATCCATAGTGCTTTCATGGATCCCATTGCATGCTGGGAGATGCAAGGCATTATGGGTAACCCAGGGAAGCAAGAAAATCATGGTTTTGCAATATACAGACAGGTATTGTCATAGTGATCATGCTGTTTTCTACCCTCTCTACCCATAGTGCCCTGCATCTCCCATCATGCAGTTGGAACACTGAAAAGGTCAATTACAAATGTAATATGTGCCCTTGGATTTGACATTGAAGAAATGCTAGCTGCTCTTATTACCCCACAAAAGTAATATATTACAGGACTATCTAGAAAATGGCCTTGAAATGGCTCCTCTGTTATCATGTCTACCTAAACCCAATATCAAGGTTGTCAAGATATTTAATGTAACTTTAATATTAGTCCAATCTAGTCTTGTACAATGCCTATGGGACAACAAGCCCTGACAGATATGGATGGTCCTGTCTACCAATTTGATTGAGACGGTCAGATTTAGTCAGTAAAACCACTTTTACCTGTCAGTGTTCTATGCCGCTATCACAGTTGGGGTGTATGAAATATGCAATCAATATGTGTGCCCCCTATGTATAATTGATTAGTGTGACATCAAAAGACCTTTGGATGTTGATAGCTGATTTAATGCACAGTGGTCAGAGGGTTTTTCACTGGGAATGGACCATTAAAAATCATGGGGTGTGTTAGAATAATAGTCAAGAAATTTTATTTAAGATATGATGAATACTGTTTTATGTAACATCTTGCAAGCTGCAATAACAGTGTTACAGCGCATAATTTCTTTTTTGCATGTGAATCTTTATGTGCAAGCCTTTGTAAACATTGTAGTAGTTTATCATTGAATTTTAGTTAAAGTGAATGACATATTCATTTTGTTCAACAGCTAAAATTACTTTCAGATGGATTTTTAAAACGAACTCTTATTTTATAGATATTATATATTGATTGTTAGCTTCAGGTCGTAGAGATATGTACCTAATGAATGTTCCTAAACTAGTTGAATGTAAATTCCAATACAAAAATTGGAAAAGTTGTTGTTGTATCCCACTAATGAAGGTTGCTGTTGTTTCACACTAATGAAAGTTGTTGTTGTTTTGCACAGGTGACCCACAGAGTGACTGGTCAGGTGATGGTCCTAAAGATGAACACCAACAGCAGTAACAGACCCAACATGCTGAGGGAGGTCCAGCTCATGAACAGACTCTCACACCCCAACATACTCAGGTACTCATTGTCAGAATTGTCAGACTTTCAAATCCTTATAGTCTTTTTGTAGAATGCATTGCATACTAGCCTGGTATCCAGCCGTAATATAGCTCCCGAGTCTCTCCTCCTCTCTTTGCAATTGCGAAGAGGAGAGAAGAGACTCGGGAGCTATATTAAGGCTAGATACCAGGCTATTAAAGTGCATACTGGAAAATGGACCTATTTGCCCCTGAGCTACCCATGGTTCTCCACATCTCCCAGCATGCAATGTGATCCATGAAAAGGTTTATGTAAACATTCTTAAACCTAAATGCACTTCTGTAACATCAAAAGGAGATTGGTTTTTCTAGGCTCAAGACATTTCCAGATGTAATAGCTTGCGGTTGAATGTGTGCCATAGTAACATAAGAATTTCTAGGAATGGACAAGCAAATGTCTGTACAATAAAAGATAATGTTCACTCAGTATGAACAGAAGCACTGTCTAGATTCAGCTGTAGCAATTTCTGTGGCAATACCCATCAAATTTTGCCAAGGGAAATTGCTGGCTTAGTCATAACACATATATCGTTCTTTGCCAGGCTGCCTATAAAGAGGATCCCAGTCTATTTGGACAGAAGCCCAAGATAGTTCGGAGCCTGAGGAAGTTGATTGTATTGGCTCGTTGCTCAGATGGATCTTGGGATGACCAGGGCTGCATCATTCTTTTGTGTCCACAAATCTCAGTCATGGTCAAGTCTGTCGGAGTTGTCTCCGTTCCAATGTCAAGGTCTGAAAGCTGCAGCCTCAGCGTTTATTTATAGATTCTACTGTTTTGTTTTCCAGAGGAGTCCAGGCAACCGAAGTTTGCCAAGACAGACTTCCTCCTGTTTTAGTTAGATGTCACAACATCTTTCTTCTTACCTTGTTCTTACATGTATCTCTTTCGCACAGATTCATGGGAGTGTGTGTCCATGAGGGCCAGTTGCATGCACTGACTGAGGTAAGTCTAACAATTCCATTTTTTATTCAACATTTTGATTCATTAGAACTTAAGATATCTTTTATTGTGGTAGTTTGAAATTGTCCCTGGTAAGTATCACATGTTGTATCGACAACAGATATGGCGTAAAGGTTAGTTATGTTGACCTGTACGGTAAGTTAACTACACAACACTGCGCACCTGCTAATAGATGAAAGACAACAAGCAGAGAGAGGACCTCTCTAATGGTTTACAGGGTAATTTGCTGGATAAGCATCATGGTTGCTGGATCTCTTGTAAAAGTACCTAGAAAGGGATGGCAAGCGGCCAGGCTTTCTTTCCTCTTTACTGTGGGGGCAAACAGAGTATACCCAACAGTTACTGGTACTTAGATTCCTAATGGACTCTTAGATGTTCTGTGCAGAACATTTAAAGGAATCATTACTGTATTGCTCCCAGGGTAATGAGTTTGGCATTTAAAGAAATGCAAGCTCGTCTTGGGAAGAGTTAGATCCATGCAACATTGACCGTAAAGTGGGCACTATATTTGTGACCATTGCTAAGTGCTGCCATGTTTTACCATGTCACACAAGGCAACTGTATTGGTTGTGGGGTTGTTATGTCTTTGAAACAGTTACTCATTCACTGAAGCCAGTCAACCCAATATCCCTAGACACTACTTACAGGTTGGCATCAGACTTCCTTGAAAGAGGTCTAGGTTGTCTATTCTTAGGTTATGTATCAAATGGAAAACTTCCTGGTACAAAACTTCGTTGTAATAGATCAACCAGGAGGGATTATTTACAAAAAGACGGAACTAAAACTATTCTCAGCTGGGGAAAAAGGCTGACAACAAGAATGTCAAAGAACAAAAAAAATGGTACATTGTACGTCTAGATACTTTCGAATAAATTCTGTAAGTCTTTTTGAAATGTTCACTGTGGTTTTGTGAAATTATGACACTGAATTTGGGTTTCCTTTGTTTCATTACTGCAGTGCAGAATTGTTAGACACTATGGAAAACCCCTTTCTCGTTTTGTTGCAAAATTAAGCTCTTGTGAAAATTGATGAGTTTACAGTCCAACTGTCCAACCATTGTCCACCCACCGTGATCATTCTTAGTTAGACTGTCCACAAGATCCTGAGCCTCAACTTGACTTGGCGCCGGGGCGATCGTCCATCGTCTATCCTTGTCTCCCCATCTTGTTTGATCCAAACCAAAGCAGACGTTTTGGAAACACCAGATCCATGCATGGCTAACTTCTCACAGTAGACAGAAAGTGCAAATGCCAAGAGGAGTCCCATTAGACATGCTGTTGACGATGACAGTTTGGTCCCTGGCTTCTTTTCGGATGACGCTCCTCTGTATTGCAAAGATGTCATGTGGACAAGTGTTGTTTCTTGCATTTTAACCTTTTCCCTGCTTCCTAACCCCCTAACCTATGCAAACAGGTATCTTAACAGGATGAAGGTTAAAAATCAAAACCAATCTGTTAGGTTGTCATGTCCTTGACTTTACAATGATAATAATGATAAATTTATAATAATAATTTCTGCTAATACAATTGGTTATTATACCTGTTTGGTTTAGTTCCTTCCTTTACCTCCTGTTAAGGTCAAAGGATAAAAGCGTTTGCTGAGTCAGACAAAGGCTGTTATGCATACGCTTATACCAAAACTTAAAGCTTTCTTTTATGAACTTATCAGCAGACTTAACTCGCATGCATCACAATAGTACTATTTATAAGGCTGCAAACATGGTGACTGGTATAGGTGTAACTATTAGTTATCCCTATATTTGCCTTGTTCTTATTGGAAGACAAAGTCCGGTCTTGTTCGTTTATCTTCGTATTAAAATTTTTTGATCTGTTGGAATGTCTTATGTGGCAAAACTATGTTGGAGAATCGTTGGTAACTGTACAAACTACAATGTACTGATACACACTCTGCAACTAAAATCTCCTTGAAGTTCTAAAGGAAGATGCTAGGGGGTTCAAACTTCTTCCAGAGCTGTCTACCACCCAAAAGTCATGACCATAGCTTGTCCAGGAAATAAGATATCAAAACGGGAGGTTCTGGTGTGGTATGTAAGAAAGCGGCCAGGGGGCCCAGAATCTATTCATTTTTTCATTGTGCAAACCCTTCCATCAGACCAAATATCATAAGCATGATCTTCTTGGTGAAGGTAATAGTTTTAGGAAACTAAGGACCAGCAACTCATATAACTAGTTTCCTAAATATTTCTTAAAACTTGGTACAGAAGTCCATGTAAGGGTCAATAGTGGTAAAGGTCTATTTGCATGACCAACTTTGAGTTTGACGTCACTATATCAATATGTGCGATTTACATGTACAAGTCCGTACAAGTTGTAAGGCTTCACTCTGTTGTCTGGAGGTTGGGGAATTTAAAGCATGAGGCCAAAAAGATGAAAGTACAGACATTGTAAATGTCTACAAATTTGGTCAATAGTTTGTTCCCCATTCTTCATGATATCATGAGTCTATACATGTGCTACTAAATAATATAACATGCAACATTGTTGTATTCAGTACAGCCGTCAAATGAAGTGTTAATTGTCATATTTAAGTCCATACCAATTAACTGAATATGAAGTCCTAAGTAATCTGTTCTTTTATTGCTCTACACTTTGTCATTAGTCTAAAGACCTTTTTACTACCAAGTAGAGTAGGATAATTTACTTTCTTCCACTCTTTTCATCTTTACAGCCAATTACAATAACTGTTACAGTTACATAGACGCCCATTGTAAAATGATCCAGCTAGACCACCCCATGTTGATTTGCACAACAAAGACTAAGCCTTTCTATTGAGGCAATTCTCTAACCATGTTTTTTTATATGTTGAAGGCATTATTATTGCTTCACAGAATATTTGAAGAACACATCAAGATAGGCAGAGCTGTCACAAACTGACAAACCTATTTAAATGCAAATTCTTGGGAAAAGCCAGCTTGCGTCGTCCATCTTCC
This sequence comes from Branchiostoma floridae x Branchiostoma belcheri, assembly GCA_019207045.1. Taxonomy (NCBI): domain Eukaryota; kingdom Metazoa; phylum Chordata; class Leptocardii; order Amphioxiformes; family Branchiostomatidae; genus Branchiostoma; species Branchiostoma floridae x Branchiostoma belcheri. Next base: position 8,861,785 of record CM033037.1, on the reverse strand, counting down.
AAAAGTATAGCGTAAGGATCAACGCAATGGCACCACGGGCATGGTTTAGACTTAATGGTGATGGTAGGGAAACCGTTCCTCTTCTGAAGTGTAAAATCACTTGGACAGACTACGAAGCCTGACTGAAAGCAGGTTATCCATCAAAGGGCCCGCTTGTTGGTTAAGTGCCAACACCATCCAACCCCTGTTAAGCCTGGCTTTTAAAGCTTCGCACACACAAGGATTGAGATGGAAAAATTGAAAGAAAAAGTTTTACCAGGAATGTATAATTCAGAACTATTTGTTCTAAGGAGTCAAAGTAATGATGGGTTAAAACGTTAAAAAAAACCTGCTTTGTATCTGTAAATTGTGAAATGTTTGCAGTGACTTTATGTCTGCGGTTTTCATGGCGAGCCATCACCTCAAACTGTGCTCTGTCTCCCATTTAGTTCTTACAATTGTTTCAACCACGAACGACTCCTGTGAAAACGAGTTCTGGCAAACTTAAGTCAATCTACAGTAAGTTACTTGGAAATTTTGCCAACATTTAATCTTCCTCCATCCTTCATAGCCTACTTGCAGCAAATAGATGTATTCTAATGGTTGTTTTCCAGACACCATTAAATGTTGTAGCCACTGAGCTATTCCACCCGATAGAGCAATGCAAAGCCTGACTTATTACTGAGGTCGATAGGGCACTGCATGGACCAGCACAGAGTAAGAGGTGGAAACAGGGAGAACCAATAACGGATCCTTGCCCTGACCTTTTCCTACAGCCTGCCATCCACATGTAATGTTAGACACTCACAGATAACTTGATGACTACTTCCCAGAGAGAGGAGATTCCAGAATACCTATAGTGATCTTGACAGAGTAGGTCAGATACATGGCTAAGGATGGCCGATTGCTTGTTGGAATGTGGTCATTTCTGCTGAAGTGGACATTTGGAAATTGACATTCGTAATAGCGGTTTCCAATCGGAATATGGATAACAAGAGTCACTTCAAGTACAAGACATAGACTGCTAAGCAATGATATCTGTCATTGTCATGTTTATACCCCAACAACGATCCCCAATGAGTGAATGTTAGACCAGGTTCAGAATAATAATAATAACTGTATGATTAATATCCTCATCCTATTCCTGTGGTTCTGGGATACTCATAAATCCAACTGGATATAAAAATTGCTTGAAGCATTACACGCTGAAAATACCAAGTGACGTATGAAACACCAACATGTATCAGAAAGAAATCCTTGCTAACAGACCCTCAATAAATCAAAGACTTGATATAGCAGCTAGCTGCTGCAAACTCTATAAGACTTAAGATATATAAGACGGCTTGCTTTGGGCACTTTCTACATAGTATTGATAATATTCATTTATTTTTGCATGGTTCTAATTTTGCGGAGGGAGCAGAAATAAAGTTTTACGGCATTTGCTGCTGAAACCACATATATGTACTTGACATAGCACAAAAATACATTTCATGGTGTCATGATTTAGTGTTGGCGGGGCGCTGCAAAAGTCCCCAAAATAAAACCACCCTAAATATTTCGAAAGATTTACAATTCTAAGCACAGCAATATGACATGGAGACGGAAACCATCGATCTACATGACACGTACTACTATGTAAAATGAATAATAGCTTGTTCCAAATACCACCTCCCAAAATCAATCATATCCTAATGCGGAAGCTTGGACAGGGAATCTGTCACCTGTAGTATAATGACAGGAGGGGTTCGGTGATGACCCCACACAGTGATTGAGAATACCACTGCAATTGGATGCAATTTGCCGAGCGAACTGCTTTACAAATGGGGAGCAAATTGAACGTAGAAATATTATTTTCGTGATTACATTCCAGTTAGGCTTGTAGGAGATAAAAAAAATCAATATATACTTAAAATGTGAGCAGTCAAATTTAGTGGAGCCATGGGGTTTTAAGCAATTTTCCCTGATGATGTTTTTCAGTGAAACTGTTACAAATCTATGAGAAATTATAATACAATATGCATAATTGTCCAGATGGGAATTATATACTTGTCTATTGGGGTTGACCTAAACATCTATCTTCTGTGTGGAAATATCTATAGAATACGTCTGTGCATTGATATTGCAATGTTGGGAAACAGAATGATTATAAAGAATTTCACAGAGCATTAAGTGTACCATAACTGTTGCTTTATTATTAAAATTTCGGATATAACAGGTCTCACGTCACATAAGGTTGCCGTCGTCGGAATCTAGGCCAGATGCGATCTCTCCTCGCACATAGGAAATCTCCCTTCTATTGATTTCCATTTGCTAAGGTACATGTTGAACGGAAGTGCGTGTGAGACTTGTAATACCTTGTTCGCTTGGTTAAGTTTCCAATATTGCCAAGGTGTTGCCATATCAATTATTAAGTGACAGTGGACAAAGTAGTAGTACTAGTATGGAAAAAAAATATTTATTTTGCTGTACAGGTTTGAAAGAAAAACATCTATGGATTTATTGGGAATATTTGTATGTGTTAAGGATTTTCCTCTTCAAGTGAGAAAGGAGTACAATTATAACAAACATAAATGTTGGTTCAGAAATTCACAAGGTTTACCAGTGCATTATCCTTGAAAATGAGTACTAGAATGTATCTTTTTATATTTTATAGAAATATGATGATGGGAGGATGCAAACCTAATAATTATTTTACAGTAAATTGTGAAATATTTGCAATCTTTAATTTTTCTTGACCCTTATCCTAGGTCCCATTTATTTCCAACAAGACCAGATCACATATTTGATTCAATTAGACATCTAATATAGAATTCAGTTCTGTATAGGAAATCTATATATTTCTTTGCCAGATTCAGTTAGTAGAGTACGAAAGTCTACTGCGTGACTTTGCTCTTCAGGAATATGATTATATAAACCTTTTTAGTAAAATCTCTAGACATTGTTGTCAAATCATAACTGAGTATTTATTCATCCATTTTACACCAGTATTCACAATATTTTACTATGTGCTGTGTGATGTACATGTATGTATCTTCCTATTAAAAAGGAGCAAGGCATGTATTAACAATGCTATAATGAATATTTTCTGTAAAGAAAAGAATTGCTCCATATATGCAAAAGGTAGTTTGCCAGACTCATAATACAGTCTGGTATTTCATGCTGGTACAAGCATGTGGTAGTGAGAACAAGAATGATGTATTACCATGAATATGTAAAGTCGGGGTTATGATATTTGGGCAACAATGCCGAAGCCGTCTAATTAATCAATCCCTATCCTGTTAATGTGTTATATTCATGTTACCTAATTAGTATTCCTACGATGAAATGTTTTAAGCCCCCTTTCTACTAGACTGTAATCACTGATCAACCATGAGGGATCAAAACTGGATCTTTGTAACCCCTGATTTCAACATTGGATTATGATGTAAGATGTAAAAATATGATTTGAAATGCAACAAAATATATAGAACTTAAAAAAGATGCTTTTTTTAATTTATGAAGTTCATTGAGCAATCTGTCAAATCTTTCATTGCCCATTGGTCGCTCATTGGCATCTAGTCTGCAGCCATAATATAGCAATATATGCACTTTAGATTTGGAACCTGTAACTGCAAGTGGATTGGATTTCCTCAAGCAATATTGTATTCCAAGTTCTAGCTGAAGCTGTATATCTTGCAATTGGAAGCATACAGTAATTTTTGCAGGGAAGACATTACTTTAAGAGCTTTATTGATGTACAAGACACAGTATGTCTTTTATATGTTACCCTCCTGACCAGTTAGTGTTTTCAGACATTTTTGGATCCTACCATCACAAATTGAGGAGGGAGCATCCTGGCTTCTCTTTCCCTTGCAAAAACCTATTTGAATTACTGTCCTCTCAAAATTGAGCTGCGGTCAGCTCAAGCGTAACGTCCAGGAAAAATGTTTAAAGCATGTCTGTCCGTGTATGTTTTTGGATAATTGTGCTCAGGTTCATTATAACTTAAGAACCTCTTGATGAATTACAATGATATTTGGTGTGTGGGTAGGTGTTGGAAAGACCAAGGTGAATTTCGTACCCCTTGTGTGTGACCATGGTACTGCAGTAGAACTTGCAGTTCTTGTATCTCTCATCCTATACATGCTACATGTGTATGGTCTTGATTTTTTGGAGGCAGATAACTTTCAATCTAAAGTAATTGGGCGTGGGCTTCCTAGAAGCTTGTTTTACTGATGAAAAAACTACTGCTTTCTTGCTTTCCCCTATTAGTTGTTAAATGGCTTATTCCTGTGTGCAATGCAACACATAATGCTTTGTGTGTCTGGACCATACTTTAAGAAGTTGTCTCCTAATTTTTGCCCTCCTTATGACCTGTTCCTTGCCATCTAGTTTATGCAGAGACATACAACATCAATGCCAGGTTTACAGCTGTGGTGGTTGCTAAGCATCGGTGGATATATATGTCCAGACCAATGGTTGGGGTCGTCTGTCTTAATGAATTGTGCTCGCGTTACCATTGTCCTCTTTGTCACCCTTACAAAGGGATGGTCTATTGGAATGTGCTGAATGGACATGAAGTCATAAATTATTCGTCTGGGCCTTTGGAGATGTCCTTAAGCATTATCATGTCTATGAATGTGATATTATAGAAATGCCTCACTGCAGTAATTAATAGTTATACATTAATAGGTATTGAGAGAGAGTTTTGAAGGTCCAATAAAAAATTAGGGTACTAGACAGTAGGGTTATGTAGGAAGCGTATTTGTAAATTCATGCCTGAAAACCAATTGCAAGACATGTACTTAGGTTTAAGAGGAATACATCAATTACATGTAGTAGAAACGCATACATAGAAAGCATACATGTCTATGTAGAGATTGACTATACTGTAACATTAATAATAAAGTGAATAGGTATGACCAGCTTAAAAAGAAAACATCATGTGTTATTTTTATTATGTGTACATTGTACAATAACAAGTCTTCCCCTACCACCATTACATAAAACCCATCAACATCACCTCCACACCAAGTCAGAAACCTTTTTGATGCCATTTGCAAATGCACCGTAATTCACTTACAACTAATATAAAACCCATTAGTCCCTCCATTCCTGACCTTTTGGCCTCACTGACGATGTGTGGCAGATTTTATGCCCTTTGGCGGCCATGAAAGTTCAAATGGATCATCAAGTAAATATGCAACCCGAGTTTCTTAACCTTAAACGAGAATGTTATAGGCAAGAGTGAAACTCACAAGCATAAAATATCACTATTTAAGCTTATAAAACTTGGTGGATTAAGGATGTAAAAAAAAATGATAATCCATCTCACAGTTCCAAGTGATCATGTGTGAGTGATGCATTGTGGTCTAGGTCAAAGTTCAGGAGCCATCCCTGTGTTGTTGCAATACAACAATGAAGAAAGTCCAAAAAAAGTAGTACAGCCTTCTGGGAGGTAGCAGAACATAACAAAATGTCTGGACAAGTCGGATTTTTTACCAGCAAGGGATCATGAACTTAGACCATAATGCATCAGGCTTGCAAATGTGCGCTGGGACCTGTGAGTTCCTGTAGAATGCTGACATAAGAATTTGAACCCTTGCCCTATAATCTAAAAATATGTATCCTCTTGTTTTGATGTATTGGTGTATTTCAAATCTTAGGATTTATATTGATGATCTCTAGCTTGCAGAAGAAGGAATGATAGCACTACCCATATTTATCTTCTGGTTTGTTAAGGAGACCTCAATACAAAAAATGAATATCTTGTCTGTATTCCCCAACAGTACATGAACAGTGGGAGTCTGGAGGACCTCTTGGATGGACCAGAGTACCTGTCGTGGGTCACCAGGGTCAAACTAGCTCTAGACATAGCACGGGGCATGGCTTACCTTCACTCCAGGGGTGTGTTTCACAGGGACTTGACTTCTAAGGTATGTATTCTTCTTACTCTGTATAGATTCACTTTCAAAAGGCCTGGTTCTTTAGTTACTGTACATCTATTTATGTCACGGAGACTCATGATCAATTTTGCAGCAGGAGCAGAAAGAAGGTTGTTATGGTGTTTTTAATAATTATTGAAGACATTCTGTAGTATGGTAGCAACGCAACTGTGAACATTTTTTGATATTCACAGTATCTTAGCCTGTAAAACGTTATACAATTGAACTTGGAAGTAAGTGTTTTAAAAGTATGATACCACGATCAAAGTTAATGATATACAATCATGTTGATTCTTTTTTTTTTGCAGAATTGTTTGATTCGGACTCATGATGACGGCACATACATGGCAGTGGTGGGAGACTTTGGTTTGGCTGAGAAAATCCCCGATCCAAAGTAAGCATCTGTAACATCACAGTATCATGGAGATTATAATCTAAGCAATTGTGCTTAGAAGACAAAATAAATGGAGATTATTACAGTTCCTGTATAAACAGTGGCTGCACCTGCATTTCCTATTATATAAATACAGTCAAACCTGTATGAGTTTCCATCTTTACACAAGGACCTGGCCAATGTTATCGCTTTTTGCTGATAGCTTTTTCTGCTGACACGAGCATTTAGAATCATCTATACTAGTATTGAACACCTGTCAACACAGACCAAATCTTAACGATCCCTTGGGCAGTGGTCTTCGCAAGTTTTGACTGTAGTAACTGAACCTATACAATGTATATATTTTTTGCTTGCTGTAGTATCTTTTATTTCCGTTTATGCTAAATCAGCCCTAATTTCACATCAATCCTGATTGGGGTTTTCTATGTTCTGGTTTTGAAATGCCACTTGTAAGATACCACTGCTAAATAATGATAGAGATTGAGAAAAGTTTTAGACATTTTTCGGTGTCAATGTAAAAGCTGCTCTCTATTTCATTCTCAAGATATCCTATTAAATTCTATTAACTCCATTCATCCTCCAAATTTGAATGTTGAACAGACTTTCAAAAGACATTGTGCACATTTTTATATAGCACAAAATGATACACCCTGGTAATGAGCCTAATTGAAATCAATGGTGCATGACAGTTTGTCTGCACTCTGCAGCTGTGTGCTAGACTTGAGCCTGGGAGTCTGAGTTAGTATTGAAAAATTGAAAGTCAGGTCACGAGGATGACATGATAAGTTGACAGGAATGTATCGAGCATGGAGAATTAGCATCAAACCTGCCCCATTCATCATAGGAGGGAACATGATAGATAGCTTCATGGGGATGGAATTGGGTCAAGTTAAAGCCCCGCTTTCTACAATTTGCACAGATTGAAACAATGTTTGCACAGCAAGGCATTGAAAATACACTTCTTCATCTTCTTTATAATGACAATAAGTGCCCTTACATCTATAATATGCCAAAGACAGTACCACAGCAGTTTCAACATTAAGCTAGATGGGTCGCCTTATAGGTTGAGGTTTGGTTCTGTATGTCCTGTACTTATTGTCTCTTGTATAGTCAGAAAGATAGCCATTGGGTATAATATGTATAATATGTACATCACATTTATAGTATCAGTTCAGTTCAGTTCATCCTCATATTCATAAGAGGTGCCACTTATAATATCAGACCATGCATCTCTGTCTAGCATGGTGGTTAGCAGGTTGCGGTCCTTCAGTCCAACCTCACTCTCCAGTACATTCTTAAGTGTCAGGTTCGGTCGTCCCCTTCTTCTTTTCTCCTCGGGTTGCCAGAAGAGAACTTTGGAGGCCATCTCCTCATGACGTGCTACATGGCCAGCAAGGGCCAGTCTTCTTTTCTGAATAGTTCTAGAGATCGAGGGAAGTCCATTGTACAGTTGTTTTTTTATAGTATACTAATTGTTATTCAAACCTGCTAACAGTTCAAGAGTACTATTTTACTGTATTGACACTATTCACAGTCATGTAACGCTTGTTTTTTTTGTTTTTTCAGTGACAGTGTCCACCTATCTATAGTTGGATCTCCCTACTGGATGGCACCTGAGTGTCTGCGAAGTCAGAGATATAATGAAAAGGTGAGAACCTCAGTAACAGAAGATTGTGTACATGATAGCATCTTGCAGTTCTGATGAAAAGAGGTAGAGGGCACTAATACTTAGACTAGCTCATGATAATTGATAGTACATGTACCTGTGTGCTGTAAATGCATGTGAATCACTGGATGTCCATTATACATTTCTCCAGGCTGATGTCTTCTCCTTTGGGATTGTCCTGTGTGAGATCATCGCCAGAGTGCCTGCAGATCCAGACTATCTCCCTCGGACAGAGGTATATCACACATACGTATATCACAATGTCTGTTCAAATGTCAAGACTGGTTTCAAACATTATGAGCCAATCTGTATACAACTATCAACATCATTTCAATGGGAGCTTAGGACTTTTTTGTGCTTTCATTTGTTTGATACTTGTAGATTTCTGAACTGGATATCTGAACAGTATAAGATATGCAGCACTGGATTTAAACTGTGTGATTGTGATTTTGTTTTTGCAGAACTTTGGCTTGGACTACAATGCCTTCACAGACATGTGTGGAGACTGCCCCTCTGCCTTCCTGCAGCTGGCCTTCAACTGTTGCAATGTGAGTGTCTCTCAATTCCATCCCAATATGATTATTCCTTATATGTAGCAGATAGCAGTCCTGTCCACTATCAAATAGATAGCTTGTGGCGTCCTCCGTCTGTGTTTTCGTTTGAAGTAATTTTGATGGTCCATAGATGGATGTGTCCCTGTGGCTGTCCTGTTCACTATCAAATAGAAAATTTTATGTCATCCTCTGTCTGTGATTGTGTGATGCAATTTTGATGTGATCTGCAGATGGACATGTCTCTTTGGCCATCCTGTCAACTACCAACTTGAAGGAGATAGTTTGTGGCATCTTCCGTCTGTGTTTTTGTGATGTTATTTTGATGTGATCTGCAGATGGAAATGTCTCTAGCCATCCTTTTAACTGTTATGGAGTTTGTGGTGTTCTCCCCGTGTCTTTGTGTGATCAGATATTAACATGTTCCGTAGGTGGACGTGACCCTGCGGCCGTCCTTTGAAGAGCTGGTGCCTCAGCTGGAAACAGTGCTGTCCCGGCTGGAGAAGGAGGAGGAGGAACATGTGCAGCAGCTGGGGAACGACACTGTCGCCATACAGGTGGTGGACGGGGACGAGCACCAACAGGAGGAGATCGTCCTTACCGAGAAAGGTGCGCGGGAAAACTGTTATGGCTTGGGTCTGTATTTTAAAGGATTTATTTTTTCAAATTTTTTCTATGAAGCCACGTTTTGAAGCCACTGTTTTGTGTTTTGGCAGAAACATCACCCAGACTAGAACTAGAACCAGACTAGAAAGGGATTGTCAAGGCTCTGGTAAATGGCCTCTAATGAAGCAAAATAAAAGTGGATGTGCTTCCATTGCTTACCCAGAGACCTGGTTTTCTTATCTCAGAGGAAACCCCTTAAAAGTTAAAGTGCTGCATGCATGTTTCTATATAACGGATTGTGTGTTTGCAATGCAACAGACCCTCTGAAGCAGCATGTTTTAACCCATTGTCCCTAGCCCTGATCCATGCCCAACCTACATGTACCAGAAAGGAATGATTCACCAAGTTGAATAGGATTCGGTGCATGGTTTATCTGATAATTTACAGGGTCCAAGTCCAAGTGATTTTATTTTAAATGGGTAAACAAGTTTTGCAGATAGGCTATTGTGGCAGGCATAGCTTTCAGCCATTGGCAACAAAACTGTGCAATTTGACAAGAAACTGCATATTTACAATGTTACAGTACAGTAGGCTACCTGATTATGTATGGTATGTTATGACTTTATCCTGACTATTTTCTATTCCAGCTGGCTTCACGAACGGTAACGTTACCATGGGCCTGAAGAGATCTAAGCCAGTCTTCAACTGCCCGCTGCCCACCAAGTCACCCCGTCCACGCCGTAAGGTCAACCTGTCCCGCAGCGTGTCGGACATTTCTGACTGGGAGAGAAAGAACAGTTCTATCGAAGACCTGTGTGTTTCCGACCCATACTATACACCCAAACGGACTTCTTCCCGTGTTAACCCCTTCAGCACAATAGAACACTTGAAAGGAGGGAAAACAAAGCTTCTCGACAATCCCAGCCCGTCTGTCCTGTCCTTGGCTTTCGAACTCCCGTCGCCGTCTGACGCACCCACCCCTCCGTGCACGCCGGTGGAGACGGAGGCCGTTACGGAGAACCTCTTGCCGCCATACCTCTCTCCGAAGGGAAGTCGCTCTCTCCCGGCCTCCCCGATCATGGGCAGGAGGGCGTTCATGAACGTTTTGAATGTGGACAGTGAGGATGTGTTGGGGACATCCCTGGATAGGACATTTCTGAATAAGTCTAAACCTACGGCGAAGCCCCCGTTGAACAGTACGCAGGAGAGCACGCCGTGTCGAGGGTTTGATTCATTCCAGTTCTCACCCATCATGCCGATCCCCGGGCTGGACATGCGGGACAGACAGCCGTCCAGCGACTCAAGTCTGAGCGAGGAGGAGGAAATGGAACAGAGCATGTCGCATCTAGAAATCCCACGGGAGGACGACAGAAGTCTCAGCAAGGTTAGCGTTGTCAACAACTCCAGTAAGCCCGAACCTGACGTCGACAAGGAGTTTATAACCTACACGGAAAACATTCAAAAACTCGTGAAGAATTGTCAGCAATTGTCTCCTGATCCTCTGACTCCGCCCAACTCAGCTGGCTCAGCGGACAGTGGCATTGGTAAACCCAACGGATACAGCTTTGAGTCACAATAGACAAGGTAAATAAAAAGACTTTGACAATACCAGTCCCCATAGGGTTGCAGTTGTAGAGACTCCTGCAAGGTGGTGCTGCTGACTGGTGGAACAGTGTACTGTACAGGGTATGATGATAAAACCCACAACTCAAAGGTTATTAGGAGGTCTGGCTTTGAAGAAAAAAGCAACTGTTCATGGCTGTGCCATGTAACTTGTGAAAGCAGTCAGAAGTTAGAGGTACATTGAATATACCCTGCTTGACTGTGATTACTGAACAATAGTCTGGCATGGAGAAAGATGCGATAGAAGTGTTAAGGAAACTCTGTGGCAAGAAGTTTTGAAGCAATAAAAGAAACATCAGAGGAGCAGCTAGGTACTTATAGCATGCAGAAAGCCAGATCTCTCAAGTGAGCAAGACTTGTATGATATTAGGAATAAACTTACCTTCAAAAGGTTTAGTATGCTTGCTGTATATTTTGTTCCAATATGTGCATATTTGCTTTGCTTGTAATTTTTCTCAGCTGAAAGAGACAAAAATATCAAAAGTTCTGTTGCAATATTGTTGGATAATATGACAGCCCTTTTTCCTGTCTAAAGCTTATACATAACTGTTTATACCAAAGACTGGCTTGTATGATATGATTTAAATTATACTTGCGTTGATGCTATTGATAACTTATGTCAGTGTATCCATATGAATAGAAATGAATTTCAGATGTTGACGTTACAAGGATGATTATTTTGAGCATTAAGTTAAATGACTCTATTGTTAAATGTTGCACTGTCTGGTCACACGATGCACGGTAGGAATTATTTATTCATATAATATTTCATGGATGATGATGTTCTGAAGGGTAACTGTACATTATGAATAATATGATGTGATTTTGTAGTGATAGTTTTGACTTCAAATACCAGTATTAAAGATCAACCCTTATTTATTTCTTTGATATTTTCCGTGTTAGTTTTGCCAAGTTTCTTTTGGTAAGAGTTATGTGAGCCAGTTTCTGGGGCCACTGTACTCAATACTATTACTAGGTGTACTTAAGCTTCTTTGAAATGTCATAGGGTGAAAAAATGCTGGATACCATGGGCTGCTTTTGTCTACTGCAAAACATTTGGAAATGCAGTCTTATTTGGTGCTTGATTTTTTTTTCATCTCTGAAGTACAGTTACCCTTTTTCTTTGATGAATGAGTTAAGGTAAAATATTTGATTTGTGCCCATAATTTTGATTTCTTTGTTGAACCATGATATATGCTTGCTTGTTATCAAATTTGTTTGAAACATCCCATGCACTGTTATTGGGAAAGTTTATTTGAAGGTGGAGAATTGTATTTTGTTGCCATGTTGCAAACTTATCCAGTCATGCTGACCTGATCATGACTAGCAGGTACAGGTAGTCACGAAAATGTCTCCGCCCCTGTGGTGTCGCCAAAAACCATTGTTTATTGTTGAAATTTATTTGCCTTTTTGGCTTCAGTTGCACCTCTTACCAATCTGTGGAAGAATGCCATTTAGTCACGTGTATCAATCAAATACGAAAGTTTATTTTCCAGATCAACTGAGCTATAAATTTTCCTGATCTACTATTTGTGATTCCAAACAGTTTGCCAGGACTTAATGACTTAAAACAGTTCACTATCACTAGCATTGATGCTACAATAAGTAAGTTCACTGTTTGAACTGCACATGCTCAGTGTAATGCAATGTGGGTAATAGATATGTCAAAGTTGAAAGCCCCTGAAACATAAACAAAACAATCTGGATGTGTATCAAGTATGGTCTAGACAAGAACTGTTTACAAGTTTGGGGCCTTCACCTTTGCCATTGCACATGTGCACTTCAAACTGTGGACTGGCTTATAAGTTATCACCTGCAAAGTTTGACTGTGAATGTATTCAGAGGACAGACATATCACAAAAAGTTACCTGCCACAACTAGAGCCTGACAACTAGTATAGTTGCTGAAGAAGAGGAAAGAAAGCATATCCCTTTTGCTGCTGTACTTAAAAATAGTAGCCTTTTCAAGTCTTGACGGTTTCAAAGACGGAAATATATTGTATAGTGATGAAATATTTCCATCACTACACAAGGATGTGCCAAACTTTTCACAATGAATTTTTCCTGGACATCCTTTTTCTTATTCCTTCCTTCATTTCTATTTGGTGGAATTTTAACCTAATTCTTGCCCTTTTTCTCAATATCTTACAATACCTCAGAATTGTTTTGAAATAAAAAAGACAGGTTTCCCATATCAACCTCATTGTTTTGACTCTAGCTATGTTCAATGCCATTTCTAGCACAGATATTAACATATTTCTAATACCTGAAGAAAAGTGGTATAGAAAATGTCTCAATGTGAAACTGTGTAACAAAAGACAGCATTATTATGACCCATGTTGGGTCTACCACACTCAATACACAACCTATTTGCAAATGGTTACAAATACATAATCATCCACAATTAAAAGAAGAAAAAACATTGGTGAGAATGTTCTAAACAAGTTGACTGTGGTAGGAAGTTGTGCTTTATACTGTTCTTTCCCATGCATTGATATCTGGGAACATATCTAACACTTTCACCATGTGATGTCCCAACAGCAAATCACTTGTACATACTACCAGTAAACTAATCTCCAAGCAGATGATGGGAAGGTTAAACCATTATGTTTCCTAGCTCTCTCAACTTCTGCTTTCAGATTACCAGTCAACCATACATACAAAGGTGCCCATGGTTTGATGTCTTAACTATTGTACTCGGTGATGTAAACGTTGACTTATCCAAGAAGTGTTACGACAGTAGAGAACAACATACAGAACTCCAAGGCTAGACATACCGTAATATTACACTAGACGTCAGTGTTACCTACAAGGATGAAATACAGTCATGGGGGTGTCTTAGACACTGTATGTTGTGATGTAATCATCAAGCAAAATTGCTGTGAATGAAAAATCGAGCTATTCTTCACTTACTGTTGTCTCATTCTCCTAACCAGAGCCTTGCCCCTGGCTGAAACAATAAACCTTGCACTGCTAAACTGGGCTGAGGTTTCCAGTTTCGTGGGTGTGGCCTCTGACTAACTGTCAGCCAATCAGAGGAGCAGCTTCACCCAAAGAAAAGGCAGTTCTATGATTGGCTGACAACTGGTTAGAGGCCAAGCCCAAAAAACCTCAGCCCAGTTTAGCAGAGCCCTCTGAAGATTTATTCTATGGGCCACAGGCAAGGCGACATTGCCTTTTGCACGTAAACTGAGGGAGAGAAAAAATAGGAACTTCATACAGTCATACCGTACTTACTTGAAATTAAAGGAAACATACATGTCTGAGACACCCCCTTTGTTCTTTGTGCCTGTTGATCATGAAAAACAGACTTTCTTTGATACTTTGTGGCTGATGTACTATTTATTCAATGTAAGATAATAATTTTATTTTTGTAAGATTGTACACAGGGAACATGACTGTATGGTAGGAGGACTTGTATCATACACAATAAAGTAACCAAGACTTGAAAAATCACGAACTGCTTTATGGCTTTTAATGAAGTGATTACTGATACATGTATATTGACACTGAAGTCTGGGTGTGTATGTCAGTGATTGTGTGTAATATGTGTTTGTTTCTGTGTGCATGTATCTTTGTGTGTGTGTGTTTGTTGAAATGGTGTTATTGGATTTACTAAGATAAGAATCTAATGGTAGCTTTCAATGATAGGTACATGTTGGTTGTTATTCTATTTCAAATCAAAAGTTTTTTTTCCCAATCTGACATCTGCATAGAGCCCTTTATATATGTCACAAAGCAATCTATGTCGATGAAGGTTAGACAAATAAAACTACAACAGATAAAGCACATCAATCTAACGTTACAACATTTTTAGACTGACACTGTAGGATCACACCTTGTATAATATATACAAACACTTCTAGGCAACTTTCGAAATTCAAATCGGTACTTCAGTCACTCTAAAAATCATAACCGCACAAAATCATATGTTGTATATGGAAGAGGCCTTACTTACTTTATATTCATTTACTTTGAAATTCGCGGTGGTTTTATTTTAATAGGGTAGCAGGAAAACTGAGGTCTCCACTGTATTTCAAAATTTTTGGCCGAAATGATTCTGTATTAGTACAGTCATACACAGGAGACATGTCCGCAATGTCATGAATTTTTTATGGAGAGTTCACTCTGAAAATGAGCCCACTGCAAAAATGTTTTAAAATTTACAGTATACAGACCCTTTTCAAACATACAACTACTGTAGCAAAACTTGCTACTGTAGCAAGGAAGGTTCAATTAGATGGCTGTAAGAACTCCCTCATGTAGGTGTTGACCACTGCTGGGTTGTCCTGCTGGACCCAGTGACTCGCGCCCTCTACAACCCTGAAGGTCATGTTTGGCGCCAGCTGATGACTCATCTCTCCCATCCCGACATCCAGGGCTCCGTCCAACTCTCCCCAAATCAGCAGGCACGGTACGGTCACCTTAAACATGTCAATAGAGAACAAGAAACAACTGTGAGAACAATGCCCTGTAAGTGAACTACTCTTAATGTTACATATGTTATCATTTTGCAGTTTTGTAAAAAAAAAGTACAGAAAATATCTTGCACAAGGAAACAGAACTACAAGTTACAATATTTCATATGATTTCAAATAAATATATTAATTTTGATGCTATGAGGGCCACTAATGCCCAAACATACCTTATCTGTTCCATGCATGTCCACGAGAGGAATAGTCCCAAAATTGGCACGTAGATAGTTGAATGGTCCCGTGACAGCCATTGGGTTTGGTTTGGAAAAGAAATACTTGTAGGCCTGGGAAAAACAAGAAGTATATTTTCAAGGAGTTGAACCATTTTACATGGAATATTTTGAAAACACGTACTTTGTCAACCACCTCTTTTTACATTGCAACTACATGTTGCGTATGGAATATCAGTAAATGTGTTGCAGAGGGGACAGTTTGTACCTTGTAGTCTTCATCAGTGATGGCATCAGGAGTTTTACAGCCCATACGTCTGCCTCTCAATGATGCGTACAATCCGCCATAGTCAAAGGACTGCAAAGGGAGGACGAGAAAGTGAACTTGGCATCGTCACTGATTCTGATTCACCGGAAGATGACATCTAAGATTTGTCATTGTTTAACGTTACCTGTTGAAATGTCAAGATGACTTAAACCCAAGTGGAGGCTGTTTCAAGGACAGGTGTAGTTTGATGTATGATCATTTGTCCTTCTAGTGTGGGTTTACTGAAAATGCCGGGCTGTCCACCAGGCTACCTACCAGGTAAGGCTGACTACCAGGCCAGGCTACCAGGTCAGTCTGCCAGAAGAACCTTTTCTAGACCCCCGGCATTTTCTGTAAACCCTGTAGGTGCCAATGCCAATCGGAATGGTATCAAATCTGTAATTCATTTGTATACACATCTGAAAACTTAAATGCTAGAATTGCTTAACCATAGGTAAAACTAACCTTGAAGACCAGTTCAGGCAGGAAGGGCAGCTGGAAGAAGAACTGAAACCAAGACTTGAGGAACTGTCTGGGGTGAGTGGAGACGTACTTCATGAAGACCCCAGGGTGAGGACAGCTCATCACCACCAGTCTGTCCACCATGTCAGGGTATTCCATCGCCAGGTACCACGCTACAGCACCACCCCAGTCATGGCCTACCAGTACACAGGAACTGTGGAAATTTATAGATCTTCAGTTCCAGCTTACTGTAACAGTAATAAATAATCCCACTGTCTGATAAGATCTTAGAGGATGTGCTGGGTAATTGTTTATGAATTGAAATTTAAGAGTACACAAGTCAAATCTACAGGACCTGGTATGTCCAAATATTGTGAGTACAAATTTTCTCCCTCACTCAGATGAAAATTACTTATAGCTCCTGTTGCTTCTATGGGCCGGCAGTACAAGCAGCCCAGTACAAAAAGAAAATGTCAGCAAAAGTGTATTATGAGCCAAAAAAGATGGAAAAAAGGCCCAGAGAGCCTGCTATGGAAGCTGCCTGTCACAAAAAGACCACTGCCAGACAATGGACTGGATGATTTGTAATCATGTTTGGACTCACGTGTTGAATGTCTCAATGACTTCTCGAATGTCCTCCACCAAGTATTCCAGACGATACGCACTACGCCCCGCAGGTTTCTCGCTCTCCCCGTATCCTCGCATGTCCACAGCAACCACCTGGTAATCCTTCTTAAACTCTCTCAGCTGATGACGCCACGAGTACCTTTGAAATGCAACATTGTCAGACCATGTAAATCCCAGAATTTGAAGTTAAAAAAAATTTCCAATTCTACTCTTTTTTTTTAGAGAGATCAAATTGAAAGCAAACATATCGTCACTCTACATGACATAAACGTTATGTTCAAAGATAAACTCCTGACATATCTTAGCCGGGTATACAGTCTACCACGGATTGGCCTTGGGCTCTCTATGTCAGCAGATGAAGCTTTCTGCTGCTGTAATATTTGCACCCAGTAGGATAGTAATAAATGATGATGGCCACCACAAGAATACTGCGTAAAACTTCTACTGGTTGCAAAAGATTACCCCAGCAGCAGAAAGCTACATCTGCACAAAGAGAGCCTGGCCAGTCCACAGTAGCCTGGATACCAGGTTAGACAGGCCCTTGTCTTCTCCAAACCCCTTTTCAACATACCAGATTTCAGGAAGTCCATGCAGCAGCACCATGAGTGGCTTTTTGCGGTCGTCTCCGGCTCTCACGTAGTGGAGCTGGATTCCGCTTCTCTTCAGCCGCACGTAACCATGGATACCAAGGTCACGGCTGTCCAGACATCTTGGCCGTCCCTCCAGAACATTCCAGGTGAAAAAGGCCTGGAAGGTAATTTGTTTCAAATTGGTAAAGAAATTTCTGACATAAAGAGGACCAGGCCAATTGTTCAAATAGCTACAGACACACACCAATACAATCAAATATACAGACCAAAAACAAGACCTCCATTTTTATGAAGGTAGCATCCTTCCCTGTTACCTCCAATATGGACCTAGCGAGGTGGTATAGTATTCACTTGTAGAGAGTAACAATTAGAGCGTGTGTGAACAGTCTTAGCAACAGGTTGTTCAACGGTGGACATCCATTTATAACGTTATATCTGTTATTTGTGGAGTGATTAGATATTAAAATGTTTCAGGAGTTCTCAAAGATTATTTACCAATGAGACATGCCTGAAAGGCCGAGTTCAGGCAACAAGACACAACCCAGGAAGACGGTGTCATTCAACAAATACTAAACTTGTTGACAAACATTGATGAATGTCGCCACACCCACCTTCGGTCCCTTCCGCACCATCCGTAATAGACATCCCAACAGAACCAGGACTCCCCAGAACATCGCCACGGTGTACACTACGGTCACGGTCACCACGGACCGGGGGACACTCATGTACTTCATCCTGATGGACTTATCACTGGGGCAACACTTGGATAATACTGCCGGAGAGAAAGGGCCTGGCTGCGAAGAAGCGCCAAAGGTTGAAACCTACTTCCGGGTTTCGGGTTCTTGACTTTGAAGACCTTTGAACTGAGGCAGGTGTGAATTATTCCCTTAGAATTTACTTTGTCAGTTACATAGTCGAAATCAAGTAGGAAAACAATCAAATTTTAGAAAGCACTCGTGTTTCCAAACTAGAGAGTAGAACATGACATGTACAGATATTAAAGAGGGTCTGCATGGGGGGTCCTGACAACGCTTTACGCTAAATTCAGGACGGTCGACTACGTTTTACGTTAAATTCCGAAGGCTGGCAACGCTTTACGTTAAATTCTGAAAGACTGGCAACACTCGGCAAGGGCGGGGGCATGCTCCGCCGGGAAGATTTTGAAATTTTGACTCTCTGACTCCATTTCCTGCATCGGAGGGGAAATTTTTGCTGGTAGACAACGCTAAGTCAAATGGCATATCTAATTAAAGATTCCCAGGGGTTCATTGTAAGCCACCCAACAGATTTTTACCATGCCGAGCGCCGAAGGGGCGAGGCGTCGCAAGGGAAGTCCGGGGAAATTGTGAAATCCTGACATCCTTAAACGCGATTTCCTACGTTTTTCTGGCTATTATTTAAAGCTGAGTTAAATGACATTTCTATCAGCAAAAAAGGGTGTTTGAGGTTGACACGTCACATCTCCCAACATCATTTTCAGAATTTCGAGCGCCGAAGGCGCGAGTCGGCGCAAGGGAGGACCATGAAAATTTTGAAATCTTGACCCTCCAAAATGATATTTCCTGCATTTTATTTGATAGGCAAATTTTGCTGGCAGACTAAGCTAATTTATAACTTCAATGACATTTCTATTAGCAAAAAAGTTTTCGAGGGCGAGGCCACCGACACAATTTTTACAATGTCGATGACCGAATAGTCGCAAGGGAGGTCCGGCAAAATTTTGAAATCTTGATCCTTTGAAACGCAATTTCCTTTGTTTTGAGGGCTAAAATTTACTGGTAGACTACGCTTCGACTTATGAAATTTGGGAGGCTAGACTACGATTTACGGGTAATTTTTAGGCTAGATTACGTTTTACGTAAAATGTTCGGGCTAGATTACGCTTTACGTGAAATGCACTGGCTACGCTTTACGGTAAATTTTCCATCCTCACTACGAATTACGTTAAATAAAATAGCTTCCCTACGAATTACGGGAAATTAAAAGGCCTGCCTACGCCTTACGGAAAAGAGCATGCAGACCCTCATTAAACAAAATTGACGTCCTCCTTGGTCCAATACGGTACAATAATAGCTCAGACTAGCGATATGCAGCGGCAATGCAATAGCTAACGACTGAAGTTTTGCACTGGTTAAAATAGAGTTACGATTAAATCTCAGATAAAAAAATTCTACGTGTTTTTCTTTCGTTTAGTATCTGAGAGGCTTTCATTTACATTAAGAGACTTGTTGGTTACCATTGGATGAAGTCACTGACTAGTCAGTCTGTTCACATTGTATCATATGATTGTACCGATACCAAGAAATAAATTGAAAGTTTACACGTCTCCTGTGTATGGTGTATGTTTGTGTGTGATTATCATCTAGCCTTTTCGAAATTACCGATCAAAATTGGCAAATACATGTACGAAACAAACGACAAAATCTATATGTCTGGTCGTCAAACAAGAGTATAATTATCATCGTATAGACGTGTGTCGATCTAACGTTATACTGGCTAGTTAGTTTGTTTTTACTGACATAATGTGACTTAAACTGAAACTTAACATGCATGAGGGACAAATTAGTGGCTTATTTACATACTGTATATTGGTCTGCTCTAATTATAAATCGTAACTTTATCTCAAGACGATAAAACTTGCACCGTTTACGAAAGACTGAACGGACACGAAAGGCTACTTGTAATGGCGAAGGAGACTTGAGATCAGGTGTGCTTTAAAGACAGGTAGGAGGAAGGTCGGAGGTTCTGTGACTACGTGCCCGAAAACGTGTCCCGTCCGGGACGACTTTCTTGGAGGTCGTGGCGTTTGAAGCCGCCACACGACGGGCACTACAACCTCTTCTCTTGCCTTTCTTGATATAGATTATATCTATATAAAAGCAAAGACGTAAACACAGAGCCAATGTTATTAGATTAACATTCAATATGGATATGCACATGGACACAAATAAAAAGTCAAGTGAAAAGCCAAAATTGTTATAGCAAATCGGATAAGGTCTCCAAGCAGATGTTTGGGTGAAAGATCGTAATGTTTTCTGAGGAACGGCCGGGCTCCCCTTTCCCCATAGAAGCAGGTGAACAGCTGAGTAAAAGGCCAAAGTTGTTAGAGAAAAACTGAGGACGTCCGCCTATTCTTAACGTATTCAATACGTACAGTATATGATGTATACATGAATGTAGGCGGCGCTTCGACAGGCAGACATGGTGTCACTTCGAGTTTTGGCGGGGCGCCTAAGAACTAACCTTTTTGTGTCAACTGATGTCTTGAATGTCATTTTAGATGTGTGTAATAATGTTGGCAAATATTTGGGAAAGTTTTCAATTAAGTTCAACCAATCTCTAGCATGTTTAGGGATTTTACAAGTCGGGACTACAAACCCTATGAGAGCCCAAGCTGCAGTACCGCTCCCAGCCGCGTCCTGAAAAGTTGCTAAGACGACCGCCAAATTGCCAAATTTCGTCATTTTCGGGAATGAGGAAATGGCGAAAGGCTCGCAAAGGGTTTTGATTTTTTGTGGCTTATTTGACTTCTTCTGCCAAAATATGACCATTTGAGATTAAAAAGGACAATATCTAAGGCAGTTCTCTAACAAAATCACGGGATATTAGGTCAGAAATAACGCCGAATCGAGAGCATGCCTGTAAATTGTCTATTGGGCTGACACCGCCAAATTTTAGTTCTATTTTGGGAAACATGAACAAGAAGACGTCAACAAATGCAACATAACATTCGTGCGTTTTCGCATACATGTAGTGATTCGTGTGTATCACATGATATTCGTACGAATTTCATAGGGTTCGTGCAAATGCTTAGGCACCCCTGCTAAGACAGAGTGACATGAGGACATCCCTGGTCAACAACAGCTTCATCCTGATGAAAGAGCAATGTCAATGACAGGGCTCGGGGAATTACTGTTTATCATGCAATAAACTAGACAAAAATCCACACCATATCGACCCTGTTTCGCTCCTTTGATCGCTCCTGCAGAGCTTTTATCGTTAGTTTGGTCAATTAACTTTTCGCCGATGCGCAGATGAACTAGATGGATCAAAAACGCCGACTAGTGATCAAAAATATTATTGCAGCAGAAAGTACGCTGTGCTTTACTTTCAACAAGGATTTTACCTTTGTTATTACTTCCTCGCTGTCATAAATGTTTAGGTATTTACAAATGGTGTATGTTTTGCGGTAATGATACACCAATAAGGTAAATAAGGCCAAGATTTCGGAAGTACTATTTTTTTCACCGCGGAGAAGTACTAGTACCAGAGTACTATGTACTGTGCGGTCTGATGGTGAAATGCTTGCTGATGAATACATTGTACAATAATTGCCAAATCAATGTCCAGTTACCAAATCAATGTGCAGTTACCATGACACGATCGATTCGGTCTAAAGACCTGCTTATCATGCCACTTCACAGTAATGTTGATTTCTCTTTGTCTTTAACTTTTCTTTGTTTGCAAATGGTGTACAAATTGCGGTAATGACACACACCAATAAGGAAAATAGGGCGAAGATTTTGGAAGTACTATTTTTTTTTACTGCGGAGAGGTACTGTGCTGTGCGGTCTGAAGGTAATGTAGACGCTGATTGGCCACGTTGGTGTACATACGGGATCATACCACAAATGTATTACCACACCAATCAATGTTACATGCTGATTGGTTAACTTACAATTATTGACCAATCAATGTGCAGCTATTGCTACACATTAGTCAATCTGCAGCATTTATTTCACTAATTGCTAGGGGTCGCTTCTAAATAATCAATGTAAAAATCGTATTAGTACAATTATTTTGGTGCCGTTCCCATTTGATTCGCTTAGTAGCGCTCTTGACACGCATACATAATCGCCGATTGCACGGATTGTTGCTAATGAGTCGTTTTTGTTGAGCGGGAAGAGGTCTTCGTCGAAATCTGAGACTTTAAAAAAGTGAATTGACATTAAAAAAGTTAATTTGGTGTTGCACCTGGCCTAAAGAGAGTGAAATGCGTCAAAGGTCAAGGGTGACGTTTGGAAAGTTCAAGGAGGTTTTATCAAGACAAGAGGTGAAACTTCCCGTAAATTTCAGGAAGAGCTCAGTGGTATACTGGCAAATCATTTCAAGTCAGTTCCTGGGGCGAGGCTATATGACAAAGTAGCACTTTTTACACCAAAAGATCAATTCTATGAAGTAACTGCCTAATCATTTAGTAGCATTGAGTTATTGCTATTGCTTTGGTAAAAAAAAAATCACACTTTTAAAATAGCTCCAGGCATTAATGATATTTTGAAGAACTTCTCTGAACAACTACAAACCTTTTGTTTCATATTTGTTTTCAAGATGACAAAGTATAAAATGTACTCATTCATTTTTTCTTTGGTCCTTGAATATGTCCAACTTAACCTGGGTGCACAGACTTTCTATGGGTAATACCCATTTAACTATTCCACAGAAGAAACCTGGCCTAGAAATGCAGGCCCTTGTTGGATATAGCTAGTTTTTTTAGGTGAATCAACAGAGTCAGATGCATGTTGAAAGCCCACAATGATGTCTGTGCACCTAGGCTATATTTGGCCCTTAACATTTCTTTCAATGGCTGAGATTAGCAATTACACACTTACTTGCTTGAAGTAAATAAAAACAGTGAAATAACGAGAAAATGTTCACATATACAACATATATGAATGTCACCAAATCATCATGAAGGTAAAAACCTATTGTTACAAAGATATGATCCTTGAATCATGGAAATTGCATTAAAGTGCCAAATCATTTGCCAGCAGTTATTAGAGTTCCCTTTTAATAGCACAAGACAAAACCTGCCTACACTGGTATTGTTACTCAGGATCTCAGAATCTTCAAATTGTCATAAAGTGAGGTAGTAATAAAGTGCACAATAAAAACATATCATTTTCAGCTCCATTGTATTTCATATGTGTGTACATTACACACAGCCAGAGCCAAAATCACAGTGCATATCTTATGATAATTGACCATCTACAATAAGTAAAAATGAAGTTCATGTCATCCCAAGTTTTGTTTAAAAGTGTCATCATCTTATTGAAATGCAAAAACCATTTGAGTCAATGCTTTCATCATGAAAACATGAACCTAAGTAAAATCCTTCCCAGAGAGAAAGTACAAAGCATAAAATGAACTTCATAAAAGTATTTTGAGTGAGAAATTTGCTAGCTAAACAATGGAAAAAATTTGCATAGATTCCATAGGTACAAAACATGGTCTTGACATCTGTTCAGCTCTGTTCAGCTCCTTGTCAGTCCCTGGCACACACTGCTGCTTTGGATGGGGTGCAGGCATCAGGTTTGTCACCCTGTAGAGGAAATAGAAAATTAGTACTGTAGGATAGGGTGGGGCTGTTTAGGGAAATCCTTCCCATGCCTTTTGGTGAATAAGATAGTGCCCATCCCCATTTCTATAGCCCTTAGGCCACACATATGTGCAAGTACAGTATAGCAGGGATTAGTGTTAGATGGCAGATAACTGATTCTGTTCAACTACCATACTCTTAACCTCAGAAGTCTCTTGTAGACAAAGCAGTTAGTGCCAAGTTTTTTTTGTACGATTTGGACAGGATTTGAACTTTCCAACACCCAAATCCTGAGTGCAGTGGAAGAACTATACTTGAGTATTTTACTGCACAGTTTTTCAGGAAGAATATATATATAATATATGCAGCAAATTTCAGGAAAGCTCTATTCAAACAATGAATCATACGCACATACAAAATATTCTTCAAACTTTACCTGGTAAGTGTCACAGATCAGCTTGAGAAGATCATTCATTGCTTCATGCTGGATCTTTTCCGTATGGACCTTTAAAGAAAATAATTGAACATTGTATGTATTGTGACATCAATTTCAAAACAGCTTGCCAAATATATGCAAGCACTGTTCTATGTGAGAGACTGAGACTTTGGAGTTCTGCACTCCAAACACTAAAATCCTTTATGTAGAACCAGTCAGTATGTAACCCTGAGGCAGGTGACAGGCAGATGATAACTGTTACAACAACAAGAAACAAAATAAACAACAACAAAAAATTAGAAATGGAGACTCACCCCATTAAGTGTGACCCACGGCACGTAGGTATGTGGCGGGTTCAGACTGCCCGTCTTCAGCGCCATCTCGTGTTCCAGCGCGTTCCCCTGAGAACCATCCGCACATTTCTCTATGGCACTGAGGTCAACTTGCATCATGGAAGCACACTGTGTGTGGCAAAAAAAACAAAAAACATTTAAAGGTGTTAAATGAATGTAAAAAGCAAATATCTGTGGGGAGGTTATACTTATATATGTAGTACTGTACTCGTTTCATTCAGAATTAGAATAGCATAGAACACGGTCATGACACAACATCTATGTTCAAGAAGATTAGACATCCAGGTAATAATAAAATATGCCTAAAAGCAGTTACTCAAGCAACTGGATATGATTTTAGAAATGGTCAGACGTTTTAGATAATATCCACTATCTTTTGTCAGTGACACTAAAGAGATCTGGAAGTACATGTAACTATTTTTTTAATACCATAACTATGAATGCAACAGAGCTGAAGACAAGTTGGATCTCCAGTAGGAAACAAGGTAAACAAAGTCAAGCTGAAGACTCCTATCCTTCCTATGTGCAAGCATGTCTATTGTCTAACACTTGCAAAAAGGTACACGACATATGGTGAACTGATAGTGAGTGAGTGTGCGTGGGTAAGAGAACATACAGACTGTACATATATGTTGGCCTCACCTTTTCTGCTGCCTTCTTTGGGTTATCAGAATATTCTACTCTAGACTCGATGCAGTGGATGAAGGCAAATGCTGCAGATATGTTCTTCAAAACATTCAGGGTGCAGGTCTGGGAAAGGTAGAAAAACAGTGACATGATACATAAAGATTTTGATTACAAGTTATTTAGTAAATTTCCATACAATTTATCACATTTATTTGCAATGCAAGATAACCTTTAGTGATTAATGTAAATCAAATGATTGATACATTGATAGCTTTCAATTTATCAATTTTAATGATCATATGACGCTGAAAATACTTTGTTTACCTCAATCAGGTTTCCAACACATTCCTGCTTTCCATGTTGACACTCATACACCCATTTACCAAAACGTTTCTTCTCCTGTAAATAGAAAGGCAAAAAAATGAATATAGTTATTGAAGTAATGTTAATAAAAACACCACACTTGTCAGTACAAATGAATGTATTCCTTATTGCAAGTATCCCTTGATAGGAAGGACATGGGTACCTAGCAGTACCTAACAGACCATAAACCGGATAGGGTGTGTGTGATTCATCGTAATGGCATTATCAGTTTTATATAAACAACATTAATATAAAACTAAAAGTGATAATTTCAGATACATACTGCTGCATTTCCATAAGGTACAAGGGTCAAGTTCATGATGGGGGACAGCTTGCTCCATGTCGGCCACAACTCCTCCAAGATGAACTGCTGACATCCTCCACACAGGGACTCGTAGTACAGGGTCAGACTGACAGGGGGCGCTGGAGCATGTGCAGCTTTCTTCAGGTACCTCTCGCAACTCTCCTCTACCTATAGTAGACAAAAATACATACATAGTTGATAATTTGCAACAATACACTTTGGTAACATAAGAGGGTCTGCATTGGGGGGGTCTTGGTAACGCTTAACGGTGAATTCAGGAGGCCCGGTAACGGTTAACGGTAAATTCAGGAGGCCCGGTAACGCTTAACGGTAAATTCAGAAGGAGTTACAAAACATAACACCGTTGAAAGTAACATTGACGTGCATTCCTATTTATACAACGCTAGAGTAGTTCTATCAATGGGGGAAAATATCCGACTAATGACAAAGCAAAAGGTGCCCAGAACCCGGAGGAATGGCAGTGGCAATGTCCACGACATCTGTAAATTGACGGAGGCAGATCTAGAGTTCCTGGCCCGCCCCAGAGGCGGCGGCAGCAAATTTCTTATGGGGGATTGAACTATTGTTTCAGAACATGGAGCGCCGAAGGCGCGACGCATCCCAGGGGGGTCCGGGGGTATGCTCCCCCGGGAAAATTTTAAAATCAAGACCCTCTTAAATGCTGTTTCCTGCATTTTCGGCAAATTTTGCCGACTGACTAAGCTAGGTTGGTTTTGACATTTTCATCAAATTACACAATGATTATAGCTTTGGCCTCCACCCCCAGAGCACCCGACATATTTTACCATTTCGAGCTCAGAAGGCACGAGACGTTGCAATATAAGTCCGGAAAAATTAAAATCTGGACCGTCTGAAAACGCCATTAACTGCATTTTGAACGACAAATTTTGCTGTAAGACGAAGCTAAATTAAATGACATTTTATCAGAGAGAAAAGTATGTTGTGCCTTCCCACGCCCCTAACATATTTTCACCATGTCATCGTGAGCGCCAAAGGGGCCAGCCGTCGCAAGGAAGGTCCGGAGAAACCTCATTTTCTGCATTCTAGGAGTACTTTTTGCCTAAGCTAAGTTTGACACTGAAATCTGTACGAGTAATAAAGTTTTTCAGGGCGACGCTTCCGCAACATATTTTACCCTGTCCAGAGCCGAAGGCCGGGAGGCTCGGAGAAAATTTTAAGATCTGGACCCTTTGAAACGCCATTTCCTGCATTTTCCGGGGTTCTATCTGGCATTTGACTTCGTGTGTATAACGGGTTACGAAGAATTTCTTGGTAACGCTTAACGGTGAATTCAGGATAACAAACAACGGTTAACGTTGAATTAAAACGACCAATAACGCTTCACGAATAATATACTGATAACGATTAACGTTAAATTAGAGAGGGTCGGTAACGATTAACGGTGAATTAAAATGGCTCGTAACGCTTAACGGAAAAAGGCATGCAGACCCTCCAACATAAGTGAACTCTCCATATATAGTAGAGTGGACTCATTCTTCAGCTAACTGACATCTACCGCACCATAGTCATCCCTCAGTATTAAAGACATCTGGAGCCGCAGTAAATGCAGAAATGTTCACGGTTAGGGCTGTGTACCTAAATACCCGTACCTGTACCGTACCTAAAAAATTGTTTAGGTACAGGTCCGGACCCGTACCTGTACCGTACCTAAAAAATTGTTTACAACAACCTGCAACAGGTCCGGACCTAAATATCTGTGTACCTGTACCTGTACCTAAACAAACTAAATCACTATTAAACACTACTTTTTAAGACTGCTGGACAAGTAAATACCGAATCAACAATGACAATGGTGATAATCTTGCAGTTGAAACATAAGAAAACTTGCGAAGAAATTGTTTTGAGGTTCAAATATGTAATTCCCCATACAAAGATGACAATTTATCACTAGAAAAGACAGTTAGATACATGTTTAGCTCATATATACTTGGTTAAAATTTTGTAGGTACAGGTGCAGGTCCGGACCTGTACCTAAACCCATGTACCTGAAATTTGTTTAGGTACACAGCCCTATTCACGGTGGATTAATGTTCGCGGTTTTTGCGGTGACCACTTCACCGTGAACTTAAAACCACGCGAACATTTTTCTATTATGGTATTAGACTACAGTCTATGGTGTTACCGCAAAATTCAAACCACCGCAAAGGTCCTTTTTCCCACTACCGCGAACTTAAATCCCCGCAAACTTAAATGCATTTACAGTAGTTCACGTTTCTGAACCTTTATTCGTGAAGTTTTGGGAATTCTGCACAGATGTTACATCGTTGAAATCATTGTGATGATGTAATGTAAGCATTGAGCCTGAATGTTGCAAACTACAACATGACTACATTTCACTGACAAAAGACAACAGATGTTATCTGAAATGTCTGACCATTTCCAAAATCATATCCAGTTGTTTGAGTAATCATCTGGCCAAGAGGTGAGTAATACAGTCCCCTGGGATTTACTGCTTTCTGTCACGTTTGTTTGGTGCATGACACAAGTACAAGTAGTTGATTTATGCCATACTGTGGTATGTGTTAAGTTTATTGTTCAAGGACCATACAATACTGCAACATTTTATTGATGTTTACACGTACAGACAAATATTTGCATTTGCATACGTTGTTTCAACACTAGAGTAGCGTTACTGCCCAGAAATATCTATGTTGACCAAAAAAATACTTAATTCAAATTTCATGCCAGAAGTGTGATCGTTTCTGAAATCATACGATGACATAGATTTTTGACACAGTCACAGAGTGACTCAGCATAATGCAGTAATGCAGCAGTAATTACATACTGGGGTGTAGCATAATTTATGCATTAACTGTTGATATATGCCCTTTGCAAAACGAGTGAAGTAACGTTACAAGAAAACTTTAAGTTAATGTTCTAGTCTAAGGCCAAGTTCAAGTTTAGAATAGGGCGATAAAGTTTAACACTGTAACGTTACGGAGAACAAAGATGACATACAAAATCCTGAGTTTTGCATAATCATTTGAAAAAGAAATCATCGTGAGGGAAAGCAAGGAAACCTCCTTGGCGGAAACTGACCTGACAAGACTTGGCGACTGCCGGAGAACTACACCACATTGAGGGCGGAACGTCGCATTCTGTAGCTTCTACACATTGTACAGCTGCTAACGAAGTCACAAGGAGTAAAAATACAAACATTCTGGGCGTAAAAAAGCTACACTTCTAACACAACTAACGTTAGTAACAGACACGATCGACTGTGTTGTCTTTGTCAGCTGTTTATCATGTGACGAAATCTGGACTATCATACTATGTTACATCTACAGGGGTGTACTTTAGCTTCAAACAGTCAAATATCTTCTAAAAGTCCTGAAACTGATCTAAAGCTAAATTTAACTAGTTATTATAAATTAAAATTTTCGATATTCAAGAAATAGCTCTAATAACTGCAGATAATTATTGTATAATAATATGTTTTAGACCCCTCTTGCGTCCATATGATATCGTCTAAAGGTCAGTGGCTTTGGACTACTCCAATACATACTGGGGTGTAGCTAACAATAATAGATTCTGACAGACTGCATTACTATGAGAGGATTATTAATATTTATAGCTTAAAATTAAAAAATTTGAAATTGAGTAATAAAGAGATTTCATAACCACTGTTAGCTAGTTTTGCTCGATATATATTAATTTACTATACATCCCTATTTTTGCATTATAGTATAGTCTAGGGTCAAATACACTGAAACATGCTTTCATATCGTCATTTCGCACCTGCCACTCCAAGGGTAAGGTCGTGCCGCTAGAGCTGAGACATGGACAGGGCTACGGCGATCTGGGAGAAGGTAGAGGGCTACATACGACCCCTCGGGCTGGAGAGTTACCCATTTAAGGTACCAGCTAAGTCTCAGAAAAAGTTTTTTCTTGTCAACCCTGCATGCTGATGTAAAATATATCAGAGTACTAGTAACGTTACTTCTGTGCAGTCTGGAATTGTATGACGTCATCATCGAAAGCGAAACTGAAAGTGAAAGTAATTCAAGAGCTTCTATCTTGACGATATTACGAAGCTCCTTGCTCTTTTTTTTCAGAATTTTTTATGACGTCTTAGCGAGGAAGTTGTCTTCTAAGCAATTGTTCTAAGTATTAAACCAACTTCCTTGTCTTTAGGGTATTAGTAGAGAATTTTCTTTCATCTTCAAGTGCAAAGCTGCTTGTGAACAGAATGTCCAAAATGCATGACGTCATCATTGAAAGTGGAGTTCTGGCAAGGTGGTTGGGTCAGGACAGACTTTTGCGTGCAATTTGGTCATGCATGAATGTTGAAACATTACTTTCAGATCCAGTGGTACAATGACAAGGTGAAGGACCCCTTCCCGCTCCCCTACCCCGGGGACACCCTGGCGATTGTGATCCTAAGTACACCCAACATGTTTGAGAAGGCCTTCAAACCGTTTGTGGCCAAGAAGGACTGTTACGTACGGGACCCCATCGATGAATGTCTGCTGAGTCACATGCAAAACATCAAAGCCGTGAGTTGCTGTGGTCTTTCCATGTCTTCCAATGAGGAGGTTCACTGATCCCACTGCAAATGCATGGGTCATAGGTGACGGCCCCTTGGACATAAACAAAACAAGACTGGTTATTGTCATGCAAGCTGACAGGTACCAAATACATCTGAACATACTTAATTCAACGCACAGATGAGGCAAGAACTGTTAACAAGTCAGGGGCCTTTTACCTTTGACCTGCACATGCACAGATGTGCTGGTGAACAGGCTTATTATAATTGTAAGTTTATGTACGCCAAAAATAGTTACTCAAGCAACTGGATATGGTTTTGAAGTTTATGTAGTTATATCAGGCTCAAAATAGCAAAGAATTGCAAATAGATATCATAAGCATATTATGTTCAACTGGAAGTCACTGTATAATATTCAATTTCAGATCTTCCCAGATGAAGACATAGACTGTATGCAGGATTTTGAGCTGCACCCGAACCACCGGCCAAAAGTCCTGGTGCAGACAGCTGCACACGTGGCTGGTGCTGCCAGGTACTACCAGAGAATGGATGTCAAGGAAGATCCATGGGGGAAGGATAAGGTGTGTAGTACTGAAGACTGATGAAAGATGTCTCTTCTGATCAATTAGTATATGCTAAGTCTTGCCATCCTCTCCTGGTTAGGTCTGCCATTTGTATTGTATAGCAAATGACAACAAGCAACTGCTGTGGCCTAACAGCCTACTCTTTCTGGCAATGATGGCACTGGCCAGCCAATCAGGGTGCCTCATATGTTCGGAAGGTGCTGTGATTGGCTGGCAACTTTCCTTCCAACAACAGGTGGGTATATCTGATTGGATAGCCAACTTGCTAATTCTGCTTTCCTATTTTAGACATAAATTCAGCCATCTGTGTGTTTCAGAACATCTATGGTGTCTCCGTGCACCCCAAATATGGCGGCTGGTTTGCAATCCGAGCCGTCCTGGTCTTCAAGAACATCCTGGTCCCAGAACTGGAGTACAAGGAGCCGCCAGACTGTGTGCCGACCGACGATCTGCGTATCGACCTGCTGAACAAGTACAACTTTCACTGGAAGGACTGGTCGTTCAGAGATGTCATCCCAGTGGAGGACAAGTACTCGGAGGAACAGAAGGTCTATTTTGACACTCCTCCTGCCGACAGGAAGGCTCTGTTAGGTCTGGAGGACAAATCAACTTAAAAGGTCTTGGCAAAACAGACATGTTTGTCAGTAGAAAATAAAGGTTGAGAAGAAAGATGTATTTTTCTCATGCAAACTACAATCATAATGGGCTTGCAAAGTCCTCCTATGCAAACCATTTCTTTTAGCTATGTTTATTTAGGAATGGTCCATTCCTTGCCACTTTTGTGAACTTTTGATTTTTTTAAATTCAGTCCAATGCTTGTGATATATTCAAGAATGATTATGGTGTACTTGAAACATGACCTGAACATGCAATGTTGGTAGATATCACTCGTTGTGAATTTGCTTTTGAATCAAGTCGGCATAATTTATTTATTTTCTCATTTTTATCTTTTTGTCATGAATTGTTGCAAGTTAATCAAGATAAGCCAGGCCAGATATTATCTCTTGCAGATATCTGACTGCTTAACTCATAGTGCATTGATAAAGTATTATATGGTATAGTTTGAAACAGCCTTCTCTAGATTGTATGGTAAAATCTTGGTACCAGGTTTCACTGTGGTGGTATAGCATATTTACAAGAGGTTAAACAAGACTAATATTACTAACCAGACTGATTGTGTTGCACCTTTAATAATGTACACTGGCTAAGAGTTAGCAAGTTTATATCACTGTGGAGCTGAGGAAACTTGGATGTTTGACAAGATTTTAACTGTTACAGTAACCTTTAGCTTGCTGAGCTTATACAGAGTACCACGTTGGAAGCACAGCATCACCTACAACTAGTTAAAGGTTGATATTTAAGAGAGCATATTAACTTTCTTGTCATAAAATCTTTTCCATTGTGGTGACATACAAATGCATTAACAAGTGCATGTAACATTAGCTTACACTTGTGGTGTAGCTTTGCTTATTAAAGTCTTTTTGCAATGTTTTGTATAGATTCTTTCTTTCAATACTGTATGGCCAAAAGCAATACATGCACAGTGGGGTTTATACTGAGATGTCAATTTCTAGACAAGGAATCAAAACACACATCTTGTGCAGTGTCAAAATCTTTGTACATGTATTCATTTGCAACAGATTTGAACATCTTTGATCCCATGGCACAACAATGCTGGTCTCCTGGTACAGACTGCAACAGAGTTTATTTGTGCTTCATCCCACAATACTGTAAATTCACTTATTTTTGCAGTAATTCTAAATGGCATGTATGCAGTTAAAAAAATACTGCACAAAAATCCATATTTGCAATGTCTTGATTCAGTGTTGCAGATGCTGTGCAACAAATAAAGCCGCAAGTATTTTCAGATTTACAATTACTGTATATTCTTGTTACAATTGTTTGAAACCCACAGTACATTTTCTTGATAACATAGCAGCGAGTTACCATGTGCAAAATTTCCATTTCAAACTTTCAAAGAGGCACTGAGAAGCAGAACACTAAAAAAGTACAATTAACAGCCTAATGCTATAGACTGGTACATTCAAAACCAACAACAAACATCTATACTACTAATGTCAAACATTCTTAAAATGCAGTACAACATTTTTTTCAAAACCACAGCAAAAATGTCATCTTCATCAATGTATCAGTGATAGGTGTACAAACATTATAAAATCTAATACTGGAAACAATTATCACCAATAAGATTTTCAAACAAGTCATATACACATGTACAATCTATAACACTTGTAACATAAGAAATAAACTGTGCAACCTTCAAGCAACATATTTGAAAATATTCTTTTCACAATTTCTTAATACTGCACCTAAACAACAGATAATTGCCTAAGTATAATTACTACTTTCTATTACAAAAACTTATCAGTCATATATATATATGGACTTCTCATGTGACACATTAGTACAAATTCTTGAAGAATGAATTTCAGAAGGGTCACTGGGTAGTTATTGAAAGGGTATAGCAATATTTTTTTTCTTCAGGTTACCAGGTTTTGTGCTTTTCCTGGTCATTCTTCATGTACTAGAAAATACCCGTCTCATCATGGTACAGTACGTGTAATTCTTTTCAACTATCATTCTGATTTCAGAAGTAGAAAAGGTGGCAGAGGTAGATTACGCATTAGGTTGCAAAGGTTTCTCTTAAGCCCCCTTTACAAATCAAGAATTCAGCTCGGCCGAGTTGTCAGCGAGCTCTAAATTACGAGGAGGCATGACCCTGATGCCTACGAACAAATGGCAGAGTTTCTTCGTCGGCATCAGGGTCATACCTCCTCGTAATTTAGAGCTCGCTGACAACTCGGCCGAGCAAAATTCCTGATTTGTAAAGGGGGCTTTAGCACCACTGACATACATGCATGGTCTGTTTCATGTGCATTTGTTTAAAGATGTTTGAATATATATACTGCAGAATGCACTCAGGGTTGATTTGACCTGAATTTACTAGTATTTGCAAAAGCACAGATGGGGACTTAAGTGAGCCATTTGTAATAAGAACAAGTTTTCAGAAATTCTTATCAAATATGAAGAAGATTGGAGTTCTTTTAAAAATGTATCTTGCAAAGTGCTTTTGAGTTGCATTGCTGGAAGTGTATGGAAGTGTTGATGCCACTCGGACTATTTGGTGGGAATCCAATTGGAGGAGGGAACCAGAGCAAGAATGGGATGGATACATCAGGCTACTGTGACCACGTATCACATTTTTCTCTGCTGGTCGTCAATCAATTTGCAAAGGTCAAAAAGGCCTCTACTTACCAAATATTTCTGGTTGTGGCATTGCAAAAGCAAAAAATAAAAACAACAACAACAAAAACTACCAATGATTACAAATGAGAAGTCTAAAAATGACAAAGACCAGGATAGAAATTGCCATCTGGCAGAATTGCCGATTGTGCCCCCAGAGATTGCAATCAGGTCCCTGTATATAGAGCAGTGTTCTAGCCAGCCTGACTTTTTTTCCGTCCCCTGGATTTTGAATTTGGAAATCCTGTTGAGCGCTGAAGGTGCAACAATCCTAGGGGGGGTCTGGGAGCATGCTCCCCATGGAAAATTTTGAAATCTAGACTATTTGAAACGCAATTTTCTGCATTTTGAGGGGCAAATTTTGCTTGTAGACTCTGCTTGGCATCTGTTTTAATATCTTTATATTGCCGATTTTTGTCCATCATAGAGTCAATCAGGGATTCTACTGGTAGATAAATTCCCTTAAGAAAGGTCACTGGTATTTCCAACATTGAGATCTTAAGATCAATTTAGTGACTTCAGATTTTGGATCAGAAATGGGATACCACCCTAACACATTCCTAGCACTTTGACAGACTTGGTTAGTTTGTTTGTTAGTTGCCGTCTGTACGTACCCTGACGTAAACATAATGCCTGTCTGCAATATGCAGGTTTACATAATGATCAATGTACACATTCTTTGTACATCTCCTGAGATCTGGAACTTTTCAACCATCATTTAAGGTTTACTTATAATTGTGCTCCTTAAAGGGAAGCTACACATAAAACTGAAAAGTCAAATTTCTAAAGGTAGCCCAAAGTCAAGCCAATGTCTCACACAGTTCTGGGATCTCCCGTGCTTTGCACATAGTGCTGTACTGACAGCTACTTCCCTAATGTCTGCCTAAAAGCAGTTACTCAAGCAACTGGATATGATTTTGGAAACGGTCATGTACCTCAAATTTGAGACACGAAGTAATGGTTACCATGGCAGGAATTGCAAACCATGGGAGAGCCCTGAACTATGACAAACTTATGCAAGACAAGAGTGAAGTTGACTTGGGGTATGTTAGCATAGTTAAGTAGGCTTTTCAATTTTAAGCCAAGCTCTCCTTTGATTTAGCAATGCAACATTTAACCTTCCTCCTGCTGAGGTGGCCTAATATGACACCAGAATAATATTTGTTACAGATTGGGCAGCAGGATAAGGTTAAATTAACTTAATAGCATCATTAAGCGACTATCTCACTGGGCTGGGCCTCTTGGCAAGTGTTTGCAAAAGACATTTTTGGCAACTGTTTGCAAAAGGTGCCAATTGGTTGCCTGAAATGGAATTTTTTTTGTTAAGTTATTCATTATTGTTCATTGGTCTTTAATTCAGTGGTAATGCTGCAATTTCTGATTAAGTTACAAAATGTGGCCAAGAGGAAAAATTGGCAAAAAATTCTCAAAAGGCCACAATTACTTATTGCCAACAAAGCCCAGTGAGATATCCGCTTGATAATATGCAACTTGATCATCCTATACTGCTCAAAGGTACATAGACTTAAATTCATCACAAATAAAAAGTACACGTTTCTAATGTCAAAAGATCTCATTTCGAACATTATGCCAGACTCTTTTGTAAAAAGATATTGCACATTTCTTCAAAATTGTCATTGACTCTGGATTGAATCTTTTAAAATCTGATTTGAGCAATCCAATATAGGCAGTGAAGGAAGAAATTCGTAAAAAAATTTAACCAAGTGGTCATTAACACTCCCCCTACTAGTTTGTATCATAATTCATACAAACTTGAGTGCATAGACAGGATAATAGGAAGGAGAGGGTAAATAATTGTTATAAAACGTTGTGTATCTCAGTCTACACATTATATTTATCTACATTGTAGTTTGTAGTAGAAAAGTGTGTGTTGGTAAGTATATCAAAAAGTCGTTGACTTGGATGAGCTTATCTGGCAATTTGGGCAAAATTGAACATTTCACTTTGGAGCTCTTAAAAATAAGTGTAAACTTAGGGTGGGTACGATGTATCAAAACCAATTTTTTCTAGTTGGATCGGTCCAAAAAAACGCACCTTGAAAAAAATCAGTGGACCAGAATTTGGACAGAATAGAAAATGACCACTGTATCAGCAGGGGTTTACACATTTTGGTGTTTAACGGTTCAAGTCAATGTAACAAGAGCAAAGTAGAGTAGAGTTTAGAGTCATTTCTATTAAGTTTCAACAGTCAAACTTACAGAGTTTGACTGTTGAAAGACAGGATTTTAAAATGCCAGTTGGAGTCAGATACTCCGCCAAATAGATTCCTTTGTAGGAAATTAGACCATTGTTTTGAGAATCGCCCATTCACAAGTTTTCACAAACAATTACATGTACTTTAGGTCCAGGTTCTAGTCCGGTCCTGGACCTGATCCTCTGAACCTGAACCGTACCTGTATCTGAATTTCTGGTACCGGTACCCACCCCCAGTGTACATCTTGTATTCAATTTGGTTCTTTTCTTAGGAAAGTGTATTGAAAATCCATCAAACATGTCAAGTGTCTCATGATCACATTGTGCATTGTTTTAAAAAAGCATGTGAAAAAGATGGGCCATTCTTCTCAAAAGGTCCACTGATGATAGTTGGAGGCCCACCCTTTGGTGTGGACCCAGTCTGGCATACTGTTGTGCAGACGCACAAGTTCATCTGTGCCCACTCCAAGGTCATCAAAATGGTGGGTGGACATGGCTATCTCTACAAGTTCTTCTGGGTCTTTCATTGCAGTCTGAAAAACAAAGAAAAGATTGTCATGCTGATCAAAAATCAATGTTCATAATTCACTTCTTTCAAGTTGAAACTCAAAATCTAATATACCTTGAGTTCAAAGATCTTAGTGACCCACATGGGTAAAGCTCTGATCACAGTTCACCCTTGTTTTTCTCAACACTCACCAACTCATTTTCAAAAGGACATTGACAGGAAAGTAATCACTACAATGGTTTGAAATTGGGTAGATATTGATAAAAGACTTCATACTATATAATTATGCTGCAAAATTTGAGTTGCACTCCTTATTTCTTGGAAAGACAAGTTGGAACCTATTGATCACCTATCATATGTTTAACTTTTGAGGTAGTCTTACCGTAAACTCCAGGTATATCTGCCAAGGGGGTGCTGAATACCCGCTGCCATACAGCACAAAGTAGTGTTGTCTCCCATTGAGTATAGCTGTGGGGGAAGGCACCTCTCCAAATGACCAGCCCACCATGTACACGTTAGGTTTGGGTGAAATATACAGCGTCATATGACTTGGACCTGTAGAGGATAAATGTGTTACCCAGCTTTTACCATACTCCCTATCAAATGAACCTTTTGGGAACGATGTTGTTTTTGTTATGGGATGAGGGAGCAGGAAGAAGGTTAGATATGGCAGTAATTGTTGATTAGAGACTTCTCTGCAATGCCACATTGCACTACCAGCTATTGAAAACACATTATGCTTCGTCCTAGGCATTATACTTTGAGTTTGAGGAAAAAAGGGAGAAAGAGAACAGAGAGTATGAAGAAACAAACAAGATGTATTTGATTATCATCTGAGAACTGCTAATTCAAGAACTAGACTAAAAGGTTGAAGAACAAACCTATGAGTTCAAACTGAAGTCTGGTCCGACCGCTGTGCATTTCCCGCGAGACCAGCTTCATGGTACCCGGGTTCTCCAACGCAGGAATCTCATTGGCTGGGATGTGATCTATTCCCCTGTGTATGAACAAACAACAACAAAATGTTCAAACTGTTACAGGAGAAACCTTCAGAAACAGGTAATTTGTAAATGTTGTATATGACACCGTGTAATACATGTACATGTAGACTGGGAGGGACACACAAGTTGTATGATAAGAAATTAGCTATCTGTATCAGAAAATATACTACTACATTTTTCTTGCCACAGCGCCTCCTTGTGGTGAGAAGTAGTTCCAGTCATTATTGTCCTTAAAGGAAGGTAACGCTAGTTCACCTTTATCCGTAGCATAACCTTTATCCGTTAGAACGATGTATTTAAAGGGTATCAAGTCAACAGAGGATGGTTTGAAACTGCAATATTTTGAAAATAGCACAATTTGAAACTACTGTCCATCGACTTGATATCCCTGGATACCCTGTTTAGCAGCACAACGGATATAGGTTACAACGCGGATAAAGTTGAACGAACTTTACATATAGCAGAACCACCTTCTAAATGTTGCAGATAATTTTTCTTTCCGTTGCATGTAAGGAACTGTAGTAATGTCCATCAATTTACTAACTTGATGAAACTATTTCCGAAAACCTTTAAGTTAGCATACGGCATATACTGTGTAGCAAAGGATTTTCAGATGGTGGTGTCAAGCCAGTGGCCACGTGTATGTGGGACCTTCAGATACATACCTTTAGCATCAAACCTTTGCATATAAAAGACTGCGCATGCAACACACTTATCGAGAAGAGTAGAGGTGACCAGTGTTCTTGGTTGAAAATGTGAGGTGCATTACACTCCTATCTGCTGGAAAAAGCATCATGCTTCAAGTTCATTGGGATAACAAAAGAAGAAGGATTAGGAATTCTACAATAGATGTAGTACAGTAACTGTAAAATGCCTTTAAGTTTGTGGTGATTTGATTTTGCAGAACAGAAAAATTGGAGTGTGTGCCGCAGTTTTAAGTTCAAGATATTGCTATAATTGCATAGTGACAAATAATGGAAATAGCGGTGGCAAAGCGGTCAACTTGAAAAACGTGAACATAAAACCACCACAAAAATGTCAAGAAATACAGAAGTCTCTAACCTGATGAAGGACATGACAGGGAAGAAGTATGGCACCCCACAGTATGGCCCTGTACATGGGAACTTGACTGCCTGTCTGAACTCCGGGATCTCAGGCTTCAGGTATATCAGCCCTGTGTAGTCCATACTGATGAGACCTATCCAACAGTCATGACGGGTCACCTCCCCTGTTACACTGTGGGTCGTCCTACAGTAGTGCTGGAGATGGTAAAACATCACAACTTGTAAAGTATTACAGAAATTGTTCTGTACTAGTACTAGATTAACTATAGAAAGGCTATATGTTCATGATGTTTCCTTTGAAATGATAGGTCCTAAAATAAGTGCGTTTAATTTTTATTTACCAAAAGCATAATGTATGAGCTGGAATTTGATTCTAGCAATGTCTACTAGGGTTTTGTGCAATTACTCGTTAAACAGGAAAGAAAGGACTGAGGATGTATATAGTATATATGTACATAGCGGCAGTTAATCGTGCCATGTTTCTTCCTGGCGGT
Organism: Branchiostoma floridae x Branchiostoma belcheri; assembly: GCA_019207045.1. NCBI lineage: Eukaryota > Metazoa > Chordata > Leptocardii > Amphioxiformes > Branchiostomatidae > Branchiostoma > Branchiostoma floridae x Branchiostoma belcheri. The sequence continues at coordinate 8,822,356 of CM033037.1, read as the reverse complement.
AGAGCCCATTCTTTGGGCAATTTCGTGTTATATTACAATACAATATTACATTTTAAGCAGGACAAGAGAGACAAAAAAAATACACGGAAGAAGTTACAAAGGAAAGCTGTATAACAGCAACATGTAACTGGCGAAAATGATGCCTTGATCATTTGTGAAATTACCATAAAGTATCGCTTGAGAAATCACAGTTAGTTTAACGTGGTGGTCTTATGGTAATGGATGTTACTAGTATATAATTCTATGCCAAACTAAGGTATAAGGTATCATACCTGCAATATGAGCCTCTTGGGTGTGGGGTTAGCCTTGTTACCAGAATAAGGAAACCCGTAACTGCTGAAGGCCAGGGCAAAGGTCACCACAATGACTGCTCCCAGGCTGAAGGTCAACCTTTTCACTGACTTACTGATGTAAACTAAACTCAGCTGTAAAAAAAAAAACTACAATGAAAATTCCCATTAAGATTTTCCAGAACATCTTCTGTACAATTATTGTAAATTGTAGCAAATACAGGAAAACAGTTAATATTCTTTCAGTTAATAGATAAACACTGATAAATAAAGTTTTTGAATTTCGAACAAAAGGTGAGAAAAAAAGTATGAGTATCTGCCATACCATCTACCTGAGGCCAGAGGAAAGAAAATTTGACAACAAGCAAGATTGAAAGTAACTATTCAGTATATTTTGACAAATTTCTTCATCATCTAAAAATTGTCAATTACATTGTATGTTTGAAGCTTTCTGGCCCTTTATAACTGTTAACATGTTTAACTATCTCATGGACAGTTGCATCAGAATTACTCAGTGTCAGTAAGTAGATAGACTCACTAGATAACAGGACAGCACAATTGTAGAGAGTACAGCTATACTGGCCACGACAAAGTCTGGCGCGACTTCCGAGCCCGAGCGACCCATGATGGGGATGAAGAGGACGAAGACGTGCCAGACGCCGTACACGGTCATCACCATGGGAACGAACAGGCCCAGCAGGTGGTACAGGACAAAGGAATCGCGGCCTGTGGGAGATGCAGTTTCAGTCAATCATGATTAGTTCATGATCTAACAACATTACAGAAAGTTTATGGTGTCCACCATTTTTATCAAGGAATAATCAATTGTAAGACGTTGATTCATTCTTATAATCTCTTTGCCAATAAGGCTGGTTCTTTGTTGAAGGTTTCAAGTGAGTATTACAAAGGCAGTAGATTGGTGGATGGTGTCAAAGTTTTGGTAAGTCCCATAAAAGTACATAGGTCCTGCTTTAGAATCTATTGCATTCTTTAACTTATATAATACAGTCAAACCTGCCCAAGACGACCACCCGGGGGACCGGAAAAAAGCGGTCGATTTGGACAGGTGGTCGCTGAGAAGAGTATCGACTCAAAACATGCCCGATGCAAAGTATAAATGGTTGCCGTTGTGTTTAATGGCAAATAGCAAGCACACTAAGAAGCGAGGTCTTTAATGTCAAATACAACACGCACACTGTAAACTGTAAATTTAACCTCAAAATCCGACGCAAACTGGCCGATTTCGGTACAAAATCGCGCTAATTATCATCAAAAATCGATGAAAACCTCAATTTTGTGGTCGTTACGGGTCCCAATTTGGGCCGGTCGCGGTCGCGTTGGCCAGGTGGTCGTTGAGAAAAGGTCGCTTAATCAGTTAATGCTTACGTCAATGGGAAAATAAATCGGGATCGAGAAAAAGCGGTCGAAATGGCCAGGTGGTCGCTGGGAAGAGGTGGTCGCTCGGGCAGGTTTGACTGTAATTGAAAAACAATCATACCAATCCAGCTGCTTGTGTATTTAAAGCAACAGCCCTGGTCAGTGGTGACACTACTGGTAAGCATTCCATTATTCTTGCTGCGTTAATCAGATACTCCCCCCCTCTTCTTGTTGGAAGAAATATTACCAGCCAACCACATTGCTGTGTACGATAAAGAAGCAATGTGATTGGCCTGCAACTTTCCCTCTAACAACAGTAGAGGGAGTATCTTATTGGCTGTGGGGTGGCCAGCACTGATGCGGTGAAGAGGATGGACCATAGAACCAATATACCAGGGCCAATACTTGATAATATTATATAGAATTGGGGGTTATGCTAAGATGTACTTACCATCTACAGTATAATCTGAATTATACCTCATACGAGACCTTGTTCAGGTATATCTTCCCACCCTCAGTAACTTATGTTCAGCTGCAGGGATTTAGTGAACATTACCCACCCATGGACAGCACAGACTTATTTATCTACTCTCGCACTCAGTCAATGATGATTGGGAAGGGGCGTCATCACGTGAGGTCCCATCATGCTTTGCTTTTCTTTTCTTTGTATGTGTGCACCATCTAGCGATTCCCAGGAATACTGCATATTGTACTCTCCCTGAACAAGGTCTCGTATGAGGTATAATTCAGATTATACTGTAGATGGTAAGTACATCTTAGCATAACCCCCAATTATACCTCACTGACTCGACCTTGTTCAGGGAGAGTACAATATGCAGACTCCAAAGCTGTATCTGGACAGCACAGGTATCAACTGAAGTATCAGTTATAGTCTAAGAAGGTCAGTTTTCGTGACCTAATGTCCTACCAGTATAACTGTTAGATAACACTGAGTGCCTGATGAACAAACACTGAAAAAGCATTAATCCTTAGGACTTGGTACACATTGTCCAGTCCCGTCAACTTACCCCCCCCCTTTTCCCAAGGGGAAGGAGACATCCTCAAGTGACCTTTGAGGAGAAAAACACAAACCTCTTGTTTCCCTTCATAGAGGGGAGAAACCCATTAGATTAAGTGGTTGATCCTCGTGAAAGAACAGCCTATAACAATAAAACAAATCAATGTTTATTGCACAACAATTGTAACAGGTACAATGTAAGGTAAGGCAATGTATAGCATGCATGTGTTGAACGACTGGGCTAATATAAGAGCGCCCAAGCCATCTATCGACCACAGGAAACAATAGCTGAAATTCAAGCTAACTGTGGCTCTAAATAAACCAAAGAGTACCAACATACCAATAATACATTTGAATTGGTGTGGTTCATGCAAAACATGAAGTCAACTGTGTTAGATTCCTCCGGAATCCCCATAACGTGTGTGACAAACATACTGTAACTTGTAACAAGTAGGAGCCTCATCTGTGGTAAAGGCAATCTTTACAAATACAATCGAAGTGAGTACCAATTTTGGTAACTCAACACCACATTTTAATGTTTCCAGTCAAGTGGATTGCAGGCTGCCAGAAGCCAGCCTTGTGAGCCTAAATTGCATGGCTCACTTGTCACCAATCACCTACCGGAAGCTCGGGATAGTGACGTTCAGAAAGGTGTCTGATAACTTGCATTGTTCCCCAACACCTAATTTAACAGTGAACTTTTTACACTCACACATGGGTACAGTTCCACCCTTAACGTGTGAACTTGTATATTTCACTAAGAAACATTAATAGCAAGAAGTACTTGCAATATGTCAATATCAACTGACATCAAGAGTAGCACTGAAGGACAAGGTACATTGTGGGCCTTCGTCATGTTGCAGACACCAGCAAGACTGTAAGGGTTGACATAATACGAAAAACATCACAAGTTTCATCGTATTAATCCCATCATATGGCTCATCATATTGATCACATCACATATCTCATCATATTGATCACATCATATGTCTCATCATATTGATCACATCACGTCTCATCATATTGATCACATCACATGTCTCATCATATTGATCACACCACATATGCTTCAGCATACTGACCAGCTGGATAGTATGATAAAAACCCAGATGGTAACAGTGCAACAACGTCTATTAAACGTTAGTCTGTGTGCAAAGACTGCACAAGATAATTAAATTGATCTTCTCTGCAATGTCTGTCATGATCAGTTTTGATCATGGTTATGTGTAACATGTTCTACAACTCTGTTGTAAGTTACCTGTGAACTTAAAAGGAACACATATTGCGCTACTTCAACACCTGGATGTGAAGAAGAAGGGCGACGGACTTTTTCCGTCCATAGAAGAGGGCCCCAATGCCCTTTTGCGTAGAGCGTAATCGGCCGTTTTAATTTTACGTAGAGCGTAGACGGATCGCTTAATTCAACGTAGAGCGTAATCTGTGCATTTTGCGTAGAGCGTAATTGACTCTTTTCATTCTACGTAATACGTTGTAGCTCCCCGGAATTTACCGTAAACCGTAATGGACGAATTGTGCACATAGCGTAATCAAACCTGCCCTAACCATTACCCTAAGTCCCGTAAAAATGCAGGAAATTGCGTTTCAGAGGGTCAAGATTTCAAAATTTCCTTGGACCTCCTTTGCGACGCCCAGCACAATCTGCGCTCTCGGCGACATGGTTAAGATATGTTGGGGCGTCGCCCTCAAAATTTTAAACTGTATTTTTAATAGAAATGGCATTAAAGATTCGTCGATGAAGGTTAGACATCCAGGTAATAAGATACGCCAAAGCAGTTACTTCAGCAAAATCATATCCTGTTTTTGGCGGCATTAATTAAGTATCGCTGTGGCTATTGACACACTCAGTGTGCCAATAGCCAAACAGGCTATTGACACACCGAGATGCCAGTCAGCCAATCAGAGCTTGTAACATGCCTTTCCGGCAATATTTTACACAAGCAATAGTTGATTAGACATTGTTCGGAAGATTAGACATTGGAATCTTTGAATCTTGGAATGAACGGACGTATTCAAGTTATGCCCTACATCTGGATACCTAATAATACAGCCTTCATAGTAGCGCAGTGGATAAAACGTTGACCCGGGAATTCATGATACCAGCTCCGACCCGGTTCGAGTCCGCGCGGAGTTTTTTTAATTTTTTTTTTTTCAATTTTTCTTGTCCCTTTTTAAACATCCATTTGATATAAGAATATTTTATATAAACAACTTTTAAAGTTTCTGTTAACAATATAAACCAAAAATAACACTGAGCACAAAACATGTCATAATTTTCGGCCGCGTGGTTCCGGCGCTATCGGCAGCGACTCGGAAGAATATTTCTTTCACATTAAAAATAATGGAGGTAAAACAACAACTATAACTTCGCTTCCTTAGTGATATAAGTTTTGAGGCCGAAAATTCTGCAGATATACAAAAGTAACGGTCTCCTCTGTCAGCACTGGAACACCAGTGCTGAAGTGGTCGTCAGCACTGGAAGTCCAGTGCTGAGCCGCCGTCAGCACTGGAAGTCCAGTGCTGAGCCGCCGTCAGCACTGGAAATCCAGTGCTGAGGCAGCTTCAGCACTGAATGTCCTCCTGTCAGCACTGGAAATCCAGTGCTGAGGACGTTTCAGCACTGGAAATCCAGTGCTGAGGACGTTTCAGCACTGGAAATCCAGTGCTGAGGACGTTTCAGCTCTGGAAATCCAGTGCTGACAAATATTCCGCACTGGAAACCGAGTGCTGAAGCCGCCGACTCTAGCGACACGACTCAAGGCGGCATGAGCTGCTGTTTACAATTGTAACGAAATTAACCTGTCTAAAACGTCTTCAATCACGTTAGTAACTTGTCAAAACAACTGTGGTAACGTCATATACATAGATATCTACCGCAGCTCGAGCCGTAAACATGGTCCATTACTCATTCACCTCACATGTAACGCCATCGTCTAACGTTTAATTTTCTTGGCCAAAGGTCATTGGAAGGTCCCAATTTAGTTACAACAAGAGGGACCGCACTTGTAGTGTCGACTATAAACCGTGAGCTGCACGGACGACTGAGCCTACCAAAGAAACTGCCAAACACACACACACACACTGCCAAACACACGCACGCACACAATAAAACAACAAGAGCAACTTCAAGTGACGTTATATTATTTGTACCAAACTTTTTTCACGTAATGTGCCGAAACTATATCTCTTCTTTCCCTATACAATTATTCAATTGTTTGAAAAATGTATAAAGGGAGCCTGATGAAGTTGGTGAAAAGAACTACTAAAAACGTAATAAAGTCGGGACAAAACGGCAACGGTAAATTGATACAGTTCTCTACAAAATTTGGGTCCAATCACTAGCAGAAATCAAGGAGCTTTTTGCAGAAATATATACGTAGTACATCAATGGGTAGCGATTGATACATAGCTAGGGTACATTCTGGTACAAAATGTAAATCGACAGCTGTATTATACGGTCAAAATCTCTAATCTAACTAAGATTTCTGCGTAGTACATCAGAAAAAAATGTACAAAAGACACGAATAACAACGAAGACTGATCTGCTGTCTACAATTACCCCGGCCCTTTTCAGGGCCACCGAAATGATTCCCGAAAGGGCTATATCTATCACATTCACACAATTCAATAAAAGCTCAAAGTCATGGCCTCTTTTTATTCTTTCATTATTTCATGAAATAAAACTGTTGTTGTCAATGTCATGTGTAATGTCAATCTCCGCCAAACAAGGTAACAAGTCGAAAGGAAATAACTCAGCCGTACGGACGCATGCTACGAATGAATATTACGTTCAGCACTGGAACGTTCCAGTGCTTTATAATCGTCAGCACTGGAAGCCCAGAGCTGAAGTTTTTTCAGCACTGGTCTTCCAGTGCTGAAAAGTTCCCGAGCACTGGAAAATCCAGTGCGGAACCCGTTACTTTTGTATATCAGCACTCGGTTCCAGTGCTGACGCCGGTTTCAGCACTGGGTAACCAGTGCTGAATGACCTTTGAACTGGCTCGCCGCCTCTCCGCCGCGAGTTCAGCACTGGTACCCGAGTGCTGACGGCAGTTCAGCACTGGAAAACCAGTGCTCGGAAAAGTTCAGCACTGGAAAACCAGTGCTCGGAAAAGTTCAGCACTGGAAAACCAGTGCTCGGAAAAGTTCAGCACTGGAATTCCAGTGCTGAGGGAGCTTCAGCACTGCAACAAGGCCGTTCAGCACTGGAAAACCAGTGCTGACGTTTCTTCAGCACTGGAAAACCAGTGCTGAGGCCGATTCGACCCATTGATTCAGCACTGGAACACCAGTGCGGAACCCGTTACTTTTGTATACTTGCGAAAATTCTCCAATATGGCAGGAATTCGTCGGTAAACACAGCTGAAAACGACTGTTCCTAACCGATCCAACATGGCTGCCATGATCACATGCGGTGACAGTAAAACTAGCACCCTATATGATAGCAGATTCCGATGTTTAAAATTGTGCCGTAAACACGTGAAAAAGATCGTATTTTGGGTTGATAATGGACACAGGATGCCATTTGTATTTTTCAGAGTGTTGATTGTCAAATATAATCGTAAGATTTCCTCATTTTAGTGGTTTCTATCACTGGGTGTGTCAATAGCCTAACAGGCTATCGACACACTCAGTGTGCCAATAGCCTAAACAGGCTATCGACACACTCAGTGTGTCAATAGCCTGTTAGGCTATTGACACACTGGGTGTGTCAATAGCCTCGCTCATTAAGTATTACCTAGGAAAATATGTTGCGGGGGGGGGCGAAGCAAGCTGAAACTTTGTGTATTTTTGATGATGCAAATTTCATAAATTCGAGCTAGTCTAACGGCAAAATTTACCCCTGAAAATGCGAGAAACGGCGTTTCAGAGAGTCCCGATTTCAAAATTTTGCCAGACCTCCCTGTCCCGCGTCTACGGCACAGAACAATATGTTGAGGGAGCGTCGCTCTCAAAAATCTTTAAACAAATTACTCTCCAAGCAGAGGTTGGTGGGAAAAATCGTGACCTATTCCTATCATATTTTTTTTTTCGACCGGCCTTCCCACCTTTCGTCGAAATTGCGTGCTCGAGGCCCCTCCAAAAAAACAGGGCCACCGATTTCCCGAAAATTATGAATGGAACATCGGGGGGCGTTCATGCCGACAAGATAAAAGGCGGGTTGCTTTTAAAACCCATGACACCACTGAACGTTACGCTGATAATGGACTTTCAGTCGGATTCAACCAATGTGATGTTCCCGATAACGTATAACGTGTAAAAACAGGTCTATAGCTGAGCCTGGAACGTAAATAATGGCGGCCAAAATGTTACCAATGACCTTTTGACCCTTTAATGGGGTCCTCTAGCGATTTAAACAAGAATCGCACTTCTGATACAACATTAGCCATCGGTATTTATAAACATCCGACTAAGTGCTTGTGGATTCGGTAACTAGGACCGTAAGTCTACTGGCAAGAATAACAGGTTTCACACCTGCATACGAGGTATTGAACGTCTACAATATTCGAACGGTAGTGTCCTTGATTGGATCAAGGATAAGTTTACCTGATTGGCTACCTCAATAGCCCCTGCTCTGGTGACTGGGAATCCCCGCCAGTCCAGGACGAGCACGTGGCGAGCCAAGACGAGCAACTGTATACAAATGCTCAGATGGTCGGCATATAATAGTTAATCAACCAGTTAAAGAACGTGGATAATATTTTCTTCATCCTAAAACAACAGGAAGAAGACAACGTTCCGGTGTCAAACACCAACAATTTTGCTAAGAATGATGAGGATACTTTCAAGCCGAGCGATGTGGACGCAAGGCTAAACAGTGTATAACTGACAAGTGTCCGCCATGTTCAGACTATATTGTCTGTTTGCACTATAATGAACACAACAAAACTCCATTGTCGGCTCTTGTGATAAGGCCGTGCCGAACAGCAAAAAGGTAAACAATCGTTTTAATCGTAGCCGGTAAGTAGGTAAACACAATAATGTTACCTGAAGTTCCGTGAAGCACACAGAGCTCCTTCTTTCCATCTTCTGGAACATACTTACCAGGAAGAAGTAGAATCATAAGAATGCTCCGCAACCACGCCCGGGACGGTCAATCCTGAGTGAGCGGAGTTCGGAGGAATACCGCCGACCATTTGCCGGTAGCATTCGCAATGTTTGCATTGTTTGCATAACAATGGTTTATTAGAAAGGACACGTGTTCCTCGTAAAGAACAATATTCTATCAAAAACATGTTAGACTCGTCAACATGAAACATGTTAAATCTTGTTATCTAAAGTAACAACAAAGAGCCAGCCGTTGAACATACATGTGTATTAACTACGTGCGTGACTAGTCACACAACGTCCCAGACGAATTCAACTTCGTCAATTGTCTTTGTGGAGCATTCTCCGTGATAATGCTAATTACGGACACACATTTCTAGCATGGCTAAGTAATTGATAACTTTATTGCCATAAAAAAGCTTCCCTCAGGGACAAGCTTTAACATAAGCTCCCAATATTTTATTCACCTGGAGCTTCTCTTGTCAGACAACTGCGACGTAACATAGTCAGCAGAAGAAGAAGGGGAGGCCCCTTTCTGTGCCGATTGACGTCTTTCCTAAGTCAACCGCTCATAAAACGACTTTAAATTATGGGGAAAACTGCTGGACGCTCCTCCTAGACGAGCGTAGAATGCAACGGCAACATGCCTAACAGCGTGTTCAACATGGAAGCTTATCCGAGCAACCATAACGGAGCGACCGGAGCCCGTAATCTACTTACAGTTCCATTGAGATGTCGATTACCCCGATCGGCCCACGTGGCACGGCGGCTGCCGCTCCTTCTGAATATGGATGGAGCCACGAGAACAGTCTTCCACCGTTCTCGAATCTTTAGCGTCACCTGGCGCAAAGAACGTGGGGTATTACCTCAATTCTCCGTGCCTGCTGCACCGAAAGGGCCAGTGCCTCAACCTCGGGCACCATGGCCATAGCGGCCGTCTGTGGCTGCGCTATCCTCCAGGTTTTTCGGCCTGGTGCGCCGATAATGCCAGCTCCGTGTAAGGCACAAGGTATGACGGCCGTCTGTATACGTAGCCTCACCGATAACCTCCAGGTTCTACGGCATGCTTGGCCAATTCTTCCGTGCATGTTGCGCTAAAAGGGCCTTTTGGTCCTTCCCAGCGCCTGGCAAGCCTTGAGCGCTAAGCTCGACCGCCAGTACCGATAGTAGCCCGCCGATAGGGGCTTTTCACCCTTCCCGGTCTTACGGCCTGCTGCGACGATAGTAGCCGGCCGATAGGGGCTTACCCTATCGGCGGCATGGTGCGCCGAAAGTGGTTCTTCTCGTAGCCAACAACGAAAAACTGAGTCACTACCGGATCGTACCGGAGCAAACTCGATGCGTGCACCTTGCGCGAAGCACAAAAGGAAATGATGGTTGGGAAGGGGCGTCATCACGTGAGGTCCCATCATGCTTTGCTTTTCTTTTCTTTGTATGTGTGCACCATCTAGCGATTCCCAGGAATACTGCATATTGTACTCTCCCTGAACAAGGTCGAGTCAGTGAGGTAAATTAGCATGCCTAAGGCATGTAACGCAACAAACCTTTGGTGTTTCCTCTCTGCTTCAGGGCAGGCCTCATGAGTGTGACCCTGACCAGCAGTGGACAGACCAGCCACAGCAGGGTGTAGTAGGCGGAGCAAACACCGCGATAGGTCAGGACCCCCAGCAGACTCACCCAGAACAGCAGCACGGAGTCAAACACTAACTCTTCCAGCACCCAGCTGTCTTTTATATTCTTTAAAAAAAAAATAGAACATGCTGCATAATGATTCACCAAAAATGGACAAATGCTTAGCTTATATGTATATTATTTAAGTACATGTCCGGCATAATTTTATAGCTCATTCATCACACAGTTGTGAAAGCACTAACAGTAGTTCAACTTTATCCATATGGTAACCTATATCCGTTGTTTTTAAAAACGAGATATTTAGGGGTATCTAGTCCACGGACATTGGTTTCAAATTCCAATATTTTCATAGCATTCTAGTCTGAAACAGCCATCTGTCGACTTGATATCCCTAAATACTCCAATTCTATATACAACAGATAAAGGTTACCCGCGGATAAAAGTGAACTAGCGTTACAGCATGGGACTAGTCCACTTTAGTGGTGTGTGTGTGTTCAACTAACATATACACATATACACCAAAGTTTGACCCTGTGACATCCCAAATGCAGCTGACAAATGGTCTACAAACAGAAGAATTCATATTACCTTGTAAAAGTAGTTCCTGGCTGCCCTGTGAAGGAGTACTTGTACAAGCACGGCTGGACATACGTACAGGCCCACGATCAGCTCTGTGTGTGTGAACCATGTCATGTGTCGCTCTAACCTGAAATACAAAAAATTCAGATTAAATCTTGTATCAAAACACTAGAAACTCTTCTATTTCATAAGATACATAAATGGATTATACAGTTTTCTGTTCTTCAGTTATGCACTGTGATGGGTGGGATATATTTTGTCAAGCTTAGTCACAATGGAACCACATTTTTCTCATTGCAGCGCCACCTAGCGATAAGTAGAATCTGGAAGGAAGCAGAAGCATTACTTGAACATTGACAGTAAATCCTTTGCTTTAGCAACAAAGAAATGTATAATCCATTATAGATTACAGTCTTGTATCCCTAAGGGTTACTCTGTTTTCAAACTCAAAATTGTAAAGGTCTTAATGGTCTTGCCTTGTCATGAGAAAGGCCACAGCTATCACTGTGAAAACAGCTGAAATCCAGCCCAAGATCAGCACCAGAACAGCACAGAACAGCTGTCTCAGGTACAGCAATCCTGAGGTTCCTGCAAGGTGAACAGCAAATTCAACACTATCATTCATCCACAAGTAATTTTACTAAGATTGCAAAGCTACAAGGTACATTGTATCGCTAATTGTGACACGTCCAATCTCCGAGACTGACATTTGGACAAAAAGTACAATTATTTGGTTCCAATCTTGTTGGAGCAAAAGACAGTTTAAAAATAACCAAAACTCTCACACAGCATTGTAGACTTAGAATACACATGTTGTTATAAACACAAACATAATAAAAAAACAGCACTGACTCAATATGAAGAATATGAACAAAACCTAAGTTACTATCTCTTCAAATGTTTAACAGCTTAAAGGTATACTGCCCATAGCAGCAAAACAAGGTGTAAGACATAATAAAACCATCAGCATACCTCCAGTCCTACTTGGCTTGAGCTTGTAACCAAAATACACGAGTGTAAAAAGAACAGCCAAGGAGTTGATGATGATGGCAACATGATGAGGATACACCACCATGAACAGACCAATCACGTCAAAGAACACGGTTTTGCCATGGCGATACTCTCCAGGGTACGCGAGGTAAGGAGAATCGACCAGATGCTGTACGATGGAAAGCAAGTTTTCACCTGGAAATACAACAATGAGAAAGATGAGCCACAAGAACAAAGCTGAAGAACATTTATTGTTCAAAGGATTAAAGCTGTGAATTACATACCAAAACATGTTCCAGAAAAGATAATGTTGCAGGTAAGGGAACAGTTTTACAAAAACTCAGTCCATCTGTATCTGAATCTAATAGTTTTCAAAATGTCTGAACATCCCAAATATATAATTTTCTTTTTCTCTTGATCACCACTTAGCTTTTGCAGTAGCTCAAATTTGAACACACTTGACATTAAAAAAAGACGCACAATATTGTATGTGTGAATGTGTAACTTCTGAATATATACATTCCAGTGATGATCATTCACATCAAAAATAACAGAAAAGACCTCAATCAAAAATTCTGACAAGGAAACTAGTATTATTGTATTATTAATGTAAATAAATAATAGTTTGGATCAAGGGATAGAAAGATATCTAACATCAAGGAGATGAGTGGAAGAAAAAAAAATGGCTTTACCTGCCCTTTGCATGGAGCCAGGTGGGATCTGGTCAGGTGAGTCATACTTCAGGTGGTAGACATATCCATTGTCCATGTAGGCTATGTCAATACCTGGACAGAGAGGTCAATGACATTGACACTTAGACAAATATCCATTCTGGATAAGATGATAATTGTTATATATTATTAGTAAAGCTGTTGTTTTGATAGAACAAGCATGTTGCAAGCAAACCTTAAGTATACATATGGCCTCCTTTGGTCAATATTGACCATGGTAAAAATCCTTAAGTAAAAACCTTAAGTGAAAGCAACTAAACCCCCATAAAGTCCTATCCACAGTAGTGTCCATACCCCCAGGAGTGTCCATAGCCCCAGGAGTGTCCATACCCCAGTAGTGTCCGTACCCCCAGTAGTGTCCGTACCCCCAGTAGTGTCCGTACCCCCAGTAGTGTCCGTACCCCCAGTAGTGTCCGTACCCCCAGTAGTGTCCGTACCCCCAGCAGTGTCCGTACCCCCAGCAGCGTCCGTACCCCCAGTAGTGTCCGTACCCCCAGGAGTGTCCATACCCCAGTAGTGTCCGTACCCCCAGTAGTGTCCATACCCCCAGTAGTGTCCGTACCCCCAGTAGTGTCCGTACCCCCAGCAGCGTCCGTACCCCCAGTAGTGTCCGTACCCCCAGGAGTGTCCATACCCCAGTAGTGTCCGTACCCCCAGTAGTGTCCGTACCCTCAGTAGTGTCAGTACCCCCCAGTAATGTCCGTACCCTCAGTAATGTCTATACTCCACTATTGTCCATACCCCCAGTAGTATCAGTAGCCCAAGTAGTGACCATGAAGTTCAACCCAGTAGTGTCCGTACCCCCATTAGTGTCCGTACCCCCAGTAGTGTCTGTACCCCCAGTAGTGTCTGTACCCCCAGTAGAGTCTGTACCCTCATAATGTCAGTATAGTATACAGTAATGTCCGTACCATGTAGGGTTACCAGAAACACATCATTTTTCTTTTCTGGGCCATTTCTATGAACAACAATTTATGACTATGTAGTAACACAAACCTGGTAGGTTGCCGTAGTCGCGGTAGATGCGAAAGTCGGTGTCAGAAGGAATGACGTTGCTCTGGAATAGCTCCTGAGCAGTTACGGAGGCAAACGGGTATTTTGCTGCCTCTGCGTACGCTCGAACCAACCATGGATGGTCAGGGCCTTTAGATAGAAAAATACAGAGTTGAAACTTGGGGGCACAATGCATGCAAATACTGCATATCAATCGAAAGCAAAAACATTGTAACGTCTGGCAAGTGTGATATGTTCTTGCAAATGAGGTATGACTTAGCATTTTTCTTGACTTTTCTATATATATAAGGAAATGATGATGAATTTAGGGTTAGATCTAGATTAGTATCAAGGAGTCGTGTCTGTTGCCAGATAGATAAATACTGCCCCCATGTAATCTTCTCTTTGACATATATTTAGGACAGTTCAATAAAATTCTTGCATGTAATAGTGTAGACATGACTTTGTATGTCCTGTATCTACATGCATTTTCAGAACATGAATTCAAACGTTTCCACTATAGAAATTAAAACCTCATTCCACCCAAGGAGCTATGAAACAGAAATTGATAGGATTCAGAAATGAAATTTGGCATGTGACCAATAGAAACATGTAATTATATTTTAATGTGAGATTTTAGCCTATTCAGTTTTATGATATCTGGAAGTGGGTCAAGCAAAATCTGCAGATATTGAATATAGGTGGGGCAGCTGGCATGGGAAGATTTAATTACCACGGTGACCTATTATCAATCTATCATCTGGATTAATCCCTGCATTGTAGGTGGTAAGCACTGCATTGTAGATGTTAACCACTGCATTGTATGTGGTAAGCCATCGCTCATAGTGCTCCTACATTGTACTTTTTTTGCTATGGTTTACCTTGAACTGTAACAACACAAACACAACAAACAACACCTGTTTGGAAGACGACTTCACGTCCCCCCGCACCCGCGGACTCCAAGTTGACGAAAGCACGGATGTCCCCTGCCCAGGGATGCTGGGTAATGAAACCATGACTCGCCTGTAGAAAAAAACGATGACATTATCGTACTGATAATTTTCCCTCTCCCGTCACAACTCTATGCACATATAGTGTGCATAGTCCAGTTGTTAGCAGCTCTGCCTTTGGAACTAGAAGCCAAGAGTTTGATTCTGGCTGTGTTACTTATCCAGCATGTACGCTGCCAAAAAAGGGTGCAGTCCTTTGGACTGGATGTTGAGCCGTGGTTAAATGTGCATTGTTCTTGTCGAGCTAGGGGAATTTCCCCGGTACAATAATCCTGTAACAACTGAGAGAATAACTCTTCAGTGAGCTAAAACTGGATCAATGTCCCTTTTTTCACTTCACGATTGTGTGTCCAAAAGTCACTATAAAAACCAGAATGGGTACATCGAAAGATATAGGTTTTCACTGAATAACGAAATTATTTGTTGACAACCAAGACTTTAATAGTGATTCATTCAACCTTATTCTATACTTGGTTGCATTCAAGTACAATACATCATGTATTTGCATTTGGGATTTTTAGATTTTTTTACCTGAAGGATATTTTCCTCTGCTCCATTTAAAACAAAGATGATGGAGTTTTTGAGTGGTGTGTCGGTCTGTGACAGCACACGCAGAACCTCCAACATGGACGCACAACTAGCTGCATCGTCACTGGCACCTGTGGGAAATGGAAAAAAAGTCTACAATCAGAATTCTAGACAAGGTTTTGAACAGTGGTTCAAACCTACTAAGCTCCTAACTTAATGCAAGACATATCTCAGAGACTTTTTACATTTTTAAAATCCTTGTACTGGATGTTACTGGTATGACAATTTGTGAGCTTTCTTTGTTTGAAAAATTTGAAGCAGCTGCAATGTAGATCTGACATGCAGAACTTACCTGCTTTAACATCTACAAATAATGGTTTCTTGAAATTTGTTATAAAACAGCATGGATATTAAAAACTGTGTGCATGGATAATGCTGAAATGTTTTATAATGTTATCAATGTTTTCCTTACCTGGTCCTCCCATGGTAGAGTCAAAGTGGGCGTTGATCATCAGACTGTGTCTTGTCTGCTTTTTGGGCGACAGACGCACAACGATGTTGGTGATGTTGTCATAGTAGTGAGTGAACGAAGACAGGAAATCCAAAGTAAAGTAACCTGAAACATACTGTAAATCTTGAAATGTTCCAGGAACATCTAGTTTAAATTTGTGTTTTTGTTTTGTGCTTCGTGTTCTGTATCCCACAACTGCCAAATGACCAAGTCAAGGCCTTGTAAGTTGTAACCAGTTTATTGTGGGCGCTGTGTTGGGAACAGATGTGCTGGACTACTAAATTCCCTTTTGTGATATCAGACATTTTTATGCAACCAAGTGTAAAAATCTGTTTTCGTTATACATGCTGTGTATATACTAGTACATTAAATTATTCAGTATTATAGCACTAAGTGTATTTTTGTGGCATTACTTGATGGATCCTTGACAAGCACACAGTATGGCTGTTTATACAACCTGGAATTTCTGGATAGTGCATACCTGGCACTGATGATTGTTCACTAAATAAAAAAACAAGCTATTTGATACTCCTCTCTGTGTACTGTCACCCTCAGCAAGGTTCAAGGACAGACAGGTGACAATATTCAACAATTAGTCCCAAAGACTCCCAAACTCTGCCAAAAAGGACCTTTTGCATACATGTACATGACTTTGTATATTCCCGAGATGCAAGTGGCATTTGATTTGGCCCTGTGCTTCCACCGACAGTCTGTAAGGGTTCGGGTGTTTCCGCTGTATTACATTAAATTTTTTGTACTTTTGTATTGTTTAATCACATGAAAACTTACAACAAGTTGCAAAAATCTCCTTTCCCCTCCTACTGTTAAACTACAAACATAAACACCAGATGATTATAAATAAACAAAAATATCAACTAGTAGCAACATTTGCAAGCAAATGCAGCATATTTCACTCAAAGTTGTAGCAGGATTTGTTTTTGTATTTTTTTGCGACCAAACACCGGTACCCTTAACGCTAATGATCCTACGGAGTACTAGGCTATAGTGCAAATGGAGTTGGCTAACTGGGTTGATATAATTTGCTAGGCCCCGCGGTGGTTGCCCCTGTAGCTAGAGATATTTTGGAAGATGTCACATCATCTGGCACTGTCGTCAGGCTCCAATGCTGAGGTCTGGCAACTTGATATTCTCCCTTATACTCATAGTGGAATTCCTCCCACCGATTTTTCGCCCCTGTCACTTTACCTGTTGGCCTTTGTACATCCACTTCTATCCTGTGACTAGGCTTGGCAGCTTGCTGAATTTTGTCGATCTCTCCCAGCAGGTACCTCACCGTCAGGACTTCATTCTGGTAGGTGCCGGCAACTCTCGGCCCGAACCCGGTGATGGCATCCAGGTGTCGCCGGGCCCTCTCCTCCGAGAACTGGGTCGGGGGAGTCCCGGCATCGGTCCGGGCAGGTGGGAGCTGCTTGGCTGCGAGAAAGACGATGAGCAAAACTACGGTGAAAAACACAGCGATGACCGCATAAACCTGCTCGCCTAACGTAGCTTTTGGTTCCGCAGCACCGTGATATTTTGGATCGATGCCGCCGTTGTTCTGCAGGGATGTATACGAGTTGGAATGGGAGCCGGCATTCGCCGGTCCTCTTTGCCTCATGTTGACAGCCATCTTGTATGGACTAGACTGTTAGGCCAGGTGTGTAGGGGAGGACTAAAATTTTGATGTATTTTTTAAACACTCAATTGGTATCAAAGCCATTTTGTTTTAAATTATTCTTCTTAGAAATAAAATATAATAATAAAAAATATCTTAAAGATGTATTATGATCATTATGTGGTCTTAATGATATAAAATACTTTACAATTTGTCCCTAAAAGTGTAATGAAATATTCCGTAAAAGACAGAGAGATTCAATGACAGCAAACTAACGTAGTGGACACTAAATATTGCCAAAATATAGAGAAGACTTACAGATGTATGAAAAGGCTAGAACAAGGTGAAAGAAAATTATTCATTTGTAGTGATATTCTACATTTTAACACATTCTATCCGGAGATAATTTGATTTGGGTGACTTATATCAAAGTTAAATGTGCGCTTCCATGCTTTGGTAGACAAGGAGGGCAGCTGTGACGTAACCAAAATCAATATGGCGTTGGTGGAGTCTGCTACGTGGAACCGGAACTGTCTTCAATTTTTACGGAAAATGGCTAAACCAAGGACTTTTTAGCCACGATGTCGTAACTAGAAGAAAACCAAGTACTTCCTGATCTTCCTTAGTGGACGATGTGTGGTGGAACGGCAGGATGGGCGACGCCGGGGCTGGAACTCGGCGTCTTTGTGTGCGTCATTTTCCTACTCACTGTCGTTCAAGTGGACAAAGCGGCCGGTGTGCAAGTCATGACTTCCAAGGAGAAACTAGAGGCCAAGAAACAAGTTTTAGAAATGTTCGACCACGCCTACAGTTCCTACCTGACTTACGCCTACCCTGCGGACGAGCTGATGCCGCTCAGCTGCAAGGGACGGGTGCGGGGGGTCGACCCAAGCCGCGGGGATGTGGACGACATTCTGGGAGGTTACTCTTTGACCCTTATAGACACACTAGACACACTCGCTGTACTAGGACATTTAGATAAGTTTGAAGACGCCGTTAAGATGATAATCTTGCAAGTCAGCCTGGACAACGACGTCGTTGTGTCGGTGTTTGAGACCAATATTCGAGTTCTAGGGGGACTTCTTGGAGGGCATGTTGTGGCCAGTCTTCTCAGGGACCAAGGTGAGCGTATGCAGTGGTATCGGGACGAACTGCTTACACTAGCGAAGGACTGCGGCTATCGGCTGCTGCCTGCCTTCAACACTACCACGGGCATGCCGTACCCTCGTGTGAACCTACGCCACGGGATCGTCAAGGGACGGTCTCGCACAGGTACGGAGACGGACACCTGCACGGCTTGTGCTGGCACCATGATTCTGGAATTCGCTGCCCTTTCTCGCTTGACGGGCGACCCCATTTTTGAAGATAAGGCCCGCAAGGCCATGCAGTTCTTGTGGGAGCGCCGACAACGGTCCAGTGACCTGGTAGGAACCGTTATCAACATTCACACAGGAGACTGGGTCCGTCGGGAATCCGGGGTGGGGGCGGGGATAGACTCCTACTACGAGTACCTGTTCAAGGCCTACATGTTACTGGGGGACGCGGCATTCCTGGAGAGATTCAACACACACTACGCTGCTGTAATGCGATACATTAGCCAAGGCCCATTGCTGCTGGATGTGCACATGCACAAGCCAAACGTCGTCTCGCGAAACTTCATGGACTCCCTCCTGGCATTCTGGCCAGGCCTGCAAGTCCTGACAGGCGACATCAAACCCGCCATTGAGACACACGAGATGCTGTACCAAGTCTTACAGAGGCACAGTTTCCTACCCGAAGCATTCACCACTGACTTTAAAGTACACTGGCCACAGCATCCTCTCAGACCAGAACTCGTAGAAAGTACGTACTTCCTATACAAAGCAACAAACGATCCTTACTACCTCGGGGTGGGAAGGACCATAATGGAGAACATCCAGCGCCATGCTCGTGTTCCCTGTGGGTTTGCAGGCTTGAAAGATGTAAGGACAGGAAGTCACGAGGACAGAATGGATTCCTACTTCCTCGCAGAAACATTCAAATACCTGTACCTGCTCTTCACAGAGGAGGAAGACCTGTGGTTGGATCTTGACGATTACGTGTTTACGACGGAAGCACACTTGCTTCCCCTCCGGCTCGCAACCTCGTTTGTGAACACCTCGCAGAGCGACTCTCCGACCGTTACCGTGACAACTTTTCCCACCGCGTCCGACCGCAAGTACCAACAGTCGTGTCCCAATGTCAACTACCTCTTTCCCGGGCACAAGACATACGCGAAGACTATACGACATCCGCTGAAAGACTTTGTAGAGCAACGATGCCCCCAGCCGACCTCTGCAAGACCAAGGGAGAAGATACAAGCGAGCAGGAAACCGGCTTTGCGGGCTCGTGACTTTATTGCTGACAATCCGGAGCACATCCAGGCCTTGCGTAAGATGGGGATACGACTGGTTACGATGCAGGATGGTCGCGTGCAGCTCCTCCACACGTCCACACAGGCCTTCTCCCCAGACGACGCGGAGGAAGGTATGCGCTTCATGCAGGAGATGATCGAGTTGTCAAAAACGCAGGGGGAGAGCGATCTACAGCCACGCGTCGTACAGCTCACATCTCCGCCTTTCTTGGGCAGCGTAGTGCTCACAGCAGGGCCAGCACAGTTCGGACCAGACTTGGTCGGCACCCCGGGCGTTTCCGGGACCGTCGTGATCGGAGAATCCATCAAAGGGTGCACTGACCTGACCAACGCAGCTCAAATTCGCGACAAGATTGTCCTCATGGAGCGGGGCAGCTGCATGTTTATCGAGAAGGCACGCCGGGCGCAGGATGCAGGCGCCGCTGCGGCCATCGTGATCGACAACACCCAGGGCACGAGCAGCGACACCGCACCGGTTTTCGCCATGTCAGGGGATGGCGTGAAAGACGTATACATCCCAAGTGTCTTCTTGTTTCAAAAGGAAGGCAACCTTCTGCTGGAAGCCATCAGAGACCATGGCACAGTAGAAGTCCTACTTGTGGACAAGGCTCAACCCCCAGAGAAAATCATTCGCAAACACGCAGAGGAGGAAGAAGCAAGACTCCAAGAGATGGACATCAATGTCGAACTGAAGGTCAAAGATGAACTATGAATGTATGATTTAGGACTTGTAAACAGTGTCATCTAATGTCACAATCAGTGCAATGAGTGCTAATGATTCAGGCAGTGCAAAACACAGTATATCCTTGTTTGTGGTGGTAAATATTTGGTGAGAACTAGTGCAACATTTCTTCCATTAATTGGTACAAATTCTTCAGGTATGATTAGAAATCAGTGTTGGAAACATGTTAGATATGATAATCACACGTGTGGTGTCTTTCCTGATATTCTAAAGAACTGGAGGAATTACCGCTGTTTATTTAGAGGGAAATGAAAATGCAATGACAACTCTACTTTTGACATTTTTGTGGCACAAGAATTCTGTGTATATTTTCCCATAATAAGGGAAAATGACTCAGTCCAGTTGTTCCCCACTTATGTGCTAAAATTTTCATAACAGCATAGCTAAGGAACAAGTCAGGGTGTATTTAATTTCATCAAGTATCATTCGGGTTAGATGATACATTGTACTACTACTAGTATGCAGTATTGATACATACAAGGCTTGAAATTGACAGGATGGATTTAAGTCTTACCAGTCTTATCTTTTATTGTGATGATTTGAAGACACAAAAAAAGACCAGTGAAACATACTCAACATTTCACTGCCATAGAATTTCTCTATTGACCCAGA
The DNA here is from genome assembly GCA_019207045.1 of Branchiostoma floridae x Branchiostoma belcheri. Classification (NCBI taxonomy): domain Eukaryota; kingdom Metazoa; phylum Chordata; class Leptocardii; order Amphioxiformes; family Branchiostomatidae; genus Branchiostoma; species Branchiostoma floridae x Branchiostoma belcheri. Next base: position 8,801,270 of record CM033037.1, on the reverse strand, counting down.
TATGTAAGATTCTTGTAATTAGTGCACAGACTACAGAAGTTCAAATTTTCTTTTGTTGGAATTGAAATCCAGTGAGTTTGATTAGTAAGGATAGTGTTTGTCAGAAAATAATGTTCACCTGTCCCTTTATTAAATAGTTTGTGCTCTCATTTGTATATTTACTTTTTCCTGAAATGAAAAGTATTCAGACAGTATAATTCGTACACAGTCAATGCTTCAGGATATGTAGAATGTTGTGTCATAAAAGAATTGTGAAGAATTGAAAATGTTGTGAAGAGGGAATGCTTTGTGTTTTACCACTATTTCTGAGGTATAATTTCCATAGATTTATGTATAAATACTGTTATACTTGTATGCTGGGGCCCATAGTCAGTAAAGGAACATTGTCATATAATTCCCTAACGTTTGTTTTTGTCATATCACAGTCATGCATATAATTGTAAAATGCAATAGCGGTTGGATGTCAAGTTGAAGTTACAGTGATACAAATGTTGACAACTACATGTTGAAAATATCAGTAACACAGTACTTGTATATACTATATGAATAAAAGGTACAAAATTTCCAGTACTTGTCACATCTGTTTCCTTCAGTTTTCAAACAGACCAAACAGAAAATGCAATGACAACTCTACTTTTGACATTTTTGTGGCACAAGAATTCTGTGTATATTTTCCCATAATAAGGGAAAATGACTCAGTCCAGTTGTTCCCCACTTATGTGCTAAAATTTTCATAACAGCATAGCTAAGGAACAAGTCAGGGTGTATTTAATTTCATCAAGTATCATTCAGGTTAGATGATACATTGTACTACTACTAGTATGCAGTATTGTTAATGATACATACAAGGCTTGAAATTGACAGGATGGATTTAAGTCTTACCAGTCTTATCTTTTATTGTGATGATTTGAAGACACAAAAAAAGACCAGTGAAACATACTCAACATTTCACTGCCATAGAATTTCTCTATTGACCCAGATATGTAAGATTCTTGTAATTAGTGCACAGACTACAGAAGTTCAAATTTTCTTTTGTTGGAATTGAAATCCAGTGAGTTTGATTAGTAAGGATAGTGTTTGTCAGAAAATAATGTTCACCCATCCCTTTTATTAAATAGTTTGTGCTGTCATTTGTATATTTACTTTTTCCTGAAATGAAAAGTATTCAGGCAGTATAATTCGTACAAAGTCAATGATTCAGGATATGTAGAAATGTTGTATCATAAAAAGATTGTGAAGAATTGAAAATGTTGTGAAGAGGGAATGCTTTGTGTTTTACCACTATTTCTGAGGTATAATTTCCATAGTTGAAACAGATTTATGTATAAATACTGTTATACCTGTATGCTGGGGCCCATAGTCAGTAAAGGAACATTGTCATATAAAATTATAATTCCCTAACTTTTGTTTTTGTCATATCACAGTCATGCATATAATTGTAAAATGCAATAGCGGTTGGATGTCAAGTTGAAGTTACAGTGATACAAATGTTGACAACTACATGTTGAAAATATCAGTAACACAGTACTTGTATATACTATATGAATAAAAGGTACAAAATTTCCAGTACTTGTCACATCTATTTCCTTCAGTTTTCAAACGGACCAAAATCAACAAGTTCTGCAATTGCTTAATGACAAAACGAATACAGATAGTTCTAAACATTAAAATGTCTTACATATAGCGCTATTCCTGATAAGAAAGAAGGCATGGTTATACAATGTATAGTAATAAAGGTTATGTAAGGCTCTGACCTAGCTACCCTGCGGTCGATGACCTTTGACCAAAATGCTGTAACACTCCGTAGCGAACTCAGCCAAGCATGACTACTAGCAATCAGTATTTAATAAATACAAGGCAAGTATTTGATGAAGCAGATTTTGATGGACGAAGTAATAAAATGTTTGTAGTGAGGCCACACTGACTTAATTTTATGGATGACATACGCCAGAGACCCCAAAGCTAATGCGGAAGAGTGGGGGAAAATCCGGCAAGAAATGCTGCTCAACCACAGGACTAAAGATTCGGTCCATTGTTTCCCAGGCTTGGTTCGAATTCACCTCTAGCAAGACTGTAAGAGGCAATCGTCGCCATGGCAATAATGATTTAACAAGGACGATGTGCTTCCATGCCCTGGCCATGTGCCTCCTTACCGTGGAGAGCAGACCCTCTGGCAAACATAAAATTCCGATTGACCAGGGATGCTATTGGGTCACATATGACCACAGTATAACTTATCAATCATGAATTGAAAAAAAAGATGCTATGTTACTAGTATTTAACAACCAAAAAAAAATTGGAGATGCAGGGTATCGATCCCCGTACCTCTCGCATGCTAAGCGAGCGCTCTACCATCTGAGCTACATCCCCTTCTCATGTCCAATGTTTCAAACTAAACCGTCTTTTTTGTGGCCACATAACAGGCAGCGTCACAGCAAAGTTTGAGTTGCACCTGTTACTGTACTTTGGGATAATGGTAGTTTTCACACTGGAGATGGGTGTAGAATGGTCCTTCGACGTTTAAAATTGGGAAGAGGTAAATGAAAAATCCATTCTCGTAAATTGGTAACCATTTTTGCCTGGGATGATTTTTTAGGGGTAATTTGGGTAGTCTATACCAGACTGACTACGCGTAGAATTCGGCAACAAATCGGCAAATTGGCTAGGGGAGCCAGTCCACACGTAGGCTCATGTTCCCCCAACTCTTCTGGTAGCAATTTTTTCTCCCTAAGATAGCCAGCGTAGGCGTGGACTGGCTCGCCTGGCCAATTTGCCGATCCGAATTCTACGATCCCGGTACTCCCGTGGGAAGGCCTGGTGGAGGCTAATTTGGGAAACTCACATTATAATATCGCGCACGTGTAGACAACAACCAGTACCATAGTAACACAGGCAATAACACGTTCCTGTAGACAAGCTAAGGCTTTTACGAAACAACAGTACGCTGAACACTAGTATTTACACCTACACATTTGTTTGATTGTTTTCAAACTTGTTTGCTTCACACGTTTTTTGTCTATGGGATACACCCGTTCACCTGGAACGTAGGCAAACGAAGAGGTAAGTTGATGTGATTATTTGCGAACTTGCAATTGTTTAGACTTTAGTTGCCTTTAAATTGAATTTCTGTGAATTGCCTTTTGTAGAACAATGAGAAGAACCACTCCTACTGCTCGAAGCAAATTATGTTTTGACGCTTTGTCTATCGTTACTGAACTTCGATACCATCGTAGACTTACTAGTAACCAAGCACATTAGGGGCATTTCGAAGACAAGTATACTAAATAGGACTTACAGGTTCATTTGCTTCAAATTTCATTCACCTCATACGCTTATTCTCTATATTGAGGTATACTTCGGTCAGAAAAGGTAGACCGGCTAAGTATTTGCCACTTGGTGTATGTTGGAGTGCTGGATTTTGGTTCCTTGTCGCGCTTTGTTTGCTTGCCTTTTAAAACATAATAGGATTGATATTCAATCAACAACTTTTTCATATGATGTTAACTCTTGAGGCATATTTTGACATTTATTTCATGTTCTTTATCACGACATCGATGGATCCGTCAGTGGCCCCTTCACTCCATCTGATTTCAACAGATTCACCGCACGACACAGGCCATGAGACAGGTAAACCTACATGTATGTACGAAACCCTCGTTATAGATGGAATTGACTTGGTACTTACAACAGAGATCTCACTATCTAAAGCTGTTGTATGTTGGTAGAGTCTCTGCCGTCCAAACGATTTGACAGAACAACGAATTTCGTCCATAGAAACGTAATATTTTCACACTTTGTGTGTTTTATTGTCTTGTTGGTCATACTTGTACGTTTTGTATGATATTCGAATATAAAAGATTCAATCATAGAACGCAGCGACGCCGCCAACGTAACGTAGTCCAATTATTAAAATTCTGGTGTCTTTGCGTGTCTTGGAGTCGGGTTATAGGTTATATAACACACACACACACGTGACGCGCCACTGTTTTCACTAGGGAACGGTAATAACAAAGGCCAGTTAGAAAGAAAGGTTGTCAGAAAGGCCAACGTTTGTAGGAACGGGGATGTAACATCCCAGGGCGGCATGGGAAATTAGTTACAAGGCTATATGTGATGACGAAAACAAGCCTTTCGAAAAACAACCCCTTCGAAAGTGCGTGGTTGAGCCACGCTAATGATTTTGCACCTTTACATCTATGTAGAAACTGCCATGCCCTACGGTATCTCCTACTACATGAAAAAGACAAGTCAATAGCTATGACGCCAAATAATCATTCTGACACCGTCTGAGGAGAATAAATGACAGACTGAGAAGCGGAAGACATGGTCCTTTTTCATGGTAATTTCATTTAAGAAATAGTGTAGCAGCTGTCTTATCATACATACTACTGAGGAGCTCTTTGACATTGCAGACATGACAGAATGGACAGCAGTAGCCAATACCCTCTTGCCCACGCATTAGTCTAGATTAGAAGAACGGGAAAACAGACGACATCGTGGGATCAGCTGCAATCGAAAAGACGTAATTATGAACGCTTTGTTTTGTGACGTCCTTGGTTTTACGAAGCGATATTGCAATTGAGCATGCTTACGTCATTGCATTTATAAGTGAAAAACAGTCATTGACTCCAACGGCATTCTGCTTCTCAAGGACACCACAACTCATGGCGGAATAATGAAGTACGGAGGCATCTACATTTTGGCTGTGCTGGTGGTTCTCCTCGCCACAAGCCACTGCGCTGGGATAAAGGTGGATTCTGGATCGAACTTGAACGTTACGGGTGAATCAGGTGAGGAAACGGGTGCGTTCTCCAATTCATCACAGCGTAATGACAACACTGCCAGTTCCTTTAGAAGATGTCAATTCGACAACAGGTCAACCTTAGTAGGAGATGTCACTCCATACGTCGATGAATGTCTGCACAAGGAGCCCCCAACGTCCTTTCCTCTTCAAAAGTACGTCTCTGACGATAATTTCGTGTACATAGGCATAACTATAAGTCTTGGTGCCTGGTCAGTCGTGGCAAATAGCCTTCCGCTAGCTGCCATCATCAAGCACGAAAATCTCCACACGCCCGTCTACATCCTCATGGCTAATATGGCAGCAGGCGACGTTTTGGCCGGAACAACTTTCGTGGTGGGAGTTGGTTTGCAGCTGTACGTCGTACTAACCGAGACCGTCCCCTCCAATGCCGTGTTAAACATTCGCCTCTCGTCCCTCCTACTCTCCGGGATGTCCTCCGCCTACAGCCTGGTGGCCCTGACGACCGAGCGCTACTGGTTCATCGTGCACGGGATGAGCTACGTCAACAACGTCACCAACGGCAAGTGCAAGGTCATGATCGTTTTCGTGTGGGTGTGGTCGCTGCTGCTGGCGGTACTGCCGCACGTTGACTCGAACTGCACAGGGCGTTTTGAGGAAGGATGCGTCCCGTTAGGTGCGGGATTGTCCAAAAACTACGTGATCGTTGTCCTCGTGTTCGTTTTCATCCCGATGTCGGCAATCTTCCTTCTCAACCTGGGCATCTTCTGGTGTCTGTGGAAGCACATGAACGCCATCGCCGCGCAAGAAGCCGCTGTGGGCGCGCAGCCGAGCGTCAGCAGAAAATCCGCCATCACCATCGTCATCATCACAGTCGTGTTCCTAGTGGGATGGATGCCATTCTTCGTCGAAATTTCCCAAATGTCTACAGACATGGTTGGCGTGTATAAAACGATGATCTTCATTAGCCTAAACTCTGCTATCAACCCCGTCATCTACGGATTCCGCCTGAAGGAGGTTCGTCGCGGTGTTGCACGACTCTTCGTCAATAATCAGTAGCGGCCAGACGCCATAACTAGGAGTGGACTGGACACAAAAAAAAAGACTACAATTTCAGAAATTGTACATCTCAAGACAAGTTACAACCGAAAATCAAACACATAGGTAGATCAGAAGCAACAGCATGAAACAGCTCCACATGGAATATCTTCCCTTTTGATATTGATATATTGAAACTAAGGTAAACATGGTTTAAACAACAAGATATGGACAAGTTAGAATGTGTGCCAAAATAGACCCTGATAACTGAGATAAGTTAGGTCAATGATTACATTTACGAAGCAAAATCTACCCAGAGCGTTTTGATGGTCAGGAGAGATGGACTGAAAGGGTCAAGAACACCAGAGCAACTAATTCAACCAGGTGATAATGACAAAGCACTGAATGTCAAATTTGTCATACCTATGGTTGCCAGGCGTAAGCTTGAAGAAGAATGTAATTATCTATTTATTTGCTGCATTTGTGTAGGTCATGTAGACTGATGGTGAATATATTTTGTGGTTTTGAAGGTTAAGAAGTCTAATCGTGCACGCTATATAGTAGTATGTATATAACGTTAGCATAATGTGTGTACGTCATATTCAGAATTTCAAACTCATCTACCTACTTGAAGAAAGAATAGGCTGTTTAATTTTATGAAAGGGAATAGAAATGATGTGTCAAACAGAATTTGTCATTTTCAGAAATATATTTATGTACATGTATGCATTGTTGTTGAATGTTTTTGTAAGATGCCTATAGCTATTTATCGTAGAAAGTGAACTTTTTTGTAGAGTTATCAAAGGTGATTTGATTGGCTGGAATGGGATCATTTCAAATACTGAGGATTAATGAATGAAGACCTTTATTTTACATACATACCCACTGGGTTCAGTACAGGTCGCAACAAAAGATACATGAAATATATACAATGAATCTACAATCCTATTCTACTGCGTGAATTCGACTTCTTTTCGTTTCTTTGTGATATTGAAAATGTAGGAACAGATATGCTTTAGAAGTACATGTAAAGGTTTGTCTAAATTCATAAGGAATATAAATTTGTCTATACATGTGTATTACTTAGCTGTATGAAGTTGGGGAACATGGGTTCTATCAGTCTATACAGTTCATGAACTCCACTCTGTGTGGTTTAGGTTGAAGGATATCTTTCAATATATCCTGACTTGGGAATGTAATTGATAAAAAAAAAAGAAAACAGAAAAAAACAAACAAAATTGGTGACAATCCCTTTTCTAAAGCCAAAACTGTAAAAGTTAGAAGAAAAAAATACTGGAGATGCAGGGTATCGATCCCCGTACCTCTCGCATGCTAAGCGAGCGCTCTACCATCTGAGCTACATCCCCGACCACACAATCATACTTACTTAGCAGTCTTTGAAACAGCGGCAACAGAAAAGCTTTCATCGTTATTGGCGCGTGTTATTCTATTTAAGTGTAATAATATCTATTTCCATGGGAACTTATAATTACCAGCTTGCCTTTCAATCGAGTTTTAGAGAAATGTCATCTGCTATAACACAAATATGACTACGCCTATCAGACAGATTTATGTTTTGAATCTGCTTGTATTTCTACCAGTGCCAGTGGATTCGTCTTGTCCCTTCGCCCAGATGATTTCAATAGACTCCAGTCCAGGGCAAACATATCAGATGAAATGCTTTCACTGTAAAATGGAATGGACTTTGTAATCCCAATAGTTGCTAGGGGTATTTACCTCACTTTGAGTTGAATGCGCGTGACACAGCGGATTTAGCGTAAAAAAATCCAGACAATAACCATGATGTTACAAAATTAGGACGGGCGGGGATAGCTGTAATATGTTACAGTTGTCGTGCAATATATTCTTCTTATATATACCATGATCTGGTTAGCGCTGCATTGAGCAGACCACAGAGCAGATTTTAAAGAGGCCATAATGTCCTAGACCAAGAAGACACATCTTGGCCGCGGGTAATTGAAATACGTACTTCAAAAAAGGTAATATTACATCCACCCAGGTGGCGCAAATGTCTCATTTTCAATATTCTAAAATGGAACAGGTCGGGAAATACGAAACATCCAAAGGCATCAGCTGGTGCAAAAAATGCAATTGCAAATCTTAAAAGGAAAGATAAAAATAGTTCCACAGGTGTCAGCAGCATCATTAATTGAAAACGCCATTTATATAAGACGCCATCTTCTTTGTTTCAGATAGACTGTAGCTCACGGCGGAGCGATGATGTACAGAGGCAGCTACGTAATGGCGGTGTTGCTGGGTCTTCTCGTGACAAGTAGCAGCGTTGGAGTAAGTCCAGCTTGTTGGTCGGACTTGAACGTTACAAACCAGGTCAGTGACAAAGCCAACAATTCAACTCTACGGATCCTGAATGGTTTGTCTCTCGACAACAGCTCTGGTTTAAGAGAAGATGTAACTCCGGACGCCCCCGAATGTGTCGAACCTCCAACGTCCTTTCCTCTTCAAAAGTACGAATCTACCTGGTCTCTGTTCTTCGTAGGCGTCGCTCTTTGTCTGGGTGTCTGGTCAGCCGCGGCAAACAGCCTTCCGCTAGCTGCCATCATCAAGCATGAACAGCTCCACACGCCCGTCTACATTCTCATGGCTAATATGGCAGCAGGCGACGTTTTGACCGGCATAAGTTTCACGATCGGGAGTAGTGGGCTCATGTACGTGGCAGCAACGGATACCGTCCCGTCTGATTTCATGTTGCGTCTCCGCTCGTCATCAATCCTACTCTCCGGGATGTCCTCCGCCTACAGCCTGGTGGCCCTGACGGCTGAGCGCTACTGGTTCATCGTGCACGGGATGAGCTACGTCAACAACGTCACCAACGGCAAGTGCAAGGTTGTGATCGTTTTTGTGTGGATGTGGTCGCTGCTGCTGGCGGTAATGCCACACGTTGATTCGAACTGTACAGGACGTCGCTTTGAGGAAGGATGCGTCCCGTTAGGTTCGGGATTGTCCTCAAATATTGTAATCGTTGTCCTCGTGTTCGTTTTCATTCCGATGGCGGCAATCTTCCTTCTCAACATGGGTATCTTCTGGTGTCTGTGGAAGCACATGAAAGCCATCGCCGCGCAAGAAGCCGCTGTGGGCGCGCAGCCGAGCGTCAACAGGAAATCCGCCATCACCATCGTCATCATCACAGTCGTGTTCCTAGTGGGATGGATGCCAATCTTCGTCGAACTGGCTCGGCTTTCAACAAACTTGCTTACCGTGTATGGCATGATGATGTTCATTGTCTTGAACTCTGCTATCAATCCCATTATCTACGGATTCCGACTGAAGGAGGTTCGTCGCGGTGTTGCACGACTCTTTGTCAATAATCAGTAGCGGAGACGCCAATCTACGAGACTTGATTGTCTCTTTATCTAGTTAAGACGAGAAAGTTTGTATGGAAAATCATGTTAAATTTTTTCCTCGTAGGGCAAACATATTGTTTTTCTGGTGTGTGATTTTGCTTTCTCCTTCTTCCGCCAGTAGCCAATCAGACCTTAGGTTGGATATAAGCTGATATTGTAAATCTGTGCATTTGTTTGGAAACACAATACTATAGGGCGAGCCAAATTGTATAGTATTGTGTGAGAGAAAGTTGACAAAGGCTACGGGGAAACATATTGCTTTTTCACGAAAATATTGCTTTCCTAATGTAGAAAAATGTTGCGTTCCTAATGTAGTTTTAACTTGCAGTAACATATCTATTTTCATGTGTTGTTATTTTGCTGGAATGTTCTGTTACTAGAGAATCACCCAACTATTTCACTTTAAGAAGTTAATCTCCTCTTAGTTGAGAATCGATGAGATAAGATGTCGTTTTCGCATTAATTTTACATAAGAAGGATTCAATCGTATAGAGAATTAATGACATTGAGGCATTGCATCTCATCATTGTCGGTAAAAGATGATTTGAAATCTTCTTATGTATAGAATTGATGAGATAAAGGAGTACTTTGCGAAAATGTGTTCTCCGTAATTTCCGGCAGTGTCTTATCATGAAGTATGGTTCTGTAAATTTGAATATTTTTGTTTTTTGAGTGTAGTGGTTGCATTGGCGCAGGACTCTGATAGTTATATGCAGTTAAGGATAGTCTTGTTGTATTTTGAAGAGTAACACCGATAATTTTCGGCATGGCTAACAGTTTTTACCTATTACAGTGTACTGTTGTGCAGGTAAGACTGTAGGGGATGCGTTGGAAGTATATTAGATATCGTACAATAAATAGATAAATAAATATATATGTATATGTATAAAACGTGCCTTATTGTGACTATCTTGTGATTATAGGAATTGTTAAATTTGATACAATAAGTATGTACATTAAGGAAGCTTATCTTTGTTGGTAGTAATGACAGTACAACGCTAAACTTTCTTCCGACACAAAGGTAGTGTTGGAAGGAAGTTTAGCATATTGTGCGAACAATATTGAACATGTACATGTAGTGGACTGACTTCAATTGCATGGATTTAGTTGGATTGGATTGCAGGAAAATATCAATGGTCTCTGGCCTGTGTGGAATAGTCAGAGTATTGTGGTTCTGTTGAAAAGTATCTTACTGTATAGGAAAGTGTGAAAACACGGCTACCTTCACTGAAGCGCGAAACTACAAAATACAGGGACAAAAGCGTCTGGAAATCCTAAAATGTGCAACAGTTAAAAGTATATTGGAGATGCAGGGTATCGATCCCCGTACCTCTCGCATGCTAAGCGAGCGCTCTACCATCTGAGCTACATCCCCATTCACGTTAAGCTACCCAGAAAGCTAAGCAACTTGATAGCTATCTATGACGAGTTTGTTCGGATTACATGCACGGCAAACGTGTGGGCGAAAGACGGGCACTGTTGTACTCTTTAGAGTATCATAACATTGAAATGTGCATAACTATGTATTTATGTAAATTGGAATACAAAAAAATACCATAATGGCAAAATGTAGGCTTTCCGAAAGCTAAAACTGCACAAATAAAATAAAATAAACATCTGGAGATGCAGGGTATCGATCCCCGTACCTCTCGCATGCTAAGCGAGCGCTCTACCATCTGAGCTACATCCCCGTCCACACAAGCCATCGAAAAACCAAGCTCTTAGCTGCATTTGACGTGTGACAACAGCTGCAGGTGATGAAACTTGATCGATATTTTCGTCATATATGATGACGACTGGAACAACAATGGAACAGAGGGCGAAGGGGACATTTTAAAAATGATGTTCAAGATCGGTATCAGTACGTATACTTGACCACCGGCAATTCTATATTGAATTTGCTCCTTTTTGTTTATGTCTGTTCATGATTTTTTCAGTCTGAACAGTTTTTGGTCTAAAAGCATATCTTCGTTTGTTAATCACATATGATTAATAGCCAAACTGTTTTTTTTGCCCAATCCGTCTCAAGATGGATGACCATTTCTTTGGCCACGTGACTTCGTAATGGTTATGGTGCACAAAACATTGATACTAGTATTCCATATCACATTGACAACACAATACAAAAAGAACGAAAACAAAAACCAATACATCAATTTGCTGCTCGGTTTTATCTTTTCATCTTAAATTTTAGCTGATATCTTGCTTAAATCTTTTTCGAATTGATGAATCAGGCATGTGAAATAAAAAGCCAGCAATTCCATTTTCAAACTCCATATTATATTGCCTTTGATGTAAAGATGGTTAGATCAGCACGAATACACACTTGGAACAATGCATGATGCTTATCATGGGAGCAAAGTTTAAGTGGACCAAGCTGGGTTGTTTACTGGCTATTCTAATCTTTGGACGAAGCCGTGCGGCAGTGTACGTGTTACAGAAGCTGTGCACTATGATGGCAACGGCAGCCTCTGTTCTGGCCATTCTGGTCTTCACGAGTTCCCAAGCCTTTGGCCATGAGAATGTAGCTAAAGTATTTGTCTCGAACGCCCTGGAAGATGCAGAGAAAGTATGGCTAGAAGAGAGTGAGGATGGTCCCGATAATTCGAACGACGTGCTGCCGTCCAAAGGTCGTCAGCAGGCCGCTTCATGGACGGCGGCGGATCTCGAGCCTGACCGCCCGGCACCACCGTTTAAGCTCTGGACTCTGGACGGCGTCCTCACCGACGATGATCTGAAGGGTAACCCCGTCATCTTCCACGGTTATAACAGCCACTCAGGCTTCCTGGAGTGCCTGTGGACGTCCAACGCGTCACGGGTGTCGCTGATTGACAGGACGCCCAACAACACGCACTACGTCTTCATGACGAGGTCAGAGAACGCCTACGAAGACGCACGCTGGATGAAAGGGCTCATGGAGGCAGCCGCTCAGCTAAGCACCAGGTAGGGAAGTGATATCGATGGAACGTCAAGCGCGAACCTGAGTAGATGAGACATGAAAAGATACAAAAGACCTGCAATAAGACAATGGACATTGGCAAATACATGTCAACCTCAAGATATACCATACGTCATCCAACACATTCCTGAACAGTTCGTCATCGGGACCAACCGGGATGTAGCTCAGATGGTAGAGCGCTCGCTTAGCATGCGAGAGGTACGGGGATCGATACCCTGCATCTCCAGTATATGTTTTTTCTTTCAATAACTTTTACAATATGTTATCTCTGAAAAAACGATTCCTACAATACGTTTATGAAGATTAGACATTAACCTCTACAATTGGATTTGGAAATTACTTCCAGACGTTTCGAGTGATATCCATCACTCTTCTTTTATTTAGCGTCACTAGAATCAACTACATGCAGTTAGAATGCTACACTCCAAACATGTCTAACATTTGACCGCACCTTTGTCCAGGCCAGACGGTGAGAAGAAGGCCCTGATGTCCCGCCTACACTACGTGGTGACCCCGGTACACCAGCTGGGGAACTGGATGCCTGCCCTGATGAACAGGTGGAGCTGTGAGGACCACGGGTGTGGCCTGCCGCAGGTTCTTTTCACATCATCAGGTTAACAGCAATCATTGTCATTAGTTTTGTTGAAACATTTTCTGTATCTGTATCTGTAATACACCAGCACTGTCTTTAATGAACCATGGAGTAATGTATAGCCACCTGTTATAAAAACGCCATGGGCCTACTACATTTTCTGGAACTTTCCCCTCCTAACTTTTATACATATTTGCAACTGATGAAGGTCACACCTCCTCACAAAGGAAAAACACACGTGGCAACCATCCGTCTAACGCAGTCAGTTCTACATAGTTTGAAAAGGAATATTAGGTTGCGTTTGACTACATGTGCTTAAGGAAAGGCCATTTGCCATTAAACAATCTTAATCCACTATTTTGTCCTCACAGTGTCTCCACTGCCCCTCGTCCTCAAACGACTGGACGCGCGCTATGATTGGCTGATGGGATCCTTCCCAGCGGCCTCCACGAGACTTGCTGACGGAGGAAACGGTTGCGCAGGCGCACCTGCTGTGGAAAACTCCATCGCATGGGTGTCTGCCGCGGGCAACTGTTCTTTCTTCACTAAGGTTGGTCTGCGTTTACTAAGCTAACAAAGTAAAGTAATGTGAGTCTCCATGGTTAAAACACTAGATACCTGGTTGACCTTTTCAACGACAAAGTTTTAGCGCCGCCAATAAGCACTTAAACAAATACGCATATATGTTAAAAGCGGGTTTGTAACTCTTATAGTAAGTACTATGCATCTTTTATTGGATTGATTAGGAATGATACTACATTTCAGTCAATGAAGGCTGCTGCTCCATGCTGTGTCTTACAACAACGTAATAAACATGTTCATTAATTCATTCAAGTAAACTGATCGAGCTCGAGGTGGAAAGAGCTAGCAATCACAGAAGAATGATTTCAACATGTGTTGAAAAACTGCAGTATAGTGACTATATTACAGCTTTTCATGTACACAATCGAAAAACAAATAATTTTCTCCCCTGTAGGTTAGTAACATGATGAATTCGAAGGCGCTTGGTGTGATAGTATACGCACCGCCCGGGACCCCCCTCCAGGACATGAACTGTGAGGGGGACGAGTGCGGCCACCCCCTCAACATCCGGGCAACCATGGTGCACTGGGATGTCAACATACAGGACGCACTCAAGTAAGCTATGGGTTAAGGGTCCGTCACAACGTTAACTGTGCGTATTTCATAAGTCCGAATCATCGAAGTTGCGTATGGCCAGTTTTTTTTAGCTCATGCAAAGTTTGAGGGCGACGAAGCAGTTTTTTAATCAGATAACCAGACTGAACAGCGGTTGTTCAAAGTAAAGGATAAATTCTTCCCACAATCTTTACTTAAACCAATAAGATATCAATACACAACATAGATAAACGAACTTGATTGACTGGTCCTTCAAGTTTTTTTAATACTTCTTTACAACATTGTAATTAATTTCCATGTCTTAATGTATATCCAAGGTAACTTTATTTTAGCAAACGGGTTGCAATGGATTTATGTAAAACCACAACAAACTTGCAAATAGGACTACACTCGAACAGATTGAAGCTAAATGCTACTTATCACGATTTTTTTGTTTACCGCAGAAACGGCGCCGTCAACGTAACATTTCAGACGACCCCATCGGACAACTTTTACTTCGCTATCGACACCCAGGGCAAGCTGGCCGAGATAGGCTGGCTTCTTTATCCATCATTCCTCTTCTTTACATGGCAGGCACAATGGTACGTGCTACATAGTCTCGAAAACCAGGACCCGTAGGATGCTTTTAGTCTTGTTTATCTGTGCACTAGGTTTGTGCAAAGTTGATGAGTGTTAGAGCGCCTTGTTTTGAGGCTAACCATCGGCAGATGACATCGGTACAAATCTGAATGTGTCTGCGTCTATGACTACTGTCAAAGAACTAAAACTGTTTCATTCAAATGGATGTTTTACATTGTACGAGTTCTATGGATACTAACTATTACCATTCACATAAGTACACATGCAAGTATACAGACCGTTAAATAAACTTTTTTTTTTCAAATTTGAAAGGTTTAACTACAAGACGGACCTGTATCACAACCTTGCAAGTGAGGCAAAGGTCATCAACGTGTTTAACCGCACCGTCATGCAGGGAGACAAGGGTGTGGTGGCCACTGTCAAGCTGCCTTCAGTAAAAGGTTTGACCGTTTGTGTCCAAAAATTAATCTAAAGGTACAAGCAAATGAACGAAGTCGGCATAGGATCTCTATGCCGACTTCGCTCATTTGCCAGCTTTTGAAATGCCATAGTAATTATCAGTCCACGCGATATAAGGAGGTCTCACACAGCTTTTGAAGTTCAAACAATAGCATTGTTGTTGTTGGATGCTAAGAAGTAAAATGCACGGAAACTATTTTTTTCACAAAAGTGTTCAGTAATGCGAAAAGTATTGGGATCGATTGGGATCGGGGTTGCATGTTTTACTGTTATGGGGAATTTTATGATGTTTGTTTTACAACTGTAGGTTGGATTTCCCAATCGTAATGTAATATGTAGACATAATCGAACAAAAATGGCGGAATAAATGGCACGACTGGTTTATTTTCGATACTTGCAACAGATAAGGGGATGTAGCTCAGATGGTAGAGCGCTCGCTTAGCATGCGAGAGGTACGGGGATCGATACCCTGCATCTCCAATATGTTTTGTCTCATTGACTTATTTTGCAGTTTCTTATGAACATTTTCTTATAAGCATTGACGTTTATAGATTTCATATTTATTTTTGTTTCTTTCTAAGTGCAGACAGTTAGTTATTTTTTTATCATTGCCATTATATTATCATTCAGAATCGATTCCAAAAAAAAAACAGGACCGTGGGCTTGTGATTTTGACAAAGTTTACGCTGTCTGCTGCAACACTGGGCAATATGACCGTATACAAATTGCCACCTCTATATCTAGCCGTCAAATGTTCATATTGCAAAGCATACCATACCATACCGTGACTGTATCAGTACACGTTTCGGCAACACAACATCTCCCTCCAAAAACAATTAACAATCTACGACTTTCCATTGGTCAGAAATGTTGGAGTATTCCAACGTGGAGCTGGACATGTCCCTGTCCTGCCCGGGTACGAGAGACGACACGTGCCCCCACTGGGACCACACCATCCAGCTGTACGTGTGCTGTGACGAGGGGCACCCGCTCTGTGGCATGGAGCTGGGCCGCTGGATCACGTCATTTAGAAGGTAAAAAAAACAGTCAATTAATCTGTGATATGAAACTTTACCGATACCGTTACACCTTTTCTTTGTGAGCAAAAACGTATATGTTTAGCTGATCCCTGCTCACATACCAAATATCATAGAGACCCTTCCACAGCTTCTCGAGTAATCGGGATACAACACACCCGTTATATTCCCACTCGTGCAAGTTTTGAGATTCATGTATTTATAGGCCTATCGTGATGCTGTAAAAATGCATCCGCCCATGAGGCGTCGCCAAAGAAAATGCACACAAAAATAAGCCCATCAGAAAACGCAAACTTCCTAGACTTAACGGAGGTGAATGTTGCACAGAAGTACACCGGTGATTGATATCCAAACTATCCTTATACATGTATATTTATGAAAGGTTCGTTATACACAACCGCTATCATTCTACATGTACCAAATGGAGCGTTTCAGGGCTAACTGCTAGGTGGCGCTGCATTAGGAAGAATGTTGTCCCAAACGTGATTGAGTTTGAATTGACTCTCACCATTGTTCATTACTAGTATACTAGACCTTGTACCCTTTCGTATTTCCCTACGCGTTGATCAATCCCGTTCTGTGTTCAAAAATTTCCTATGTACATGTATTACTAAGGACTTATGTGTAGATGTTTCCTATGTATAATTCATGCGCTTCTGTAAATCGTTTTTTTTTTCTCTCAGGCGTATCGGGAGATGGCTGACACCGATCACGCCCCTCCTCCCACTCTTCACGTCTAACGTGTGCACCTTCACCATGAAGACTGTACCCTGGGCCATGCCGTGGGTTCCCAGTCTCAACGTGCGCTTCAGCGGGCTCATGGGGAAACAAGGTGACACTTTCTTCCAGCTATTTAAAGTATCATTGTCATTATTCCGTACATTAGAAGAATCAATGTCTTTTATCCCAACTATTAGTTTTTATCCCAACTATTCAAAATATAATTGCTCCAAGTATTCGTAGTATCGTTTATCTCACACTCATGTTTTTTTATCCCACACATTCGAAAAATTGTTGTCTTTGTCCAAGATATTCCAAGTATCATTGCTATTTTCCAAAATATTTGAAGTATCTTTGTCATTATTTCAAATATTCCAAGTATCATTGTTATTTCCAGAAATATCTGATGAATGTATTTTTGTATTTATAAAAAATATTCGAAGTTTTCATTCCTTTTCTTTATCCCGACTTTTAAGTATCGTAATTTGTTTCATCCGAAATACTAAGTTTCAGTGGATTTAGTAGGATATATATATATATATATAATAAAGTAAAATCATCGATCATGGTATATTTGTAAATAATACTTTATCTACAGTGTAGAAATATTTTTATATTTCAATCAATCAAGTCGACAACATGTAACTTTCAAATCAAAGGAAAGGATTGTCACGAATGATGGACACAAGCTTAAGATATAACAATGAATTATGCTCAGGAACAGACAATGAGTGATTTATTTTCATTGCTCGAGGCAGACAAGGGGATGTAGCTCAGATGGTAGAGCGCTCGCTTAGCATGCGAGAGGTACGGGGATCGATACCCTGCATCTCCAATATGTTTTATCTGTCTTTTATCTAATCTTTTTGGCCTTGTTATTTCACGCTACATTTCCCGTTGCGACGTTTTTTCCTTTCTGAGTCTTGTAGAAGTTGTTATATGATATCGCCAGACGCAGAACTAACCTTGTTTCCAATATTTAGAACTTTTAAAGGCATACATCAACTTTAAGGTCTGTCTATAAAAAACACCATTCCATGTTTGTCTTTAATTATGGACAATTTTTCGGTCACATTTCAAGTTTTCGGATATTGCCAATAGAAGTGCTAATGGTCAACTGTGTAAACCTGCCACACAACAGAACTGCACTGCACTATGTCCCTGGCTTTTCTCTTTATTTGTTTTGCAATGTTTGTATTCCAAGATAACAAGCGTAACATTCATAAACATTCAATAATCTTTAACGAAATACCTTTTACTGCTCCCCTATGCCCTGTGTGTTCTTTAAGAATGGAATCACCCAAACTCGGATATCTATTAACAGTAACTGACGTAACAAGAAACGTAATACGACCTTGGGCAAAGGATCGTGATACTATGTCAACATTCTTGGGCATAATCAAACAAATGGCGGAACAACTGGAATGACTGGTTTATTTTCGGCCCCCGTGCCAGACAAGGGGATGTAGCTCAGATGGTAGAGCGCTCGCTTAGCATGCGAGAGGTACGGGGATCGATACCCCGCATCTCCAGTGAATTTTTTTTGTCACAAATTTATCATTAGTTTTTTTCCCAAGTCCAGACAATGTATTGCTCTCATCACTGTCCTTGAAGGGTATTTAAGAATCTATTTTGTATAATCAATGTACAAGTGCCCCCACAAATAGTAAGTAAGGGCAATTACCTACTCAGGGTGACATATTTTTTAATAAAAAAAGAAAAGTTAGTTTAAGGTGTACGCGGCTATGTATAGATTATGTAAATGTAAATTCATTTGCATAATTTATGATCAATTGGAAACATGGAATTCAACCAAATCAAAGGACTTCTACATATACAATGTATGTAGTTTTGCTTAGATAAAACACATAATGCTAATTACGGCTTTATTTGCATGATCAATGAGACAAGATAAAACAATCTACAATGGAGCAAAATATTTAATGGGGGTATGACGTTTCCAAACCCGCGTTCAGATGTAGATGGCAGGACCAATGATTATTTTTATTGATTATCATTGTTTTTTTGTTTCTTGTAGGCCACCATAGCGCCAACACACAGCCCTACTCCATCATTCCCCTGTTCCGCGGAGGAACGTTCAACAAGACGTACAACACGAAGTACAAGCCCCAACAGTTCGTCGTACCAAAGGGAGCAACACAGGTCAAGGACCTTTCATAGCCAATTTCTTACATATACAATTAAAATTTATGGGAATTTTGGCGAATCCAGCCCTATTTATTATCATTATTTTTTTAAATCAGGGGTTCAAAAGTTTTTTTTCTTAATTACAATACGACCTTCAGGGAAAGCTTTAGAATTATCCTCTTTTGGGCAAAGAGATTCTAGTAGTCTGTTTCTTCTTTGTCTATTATTTTTTATATTCATAGAATTACAAGCTAACCTTTGATGAGTGTGTGCTTTATTTCTTTATCCTAGAAAGGTATGTAATAGGAATTTAAGTAATTACACTAGCAAAAGTGATCAGGGCAGGTTTTTCTAAAGTATAAGACTAACAACCCTAACGATCGGACAAAGAGGTACCACTGCGTGTAATACATGTATCATATTTCACAGGTGAAAGTTGTGTCTGTCATCACCGGACACGGAAGTGACGAGAACGGGTGTGGAGAGTTCTGTGTGACGTCACATCACTTTGTCGTCAATAATCACACCAACGTTAGGGTCTTCAAGATAGCTGGTATGAACATTTTCTTTTGAATGTCGAAAATTAGACCCTCCCCAAACCTAGCAATAGCATCATGATGAAATCTACATCCCAAATGTTGCTGCAATTCACAATGATGCAATGATGTTCAGATCTATCTTTTTTATTTTTAAGATATCTTTGTAATTGTCTTACATAGGAACGCCTCTTGGATGTGCAGACCGCGTGCCGGAGGGTGTGACGCCTAACGAACACGGCACGTAGCTGTACGGACGGGACGGGTGGTGTGATGGACAGGAGGTTGGTTGTTCTTTCTCACGTTTAAATTATTCTATACATTTCTATGATATGTAATGCTGCAATCACATTCCAATGGAAGCGTACATTTAGCCAATCTAGGCTGTGGGTTGGATCTGAAAATAAGGGGACACTGCAAATGAAATTATACTAATAATACTACAGTCACCTTTCAAAACCGATGGTGCGGCAAGTCAAAAATCCCAACAATCACAATCACTGGAAGTGGCAGCCCCCACCCCCCGCCCCCCCAAAAAATAGCCCATAAACTCATCAGTTTGTAAATGTAACTGCATTATTTGTTATGAGCAAGTTGGCACCAACACTGTACAAATGCAAATACAGGCAAAAACATGTATATTGTTACATGTACACCTGTATAATGTTTTTCCCCTTTTACTTTTCTCTTCTAGATCAACCCATGGGTGGTGGATGTGACAAGTCAGGTGTCCTTCACCAAACCCAACAATGTCAGTTACTATGGCTGGTACAACGGTGGTGACCCCAACCCACAACAGAACCCAGGCTACATCATCATGTACTCCTATCTGGTCTTCTATAGGGACATGTGATGATTGTTGATGACCCACACAACCCGTAACAGAACCCAGGCTACATCATCATGTACTCCTATCTGGTCTTCTATAGGGATATGTGATGATTGTTGATGACCCACACAACCCACACAGAACCCAGGATACATCATCATGTACTCCTATCTAGTCTTCTAGTTCTATAGGGACATGTGACGATTGTTAACGGCCCACGAAATCCACAAGCTATATCATCACCTAATCTTCTACAAGAGCATGTGATTATTAATGAAGAAAGCAATGCAACTGCATCATATCATAACATAAAGATATGATGATATCAAAACCCAGAATCTATCACATGTGCTACACTGTAATTCTTGAAGTGGTAATGACCACTGATCCACAGCAAAACAGCCATAGATGACTAATTAAACAAGTCTGTAGTGGGATATTTCTTTCTTTTAAATAAATCTTGACCAATTCCATACAGATGCCATTGGCAGTGTTTAACTGATGATTGATAGATTTATTCCATTGTTAAATGTGTGGAAGGCAACTTGTAATAGTATTTTTCTCCATGATACCAATGGTAAGTAATAAACAAACAATAACTGGAATAAGCAAATCTGTTATTTCATCTGACAAGGCTCTTACATAAATGTTACAATATGTAACAAAACTTAACCATGGCAAGCCATGTGGCTGTCCTTGGTGCTGATCTGTCATCACCTAGGAGGTTGTACTTTGGGTGTATCTTTCTTCATACCTAGAAAGAAGTACATGAACCAGTATTTCATTGCAATAACATCTATGTTAACATTCATCTACATACTCAAGGATTGGACCTTTTTGCATTACTTATCCCTACCAACACATAAATACACTAGCTCCCCTCCTAACTATTTGAAATATGACATGATGGACAGAAATTAGACACCAGGTCTATACCACAGTCCTTGGTGAAGCAAAGGTCATGCTGTAAGAAAAAGGGAACTGGAAATAACTTGTGAATATAATTTTTCCTCTTTGTTTTCAATTCTCTTAAATTGATGGCATTGATACATAAAGATACTACTATACTTTTATTATCAACACTGAATTTCAACTTAAAAAGATGTCTAAGTTTCTGCATACTGTGACATTATTCAACTGTCTGCTATCTCTTCTTGTCATCTTCAATAAGGTCTTGTAGTTCCTCAGATATTGGCTTGGTGGTTTCTTGTTGAAGCTCAAACAATTGTCCTAGCTGCTCATCTGTGAAGTTTTCAATCTTCTCTGGGGGAAGACTCTCCCCAACAGGGGCAGCCTCATCCTTAGCTAGCTGTTCCTGTAACATCTTTGCATAGTTCTGGGGGAAAAAAGATAAGAAATTTCAATTACATTTGGGGTATGATATTTCATCCATGTTTACCCGAAGTATTGCTATGTACTTGTAGATGGCAGGCTAGTCCATTGCTCACTTCCTGTCACTCTATCATATGGTGAACGCAACAAGAATATGGAAAATATATACCTACAAAAACATAAACAAAGAGACCAAAAGCAATACATCCCTGTTGACTAGAAAGTTTCATTGACCTCATGACCTGGAATGTCTGTCATACAAGGTTGATGAATTACTCAACTCAGACCTTTGCTTCCAGTCACTCTGAGTTGAACGAGACTAGCACAAGGAAAATTCAAATTGCAGAAACACAGACACACAAGAACAGTACCTAATGTTTCATAAAGGCAATAAATGAAATGTTACCTTCCATTCTCTCATGAATGTTTGGACCTCGGCTGCCCCGGCTTTCTTGTGTCTGTGAAACTCGTCCTTGGTGTACTGATCCCCGATGGCTCGGAAGTGTGTGGGGAGGCGGCGGTGCAGGCGGAGGATCTGCCGGTACAGGGTTTGAACCTCTCGAACGTGTCGGACTGACGACATCGTGAGCTGTGGATCCAATCTCTAGGAACAAGATTTGCAAGTGAAGTACCTATGACTTCTGAATGTGCATTATATCTAAAGTAAAGAAAAAGATCACACAGAGTTCTTCAGGCACCAGCTTGATGGTAACACCAATTAATCTTTGGCCAGGAGCTAGGAGCAAGTTACATATGAATAGAGTAGAGAAGAAAATTCAAGAATCTAAGCTAAGGCCGAACAAAAGAATTCGTGTTAGACTACAACATGTAAACGAAAAAACGATAAATAAACTGCCCTAGAACACATAATTTATTGGCGCCATAAATTTAAAAGTTTACATATCATCAAGGACATTATATCTCATATATAAACGACAAACACACACACTGTACACATTCTAAACGACAAACACACACACACACAGTGACACACACACACAAATTCATGCTGAGGAAGGTTGACATTTTCTAGATATTCCAGCAAATCTACACACTTCTAAACGCTAGGAACATACCTGCCCTTCAGAGAAGACCCTTTTCCCGAATCTAAAGAAGAATGGACCTTCAAGAACAAACTACAGAGGTGTAAAATTGGGAGAATTTGTGGAGGACAGTGAGCACATTTTACGCAATCAACAAGAGTTCAGAGGTCACATTCAGAATATTCCAAAGTTATATGTAGGGAATTTGATTATGTTTTTAAGAAAAAGATGTCATGACTTAAAAAGACATTAAAGCCATAAAATATGTATATCTGATATATGTATAAGTCAATGCTATGATATTTAAGATATCAGAATGGAAATATCAAGAAGATATTCAATTCAGGTTTTATCCTATTTCTAAAGTGGAAGAGTCCTTAGCCCCCGCCATCTTGATTCCGGTCTGACAACTAGAAAGAAATTTTCGTCCGCTTTTTCTCGCCAACGGTCTGTGACTTGAACGTTTGGTAGTTGTCACAAGTACAAGTAAGTAGAAAAGCGTCATATGTCTCTCACAATTGTCGGAATCTACTGACAGATTTCTTGTAGTCTTCGAAGAAAATATACGCCCTAAATTATAGAGGGGGGGGGGGGCAAATCTATGACATCACCGTTCATGTCAAGTATTTTAGTACATTGCACAAAGTTAGAGATAGAGTTGACAACTGACGATCTATTTAAAGGCTCCTAAACCCCCTTTGAAGCCGGGGTAACTGTACAGCCCTTGACAGATTCATAACGTTAAAAGAATAGGTTTACAATCACGACAAACTTGCACTCTAAAAACTGGGAGTGGCAAGAAGCACTTACACTTATCTTTATATATCACGGATTTGATGAGTGTCATGACTTAAGTGCAAAAGCCAAGGTGTCATAATTATTTCCCATATTTTTTACATTGCAAATGTATTGTTGACATCTTGTTTTAACTCGGGTATTGTATGGAACTTGAATGTGCCAGAAGAACTCTAGTCTACTCTACTCTGCTGTATTATATTTTGTGAAATTAGACTCATTCACTTGACAAGACTGAATGATCTCAGATGAAGTGTCACAGAGTTTGCATGTTGTTAGAACTGGCCACAAATTTTGAATCCCAGGATGGCAGACCGCAAGGCCGAACTGGAGCGGAAAAAGGCGCGTCTGGCGCAGATCCGTGAGGAGAAGAAGCGGAAGGAGGAAGAGCGAAAACGACGAGAGGTGAGAACGCTTCTGTATCTGACATACCAAACAGTATATACGTAGTAGCTTGTTATAAGCCTTCTCACACTAGTTAACACGCATGCGTGGGTGAAAGGAACTCTGGGTAATATGTCAAAGTTGAAGGCACACAGACGTAAACAGTCTCGTCCCTACCATTCTTTCAATTTGCATAACAATGTCAGAACGTAATGGCGCCTGCAAAATGGCGGAATGTTGATTTTCTATGTGCCTTCAACTTTGACATATTACCCAGAGTTCCTTTCACCCGACGCATGCATGGTAACCAGTGTGAGAAGGCTTATTGATGATTTGGTTTAATTGATGCCTGTAACGTATATCTAAAACATGAATCATACATTTCATAATACTATATGTAATACTAATAGCAATTGCCAGTAAACAGCTGATGTAAAAGAACATCAGCTTTGAGTTAGAAATAATCTAATTATGTTGGAAAGACTGGGCTTCTCCTGATATCGTTATATGGTACCCTATGAATAAATCATGATCTCTGCTTATGCATACCATGGTTACAGTAAGAAAATAACCCATCATCTACTAGTAGTTGAATTAGACCTTTTACAGTTTTATCTCTCTTTTGTTCTTATAATTAGTTATTTCTCAATACTAGTATGACTTCTTCTATAGTAGTTCTATAGTACAAGTATTTATGAGGGTCTTCCAGCAAAATTATTTTGACTTTTTCATAACAGCCTTGAACTGAAGAGTACATGTCTTCTATAACATTGTTTTAATGTTTAAAAAAAAAAGAATACAAAGCTAACAAACTGAAATAAAGTCAAATTTGTTATTTTGCAATGACCCCACCACTCATCAATAAATCATATTCTGTAATGAAATTTTAGAAAAAGAGTTTGTTTTATGAAATCCCTAGTAATGTCTTCTAATCTTTCTATCTACGATAAAAAATAGAAAAAGACTATCTCATAGATGTTCTATGTTCTACCCTCAGGCAGAGGAAGCTGCTAAGGCAAGCAAGAAAGGTCCAGATCCTTCAGAAATTGAACGGAAGCGGATTGAGACAGAGCAACTGTTGAAGGACATCGGTATAGAAGAACAAAAGCGAGCTCAAGGTTTGTGTTCAGGATAACAGTGGGGAAAAGTTGTATATTTTGGTATATTGCTTTTTCAATGATGTAAATTCAGTTAGTTTTTCAGGCACTTATTTTACGATAGAATTTGGAATAAAGTTTGTGCTTTGCCGTAAGTCATGTCGCCATGTTGAAACAATTATGCATTAATATATACAAATTGGAAACACATATTTGCGGTGTCATGAATTTGCAGTGAAGCAGTCACCATGTAAATCTCAAAGATAAAACCGCTGCAATAACAATATTTGCAGTACATTATATTGTACAGTACAATTTCAGTATAGTTTTGATATGCTAGGTAGTGCATGCAGGGTGTGCTGATATAGTTATATCCCACCCTAGCATTTGAGATAGTCTATTTTGATGTATTTTGCTCACAATGTATTATTATCCTCTGTAGCTGCTGTTCCCTCAATGGTTGCAGCTGAGCCCCCGGGTGTCACACAGAAAAAGGCACCCCCAAGTGCTGATGATCGACCACTACCAACACTGTAGGTATCCCAGTGTAACAGTGCAGAATGTACCCCACATTGATTTTGGGCCTCCTGATGGTTTCCCTTGGTACTGCAGCTGCAATTATTTTAGCACTTCATTGGTCCTGGACGTACTGTGGTGTTGAAAGTAGGTTGAAAGTATTTGGTCCTCCTAGCTGGTTGCTGTGGATCTGCATGTCATTTTCTTAAAAATTAAGTTGCTGTGTGTGGTGTTCTTTGCAGGGCTAGAAAATCGCTGAAGCTGAGCCTGACTGACACCTCGGTGATCAACATCCCGCCACGGGAGAAGGTTGCCTACAGCAAAGAGACACAGACCATTGTGGAAGTGCAGGAAAAAGAAGGTATTAAGTAGTTCCTTATCATTAGAATATGTTCTTCTTGTTTTGTAGTTTGATTGGAAAATAGATTGATTGATTACTAGTAATCAGTCAGTCTGCAGAAAGTTTGAGAGAATCAATTGGGCAAAGATAAAATGAAGGGATGAATTTTAGTTATTATTAAGGAAAGATGGAATTTTGCTGTCATTACTAGACTCTAGTTTGATATAAGAACAAAATGTAATAAAAGGTAACATAGTACAATACTAAACTTTCTGGTCATTATTAAAGCTGAAAAACGCAACAGTAGTTGTTGAAAATTTGATCCATGTATACCTTTGTGTTGGAAGAAAGTTTATTGTACTTCAAAGGTCTTTATTAGCAATGACGGTTGAAAACTTTATACTTATATACTGAGAAAAATGAAATCATCTAAATCATTCACAGCTTCTATAGTAAGATCTCATCCTGTCATGCAGTTCCAATGAACAAAATGCAACCAACTTTGTCAAAAGAACAAATAGAACAGAACGATAGGTGCTGTTGTCATCTTAAGGTAATGATTTTATTTTCTGATGGTTACAGAATCAGAAGAGGAGATAGAGCCACCCCCAGAGGTAGTGGAACCTCCTCCTGACAAGAAGGAAGAAGAGGAGAAAGAGGAAGAAGGTAGTGTACCATGCTATGAATTTACTATCACGACTGCTTTTTCCCATTTCCTACATCATGTACCAATATGGTTTGTATGATGCTGCACATTGATGAGAGGTGGATTGTCTTGCTAAGTATGTGTCTTTTCCGATTGGTTAAGCCAGTGGACAGGGGATCATAAGCTCACGGGTTTGATAGCTAGCATACTTGGCTAGTTGTTACGTCTTTGGAAACTTAAGGCTTAGCAGGTATAATGACATTCCTCACTCCATCCTGGTGTAGATGGGTAAGTGACTTCTTTTGGGTAGGTAACTTCTTAGGCAATAGGAGGAAAGGGATGGGCCCCTTCTCCCAATATTGAGCCCACCCTTCAGGTCACACCTTCAGGTCATGTTACGTGGTGACCATTAAGGAAACCAAAAACCAAATAAAAAATCTGCCCCTACAGACTCAAAGAAGCTATGGAACCTTAACCTTAACCTCTACCTTTTACCTTAATATGGACTTGTCGAGACAAAATTTGATCATCGTGTTGACCATCTGTCCATCTCCAGCCCAGAGACCGCGAGAGTTGACAGAAGAGGAGAAACAGCAGATCGTCCTGTCTGATGACTTCCAAACCTTCATCAACAACACCTCCCGCGTCATGGAACGTGCCCTGGCCGAGGACATGGACATCTTCTACGACTACGGTGGCCAGGATTTAGAGGAAAGGGAGGGGTAAGTAGTATACTGTTCTTCGTTCTGTGATTGAAATATTCCCAGTTACTTCATAGACTTAGACTTTAATGTTGGGAAAGAAACAGGAGAAAGGAATGTGTGAACTAAGTTTAAAAGGTGTCATTGTGGTTTGGGTTGTTGACTTAGAGTTGAGAGCTTCTGGGTTTGATTCTCTGCTAGGCCCCAATGTTATTCCCTTTGGAAAGGCACATTAACATCACTTGACTCGTGTGAAAACGAGCTGTATGCAGCTGTGGCTAGGGATGTCCTCTTGGATGGGACACAAACCTGGAGGTCCCTTCACTGCACGAAATCAATAATTTCCAGGTGTTTCAAGGGACTTACACACCTGTGAAATGTTCTGTGTCCTGGCTGTGTACATGACTTTCCTGGTTCGGCGTGTAATGTCCTTGTTTTTTTCTTACATACCTGGACTCGCGCTTGTACAGGAATTTCTAGGACCCTTACACCAGACGTGTAGGGGAAATAGGCAGACAAAGGCTTGGCGGCGCCTATTCTCAAAGTCAAGCTTGGGTCGCGGGTTTACTGTTTACGGCAACTACTACCCCTGCAACCCAGCCTAGGCTATGCTTGGACAATTAATAAGCAATGAGGTTTACATTTTAAACACAAAATAAGGGGGAGTGTCGGGGGGTATTGAATGGTTGGTATGTCTACCCGTGACATCGTCTGACAGAACAAAGTGGAACAAAATACAGTCTATTGTTACAATCACGTCAAGGAGGTTGTTTGAGCTGCCTGATTACCCGTATTTCACTTCACAGTAGTAGTTCACAGCTCTTTGTGTCTGTGCCCATGCAAATTCTTCAGAAAAAGCCAATAGAATTTCTCCTCGCACAATTATAGGGTCAAACCTTCGGCCAATCAACGTGCCAGTCACAATTTTCAAATTCTTCAGTTGAGTTGGTATTGTGAATTCCGCGTCTTTGCGTGTGGATGTGCGTTCTTGCTGTCCAAGTGTGTCTATATACCAGGGTGCGTTATCTGATGGTACCGAGGAACATTGGTCATTATTTTACATCAGCAAGGAGTTTCTACTCAAGATCGCGGAACAGGACGACAGGACGTCAGCTGCAACTAATAATAACAGGACCACCGTCGGGCCAAAGTTCTCTCCCATGGCTTCAAGGATCAAGGAACTTCCGTATACAACTGTATCGATGATATTGCAGTCGGCATTTGACTTTGCTTTCGACGGAAATAGTGCGGAGGAATATCGAAACGGCTCTCATGTTTGGGTAGCGACTACACCACCCTCATCTAGGAACGACAACTGCATCACCTAGACTCCCTTGCAGTGTTCGGAACGAGGCTGTTTTTTTTGTGTGTGTGTGTGGGGGGGGGTTGGGGCGTTGTTCCGCGATTTTCAACGTTGACTAGTCGACTATGTTCTTTTGTTTCGGGTAAGGGAGTTTGCCGTGGAAGGGAGTTTGCTGTGGAACTGAGTTTGCCGTGATACTGATAGCGAGTCTTTGGCCCGTCCGAAGACTCGCTATCACGGCAAACTCCCTTCCACAGCAAACTCCCTTCCACGGCAAACTCCCTTTCCCGGCACAAGAGAACATAGTCAACGTTGAAAGTCGCGGACCAACGCCCCCCCCCCCCCCCCCAAAAAAAACCCAGCCCCGTTCCAAAGACTGCAAGGGAGTCTATGTACTACCCTGCATGCCGTCAAGAAGTGCATACTAGTAGCCTACGAAGACTAGAAGACGACAAGAGACCAGCCGGCATTCTATGACATACAAAAGGCACTCGCGACTTCAACCTATCATACACACGAACAAACACTAATAAAAATTGTTTTGTTTCAATATGAATAAATATATGGTGCTATTACAGAATAAGAAATGCGAGTAAGAAACTGCCGAATAAATGGGGAGGGGGGCAAAATCCAGAAGGAGGGGGGGGGGGGGTGGAGGGCGTCAGATCTCTCGACGCCACTTTCCATGACAAAAGGGATGCACTGGGTGAGGCAGACCGGGGAAATATAATTAGGTGGTAATTGGCCGCTAATGTATGCATATTCCGCCAACACACAATGCAACACACGGCTCATGTCCTGTTGTGTAAGGTTGTTTCAAGGGAATATGTAAGGGTATTTCAAGCCCTTTACACGTCCTGCACACAGAAATGGTTCGTTTCCGCGAGATTCTAGGACATGTAAAGGACTGTACACGTCTCGTTTGCAGGCATGAAACCTCCGGATTTTGAAGGACATGTTTAATTTCCAGGACTGTGTAAGTCAGTTTCCATCCTGGAAATGAGGCTTTTCAGGCAGTGCTTGTTTGAGGAGAGCCACATCTCAAGCACGATAAAGAACCCACCAAAGATGGTCTATCTCCTTGTGAGTGGATCAAATCTTGCAGTCTTTTTCTGTTTTGACATCTTGAAAAGCTGATAGCCACCTGTTTTGTCAATCCTGCCATAAATGTGGTAAGATGGAAAAACAGAGCACCCTTGCCAGATTCTGCTATAACTATAAGTAGTAAGTATTGTCTGAGCAAACCACCCTTAGGATGTTAACCCCATAACCACGTCTACCCACAGTCCTGAAGCTGGTGCGAAGATGTCCCTCCAGCGACAGTTTAACGATGAGCGCTGGTCCCGCTACCGTACTGTGACACATCTGGACTGGTCAGCTCAGGTAGGCCGAAACACCGACACATTGTCTTCATCTCAAGATCATTCCTTTTTGTGTTCTTCATTGCATATTAATGTTTGATTTGTCCTATTCTCTCCAATATTCTGGTATACTACTGGTAGTATGCCATAGACTGATCATGACTGTGGCCTTTACAGTTAGCATTTCCACCAGTGATAGCATGGCAATTAGTGGTTCAACCAATGAGAGAGTGTCTGCATGTCTGTCAAATATTTGCAATTATGTTTTTATTTTGCATTTTGCATTCTATATGTTTTATGGAGGTTGGCTGGGCTATGAGAGTAGTATTGTCCTAATTGGCACTATTGTCAATAAGAAGAGAGGCTATATAGTTATAGTGTACAATCAAACACTTACTACAGAATTTATTGTATTCTGAAATTGTTTAAAGCTGACACTATATCTTACAGTACCCTGAGTTACTGGTGGCCTCCTATAACAACAATGAAGAGTCGCCCAATGAGCCTGACGGAGTCTGTCTAGTCTGGAACATGAAGTTCAAAAAGACTACCCCAGAGTACATCTTCCACTGTCAGGTACATCACATACAAAGTCTTAAATGCTCCCATGTGTTTCTAATATTGTCATTGTCTGTTTCTTATATTTTTTTATTATCAAAAAGCAGTTTCAGTCAGCTTTGTGAAAGTTGTAAGAATCATTTTTGTATAGTACATGAAAAAGGCAGAATACATTTCTGACACATTTCAGTTAATATATGCATGTACATGTATGAGTGCAAATGAGGCTTTCATTGGCCTCCGTCCGTCTAAAGAGACGATGGGTTTATGTATGAGTAGGGATGCATCAATGACCATATGTTGGAATCAGTACTTCTTATTATATTGGTAGTAATTGGTTTCATTGTCTCTGTCAACAGAGATTGTGATCAGCATCTCTGTCAGTGCAGTCAGCTATTGTAACAAACCAATTGGTGATTCTAGGATATAGGAGAATTTTTGTACACAACCAGGATGCACTTTGCTTAAGTACATCCTGGTTGTGTACAAGAATTCTCCTATATCTTCTATTCTACCATCCTGATGAAATTATTTTCGGAATTGTCGATTCTGCCAGTAGAGATCCTGAGGAGTCTCTCTCAACAGAGACTACAGTCGGAATCTCTATATGTACCTGTACCTGTACAGATCGCAATCTGTACATAGATAGTTATGGTTGTATTAACATATCTATTCTTCGATTTGTGTGTTCAATATTGTTTTACGCCCTTTATATGGTACTTGTATATTGTGCAAATAAACTATCATGTTATTATCTTAATTACATGTGTTGGTTTTTTTTTGTAGTCTGCAGTGATGGCTGCCACCTACGCCAAGTTCCACCCCAATCTCGTGGTTGGCGGGACGTACTCGGGGCAGATCGTGCTGTGGGACAACCGTAGTAACAAGCGCACTCCGGTACAGCGGACTCCTCTGAGTGCTGCAGCCCACACTGTAAGTATCCAGCTCTAGAAATGAATATGTAAGATAAAGTTCAAAGTAAATGACCCCCAGAAAAAAGTGTCCCCCTTTGCAGAAATGTCCTATGGGAAAAAGTGTCCCCTATGAAAAAGTGTCACCCCATGCAGAAATGCCCCCCATGAAAAAGTGTCAGCCCAAGCAAAAATGTCCCCCATGAAAAAATGCCCATTATAAAAAAGTGTACTTCCACGCAAAAATGTTCCCCATAAAAAGCGTCCCCAATGAAAAAGTATACCCCTCATGCAGAAATCTCTCCCCTAAAAAAGTGTCACCCCATACAGAATTGTCCCAGAGAAAAAGTGCCTATCATGAATTATAATGTATATCTGTGATTTTGTGATGAAAAGCTATCTAATGTTACAAAGCTATCTAACATTGCATGATCACCTTGTATGATTCTGTCTCCTTTGTATGCGATTCTCAGCACCCGGTATACTGCGTAGACGTGATAGGGACACAGAACGCTCACAACCTGATCACGGTGTCCACGGATGGGAAGATGTGCTCCTGGAGCCTGGACATGCTGTCCAACCCGCAGGTTTGTCAACAGTGGACTCTTCCATTTATGTCAACACTCAGTTTGTGTATGACACTGACTTTGACTCATTGGCTTCAGGGTTAGTCCATTGGTTTCTTTTTACTGTTACTGTCATATTTCAGTAGACAAATCTATACTTCCATAGGTTACAAGAACTGCTTCAAATAATGGGATTACATTAAGAATGTTCAAATGTGCACCAAAATGTTATCTATCCAGCATTGATGAACATATTAAAATGTTGATGGAAATGGCATCATTTCCCTCCAGGATTTGACCAGCTTTTGTAACCAATTGAAGTATGACCTCATTTACTATGTGTCCTCCCAAACCCCATATTTTAGAGATATCTTTTTTTGTGTGCCCCTTTTACCATATTGACTAGAATAGCCCAAAGTATTATATTGAAGTGTCAAAATGTATTATTTTAGATACAATGACAACTGTACAAAAAGAGTTGTCAGAATTCATTGTTGGTAGTTCTGTAATTCTACAAGTCACTCAGTGGATAGTACCAGTACTAGTTTTCCAAACAACAGAAGTTCAGTGCTGTGTTGATGATGTTGCATGCCATCTCCTCGTACCAGTCAGTTCTTTCTTTATTTTACCAAGCCGTCCCCTTGTGACAGAGTAAGTACCTCCCAAGGACTTGTAGAGTCTTAAGGTGGAATGGAGTGTAGTTGTGCTTTTTCTTTCATCATCTCAGTTCATAGCAGGTGAAAGTCTTATTACAAGTTGTTCCCCCCAAACAGGTAGAATTTGTGTTAGCCATCCTACTGTCAACATCTGTTTAATGGAAGACACATCCTGTCTTGTCAAACATTGATTTTTTTGGTGTTTTTTTTTTTTTTCAAAGGCTTTTCTTGCCATATCTTTGTGTTGTGCTGCTTGGGACTTAAAACTGCTATTATTAGAAATTTTTTTTTTCCTCTGAAAAGTTCAGTTAATTGATATTAGCTTTGCTCTACTATCCCTACACATTTTAGTCGTTCCCTATGTAATAAAGTGAAAACACTAAGATTTACTTGCCCCAGTAAAATACAGGATTTGTTGTAGACGTTATTGGGTATGTCTGATTGTGCAGGAGAGTATGGAGCTCCAGCACAAGCAGTCCAAAGCTGTGGCCGTCACCTGCATGTCCTTCCCACCCAACGATGTCAACAACTTTGTGGTGGGCAGTGAGGAGATGGCTGTGTACACGGGCTGCAGACATGGAAGGTGAGGACAGGGGGCGCTGCAGGCCTACTGTACATTTATCATAGACATGGGGATCAATGTTCAATGTTTTATTTTATTAAGGTTCTCGCGGGCAAACACACATTCACCCGAATTTTGACCTTATTACACACGTCAGGCTTACCAAAGCCACACAAAACACATAATAACAACAGCTGCATACAAACAACGACTTGTAGACGGATGCAGTATTCCACAAACTTTGCTCATTTGGTAAAGTTTGCTGCAAGTTGCAGTTTGCAAGATATCAAGGCAATGTGCCTTGCTATCAAGGTAATGTGTCATGCTATCTTAAGAGGTTCTAGTTTAAGAAAATGGAACTTGAACTTACTGAGGTAATGCACTAGTAGTGTTTTTTGTTTCTACATACAATATTTTCTTGCATGCTAATTCATTTGTTGCCTAATCAATGACAACAACATTGCATCCAAGAAAGTGTATTAACCTTTCCCCAGCAGCTAAACCCCTAACCAAAGTAGATTTGGTGCCACACAGCAAACTTAGGTGGAAGGTTAAAAAGCCTGAAAGTAAAAAAAAAGAACTTGATCTATACACAGTTTTCCCATAACTTCAAATGACTGTTCCTTTCAGACTAATTGTTTTCTGAGACACCAGCAGCAGTCTTATGGTTAATCTCTGTTGTACAATGTTTCCTCCAACAGTAAAGCAGGTATTAATGAGATCTTCGAAGGCCATCAGGGTCCAGTGACCAGTATCGACTGCCACCCTGCCACTGGTCAGGTGGACTTCTCTCACCTCTTCCTCACCTCGTCCTTCGACTGGACGGTCAAACTGTGGAGCGTCAAGGTACGTAAAGAAACACTCATTCCCAGTGGACAACATGAAAGCATTTTGTCAACTTTATGCCCGTTAGAAAAATATGTTTGAAAGTGAAGATAGAATTTCAATTAAGGTTTCCAAGTTGCCACAATTTTACAAGTAGTAACTGTAAAATTGTCCGGACACCAGGATGCAAACTAAGAAAAAGTCAAAGTTTAATGTTAAATCTATTATAACTGAATTGCTGATATCAAATAAGAAAGAATATGTCAGTTTTACAGAAAGTTCCATGCTCTTTACATTTCAAGATTAATACGTTTTGTTTATTTCATTTGCAATTTTCAACAAATTCAAAGATGTGCTTTTTTGTTCTTTATGTCACCCCAGCATCAGCGACCACTGTACTCGTTTGAAGACAACAGTGACTATGTGTACGACGCCCGCTGGTCGCCCATCCATCCTGCCGTGTTCACCACAGGTGACGGCATGGGGAGACTGGATGTCTGGAACCTCAACAACGACTCAGAGGTGGTTATTTATGAAAGCACTGTACAGTTGTTGTCCAGCATCAATGTCTTCAACACTGCTACATTGTAGATGCACGGAAGATTTAACAGTACAAAGTGCTACCAGAAAAATATTGCTTACTACTGTCCATCACATTACTTTTCGTTGCAGCCTACTGCACAAATGCTCTTCAATTTAAAGCTTTTTGGAGGATTTTCATGATCATACTGTGAGGATTTTAAAGATGTAAACAAGACAATGGGCAATAAACAGCATTCCTTGATGATATCTATCCCATAGGTCCCCACAGCCAGTGTGACCCTTGACATGCAGCCTGCCATTAATCGTGTTCGCTGGCACTCGTCCGGACACCAGGTGGCCTGTGGTGATGCTGATGGCAAAGTCTGGATATACGACATTGGCGAGGTGGGTGCAAATTAGGACTATGGAAACTTTTTTGGTAGTACCTTAGGGGTGGAGTATTATGCTTCGGAAAAGAATTTTTTACCCAACCATTTTGTGTGTCAATGATTGAACTCCTGAAATATTCAGCTCTGTCTGTGTTTGTGTGTTGATCCCTCGTCTTCAAAAGCCATTTGATGAATTTGTTTGAAATTTGGCATTTCGGTAGTTATAAAGGTCCCAATAATGCATGCCAATTTTTGGCATTGTAGCAGCGTTTTTACTCTTTTTCTCAACCACAGCAAATTGCGGTACCGCGGACAGACGAATGGCAGAAGTTTGTACGAACACTAAGCGACATGCGAGCCAACATGGTGGACAGTCAGGATGAGGGCGGCCTCTCCTCCGGTCGCACAAGCATGTCCTCCTCGCCTCTACGATAAAACACCGCACACCGTCAACACACGAATCACTAACTTCCAATATTCCTTACACATTTATGGAGTTTCGTTGATAGGTTGATATTAATCTACTAGAAGTTTACCGGTTATGTTCAAGTTACTACTGCTCTTACTATTATGAATAACCACCGCTTCTGTGTTAGAAAATTTACCATGAAACCTCTTGGATTCGAATCTCAATGCACAATGGTTGATGGATGGTTGATGGAGCCAAATATTAGGGAGGGGGGCATAGCGAAGGATGGTTGGTTGGTTGGTTAAATGATGAAATGTGGTCAGAGATGACGGGGGCAGTTGGCAAAATTGCTAAAGCAAGCCTTGCAAGAATAACCACATGCTAAAGCTGGTTGCTTGGATATCATTGCAGATGAATCAAAGGATACAATACAAGCAAAACAGGTTTGAAAGTAGCTTATAATTCAGTGTTTATGGTATGGCCATGTGGACAAAAAGTCAGGTTGACATATACCTTGAACCTTTCTGCAAGGATGACAGGTCAATATCTTGTGTGAAAGAGATGAAATATTATCATAAAAAGATTATGATCATATAGAATCTGAATAGACACAGTTGATGTACCCGAAGAAGTTTTGGTAATGTCCAAGACACGTCAACATAAAATGACAAAAATCCTAACCTCAGATATTTAATGTAATGGCAACTAATGCTTGCATACAATGCTGAAATAATTGTGTGCTATCAAAGCTATATATTGTTAGCAGCAAAGTCTAGATCTATCAAGTAGAAATACTTGTAGGTTATATGGTGGGTAATTGAAGGAAAATTCTTTCAATAGTGGCAAGCCTGAATCATGTTTGAAACAAAATCTTTTTTTATGTGTACAATAAAGCTGTGATATATGTTGCTGCCAGTATTCATTTACTAGTGCTTCATCCTATAACCATGACCATGGCCTCCCAAACCTTTTCAAGACCATGGATTGGTATTAGTCGAAGTAACATAGTCATGATCAAGGTCAAGTAGCACTTTCTCAAGCAATTGGGTATGATTTTGGAAACAGTTTACCATTTCCAAAATCATATCAAGTTGCTGTTTGACATATCATATCACCTGGATGTCTAACCTTCTTCGATCCAGTCATTGAAAATTGTGTACACTAAAACTCAACAAGTCAACAAAGACATATTCTGCTTGGATGCAATCACTGGAGTGAACTGGAATGGTCAATGGATTCAAAGCTACTCCCAACCCAGCACTGACCTGTGTTGGGGATTGTTCTGGATGAAAGTCGGGGGAAGGTCCTGATTGTGCGACAGGCTTCATCAGTTCTACTGGTGATATGCAGGCAAGACTTAACCAGTATTTGGACCTAGCCGTAGAAGTCAAGATGTATAGGTTCTGGCCAGGGCACACCTGGATTTACCTGTTACTCTTTCTGATAAGTGTGTTGTGTTCTAAAACATACTCAAGGTGTAGCATGCTTTCTCTTAGCAGGTATGACTGACTGACAGCAGTTGGACTAATTCAGTCCGATTGTAATTTATGATTTAAGTATGTCTTAATTATATGAAAATAGCTCATTTATACAATTAGTAGTATTATAATTAAGAGTAAGTAGAGTAAAAGATTTCAACTTTGCTTCAGACTGACTTCTATCAACACAGATGAAGTTTCAAGTTAATACAATACCATGGTGGCCCGCACAGATAAACTCCTTCAGATCTATTTGCCTATAAGTAGTTAGAAGTCATGACATCAAAAACACACCATATGATAGAGTTGGTATCAACTTTATTTGTTCCATCATGAGGAAAAGATAATTCCTAATATTTGTCATGTACGTCCTGACCTATGTAAATATCAATAACATCAAAAGCAGCATACTGCAATGTAATCTCTGATAGCCTTTCTAATTATATCAAAATTTTTCAAGTCCAGAGCATTGTCTTCAAAAGGCTTCTAACAACTCATCATCACATAAAAACATTTTGATGATGCAAGCTAGAACACAATGTAAGACAAAACCTTAAAAGACTTAAGTCTATAAAACTCTCGTGCGCTTAAAGCGAATAGACTATTGAGGTATTCTAGAAATACTTCGTTTTACCTGCCCCTTAAACCACGTACGCTAGAAACATTGTTTACGGAGATTTTCGTTTTTGTTGTTTTAGGTCAGTTTTATTTGCTGTTTTTCTAGAGATGCGAGTGCAAAATGGCATTGTTGTTGCCTACACGGTAGGATGTTGTTTCCTAAGGAATAACTCAAGCCTTAACCTGATTTTCAGCAAAACAAAAGGTTAGGGTAGACCTTTGCCTAGTTTCGAGACCCTTTATTGTTCAGTCGCCAGGGCATCGGCCGACCCTTGCCGAGTTGTGATACAGTGTCCCGGGTCCCGTTACCCCCGCCCGGCGTCCAAAACAGATCGGGTGGCCCTGTTCGTATTGACGCGGGGGGTAATGTTACTCCTTGTTTACAGGACCACCACTGAAAGCTGCGCAGGTGAAGCGCAGGACGATGAAAGAGCCATGATTTTTAAAGTGACAACTTAAGTGCCACTGATGAATCTCATTAGGTGCGGCTTGGCCAACCCTTCACTTTTGCGTTGGTGGTTCGGAAATTGAATCAGTCTCTAAGTAACAAGAACAAGAACGAATACTTAAGTTCTTAGTCATAATTTACAAAAATTTTGCGTTTTGTTTGTGCGTTAAGTACTGCTATAATGGAGATGCTTTGCCCAAATTGTTAGATTTTTTAAATATATGTTACCAGTAGGGTTAATATGCCGCACATTGGATTTTTACACCTAGAATAGTATAGTGTTTCGGGACGCTAGTTGGAGGGTGGCGGAGGTATCTACAGTTCATTAAAGTCTTATACTCGGTGACAAACTCTGCGGCAGCCTCTGCCTCTTCGTCTTCTGACGTTTCAGATTTCTGTCTCCGTGCCTTTACCCGCGCCTCGTACTCCAGCCGCATCTTCTGCCGCAGCTGCGACTTCGTCGTCCGCGTGGTCCTCGTGGTCTTCGCCCCGATACTCTCCGCGTCGTCGTCTTCCGAATCTCTGTCGCTGGCGTCCTTCTTAGTCCAGCGGTCTTGTAGAAATCTGAGTTTTGAAAGCGGGTCTTTGGATTTTGTAGCAGGTTTCTTGCCTTGCCCTTGTAGATCAACCTCTTCGTCTTCTGGAACCATATAGATAGTTGAACCGTCTCCTTGTGGGGGGATTGCTCCGATGGTCTTCGGGGTGTTGACGTGCGGACCCCGGCTGTGCATACGGGGAAGACTGGGGGTCGGCGCCGTAAGAGTTACCCGCATGCCTGCGGTAGGGTCTGCGACTACAAAATCACCGCCGCCATTTGCTGCGGCTTTTTGCGCTGCAGCCAAGGCTGCAGGGTTAGGTGCGATCATCGGTAGAGAAGCCTTGCGCTGGTCAACCCTCCTTTGAGCCTGAGCAGGGTTCTTCTTCTTCTTCTTGGTGACGGGAACAGAGACGCGAACCCCGGCCAGACCGCCCGTACCGTACCTGTCCGTAACGCCCGGGCTGTCCACCACGAACTTGGGCGGGGGAATCGAGTCCCAGGGCCAGTTGGGAGACACGTAGTTAGTCCAATAGTGAGTCCCCTCTCGCAGGAAAGTCTGCAAACAAGCAGAGAAGGCAGCGGTTACGTTTGTGAAAGGTATCAAATATATTCATAAAAGTATACAACATTAGGAATATTGCTCAGTCATGGTGGAGTAAAATGTGTCCTTTTGAAAATCGTGATACACTTAACCACCGATAGGTCATACTTGCCTCTAACATATACATTCACGATTCCTACGAGCAACATTTTACACATGTGCATGGGTTTTCATCATCACCTAACTCTCCGTTTCTACATCTTTGAGGGTTCCCTTTTCCTTTTTTCTAATGATAATGACATTTAAGATGGTCTTAATCAGTTGCCGCCATATTGGTTACCAGATTGACCAAACGTACATCATTTTACGTTTTCGATGCATGCAATAGCAGCCAATATTCATACCTAACGGTCTTGCTCCCAGAGACATTTTTGAACTTTCAAAATGTACTGCAGTATTCAGTCCTATATACGTACCTGCATGCTGTGAGACATGGTGTTGAGAGACTGTTTGTACTTGTTGAGTTCCTGTGACTCCTGGCGGTGCATCTGATCCATGGCGTCTAACTTCTGCCTCAGCTCCTTCTCCTGCCACGCGTTCAGCGCACATGCGTTCTTCATGGACACCGACGTCTCCATGTACTTTGGTGTCACTCCTCTTTGCATCCGCATGGCGAAATATGAATATAGACGTCCCTTGAAAACGCTACCAAAAGGTTACTCCAATCAAGTCTGTTGCTAGCAGTGCAACTCCGGTATCCGCAAAGCCCACAATTGTAGTCCCTTTGGGTTACGTGCACGTGGTTTTGCAAACAGTTACAAACGGTCACTTCCTACCGGTAAAAATCCAAACACATCGCTGCCCACATGTTGCAGACAGACATTGCAGAGATAGTAGTAAAAGTAGAGGTCTGGTACACTCTCCAGTGTGTGTGTGCGCGTATATAACCGTAGGACGAGTCTGAAGACTGTTTACTGTAGCACAACGGGTCCCTGTTGGTAACAATGTGGATCGGGTTTCCCGCCATTGTGTCTGAGCAAAGTATCGTTTGCAAAATGACGTCAGTGACCTTGTTCTCTTGCCTTAACTTGCGTGTGTATTACACAGTCACATACTAGTAATTGTTTTTTTGTTAAATTATTTCTGTTTAATTACCTATTGTTGACATTTATTTAAAGGAAATTGTCAGCCCTAAAGATTATATTATAAAGATGTGCAGTGTAGATGGGATTGCAGTATTGGAAAATGGTCACCCTATGAATATCTAGATCAAGTTGTAATAAGCACATTTACTTCAAGTCAGAAGTTACCATTCTATTCATAGACGACTTGCAACAGTGTTTTGAACAAGACACAAAGGTAACTCATAGCAAACTCATTGACAAAGGAAAATGTGTACTTCTTGTTTAAAAGGCTTGCCGCCATGGTTCTGCTTCTGAAAAACATTGCAGTTAACAGATATAGGCTATACTGATGCTATATCCATATTACTTTACCTGGTCACGGACCATTTCTAACGTGTAGTAACAGATACTGACTTGATTGTAGTTGCCCTTTTTCCGTGAGCTATACTTAGGTGGGCGGTCATGGATGAAATCTTACCTTTAAAAGTCCGATTTTCCGAGATTCAGTAACTTTCACTATAGATTTGAAAAACTGGAACGGAGTTAGAAAGCGGTGTCGTTTACTTCTTGCAATTATATCTAACAAAAACATTGAAGAGAAGTAAAATGTACCTAACAGGCACTGGGAAGATAGTTGGGACTTGCCCAGATATTTATATCTGATATTCAAATATGTTTTCACGGGCAAGAACTTTGAATAAGACCGAAGAAGAAGAGGAAGAGTGGACCGTTTAAGTACAATTCAGTTGCAGTTCCTTATTACCCTGCTAGGAGTCGTACATGTTCTGCGCCTTACAAACCAATGAGGTAATGCATACCTGACTTCCTTAGTCTGTTTATAAATCGGATATTCTAAAGCTATTAGTTCAGGTATACAATGACACACGGGAGTTGTTTTCGCCCGGAGGCTAGATTGATTACTCACATTGCAGTCGATTTCAACACAAAACAGTTGCCCTTGCTGTGGCACCACGGAGTTGAATAGAAAGTTTGATCAATCATTCTCCAGTTTCATAATAACCCAGAGCCCGCGTCGCCAAGAGTCAAAACGGAACAATTCCCTACATAGGCGAAATGGATCATTCTATTGTGCTTGCACCGCGCTTAACGTGCACAATTCCGACCATTATGTATACCTTCTGGGATATTTTTCATACACGCTACATGCCTTTCAGTGTGTATAAAAAAATATCAGGCAATGTTATTGCATACAGAATACTCAAGCATTTAAAACATTGTGTTTTCTTTTAAATGCTGTATGATATCTACAAATATCCTTTATCATCGCAACATTTTATTACCTGAAATATCATATCACGGCGGGCGTTTAAAAAAAGTTCGCAATCTCAAAGTGTTGGTCATCTTTATATAAACCTTTATATATCTTCATACCTATAATCAATGGCCACCAAAACTTAAATCATTGATCATTTCCTTGCAGGCTCGACGCCCTTTGGACATACCCCATACAGCAGAGATACAAATTACCCACTTTAAAGCGTCAAGAACATAAAAAGTGGCACCATGATATTCAAATGTACCGCCATTGAATACTGCGACCTACTCCACAAAGTGTTTAAAAGAAACAGTCACGATTCTATGCACGTTGGTTTAATGCGCCTCTAAAAATCAACTGTGACTCGCAAATATGCTGTCATTCTTCATACCTGCCCCCCTCCCCCTTACCGCCATCCGGTCACTGCCCTACAAATCCCCGGCCAGCAATTGGGAATCGTTCCAATCGATTTGGGTCATCATCACGTTCCAAATAAAACTCTCCCCGGACTAAATCCGATGATCCGACAATTGATGACACTTAGAGAGGGTATCAAAGAAAATCTGTTCCTGTCTTCACAAGTTTGAGCCATTGCCTAATCGTTCCCCGGGGAACACAAAAGGCCACTCCGAGCTGTCCCGTATCGGTGTAAAGATATACGTTTGAACATAAATGATGCATTATTATCGACTTTGAGCGCTAGTTTTACTGATAAGGGTCTTTACGGGTTTTATAGGTCGCGCGCCTTGCCTTTGAAGTCCCAAATGTCTGTGCCTTGTTGTGAATATAAAACGGGAATTCGAGTTTTGTACATATATTGTAAACCCAGCCGTATATCCAAGGCAGATGTTTTTTAAAGGTTGTAAATTTTGAACTTTTCAATGTCAGTTCTCGTACAGAGAACTGCAATTTTGTATACAAGAGAACTGCAATTTTATATACAATTTGCTTATGGTGTGAAACCTTTATTTCTTTAAAATTAATGTAACGTTCAAAGTTCTATACCGGTTCCCAGTTGATACACGTATTGCGACCACAAGGTTTGCATGGAACCCTTTCATCCCATTCATGTATGCTTGTGGCACGAAACCTTTATTTGTCCTGTCCGTTGTAACGTTCAAAGTTCTTCCAATTTCCATACTGGTTCCCAGTTGACGTAGTGAAAACGACTACAAGGCCTATAGGGAACCATTCTATCCCAATCAATTTGATGCTTGACGGCATTGAACTTTAATTTCTTGCCGACGACAACACTTTTCTTCAACTAGCTATTGACATGACTGAATTTTATTCAAGTCTTTCTATGAAGTTATTGTAAAAGGATGCTATTAGGATTTGCTGTAAAAGGTATAAAAAACACACACAACAGGTTTGATGTATTTGTTTAGGTGAAAATGCTTAGTTCCTAAACAAGACTTAAATGTGAAGTAATCTGCATAGGCGATTACATGATTATATATTGTTCCCTTTGCCTTCTGGGCTTTGTATTTTAATGTGGTGATGAGGTGATTTGCTTCCACCTTTTTTTTCCTTTCCTTTATTCTTTCATTTATTTATGATACTTTAGGGTGGGCCCTTCAGTTAACTGAGTAACTCATTACCAAGGGACTCCTTACAAAATGAAATCAAAAGTAAGCAGGATAGTTTAAGAACAATAACAACTCAACATCATTGTACCTGTCCACACCAAACTTTATGCACGACCTAGAATTCCAATTGGATTACCTGTTCATTGCTCCCTTGTACCAGTTCCAATTCCTCCTTTGCATTTTCAACGAGCTGATGCAAAGATCTATAGCCAACACTACAAAAGGGAACGGAGTAATAAAAGAGGTATCATTTCTGTGTCCCGTGAAGCCGGAAATCGTTCGGACAGCTAACAGCGTTGTCCTACTTTCCCCCGTAGTGCTGACGAAGACGAATTGTCGGATTTCCCATCTCAAAGCCACTTTAATTTGAACAATGCCGTTAAAACTGTGTATTTATTGACGCGCATCTGGAAAAGAAACCTAAGCCGACCATTAGCTGGTCTATAAATCACTTAATCCAGCGTGATCTATATGGGAGACGTAGGCGAAGGCAAAAGACTATGTGATGAATAGCTACATCATTGGCAAGTCTAACCAGAGGCTACGCACGAGACAAACACACAGGAAAGAGACGTTTTCTGTAATACTCTGTCTCTGTGACTAACGATGTCGGCTTTCTGCGATTTATTGAATAGTTTTAACACGTTTTTCATCACTGGCGTTAAAAGAATGACGGATTTCATCTCGAAAATTTGGGACAATTATATCACGTATCAAACGCATCGTTGAGACTAAAGCGGCAATGTTTTGTCAAGTGCGCTGCAGTATCATAATGACCCGCCAGTCGGCACTGTTTCGAATTGTACCTACGTCCAGGCAGCTGCTGATGAAAGTACGTATATACGTCACACAGCCACGCACATAGGTCTAAAAATATGTCACTATTACTGTGATCTAAAGCATAAAATCTGCAGTGATATTTTTTTCAGGATTATTAGTGATCCGCGCACCAACCTTAAGAGAAAATGTTTTATTATGAAATATAAGCTAGTTCGCGGTACCGGTTCAAACCACACATGCGCAACAACTGCAGTGTCATAGGCCCCTGAAACATAAGCAAGCGTGTTACCCACAGTACTTCTCGCTGCGTATGCGCAGTTTGAAATGTCAACTGGCCTATTTTCATGTAGTATCGCCAAAATGCCTCTCGTCTTTGTACCCATTTTATGACCGCCTGTATCAAAACGTCTGATGCAACACTGACGTAACGCTATACACATATTACACATATTTTCTGCCACCCTTTCTATAAGTAAAATAGAGTTACAGTGTGGATTAGAGTAGTCTCTACCAAACTGCCGACGATGGTTAATATATAGAGAATAATTTGTCAGGGGAGTTTTGCTACCAGAGGCAGAGGAGTTGGTCGGCCGCGCAGCTGAAAGGGAACATGAATATAAGCGTGGACTGACTCCCCTGGCCAATTTCCGATTTTTTTTTGCCGAATTCGACGATCCCCGTATACGTAGGAATGCCTGGCGGAGGCTAGGATATTCTAAGATATCTGGACGGTGGCTTTCATGCATTTTTATGTTAGCGTCCCAATCAGGACCGCTACAATCAATCAAGCCTTAATCAAAGTTTATCTGTGTTTGTAGAGTTCATTCATTATTCATCTAACTTGATCTAACGGAAATTTCCAACAAGATATTCGTACCCAGTTTTTCGTACAACACAGCTTTGACTACACAGTGACAATTTGAACGTTTTTGAAGACATGAGGAAATCCACCGTTTCAATGATGTTACTTTAGTTAGAACAAACACGTGATTAGCTCGGTCATCAGTGGATAAAGGGTGCACAGAACGCTTATGGCACCCCCCCCCCCCCCCCCGTCTTAACAAAGACAGATGCGCGAAAATTTGGGCAAGTCCAACTTCTCCCTGTGCTGGAAATACAGTAAATGCTTCTTCAGATATTGGATCAACAAGTGTTAGTTTTAG
Organism: Branchiostoma floridae x Branchiostoma belcheri; assembly: GCA_019207045.1. Classification (NCBI taxonomy): domain Eukaryota; kingdom Metazoa; phylum Chordata; class Leptocardii; order Amphioxiformes; family Branchiostomatidae; genus Branchiostoma; species Branchiostoma floridae x Branchiostoma belcheri. The sequence goes on along the minus strand of CM033037.1, from coordinate 8,756,620 downwards.
ATTCTATACGGCTGAATAATCCGTACAACGTAAACCTTTGTGACATGACAGTCATTATCATAAAGGACTTTGAAAGTAGAAGCAGATCTTGAGTTATTGCTAGTCTCCAAACCTCGAAAACAAGAAGTCTTGAATATACTCGATGCCATACATCAGTGCCACGCGCGTCCTCACGAGAGCCCACGTGAAATTCCATTACCGTGAAGTGCGGAGAAGAAGCGGCGGGTTTTAACGCCCAAATCGACCACGAGTGGAGCTCAACAATTACCGGACTAATGGACCAAAGTCGGCAGGCGCTCCGTGCCGACCCATTTCGTGGCCTTCAGAGTCTTAAAACATCCATCAAACCCGCTAGATTGTACGTCTTGCGCAGCAAATTGCATCCTGGAGAGAAAAGGCGCTGTTATTTTCTTACACGAAGTTAAACGAAGAGCTTCTATGTCTATGAGCGGGGAAACTTTGTAACAGCCTTGAACAAACTGCATTAGATGGCGATATCATAAAGAAGGATTCTAATCATGCCAAATTGCTGCGTCTGTTACCGACTTAGCAGCGTCTATGCTGTTTATAAGTCCCAACCGTATCGTTGTACCTATGTGGCCACTAACGGTGCGGAGAAATGTAAGGTGTTTTCTTAAAAGTACCCGGCAAAGACCACTGCTTCTTTGCAACATGCAACTTTGGCCATGACATATACATATTATCATGTTCATCCTTTTTTGCAAAGGGGTCGAAACAGACAATTTAATGGTTTTATAATTAGAATGTTCTCCTTTGTCCAAATCATAAGGGTCTGCCACTTCTGGGTTTGCAATGTAACTGTCTGAGCAGGTATGCGCAGAGTTTAAAGACGTGATATATATACACAGGCAACACTAAATTTCTTCCTTTCTTTTTCTTGGGTTTTATGCATTTTGTAATAGCATGTGGCTGTTAGAAAAATCAGCTTAAGCGAGGCGTTGTGCTTAAATGGCCTTATCACCCACCTCAGCAGCTGAAGTACAGTATATATGTAAAATAAAGGCGTTAAAGGACAAGAAGTTCGCACCCGATAAAGCTAAGTCATTTACTTGGTCTGCATGTACGTTACTTGTGCAGGCGTACGAGTGTGATCCATCCGGGCCATCAAGAACTTCATTACCAATCCGTCTGGAAAGCTGTTCCCTTCTCTCTTTTTCTTCCTTATCGCTTCCCGGGTCTCACCGCCAGCCAAACCTGCTAACAAAGGCGAGGATTAAAAATATGGAAATGGCAACGCGTCTGCACGATTACGACCTGACTGGAGGCTGCCAGATTCACGGTTGGTTATTAAGATAAGGCGCTTTTGGCGTCTCCAATATATACTAATCGGGGAAGAAACATGACTTTGTCGTTACGGACATGGAGTATTGCGTAAGTCCAAAATGTATGGGGAAGATCTCATTTCTGATTTCTTCTACCTGTTAACACATTCTATGAATGTCTTTTTTCTGGGGTTGAGGGTGTAAGTGGACTTTTTTTTAAAGAAAGTTGATTTTCAGCTATCTCGAATGCTTCTAAAGTTTATTATCCAAAACAAATGACAAATCGCCACACTTTGAGGACCTATCCAATGGCCTTCAAATCGGAATTTGTTCCACTTAAATTTCGTGACGCGCACTAATCATTTAGATGTTTGGCGTCAGGAAAGGGTTAGAGGCGCCCGTAAGTCGATACCTGTCACCGTCCCAGTATGTACTGTATGAGATTTTATTCCAAGTCATATCTGATACGTTTTGTCACTTCATGAGTTGGGCAGTTTATAGAAATTATCAATAATCCCTAGTCTTCAATATTCTGCAAACGTCTAAAACTTGGATAACTTGTATATGTTTTCGTGTCCTCACAGCTCCGTATCCTTAGTTCAACTTCACCTCACTGCACTTTACTTAACACGGCTATCGCTAGTGATGATAGGAATCTGAAATGGACATATCCTTGAAGGTATGGCGAAGCGAAATCTCTCGAATGTTCTGTAGAAGACGTATGGGTCCTTGAAAGTTGCAGTGAGCTATGAGGCGGAGTTTGATGCCCGCACAGGATTTACTGTGGCTTTTAGATAACGGCAAATGTTCCTTGTAGCGTGTGAATAGATGTTACGCCGTTTGTAACGTAACACACCAGACTGAAACAATTCCTCCTTAGAGCTTCAAACTTTGTGGATCTTGAAAGTTCTATCCATCGTGATATCCATAAGTACAGCTAGAAAGGCGCTCATTACGGTAGACTTACTACGAGGATAAAGTGGTGAGTACACTCAAACTTAAGCGCCACGGGTGCGTCAATTTTAGCCTTCGTTTGCCGCATAGCGCCCCACGCACGACCCATGATGACCTCAAGCTCGTCAAGGGTTAGCATCGTAAAAGTGGACCGTATTAGCCAAATTTATCTTATATCCGCAGCGCCTGCAGTTAACCATCGCCGGCCTTTAACAGAGTTTCGTTCACAAAGTGGAGCCTTGAAGCTCTGGCGCCAGAATTCAAGTTATACGGTTTCCAGCGCCTTAGTTTTATGCTTTTAACTTCTGGAGAGGCTACCGTCTTTTTCAGGGCGTACCGACAGCAACAGCCGGTACAAATTTAGCTCCTTACGGTTACCTGACGAGAGTATAATGGACACAAATCTCCGCGCAGTGATAGAAAGAGGCAGGGCAAATGAAAGGAAAAACGGGACAGAAAATTGGAGAGAGGGTTAGAGCGGATGTGGGAATAATTGAAGTCCGGATGAGTGGAGAGTGATCGGCTTACCATCCAGACAGTGTGCTTCCTACATCTTCTGATAAAGATGAGTCTTGGGTGGGATTTGACGCATTTCCTCCGATTTAAAGAAGATATTGATGGAGCCGGTCGACTTTGCGTCTCAGACAGGCTTCCACTATGTTGTAAAAAAGTATACAGAGCCCCCAAAAATTACTGAAATGTGAAAAATTGGGCTGTCGTGATCAACCCTACAACACGACATAACCCGCCATATCAAATGAAACAAAACATTATTCCACGGTCACTGAGGGAAAATGTGTACGTTCAAGTGGTATACCGTTGATGCCTCAAATTCCACTTGTTTTCATGAAGAAAAAAACGTGATAAGCATAAAATTCAAGCTGTGCTTGCGAGAAGTATATTAGTTGTTCTCAACTTTTAACTTGGAACCTTTTACTGTGTAGCTCTTTTTCCCTATGTAATAACGCACTAATGAAAGCTTTGGGTTTTCTGTCTCCCGATCACAATATGGGGTCAAAGGTGCCAGGGTGCTTGTACAGAATATTATTGAAGTTTCGTCTCAACAAATTCAGATGCTTCTTCATGGTTTGCTACATACTTAAGTTTGAAAGTTTGAGGGATGTAGACATGTCAACCGAAAAGTGTTAGTTCCAAAAATGCTAACTTTTGAATTCCCCTCTACCGGGTATTTCTAAAGAAAGGTTTTTGGATCATTGCGCAGGAACGATAACCTTTCCTCTTGGCGGAATAAAGTCTGTCATTCCAGCCTTGTCCTGTCAGTTTGGGCGCCCCGCCGTCTAGAGTCGTAAGCTCTCGGCTTTATACTCTGATACAGGTGGACGCGACCTGTACATGGCTGTGCCCGATAAGTCGCGTTTCACGCTAACTTCCAAAGACACGGGCACGGAAGGTTACCTGCTTTAACCAAATTGGACCGAAACGCCGCACGACAGTAAAATCGAGATGAGACTTATGGATTTTCCAATCCGAGAAAGTTACGACCCTGGCGTTCCCCGGTCGCTGCCTTGTTCATTAGAGAAGACTCATAACACGAAGCTTTAGGGTAATGTCAGGTTTGGGGGCATGGGTGCCGTTAGGTTCAATCCAATTCAGAGAAATCTGTGTGGGTGTGTGCTTTGATTTGTACAGATTGAACGGTGAGTGGTGGATTTGAAACGTAGGAGATCCGGCGTCGGATCTCAGGTTAACCACCTTTGGATTAGTGCCAAGTCACTCAACCCTTCCTAATATGGTACATACCTGCAAGTGTGGTGGAACGTAGGAGGGGGGTCATTACACTTTGTGGTCTTTCACAGACGTACTTCTAATAAAGGAACAAGTATCGATGATATGTATCGTGTGTATGAATACCACGAATGAAACAGATAGATAGTCATTCACAGTTACTGATGAAAGGCTTTGAATGATGTCAGAAACATCGGACTCATAGACCTTATCTAGTTGTTTGATTAATTTTGTATAGTGTATTATCATATAGCCAGGCGCCGCGGACCAATCAGAAAGCCCCGTTCCACGTTGGTTATGACGCCGTAACACGTAGATTCAGGCCAGGCAGGTGGGTATCGCTCCCCTGATTGGTCAGAATGAATCGACACCGGCACCGGTGTCGATTTGCATCGACACCGGCACCAGTGTCGATGCAAATCGACACCGGTGCCGGTGTCGATTCATTCTGACCAATCAGGGGAGCGATACCCACCTGCCTGGCCTGAATCTACGTGTTACGGCGTCATGCGTCAGCAGAAAGGAATGCTTTGTACAGTGTGCAGTCCATGTTAGAGTTAATCCAAACATTATTACTGTTCACATTCCTTCAAATTTATTGAATATGTACAACTATTACTTAGGATTGAATAGCAACACACTTGTCCCAGCAGAAGGGAATTTGTCATTATGTCAAGCCTTGGAAGTCTTGAATAAAGGATGTATGTATTATAAAGGAATTTGTTGCTTAAATGGGTCAGTTTGTGTAGGCTATATGATAATAACGTTAATGCCCCGCCTTATCCTCGGTGCATATGGTGAGATAATCCCTGGTCAGGTGCGATAACCACCTCATAAACCACCTCGTTCGCTACGCTCACTCGGTGGTTTATTCGGTGGTTATCGCACCTGACCAGGGATTATCTCACCATATACACCTCGGGCCGGGGCATTAACCCTTTATTGTATACTTGGATATCTATCCTTCATCGACCTCGACCTACAAATGTAGACTGAAGGGTAGACGGACGGATTGATGGTTGGGAGACAGAGAATGCTATATATATATATATATATATTGTTGCGTATTTCGCATTTTCAAAAAAAATTGTATCATTATAGAAAATATTGCAAAATAAAGATACATATAAATACGTCTATGCAGTGACATGGCTTATATAACAAAGATGGCCCACTCTACCCGAGTGTGTTATAAGTAACGTGGCCATGTTGATTTCATGGACTTTATGACTAATGCAAATAATTACTGACAGCTTTCAAGTAACATACGGCAATGTGAACATACCGTCTGAGGTCAAGATCGTGCAACTAAGGTCAAGATCGTGCAAGTTATTAGTCAAACATCAATAGATATCTCCCAGGTCCACAAATCCCCAAAGGAACGGGAGCACAATAACCCGTGCAGTAGCGCTGAGAAACGGGGAGTGTGACTTTGTTTCTAAAGATTTCTACGCGTATTACTCCAATTGTAGGGGGAAATGATATTTTACTGTTTCATTTGAGTGTATATAATATGTTGAACAGAGACGCATACAATATGGAAGGGCAACTCAGTATTCGAAGAAAATATGTTTAGAGTCAAAAAACATAACCGCATTTCACGTCTGTGTATATGTCTATATATTTGTCTGTCTGTCTGTCGCTCTCTCACTCTGTCTCTCTCTGTATATGTGTGTTTATGTTTTGACAGAGAGCACTGATTATTTAGCAACACTTTGTCCGTGTTGGACTATCTAAGCTTTGCCGTGAAACCATGGCATTACGTGATCCTAACGGAACACAGGAGAGAGCTTTCCGATGAAAGATAGATTAGTACTTGATGGCCCCGATGCCGACTCATCTCCAAGCATGTGTTGTACCTTTTCCCCTTGGAAAAGCACGATCGATATAAAAGAATGGTCTACGAGACAACATCAAAGGAAGGACTTCATTACTTCCTACGGGCGTAGAACCTCAGTTGTTCATTATCAAGGTGAGCCCCTGGGCTATGTAATTTCTTTTTCATGTCCCTGTCGTGCGCTGGGTATGAGACCAAGGTCATGGCTACAAGAATCACGGGCAGTTTGGGGCTTTTAAAAAATTTTTTCTCCTAATAGACCTGGCATACAAGTTAGTTGTCACTCAAACAACTTGTAATGGGAGATATCTTTTTGGAATTGTTTGGTTGGCCGTTGGCGTTTTGAGTTCGTCCTCCCCAATTGCTGTATTGCTGAATGTAACTGCCCATTTGTGCACATAGTTGTTCCATTGGCATTGGGCATGCTGTGTTATGCACACTTTACAGGAATATTGCGCGCAATGGTTACCGCTATCATCTGGCTGCTTTGGACATTCCTTACAAAGACACTCGTGTAGCTTTATTCTGCTGTATCTTGGTGGCTATTACCGTTTTATAACCAATAACATTTTACTCTCTAAGTGTCTGATTGCAAAGGCGCCAAATTTCCAGGAAAACGATGTTTAAACTGTTCACATATGTTCGTGAACACTGCTGGAGTAATATGCGGCCATAACAGTACGAACATTTGTATGGTCTTCTATAATGTTAGCAACAAGTCCGAATTGTTTTTTTAACTTAGAATTTGTTCTACAAACTGGTTTTAACTGCGAGGATCTCTTATAAAACCAATGGCATTACGTTTTGAATGGTCCTCTAACAAGCAAAGTCCAGGCTCTTGGGTGGATGCCCTCATTACTTAAGTTAGCCTTGTCATCAATAACTGGGCGTATCGCTTTAAAAATCTCCGGCAGTTCTAATTAAGGGAAACCCAGACTTTAAAACCCCAATCAGTATGCATGGCAGGCCGGTAATTTACGTAATTGTAGTCCACTAGACTGCTTACTCACTGTCAAAAAAACGTTGTTTGTTACCATTCGTAAATTCCAACTTTAAAGGCCTCAGGTAGCAAACCGTAGTGCACAAGAAGAAAATGCGTCGCACGAGTAGCTTTCATCACTCAGGGATATGTTAGGGTTTATCAGATTATCATCAGCGGAATCGGGCTACATTTGAAAGGAACAAAACAGAGTGATAGCTTTTGATGTGAATCTTTTACGACTTTTACGACCCGTTGATGTTTTACGTCCTTGTTATGAAGCAATGGTCGTAAACAGGTTAATGAGGCGCATGCGCTGCAGCAAAGGTTGCCGGGTAAGTAGGGTTGCTGGGATATCGAGAACTACTAGCTATAGTATGTCACGATATTCTGCTTAGATTAGATAATGTTGGATATCAGACAACATCTTAAGTCACGTCCATCCGGTCTTGCTTTGTTTACTATTCCGATCGCCTGTAGGTAAGAGTTATCTTCAGTTCCAGCCGGCTGGGTTTGGACGGCGCTTCCATCGCTTGTAAATGTCTTACAGAACAACAGAAGACGGGATGACGATTGCAGAAAACATGGTGGCGTCGTTTGGAACAAGCCACCTTATAGGCAGATTGAAACAAGTCGTTTTCAGACCCCATATCTCTTTGTAAATTTACAGCTCTTTTAGATTTTATGCAGATGTCATTTACATAATGCGTGCATGTACGTGATATTATGTAGGTTGAACTAACATACAAATGTCACAAGTATGATATTCACATTATTTAGCACCACTGAAAGATGGCATTTTTACATCAATTGTATAAATTAGGACCATATTTGCCACTGATTTCCGTTACTGTTGTACATATCTTTAATTACGCATGGTAAATGTATTAAAATTTTGTTATGGAAAACACTAGAATTATCGAAAATTCCTCATACAAATTTGCGTAATCTATATCTATCGATGGACTCACTCTTTCCAAATTATAAATGACACATGTTTGAATAGTCCTATCATGGAGCCGAAGACCTCTATTTTACATGGAGGTAAAAACCTGCTGTTGCTATGCTCGAGCACATAGAGACAGACCATGATGGACCATCCTCTCCACATCATCTGTCACTGCCATGGGCAGGGCTCTGACAGGAAACATGCCTTTTGTGACCCCTGCGTACCCATTGTTGCCTGGCTGTCGGCATGTGCTGCCCTAGACGCACAGAAAGGAATACCGGAACACCATAAAGCACCGCCTGAAATCATTTTTCTGCACCTCCGAAATAAGAAATTACGGTTCATGCGTCGCTGTTTTATACATATAGTTTCATCAGTACCGAGGAAAGGAATCGTTGTAGAGGATTCCGCATGGAGGCGCTTTTCATGCAGGACGTTACTGCAGACGTCTGCCTACATTAAGGAGTACGGCCTTAAGATAGCAAAGAGGCATTAGAGGAAGAAGTCACATCATGTGTGTTCACGACAGATAACTTTTTACGATATACGATATACACATGGCTGATTCTTAAACCATTTGTACTGTATCCGTCCCCAAAGAAAGTAAATCAAAAGCACATTCTGCATCTAATGGACGTGAGTCATCTTAAGAAAACATTGAAATACAGCCAAGACTAAGAACCTATTTAGCTATCTTGTACGATTGTGGTTATACCTACACTCAGCAAAATACACATGCATGGTTTGATTATACAGTTTAGCACACATCAAAGATCTTTCTCGCGCGGCACGTCTGTGATCATTAGAGTGTGACGGGAAGAACTCTTCAACTCTTAACGTGCCCATGAACTTGTGATGTATTGGGAAAAGTTCTTAATGGTCTTGATGGTGGAGAAGTCGTGCCGTGAATGCTACATCGGGATCCATTAGGAGAAGTCCTGTCGATCATCACGTTTGTGACTTATTCAAGTGTAAAGTTTGAAGAGAAGAAGGAACACTCTAGCATCTATGCCAGGTCATGATTTGCATAAATACATCTATAGAGAGGGGGACAGAGATCAACAGACCGAGAGAGAGACAGACAGACAGAGGCAAATAGAGAGATATCGTAATCCGTCTTTATCAATGTAAACTTTTGGAATGTACATGTCAAGACAATTAATGACAGAAAGAACATGCAAAGATCCACACATCATACATACATCCTTAAAGTCAAAAGAGCAAAAAGAAACATATGGCGAATAACCTTGCACATTTTCTCAACAGACGTACTTTGTTCTTTAGCGCCTGCAGGCCTTATCCGACTTTGGGTCGCTAGATATGTTGCTATTGCCGATCGGATGCCATGGCAACACGTATATATATAGTTTTAACGGTCGCCCTTCTTGCTCCATGAATACAGATATAAGGGCGGCTTTACACGCGCGCTTGCCGCTCTTTGCTTCACCGCGCGACCTCCCTTGTCGTTTCTCCCCGCGCCATTCCGTGTGACTCCGGGGCAGGGCAGTTAGTATTTGCAGATTGTATCAGTAATGGTAATGTCTGTAAAATGGGCAAGGCGACGTACTTTGGAGACAAGTTCATGCATGGAAAGTTCCTTCAAAGGCTGTTGGAGCGAGCCTATTAACCTTGAGAAGGCAAACTTGGGGACTGTGGGCTGCTGTCGGAAACGATTTGCAGTTCTTGTAATGACGTGTCTTTGGGAGTTAGTTAACTTGGAAGGAACTCGGTGGAAACTTTGCGGTTGGCGAATGGCTCAATGCAAAAGCTGTGGAACGACAGAAGGAAGATTTGAACTCATTTCCGATTTGAAACAAGCTGAAATCACATGTTAACAAACCCCGCCCACTGGGCTTTCCATAAGGTAAATTTCAATGTATCAAGTAGTGTACCTAGTAGTGTAAGTTCGTTTTTGACAGTATTTTTTGTGAGAATCTAGTTATATTTTCTTGGGGAAATGCAACAGCAAATAGGCAAAAGGAAATAGATTGGCGTTTCCGGACTTTCCATCATATTTTCATAACTTTTCAAGCTACACGTGTACATTTAGAATTTGTACAGTAAGATGTGAGTAAATCGACTCAAAAGCGCAAGTACCTCAGGCGTAGTCTCGACCAGAATAACTACACCGGCTGAAAAATAGTAAGGTTTGGCCACATAGGAAGAATAATTTGCCAATGGCCACCCATAACCCCTAGGGAAGGCCTGACGGAGGCCCGAAGAGGACATAAAGTTCAGTCCCGAAGAAGACATAAAGCCCATCATAAGAGTAACGTAGTCATAAACACATTACAAAATATGGCCATGTGATGTCAATGATTGCCATTTTCCGCGAAAACGTTATGTGTATCAAATCATTTTTGTCCTCGAGGGGTCCTGAGCGGAAAACCATTCTTTGAAAGATGGCTTTCATCCAAAAGCAATTCTGTACATAGTACTTCACCTTTTATTATATAACCTTATATGTACACGTCGTATCTTGTATGAAGTTGCCACTGTATCTAAAGACTGGAGGCGGTTTGGAAAGTATTTGTGAAGTCGCCAACTTGATCAGTCTGGTCTTATCAGTTAGGCCTAGAACAAATCGGAGGGCTAGACGTAAATGGCCGTTACCATTTGAGCGGCCGAAAATGACTACAGCTAGCCTCAGGGTCTTTCGAGGGACGTCGTTTGTCAAGTCGCCTATAACACGGGGATACCAGCGTTCAGAACTAGAAAAAAATGCCTAGGCTGAAGAAAGTCAAAGATATCTTTGATTTAAATGTTAGGATGATTTACTACATTCAACAGGGTGATTGTGTGATTTACGACATCCTTATTTTGCGGCAGTCTAGACGTAATTTGCTGCAGATGAACTAAGAGTTCCCCGCGACTTTTCGATTTGCCTGGCAACATGTTACCTGAAAGAGTGCAGTGTCACGTAACGTTGTCTCATTTGTCAAAGGAGCGAGAGGTTTTTCGAGGAAAGATGCCAAAATCAATGGGCGCGCAGATGTCATCTATGGAAACAGGTGGGTGTACGTGCGCCTAAACATACGGCTGGATCACGTGATTACATGCAAACTTGTCGCATGTAATGAAAGTAGTTTTATCAACACAACAAAAAAGCCTTCCATATGGTCAACTACAAACTACAAAATAGAAATACAAAATAGCATATGACGTACAACGCCTTGAAAACTGGCTCTGCAGTTGGTGTCCTCCAGAAAATTGAAATTTTGATTTTGTGGCAATGGTTGTTGTGGCTAAGAGATTGGTTCACTGACAACGTTAGAATGCCTAATCTTATTGGTTTAGATGTTTCCTCACTGGAGTCAACGACCTCAGCACAGTTGCAATGCTGTATATTCCGCAGAATAGCTTGCCGTCATCCTACACGTTGATGCTATTTTCTCTTATCTTTAACGTCATCGTTCGTTTTCATAGTTCGTTTTCATCTTGAATGCGTCATATTTCTTTCAAAACTGTCAAGATTAAAAGCTACCCACTGTCAATGACAAGTTTAAAGAAACCCTTTAGAATTGAGAGGTCAATGCTATATATCTTTCAGACTCGTGATGGTAGATTTGAAAACCTCGGATACAGTCTTAAGAGCATTACAGAGGACGTCCTGGTCGTTGTGCGACTGAAGAGTTCACATGGGCTTTAACTTTAAGGGCAATACACATTCATCATCCCCTAGAACGGCCACGGTTGCCGGCTGTGAGGTATACGCAGTTGCTGTGCCTTTCAACCCGGATCGAAAGCTTATTCTTGTTTTCTGATCCAAATTGGTGTATTCTATAAGGTTTATAGTCACAGAAGCATCTTGCTAGACAGATTACATGTATGTCCACGCATATGGTTACCTACCTTCTAGTACCTTGACCTCCAGGTCGTTGGGGGGAGGGGGTGGGGAAGGCAGGCATAAACTTCAATATGGTTACACAAACTTCAATATCCATAGTACATTCCAGAGAGTATGCAATGATAGTTTGGACAAATCGAAAAGTCGTTTTATCTACGAAGAAGTATGAGTGAGTCCGATTGAAGTTCGAGTTTCAAAACTTTCTAATTGTTGCATGACACACTCTTGCGGTCAATAATGTAAGCACATGCACGGGTGACCAATTTCCTTTCCAAGTAACCGTGAGATGGAAATTGATTTTCAGAAATGAGTTTCAACTTATCTGTTTTGTCCTTGAACTCTTTGCCCGGCAACAGCCACGCATGAACCTCGGGGGGCATATGGTTTCTTTTGATACGTACCAGAATGGTATTTGATATCATATACAATGACCTATCGGAAGATTCGAGGTATAAGGTGAAAATCCATAGATACTGTGGGTCGATCTCTTCTTCACCACAGACCTTCCAACTAACTCAAGATGTTTCTTGAGGTCAAATCGATGGACCGTTATCTTGGAGTTCTTTCTTTATGTCCTTTTTGGGTATTTTGTATGAGTAAATGTCATGACTCATGCTACCTAACAGACTACCAACAACTTTGTATTCATGTCTCTCCAATAGCAGTTTCAATACTGCACACCAAAAGGGTGTTACGATCTAGTTGACACCATGTAGTTATATTAGGGTCTATGAATCCTTCTGCAAAAGGTAGAATGTAGATGCGGCCGCGAGCCGCAATGTCAATGTTAGTAGATCCCAGCATGACATTGTGCATTCTAGCGTTACTGAAGTAAAACATTCGGACCAACAATCACTTCTGATGATGCAATTGCAATGTCAATGACAGCGGCAATCCACAATACTTTTTTCACTATCACTTTATTTATTTATTTTACCAGGAACATACAACTCAGGTCAGACTAGATTGATGTATTTATGCTGAACTACCTCAGAATTCATAATCATTTCTTGATTTGTTTTATACTTCATAGTGTGTTTTCTATCGTAACTGTCTACGTCTTTTCCATATCGTAACTATCTATGGTTCATCAGTCAGTTCAGTTCAGTTCAGTTTATTCATCACAACAGCTTTGCAGGTAGCAGGTACCTGAATTGCACTGAAGTTTACATAATGCTCGCATTATCATCATCATATACAATATTTACATTAGGCGTACATGCTGAAGTTAAAAATCATATAACACATTTTTGTATCTTATCTGACTGTCAAACACATCATAAAATAACACGGCATGGAAGTCCAGGAATATTCTATTTAAGTATAATCCTTCATAATATGTACAGTGTTGCCTAACAGCAGAGGATGCTGGGAGTCAGCAGTTTCATGTTTTACTATTTAAAAGTTCAACAAGGTAAGGGATTGGTGAGTTTTTGTAGCGTGAAGTACGGCAGAACGGGGTGTTGATCTTGAGAGAATTACGGGTGCGTCGCTCAGAGATGTCCTGGCGGAGGGGAGGTAACGAGTCACGGAACTCGGAGTTGAACAGGGATGTGGCGAATGACTGACAGATGCTAACCCTTCTATCTGTCAAGGTGCAGAGGTTCATGGTCACCATGGCTGACTCGTAGCTGGTGTAACAGGATCCAAGAATGATCCTGCAAGCCCTTTTCTGAATACGCTCCAGGCTTGCGGACTGTTTCGCGGTGAGGGACGCGTGCCATACAGGAGTGGCATACTCCAGTGCCGGGCGGATGTACGCTGTGAAGACTGTTGTCAAGTCGGTAACTGACACACCGAAGCGCTTCAGTCTGTGTAGTAGGTAGAGTTTTCCGTTTGCACTGCAGATCATGTTGCTAACATGCAGGTTCCATCTTAGGTCGTTTTGAACTGTCACCCCGACGACTTTGATGGACCCTACTGATTCTAGAACCTGTCCTTCAAGCATGAGAGGTTGCGGTGGCTGGGGGGATTTCGCGAAACATACATGGAGAAACATACAGTCCACTGTCTGACTCTTTCATTGTGTGTGTCGCACTTTAATTAAAACCATGGCTAAAGTTCTCCGTAAAGACTTTGACACTACTCCCACTATTGCTCTTATATGACCAAGCAGGGTGCTCTTGTGGCCCAACTGATCATCCATGTCTCCGCGTACCTTTGATGAGGTCAAAAATCATCTTGCTAGAATCGTGTGGGAGGATGGCCAGTAAAATCTCCTCTGCTCCACGTAACCTTGAGACCACTGAAGCGGAGTAGACGCCACGGGAGACAACTCCCTGTCCATTTGAGACGACCTAACATGCACTTAGCCGGCTTAATCACATTCTCCTGGTGATGCAGAAAAGACAGTAATCGAATCAGCCTTCGAAGGTATATAGCGTCCAAGTATCCAGTACGCTCCTATGACCATGTGCAGTAGCATGAAACGACTCTCAGTGTCTAGCTTGAACTACTAATTGATAGGCTATCTCTGTCTCGATCTTATTTCTTGTCAATAATTGCATCAGAGACACGGAGTCTTCAAATGCAGACTACCGCCTCAATGAGGCATCTAGGGCATCTTAAATTGCAGTATCACTGTAACACTTAAAAGACTGTGTGGCAAAGGTTGTGAAGTTTCTAAGAATCTGAGATACTTTGCCTTTAATGGTGCTTATCCTTGTTAATCAGATATGTATTCGACGACACGTTGGAATGAGCAAACTGGATCAAGCAATCATCGTTTCCTTGTCCGTAAAGTTTTGCTCATAAAATGCACTGATAACTATGATCAGTCGGTTTATTGTACCGTTCGTTTCAGGCGAATGAATGGCCCAATCATTAAGCCTGTATACGCCGCTCTGGGGAGGTACAGTTTTTACCATCTGTACACCTCTTTACGACGCCTAATCAAATGGCATATGGGATACTGTTATTTACCCAGAAGCAACTTTTTTTCAACAGATCAGCGCTTAAGTTTTGAAGATCAATATGTATATGTCCACACATACGCCTACGCATTGTATCACGCTACAAAAACTTTTAGAGATCGGCATAAGGCACTTAACATCAATCATGCACGGAGTGTAGTGAAAAACAGACGTGTGTACATTGAGAGGTGTCCATTGAAATGCCAATATCGTTACCAGAAATGCCGATATCTCTACTAGAAGGGTACTCACACACATTTGACACTTCGTGCTATGCATATGTACATGCACGTGGCTGCTGTCATCGTCAATTGCATGCGGAAAAAGCATGCCGTTTTCAAGTAGGTGGTAGTAGCGCAACGTGATGTTTTCAGCCCGAAGATCTCCCATACACGGGACCGCCAACTAAAGGTGGTATCTCACTGCACTTGGGGCACCGGTGCGGTACTGCGGGCTTCGTTCACTGCGGCACTGTTGTGTTGTGTTGTGTTCTTATCTTCATCGATTTTTTATAACCTAGATATTGCGTTCTTTACCTCTGTAATTCGTTGAGTAATTTTTCGAACCCCACATGGACAGTGCCGCACCGGTGCCCCAAGTGCAGTGAGATACCACCTTTAACGTCCACATCCGAAAGGACGAATGCAAACCCTAATAACCTTGCCCTAGCGGGGCTTGGAGTACATGTGATATTCGTTACTCATACGGATAAGTTTCCTTGTTCATACTGACACAGAATTTCATCTAGGTTTACATAATACGAAAGTAGCACTCTTGTGCTCGTTTTTCTCAACTAAGTTAACGATATTCTCATTCTAAGCGGCACGCTATCTAAGACATTGGGACGGCTTATTTATCACCCGGAACACTCTTCAAGACACGACCTCCTTATCTGCACTGGTGCAACCGATAGTCTGCCTGAAAATGTATGACTTTCAAAATCAATCATAACAACGAATAAGAAAAAGTCAATGCTAGAGAATTACACTTTGCACACCAGCAACCTAATGTTTGCTTTATCATAGTTTTCCCGCATGTTTGAGATAGATTGCACTAATGTGTATCATAAGAGTCTTCTTTTGGAACAGTTCCCTCACATGAACATAACCGTGCGTAGAATAAGAGAAAACTTTGATGAAGATAGAAGCTACGAAGTTATCCCACATACATCAAAACGAAATGGATATTCGAGTTCAGATTTTGTGTTGGTATAAATAGACGACGAATAATACCGAACAGGCTTTACAGTCACAGAAAATACGTGCAATGATAGAAGACCCATTTATCTCCCTTTGTTAAGTACATATAGATTATGGACTTCATCATCAGAAGGATATGGACCACCTCATCACCGCATGGCTTCAACCAGCAGTCTGTACGTCAGGATTTAGAACTCCATTAGGTAGATTTAGATAGGATTAAGAACTCTATTAGGCGTCTTTTATTCCACAGGCATCGCTAACAAAAACTTTATACTCGGCAGGTTTGCTTGAGGAATACATTCTGCCCGCGATTCAGACATCCCCCTCATAAATCTACAGGTGAGGTGTGGAATAAGTAAAAATTCATAGTAAGTGGTTGGCGATGAGTTGATGTGGCCGTAGGGTAGGGGAGATGGTTCACTCAGAACGTGATGTAAAATGAATTCTAAGACTAACATTCTAACACAATCCGTGAGGTGAAGTAAAATAACTGTTGCGCTAGTGCTGGTGCAATCTATGAGAAATGCCTTACAGGCAACTAACTATAGATTTATAATTCATAAAACTGCGTCGTGGCCCTGCGATGATACGGTAATAATTGGATTGCATTTATGTCTTTGTTTCTAATCTTGAATACATTCTACGCTAGAAGCATGAATCGGGTTTGTTTTCGCGATATTTCAATGAGATGGTATCACAGACGCCATCTTGAATTGCAGGTTTATAACCGATAGCAGGTGCGCCGAGACTATTCATTGCACCTGTCATATAAGATTAAGCACAGAACCATTCTCTTCGTAATTAGTGTGACTGTCGGCAATAAATCAGTTTTAGCCTTTAGGCGTCTCAATAATACTAATATGTAATAATGATAATGGCTCTTCTTGTAGTCAGATATAGACATTGATTTTCTACAAATGCACACAACACACACACACACACACACACACACGCGTGTACAGGCAGACATGCAAACACACATATATATACATGTGTATAGATGTATGTTTTTGTATACGTTATAGACGCATGTATATGTGTATATATGTACTTTAAGCATAATTTCTGTACATTAAACGTCATATATCTAAAAGTGTATGAGATTGTGAGAATCATTACAAAAACTTTAAGTGTACGGAAAAGGATTTATAGCTTGTTTCGTTGAAAAAAAAAGCTCGGTAACAAGATGACAAGAGCAATTATGAAAGGACATATAAAAGAAAAGCCTAAGATCGCTGAAAATGTTACCGGTGTCGTCAGACCACATTACAAGACGAATCAGTATACCATTCACGTCTTAAAGAAGCCAAATACTTCCATTAAATTCATGCTACCGCATGCCCGCACCGATCCTCCTGAGACGAATCAAATGCGAAGTCTGCTTCAATGCAAATAAAGGTTCCACACTTCCACATCTGTGCCGCAACCCTCTGTGTACAATTACCATTCAAGGCGTGAGTCATCATCGATATACGGCCTTTAAGCCATGGCCGCTTGGGACCGGCGCTGTTCTTTAGTAACTCCTTTATTGCTGACAGTCCCGCACATTGTGGCCATCGACCGAGAATAACACCTGATCCCATCCTAAACGTTTGACATCAATTTTACGTGTTTACAATCTCCGACGGAAAAAGTTTTCTCCTTGTTCAGCAAGTGTCAAAAGTTTGACCCTTTTTCACGTTCAGCGTAAGTATGCTTGTTATTCAGCACGCCTCGGGCACACGGTCTGCGGCTGAAGTCTATTGAACAGTTGTGGAACATTGCCAACTCTTTCTAGATTTGCAACATGAATTCAACGCAGTACTAGGTATTTCTAAGATAGTCTTTTGCGACATGTAAGTAGAGTTTCATGCATTCTCACGTGCCAGACTCGTATAAATGACATGCAGCCATCTGATATAAGGTCTCTCCAACAACTCAGAGGGTGTCTGACATCAACGTCTGATCCTACCAGGCGCCCCACTTCGCCGTGCATCTCTCCTGAGTTGTGAATTGATGGCATACTTGATTGTGACCAAGATAAAGCGAGCAAACTTTGTCATTAAGAAGCAATTTTCTGCTTGCCTCCTAGCTGTTCGCTTGATATCAACGATCCGTTCCTCCCACTATAATTCAGTGTCAGATAACAAATAACTGATACTCTTGACCTTCCTTATCTGCCATTGAAGTATTGGTACCAGCTGCCGTGTAGCAAAGGTTTCGAGTTTTCACCAAATGAAGTCGTGTTCTAGGCCATAGGGGTTGGACAACTGACAAGTATATATTCCTAATACTTCATTTTATCTGAAGTTTGAATGCGCGACTTCGAGACGGCAGCCTCTTCCATGGATTTTCGACGGATTACCAGTTATTTCCCCAGCCAATTAAAGCGTGTAGAACACGAAGAACTGCCTTTTGACATTTCGGATGAAAATAGATATTACATCCCCCTCCCCGAGGTCTACACGTATTACACAATTCTTTGACCCTTCAAAAGAGTCAGCACCTGACTTTTCGCAACACTACTGTAAAAGGCTAAATGTTAACGTTTTATGTGACTCACTTCACTGCGACCTTAAAAGCACAGCGAAAATGTTGGGTTTTGTCTGCTGCCCGACTAGACTCTTATTTCAAACGCGATCTTAATACTACCGCGAACACTCTATTTTCTCCTTAGCAAGAAACAAAATCTCGCAAACGTTTCCGTTTTTACGGTATATCATGCAGATTATATTTATCAAAGTAATTCTTCAAGGCGTCTTGAGAATCGTTTCTCGGCTGGTGGATAGCGGGCATGGTCGGTGACCCGATTACAAGGAAATTGGGAGATGAAATCTTCACAAACGTAGCCAATGGGCGATTAATCTCTGTAATCAGATTATTAAACAACAAGAATCCTTCGGAGTGTCTCACAGCGGAAGCAATATATTTTCACGGGGTCACATGTACTTCCATCACGATTCCTATCAAAAGTCGCTGGAGGGCATACTGTCACCCGCTGCTCGAAGATGAATCGTAAAGTTACAACGCTCCTAGGCATAGAGGCCAGCTGTGTAACTGTAAGGAACATACTGACAGCTTGAAACCTTATAAGGCCAAGGATGTCACTGATCATGAATAAAGTCCCAGATATTCTCACGAGATAGTGAATACTGGTAATATCTGCTGTCGCGGATTCAGTACTAGACAAATCTTAAGTATCACCCACCGAGACCTGCTTTTCTTCGAAGACGCACGAAGAGCTTTCACCTGTAGGTTTTAGATTTGGTATAATCATTCTAATCTTAGAAGGAATTGTCATTGAACAGTTGAGTTTGGTAAGTAGGATCTCCTTATGGGAGTGCAACAACCTTTTTACTTGAAACACATCAACTCAACTCAACTCCTGCCTAGGTTGTACTAACAATAAAGCACGTTTCAACATTCACGGGCTTTACGTTGGCCACAATGATTATTCAATGACAATATATCTTGCTTTGTCAAAGTTGTGATTAAACTTCCATTGGTATCGGAAGTTGCAAGTTGAACCTCAAAATCTTTCCTGTAAGGCAATGACAAAGTTTCATAATGGCTAGTGATAGATCTATTTGGTTGCGACAAGAAGTTGAATATATAGACATCAGCCGTAGCATCGTTAGCAACTTTCGACATCTTTGTCATCAGACTGTTTTCCGTCCCGAGACATGCCAGCCACCAGTATCGGATGTTTAAGAAAAAAGATGACTGTTGAGGTACATCATTTATGCAATGATACAGTGCAGATATTGCTTCGATTGATTTCTTCTATTTAAGCGTATTTCAAGAGATGTTCCCATGAGGACATCATAGAATAGATCGGGATCGATGATGAAGTTACAGCCTGTTAAGTCCTCTGCATTAATGGCTATGTTTATGACACAGTTTTCCTCATCCGGTCGATGTGGCCATGGCGTTAAGTTTGGCGGCGTGGGAGTAATAGCCCATGTAATGACCCCGACCGGATGTCGATTCGATTTCAACGACAATCAACCTTAACTGCTTGACACCTCCATTCCCATTGATAAGAGAGCGCTGCGATCAAATTACACCCAGTTATCGATCCCTCACTATTTCAGTTCGGAGGTAACATTTAAACTCTAAAGTTCTAGTTTCGAGTCCCTAGCAGGCTCCAGTTTCATGCTCTTAAGAACCACACGTATTTTCACACATGACTCACGTAAGAATTAGTACCTTTCGTTAAAGACATGTTCTTAAAACTGGAGGTTCCATATTCGAGGAGAGCCATATACCTCGGGCACGATAAAGAACCAACCACACTTATCAAAACCAGTAGAGGTCCATTCCATTAAACATTAACAGTGGTCTCCGAGTTGACATCTTGAAAAGTTGACAGTCACCTGTTACGTCAATCCCTCGTTAAAAGTAAATCTCCATAAATATATGAACAGACATATACTAAAACAACTGCCAGGCAATCAGCACCATGGACGTCGACATAGCATTACGAAGATACCGTTTAATTACGATGATTTAATTCAGTAGTTTTACAACTCTACGCTCTAAACGTAGCACATAAGACTTTACTTTTAATGCACTGTGAACCCCACAATCTACTGACGATGACTGTTAGGTAGATAATGTTAGTAATCTCAAGCCGGCTTCCTGTAGTTAATGTGGAGAACTGGTTATCAAGACGCTGAAGTGCTCCCACGCAAGAGGTAGTTATGATCATAAAGTTACTTACTTATGTGTCAAAAATAGTTCTCTCCTACGTAAGAGTTACTTAGTAAGTACTAACATTATAAAATGTTACTTCTCAACGTTTGGAAACTTTATAACGTTTATACGAAGTAGCTGTATCTTACAGATCATTGAAATGGCCCTAAGACAGGACGGAAGCAATAACAAATATTTTGCTTCTCCCTTGATAATTGGGGTTCGGTTTACGATCTGAGAAGTGTATCTCTGTTCCCTATGTGTGGAATTTTATTGACAGGATGCTTGCATTGTAATATACCCCTAGCCCCGGACTATAAGCTATAAGATCATTTACCCTGGGCCTGGGTGAGAAATAAAGTCAAAGTTTAAACCTTCTGGCAACAGGTAACGCAGTAGGGGTGATTATCTAACTACATTTCTACCCACTGAGAACTTCCCAGAGGCAAATATGTCCCTTAAGTACCTGCTAAACTACATAATTACGCAGTAAACCAGCATTATACCCCCGCACAGCGTACTTTATACCTTGTTTACGATGTTTCCACTTCGAGGCAGATGATAGTCACACAACTCCCTCTTTTATTCATGAGCCGTAATCAGAATCAAAAGAATTCACTCGACATTTTCACAGTAATATGGTTATCGTCAGATTCATTAGACAAGATACATATTCATGGTTGTTTTGTGTTATTTCCAGTTTCGCGATTGCAGCTACATATTTATCGATTCCACAGGGGCCGGATGACTCATTAACCGGCTGTGAGATAACATTAGCGTGCTCGTTGAGATGGTTGGCAGCGCTCAAATGCGCCCATGAACTACGTGTTATGCAAAGAGGGGTGTTTACGCGGTCGTCTAGGGGTTAGTTTTGCGTTACATCAGCTTCTTTTGAATAATGTGATTGGCATCCCGCTGTGCGCTCTGAATGTCAAGAAGCCGGGCGATCTCTCAGAGGACTGGCAGGCTGAGAGGCAAGCGTATTGTGAAGATAGATCTTAGTGCTCTGGTAATGAGACATTGGAGCAGCGACAGATGTGCCAGAACTTTAAAAAAAGGTGATGCCATTGGCAAAATATATATCGTGCCAATCTTTACAAGTAGACGTCAGAGTGTATTCAGTCTTCAGCTGCCTAAGGATAAAAGAACAAACGGTAAATCCATCCTCTTGCAAGAGAAATAAAAACAACAGCGATGAAGACGTATACATACCCTGGAGGGTTGCTGCCGTGGAGTGTTGATAAATATTGCAAAACATCTGCTGATATACCATATAGATCAAATTATTCAACGCTTACGTAAGAATATCTATGAAGGTTAGATTTGCCCATAGCTAAACTTAGTTATGAATGATTTCTAAACACCTGTGGCAAATTTGCAAGTACATTCTATTATATTTTCAGCATATGTCACGATATATGTGTATAAAACAAAACAGTCATCAATGAATATTGCTACGTGTATATCCGACCATATGGAACTAGGACATTAAACCCTAATTGTTATTTCCGTACACAAGCACTCACCAGCTTTCTGACAGGCCTCCGACCTTTCTCAAGTTGAAATGACCCAAAGCCTAAGTCACGTGGACTGAGCGGAAATGTAGCCTTAGAAACGGGTCACGGGTCAAAGGTGCCGGAAGTCGGTATCGGCCCCCGTCTCTGGTCAATGGGCTCTAATGTAGATGGCTTCTTTTACTCCTCTTAGGAAATAAAAATGCCTGTTCCAATGCCCGACATTACCTCTTCTCTCAATTCTACATTGTTTTATCAAGATATACCATTCTAAATCATTGACTTGACAGTTGATACTCATCTTTTACGTTCAATACATTTTTGCCGTAAGAGTACATCAAGCGGCCGAGAAAGACGAATGTTATTCAAGTATCCAAGCTGATATATTGCAGTGGCTCAACAAGTCATTACACATTCGTGACCACACGCAGGAGTCAGGAGAGATCAGCACATTCATGCTGCGCAGGTGGATGATTCATTGTGCCGACTAAGAGTCATGGCACGATATAAATAACGGACGTATCTTAGTAGACATTTCAGGAACGTCTTCTGAATATCTACCGTTGTTCAAGGACAATCTTAAGTAAATATCCTGACGTCTTGTACAGTGTATCTTTAAATTGTTACAAATGATGCAATATGTGTGCTGATGTTAAGTCATAAAACAATTGTTGAAATAAGTTATAACAAGCAGTGTACCACAGGGATCTATTCTTGGCCCATTCTGCCCTTCCTATATGACGTGTAACCATACTAAGTGGGCAGAATAAATGTCAACATTTGTATATGCGTATTTTCAGTACCTAATTCATTGCCCCTCACTAGCCAAACATAACAGGCAGACATGGTTAAATGGACAAGCATTAGGGTGAATAAAGACCCAAAACTCATTGAGGGGAAACAAAAGTACACATTTACTTATATTCAAATGACATGTATGTATTATTCTACAACAATCACCAAAGTTTTATCTCAACAAGTTCCCTATTCTAACTGTAATCAATGGGAACTGGCGGCGTACCGCAAAATAATTGACAGTTCCCAATTAAAATCTGACATTGGCCAGCAGCAATTGTTACAAATGCTTGTCTGTTTTAGTATTATGGATAGTAATTAGAATTGGCCAGTATTAGACGAATCGTATCGAAAAAAGTCAAACGTAAATACTGGCTATTGGCACTAATCCAGATATCTGATAAACCGATTAGGAATATTGGATATTTTTACTAGCGATGCGCCTGATACCAGTAGTCTTTTACGTTGATGGTCTGCTAAATAAGTGCTGTTTTTTTACCTTTTCAAAAAAGGTGCATGTTTCGCTGCATGTCTCTGTTATTACAAATGTACATATAAGCAGTATAATGATATTCATGCGTATTACATTGCCACAAGTAGCAGCCTCGAGTAGCCTAAGAAGAAATACATTGTAACATTTTTTATGTTGTTTGCACTTTTATGAAGCGTACAGGTGGCTTTTCCTGATTGCTAGGTCACCAACCTGTCTTCTTAACATCTACGTTTACTTTTTTATTCATATGTTGAATCCCGTTTGGATTCATAGGTTAAATTATGTTTTTAATCAATGTTATTGCTTTATCTAATATCTATGCTTTGCTTGAAACGTCTTCTCATAAGTACTTTTCTTTTCTCCATTGCTTTCTGTCTATTCCACCCTCATGATTTTCATTGATTGTGCTAATATTGTGATATACTCAGAGTAGGCTATAGGACAGGGCCGCTGTCATATTCTGGGCATATTGACCCTCCTGACAGCTCATATGAAAGTCACTTAAGCGTGAGTAGCCCCACATGACGTCAAAACTGGGTTAACGGATCCAATTCCCTGATATGTGTTAGGATTGCTGTGACACCGCCGTCTCTAAGGCAATCCCGGTCCTGCTGACGCATTTGCGTGATTGCAAGAAACACATTTGCTCTGGATATGCATGTAGGCTAAGGGTTTTGATTCATGTATGGTGAATGCCTTCTGGTAGCGGTTTGATTTGTCCAAGAACTATTTAACGAAACTGTTGAACTCTTGAAAAACGTATAAGACCGACGAGTATGTAAAATTTGAAGAAAAAAACAAGGCCGTTCTAAGATTTCTGTATTGCAAGCCAGTTTCTTGAAACTAAGCAAGGGATGACCTCATTCAATACCTTTGGTCAAAGACAGCAGACATAACGCGACAAGTATTAGGCAAATCAGAATACGAAAAATCTATGCCTTTCGTTGACAATCTAATTCTAATTCGTCTGGAGAAATCTGTGTGTCGCGACGCGTGAATAACACCGACATATTACTGCACTTCCAGTGCGCTCCACAGAAGGCGTGCTTCCGGCTTCTGGGAGAAAAATTCCTGGAACCTTTTCGCTTTGACAAACCGCAGGAGAGAGCAGCTAGATTTAAGTAGCTCCTGAGAGCCGATCCATCTGTGTCTGCAGCGTCTGTGTGCCAAACACAGTCTCCAGTGTTGGCTGGGTACAAAACACAGGCGGAGATAATGCATGGCCCGGTGCGCCCGTCCATAGCACAGCGCCTTTTGTACGTGACTAAAATGACAGCAACCAGCCCGGAGTGGGCTCAGCGGCAGTAATCTGAAGATATCGACGGAAGGAGGGCTAGACGTTTACCAAGGCTTATTGCTTCATCTCCGCCGGGGGAATTCCGATGTCTTGAGGGTCAGTTTTCCGCTGGTAGATGTTAATCATACAGACGTATCGTTGATTGCAATATTCATCACTCTGAGATAAGGTGCGCTAGTGAAGATGTA
This sequence comes from Branchiostoma floridae x Branchiostoma belcheri, assembly GCA_019207045.1. Taxonomy (NCBI): domain Eukaryota; kingdom Metazoa; phylum Chordata; class Leptocardii; order Amphioxiformes; family Branchiostomatidae; genus Branchiostoma; species Branchiostoma floridae x Branchiostoma belcheri. The sequence continues at coordinate 8,731,950 of CM033037.1, read as the reverse complement.
AATATGTTGGGTTGAAGGGATCTTTTGTGCATATGTCAGACCTTGTACACTAGCGGCCACCTTGCAGAAATCTGGGTGACAATCATGTAATGTATATGTATAATTACCTTTGTCAGGTGTTGCAGAGAGCCCGTTGTTGGAAGCAATTTGGAAGAGTTTGGCGGTTTCTACTTGCAGATGCATTTCCAAAGATGAGGTGAGTATCTTCTTGTTGCTCTCCCGTCGACCATTCGATCGGTTCAGGCCAGCGGTTTCAGATATCAACGCTTCCAGCCGTAAATAGTAGGTATAGTAAGAGTGATGGTACCTGGTTTGTAGAAGCTTTGTATTTGATGTTCCTTTTGTGCCAGAGTGATTGGAGCTTGAGGCACTGACATAGCAAGCTCGTTTACTACGCTGTCGGAGAAAAGACACTCTCCGATTTCTGTAGCGCCCAGCAAATTGGTAAAGCTCGCTTCAGCTGGCGCCGTCATTTGTTTTGGGATATAATGAATGCGCGCTTGACGACCGCTACAGTTGTTATGCCCCCCACCCTCCTATTTCCCCTCCCCTACAAGCTTGACTGATTAGGTACCACTACGGCTAACACTGCTACATGAAAAGCAGTGGGCGGCCAAATAGGTTTGCCATGATTGAAGGATATTTCCCCGTGATATCACCATGCACCATCCGTGTCTCTTCACAGAATAATGTATCATATAACGTAACACAAACTTCTTGTAGCGTCGCGAAAGCTAACAGCAATTCTTTCTCAACTTTGGTAAAAGCGTTCACATCTACGGTGTTGGGTAAACAGTCCCAAATTGGACGTTTTTATGACCTATCGTAAAATAACGTGCAACAAGGAAGCGCCCTTAAGGGATGGACACGAATTTATAATAAGGGGTTGTAAAAACGGTTTAGGTGATAATACCAGAGGGATAGCGGATTAGAACAGAAATTGACAAAAACCGAAAATATAAAATTGACAAAATGACCAAACCAATCATCTACCCCTCCCAGTCCAGTCTGTACCGCCCCTTCGAAAAATTCAAGGTTTCTGTTGTATCCAAGTGGCGCAGCAACAGGGCCAGCAAGCCAAAGCTCGAAATAGATAGCCCACTGTCTTCACAACACAGGGGCCGGATAAAACAGTGTCCTCGCATGAGAGGACTTCCTTCCCAGTATGCCTCTTGGGAATGTCAAAGGTCAGAAAGAAATTTGACCCATGGTCTCAACACGCGTATTCGTTATCGTCCCCGCGTTGTTAATGTATTCGTCAAGTGTCAATCTTGATTTTGTCATTTGTTGCTGACAAGGTTTGGATACCAATGGTGAGAAATATTGTCTCTTTTTTACACACACGCATAGTATGTGTTTCGTGATGAAAGTCAGTACATATTGCGTTAACAACATTTTAATTATTTCACTTTGTTTTTTCATATAAAATCCATACAGTGGATAGTACCTTTCAGCCTTTTCGGCCTATACTATTTTTACCAAGGTCATAGATATCATTCAACATACAGTATTCATCTTATATTACATATATCGAAAAAGATTTACAGAGAGCGTAATACGACATATAGTGCATTGGACCTTCTGGCCTATATTTCCTTCACTACCATAATAGATATTGTTGCATGAAACAATTCATTATGCATTATCCTATATTACATGTCTTAAAGAATATTGAATATGGACAGAAAAGTCTATTCAACTTGTGATGCATTGGGCTATACTGCCATCGTTTGATTTTATTACCGTAATAACGAACGTGCAGGACCCTGTTAATATCTTTTTCCCATTTTTTTCATATCTTGGAATGTATTGAAAATGTAATGGCCGTCCACCTCAAGTGACCCCCTCTCTTTAATTTGTTGAGCTCTGATAGATTTATGAGTAAAGCATATATGGCACCATCACAATGTGATGTGCCATATGTAGGTTACGGGAAAATATGAACGTTTTCGCATATTACACTCAATATCATTGAGGCATTGAAGTTGTTTCCGGTGTGTCTACATGTTTGTGGTTGTGTTTGTTCGTAGATATATGAATACATTAGAGGGATAGGAAGTGAGAGGGAATATGGTTCCTTGCGGGATTGTCAGGATGTAGAGTTCAGAGGTGGTAGAATTAGTTGTTTGCGAGACATTCCAGGTCATGGGGTCAACAGAAGAGGCCATTAACTAAGGTTTTGGTCTGTCTGTTTGCATAATTAATTAACTACAATTAAACAAGACATACATTGAAATGGGCACGAAATATTCCACGAAGGCGTAAGATCTTTGACCTTTGTTGCCTGAGTAAAAAAAAGGATGAACCTAGCCGACCAAAATGGCCACTGAATTGCTCGAAGCACAGCTTAACCGTACTGACCCGCATACCTCATAAACTACGGCCATGCATGTGAATAAACCCACCGAACCTGTGGCAATAACCTTCAAGCCGACCCGCGCCTGATATTGGCAATGACCGAACACCGCATCCCATATTGGCAGCAGAAGTTCTGCGGGCCGTGACGGCATCACGTCCCGACAGTCTCCCAGCTTAACGCCTCAGAACAAGCCTCGCCACCGTGAATACGTAAAACTCTGCATTTTATATTCCCGTACAGAATAAATGGACCGGCTCATGTTCACTGGAACTACTGTGTAGTAAAAGATCGGGACCTTGCGGTTGGTTAGACCCGACCAACGGCCGTGACCGTGGATCTCACAGGCCTCCTTTCCGCGAGACTGCGATCTCAGAGTGGTTAGATTAGATCTGTGTGATTCTTAAATTTTATTTATTCCAACATGATGCAGTATGATTTAAAAGACAAAAAACTTCGGTGAAGTTTGAGAAGTTAAATAAAGCAACATCGTTATTGCATCTGTATATGCAATTGGATGAGCGATCTGTGAAATATTCAGTCACCCAGCGTCGCAGCATCTGGCAGTTGTATTAAGCGACATTGTAATTGCATAATGTAATATATAATATATTTATTACACCTCGCCCTGAATACAAGCGGTAGACGGAACTATGACGGCCACCGGTTGACATAGAAATGATCAATTTACGCTTCGTATTACACCCTAAGCTGTCTACTTCTATGTCACTTAAAAGTTAGCCTCCATCTGTTTTCTTTTGTTATCATTAGTATCGAGTCCGTTACAGGCATGTTATAAAAAATGATAGAAATCATCTTTTGCATGTGCAACTGAATAAATTAAGGCGGGGCTCTTGATAACAACAAAGGTGGTTTACAGTTAATCTAATGTGTTCTAGATTTTTCTGTACCTTTATTTTAGTCTCGTAAACTTTTCGAACACGACTTAAGACATAAGACTCCTGAAAGTCTCTCCTGGCTTATATTTTACAGTGTGCCAATGTGAGTGCCCTAGAGAGTGGTAACATCTTAGAAATGAATCGTAGACGGTATTCATATATTGATATACTCATATACATATACTTTCTTATCATATGTGGTCCATAATATTTTTGCGTATCTATAGTAGTAGAAGCCCCTATGAAAGTCCCTGTTCTTTCGTATATGTCAATAAAGTTTATTAGTAATAGTTAATTCACATAGAAACTGATATTAAAGAATACATTTGCCAAAGAGAAAATCCCTACGATACAATACAATACAATATGGTACAATGCAATTTGGACTTGTACACGTACAGTGTTAACCCTCATCCGACCGTTACATTTTTACGACGAATCTGACCGTATGGGGTCATTTTTGACCCCATTTTGTTTTGCTCATAGACATATTTCTGCTGGCTTATTTTGTCATTTCTATGTATTTATTGTTTCACTTACCTATGAAAAATATTTTGACAAGTTTTGGTGTCAGTAGTTATTACTCATTATCATAATTTATGCAGAAAATGAGGAAAAACCACATTTGCTCTGAAAATCTACCATACTCAACTTACTTAAACAATGTTTTGTCTTATCAATTTCTAAACAATAATTGTGATGATGCAATAATACTGATAGCATAATGATGTTATTTAACAAGAAAAAATACAATATTTGTGAAAAGTAACAAATTTATTACTTAATTATGCACCATATTCCGCCATCTATACACATACATACAATAACTCGTCTATTTTCCCGCAAAGATCTTTCTTGTAGGTTCCTTCTGCACATTCTGTCCATATATTGTTTTTTTTAATCAATTAGAAACATTTTCACTTTCATTAGCACAGGTAATTAGTGTGTATTATCATAGTTTATGCATAATGTAGAAAAACTGTGTTTTACACTAAAATACTAAATTTCTTTCAAAATATTCGGTGTTTACTCATCTAAGCAACTATAATCTGTTGCTGTAATAGGAATAATAAGGAATGCCTGTTATTTTATTGAAATGTCTTGATATTTATGTAACTAATGATTCATTATTGGCTGGGGTCATTTTTGACCCCACCGAACAAGACACAAACTTTCAAGTATAGCTTATACAATAATGGGCAAAACTCGGCGAAAAATTGGTAGATGTTGTAAGACATGTATACAAACAAATTCATGGAAGGAATTTTTTCTCTGATGAAAAATGTTGATATGGCAGATTAAAAGATACGCCTGGGGTCAAAAATGACCCCATACGGTCGGATGAGGGTTAATGACCTCTGACAAGACTTGCGGTGTTGTTAGTCTATTCCATTAGAACAATAGAGCCGTTAGCAATCTCCATCCCTTGCCAGTCATAGCTCTAAAAATATCTTCCCGACGCTGGTACACGCGTTTGTCTTCATGGAGACGAATAAGCTCCGAAATTGGACGGCGCCTGAGGGACAAGGTGAGGCATAGAGTCGATCATTGCCAGTGTCACGATGTCATTTTTGCTAGGCGAGCCAAAAATTGTGCGCATATGATGATAACTAGCTGTTGCTTTGTTTCAACTCCACTGATATGAAAGTATGGATGTCGGGTATGTGTCACCAAAAAAGCGTATTTTCCTCTCGCCAGACATCATGACAGGAAAAGAAGCGTTGTCATCCTGTTGGTCCTATGTTTTTAATAGTGTGAAGACGTCGACGTTGTAGTGATGTGGTGTGATGTGATGTGATATAGTGTGGTGTGATGTGTTGTGATGTGATGTGATGTGATGTGGCGTGGTGTGGTGTTGCGTGATGTGGTGTGGTGTTGCGTGATGTGGTGTGGTGTGATGTGGCGTGGTGTGGTGTGATGTCGTGTGATATAATGTGTTGTGATGTGATGTGACATAGTGTGGTGTGATCTAATGTGGTATGATCTAGTGTGATGTGATGTGGTTATATGTGATGTGGTGTGATGTTAGATTTCTTCAAATTAAAAATGACATTCTCCCTTAATGTGTATACTAAAGTATTCCTGATAGACGTTACTTTACCGAATACTGCCGACTATTTGCATACTTTGCTTTTAGTTTATCTCTAAACTTACTTTGAGTAGGAAGACTGATAGTTTTGAATAGGAAAAGAGTTCAAAGTCCTTTAAATGGTTTTGTTTGAATCTAAAATATATCGTCTGACATTTGAATAATGATAATCTTTTTTACGGTAGCAACATAACGCTGATCCACTAATTGCATGTAAACGTCCTATAGATTAGACTAAATGACATCTTCAAGGCCATTCTTGTGTTTTGTCTGACGTTACTTTGATATCACAGCGGCACAGCCGCACAGCTAAGAGCGGTGTTGCTTACTGTATGGCTTCCTAAAAGCGTGTTGACAAGCTCCTCTCGTGTAGAATAATAAAAGGTGCGCACTGTAAATAAAAGGAACGTATATCACAGATTGTCGTCGGCACTTTTAGACCGAGCTTGTAATGCTCTCACCGAAAGAGGAACTGAAGTCGGAAGGATTTTCTGCAATTATGTTCTCTAAGCTTGTAATTTTTCAGACGCCTTTAGTCATTACCTTCCCAACGTTGTCTTTCCTGCCACCCACATAGAGTGCAACGCCAGCCTTTTCGTCCATTTACCGTAAAAAGTTCCCAAATTGTTGTTGGGATGCGCTAAGGGAAACTTGATGATTTCTGTCTCGCGTATTTCAGGGATTTTAGCACCACCTAATAAGCTCTTTTTGAATTTGTTGATGCCCGGCGGCATCTACTTACTTTGTTTCTTCCTATCTCAATGGCACAGGCAACCAACTAAGAGATGCATTACTTCTAAGATCAAGTAATTGTTAGTATTTTTTTAAAACTTTACAAGAGGGTTATTTTTGGTGGTGGTTTTATTGCTTAGCAGTAGTCAATACAGGTATTCATGTAATGATTTGATATTTGGTACATGGATAGCTGTCGGCAAATCAAAGGACATGTTCTATTATGGGCTACGGTAACGATGTTTATTAAGACGGTTAATTTTAAGGCTGGGGACTAGTTAGCGTAGGTCTGGACAATCTAGTAGCTTTCCTTAGATCTACAGCCTTCCTTTGGTCTTACAAAAGACAGTCAAAGAAGTTTTTCGGGTTTTATTTTGAGTGACTTGTTTAAAATGATATTTCTGTTCCCATGTAAAAATAAAGTTTTAAGCGGAAATTCATGTCAGCCTACCCTTGAATAATTCCGACGTCACCGCAAAAGAAAGTTTGGGGTGAATGTCCGTATAGTCACGTACATGGAGAATCTCCGGCCTTAGAACCTTGTTAACATCGGTGATGGGCCGGGGATCGTGTGATCTCCCCGGTTCGGATGGATCTCTCCTCCTGTACTAACTAGGCTCCGTACGAGTAATCCACAGTAATGATTTCCATCCGCTGTCGACGCGTGTGGTTAATGGAACGATGAATAATTTAGGTTCCTATACAGAAAGCCAATAGTAGGGTTTGTCATGCACTGTTCAAACGAATTATGCCATTTTCTTCTTCGTGTTAACAGAATTAGGAAGAAGTCTTGTTGCTCCTTGGTCGTTGTTTCTGCCGTCTTCAAAGCACATTTTAATTCACTGCCAATTTTGTGTATCCTACGTATCCAATACATTTCACCTTTTCGGTATAGTCTCTACTTTCTACCAAGCTCATTGCGTTATACTGGTGAAATAGTCGATATTTGCCAAATAGGATGAAAATTTTGCTGAAGAAGTTAGCCGGCCATATTATTAGATACATACGCATGGATAGGGCTTTGCTTGAGAATTCGTTTTATCTTGTCATCTAAAAATGACGTAACCATGAGGATGGTCATATAGTTTCCTTTTGTAATAAAGAAAATTAAAATAGATGAAAAAATGAGTAAGAGGGATGTTAGCTCATTAACTCATTAACAGAAGAAATATTCTTAACCAATACGAGTCTTCTGATGAAAATGAAAATGAGTTAGAGGGGTTTTATCTCATTAATTCACCAGTCGAATAGGCTTTTATCAAAATAACTAAGCAAAAACAGGTTATCACAAAGTTTCCAAATATCACGTTTTTTGTCTTAAAATTCTTTTCAGAACTAAATAAATGTGACAAATAATCAAGCCTAACCAGGAGAATGTTCATAAGGCTTCCTTTTGTAATGAAGAAAGTTAGAATAGATTCTTCTATTTGCTGTGTGAAATTTAGGTTTCAGTATTCCGTGGGGCTCCAAGGACACAAAAATGAAGAATAAACAGCTACTGCAAAGCACTATATTATGCAAACAGCTGGAAGGGGAACGCGATGTCTTATTTGTATTTGTTGCTAGTCCCATGGAGCCGGTAACCAGCTCCCCAAAGTCACATGAAAACCCATAGATCTTTGCCTGATCATATACGCGACAATACCGAGCCACTCAAAACATCGCCACAGGGCAGCATTATTTATCAAACCGCAGCATAGTGGATAATCTTGTTAAAGTGAGCCGGCATCTTGTCTCCTACCCCATTCGTCATGCGTTACACCGTCCTCCCTTTCTGTTCATTATTGGTACGGTGCTCCCATATTTATGTTTCAAGCTACCTTCCCCCTCCTAAAGCCACATATAGTACCATCAATGTTAATAAAAAGGCGATAAAATGGCAAGAGATACGAAAAAAGGGACCTGTACTTTGATCTTGTTTGCTGAATATAGCATTACGTCCTTTGGTATCTATGTTTTTGAAAAGATCATTGTCGACTGAAGTTTGTCCATAAAACTGTCCAATGGCATATGTTGCTGCGTACAAATAGAAGGACGTCTTTGAAGTTTTCATTGATTATATCGCTACGTATTCTTCTATAACATAGGGTAAGGTCATGGGAATATTCGACGTCATCATGGAACGAACTTTTTGCATCAAGACAGCATCACCAAGAAAATGTGTTTTTGCACCAACACGTTAACACAAAACGCTCCTTTTTTGTAAAATGAAATACGCTATCATCAGGGAACCTGTATTTTGCACCAAAGCAACATCAACAGGAAACGTGTTTTGCACCAACACAGCATCAACAGGGAACGTGGGATTTGCACTAACGCAGCATCAACAGGGAACACGTCCGTTTTGCACCAATATGGAATAGAGCATCAACAGGATTTTGCATTTGAAGACTTACCACCGTACGTTTTTACCCTTTTGCAAAGAAATTCGCGATTATTGTCAATTCTATCATCATGTGGTAAAATCTGCAGTATAAGTGACAAGATATTAAACGGTCTTAATTTGACAGTCGAATTGAGATAAACCAGAAGTGTTGTATATACAGAATTGTTAATTTTACGTAACACTGACTCTGTAGTCAAGTCTTTTTGTCACTGTCTGACCACAGTTGTAAACGCGCCAGACAGTCTCCAATCATAAGCTGGTGGTCTAAGCTACTAATGGAATGTTTCATGTGCTTGAATTTTCTCGCCAGATAAAATCATTTTCATCTTGGAATAACACAGCATTTTGAGTCTTTCACCCTTATGTTTATCAAAAATTTGTGCAATCCGGTTTAACTGAGCATATTTTTTGCGGCTGTTTCTTACTTACAGAAGTGACGACCGGAGCCGTAAACGAAGCGATTTCGTCTGTAGAGTTAATAAGAAGTGTTGTACAACCCTCACGACACGCGGTATACACAGCTATGATTGAATGAAGTAAGCGCCATGTTTTGTACATGCCATATGATATCTTAGCATACCTGGAAAATTGTCAAAAATATACCATCATTAGAGACACGGACGAGTATTGATCGGAAGATTATGTAGCAAAAGGGGGGTCTTGGTTGTTACTACATTGTAAGCACTGGATGGGGCAATTGTGATCCTGGAAATGCAAAACCTTGCGAAACAGTTTGTCACAGTTTGAACGCCTCATGTACAGTTTAGTGCAATGTGTGTTATACATCAAAGTTAAAGGCTCCTGAGTCATAAACAAAATACGTCTGAAAGTATATCAAGAATGGTATTAACGAGAATTATCTGGCCTTAACCTTAGGGGCCTTAACCTTTGACCTCACGCATGAGAAGTTCAAAACATGAACTGGCTTATTTCTAACCTAGCGCACACTAGTCTTTGATGCGATTAATGATTTCATGTATAACATTAAGGGGAATGGCAAAGTTGAGAATGCAGCGTGACCCTATCCAGGTACTATCGGTGATGTCGCAAAGCCAACCGTAAATTAACATCTAAATTTAGAACCGCGATCGACTTTCTCTGTTCGTTTGACGAATATGCCCTTGTTTGGTAAGGTTGAATTGAATCCCAGATAGAAACACCTGATGGCCCACCTCAGGCCAGTTTATTTACAATGTGTGTGCTGTCCACGGTATTGGGCCACCCGTCAAACCAGTACTGGAAACCGATTCTCCATCTTGAAAGATGAAGATGGCGATCTCTGTTGAATAACGTGGAAAAATTAGCTCTTATGTGATGTATTGTGGAACGAAATGAATGTTTCCTCTCCGTATTGGCAGTCAGTAGTTGACGCGCGGTGCCTTGGGTATTGGTGATTATATTACCATAGCCGTTCATAAGAAGAGGGGGAGGGAGTTGATATGTGGTGTCAGACCAGATCGTGACTTGGCTGCAGCACAATATTGAACGCCAGAACAAGAAGCCGTTACTTAATTTTCTAACAGATAGTCAGATGTCAGGCTTGAGATTAGACTGTCAATACTTGGAGGCAGATGTACGTAGGTTAATAGAACGCGGTATGGATTTTTTGCATGATGAATGCGAGTTCAGTTGCAGAGGGGATATAGTTGGTCTACAAGGCGTGGGTTGAGACTGATGGGACAGATGAAAGTGTAATAGCAACAGCCTTCCGTCCGAGACAAGGACGTGACAAGCGATCACGGCTTACACAAATGAAGTTCTCCTCATTGAACTGGTGTTTCTCAAAATGACAGGAAAGCTTTGACCTTGTAACAATGGATTAAAGATACTCTCTGAAAAGTCTTGGAGCACTTGGTTCCCTTATAATTACAACTGACAATAAATGACCTTGGCATGGATTTCGTGCCGTTTGTGTCTCAGACTCGCATCACTAATTTGACCTTTACGACGCTCGTCACATTTGTCTTAGACTGCTGTCGTACGATTTTGATGTCCTAGAGTTTTCAGGCAGGTTGTGACAGAATCAACCGCCGAAGAAGAATTTTTTGGTAGACGAATTCGTACTACATATTCACAATCATCACAAGAATGCCCCTAGTTTGCTTGCGATCGCACGAAAATGTGAGTAGCTCTTATTTTGTTTTTGTGTGTGTTTGCCATCCAGTCGTATTGACAACTGGTGCCTATCCGTCTCCAATAACACAGCAATAAATACCGACAAACACCGTTGCCAATTACCACAAACAGATAATCTATGTCCAGATGCTTTCGCCGCCATCTTAGCTCCAGCTAAGACCCAATTTTCGGAACCCACGGTTGGAATAATTGATACGACACGAGGCCACATTGATCGAGCCAGGACGGGCCGACATTTCTCTTCGACGCGATGTGTGCTCTCTTGGCCTATTCACGTTTCCCATGGGTGGTAATTAAGTTACGATGGCTGTGTAGCTTCACCGCTCCGTAAACTGACAGGTAGATTCTCGGCTTTGCCAACAGAGAAGAATGAGGTTGACGGGATTAATGTCCAACTGTGCGCGTTGAAAATCATCAGCGACATCCGTCGTCAAATATTGGTTCAGATATAGAGCGACACGTCCCATTTTTAGATGAAGTTTTAAAGACCTTATTGCTGTCACTAAAGGCGGATGGGCTGCCGAAGTTGCTCCTTTGGGAAGCATCATTGCTTCGGTTGGTGCCCAGAATAACAATACCTACAAGTAATCAGAATGCACGTGAGAATCAAGGAAAATACCCCTCCCCTAAAAAGACCAATTACGTCAAAGATAATCCTATAGTCAAGAGCGCAGCAAGTTTATGTCTTTTATATAGTATACTTAGTTTTGTTTTTCGAACTTAAAGTCGTGTTTTAGAGGACAGGCTGTCCTTGTTGAAAGACAAGCGTCTCATTAGCTCAGGTGTTCCTCAAGGTTACGTAATAGGACCTCTTACCTAACTTTTGTTACATCATATTGTAGTCTTGGCAAGGATGTTTCATTTATGTCCTCTATTAAAAATTTGAGTTTGATGTCTTAATCATTAGGTTAGTAACATACTTATTAACAAGATAATATTTACGTTTATGCCATTTCTGTCTTCGTTAACGTCAACAATATTTATAAACTCTTCTAAAGCAGCAGTTACTCTGGTTATTACTCACGTACTGTTATACGAAGGGGCTTCGATGAATCCCCAATTCAGACATCTGTATTCAACAGGGCCGGCCTATTTTCAACCCAAGCACGATGATAAATCCCCCGTAGGGACACCGGCCATTTTTCTCTGAACTCCCCATTTTCAGAAGTTCAAAAGCGCTGTCCTTATCTCTAGAATGACAGGCTTTCGTTCCGTGGGGACCAGACGAACTTTATGCGCACATTATCATTTCTTTCTTGCAAATTGATCGCTGTAGCCTGAGCAAAAATTGCTGGTCATACAAGAGTTCTATTCTAATCTATTACGTCTTTGGAATACACAACAGGCCTCTTCGTCAAAGTCAGCACACTGAAAGTATTGACTCCGTGAGCGGGGTCTGTTGTTTCCGATGTGTCTGTGTGTTACGAAGTTGTATGTTCGTAGCCTCCATAGCAGGCTTTCTAGGGCCTTTTTTTGGCTCATAATACACTTTTGCTGGCCATTTCTATTTGTACTCAGTCGCTGATTGCTGGCGTTTTCTGATTGCCGGCATGAGAAAGCCTACTATAGAGGCTAGTATATTCGTACGTATTTGAATACACTGTCAGCTAGAAGAGTGGCAGGGAGTGAGTGGGAAGATGATACCTCCGAAATTGTTAAACTTGCGGGAGTGGCAGGAAGTAGTGTTCAGTTCAGTTCAGTTCAGTTCAGTTCAGTTCAGTTTTATTTGAGTCCAACTTGCACGTGCACTGTACAAACAGGCACATGAAATCTGTTGGCCCACAAGGGCGCTGTACATTAAGACCGTATAATGCAAGATAATACACAGGTAGGATTAAAATCAATTAAAATACAATTTCCAATAAAATTAAGATAGCACATACATTATAAAATCTACTATACTGTACAGCTCTTTGAGTAGAGTTTCAGTGCACGGGGCATGAAAGACTGGGCGTGCCTATTCGTCCTACTGAAGGAGGGAGTGGGTTGTCTAGGACGTCGCAGGCTGTAGTTGCTCTGTGTGGTAGATATAAACTCATGTAGAGGACTGCCGTCATCTTTCAGTATGCTTTGAATGGTTCGCAATGTTGCCTGATCTCGCCTCATGGACAAGGAAGGCAAGGACTCTACAGGTATCCCAATGATCTTACAACAACGCTTTTGTATTCCCTCGAGCGAATGGGAAAGGTGATTAGGCAGCCCTCCCCACACTGGACTGGCATACTCTAACAAGGGACGAATAAATGGGGGCCCCAAAGCCCTTTTCCGTAGAGCGTAATCGGCGCTTTTAATTCTACGTACTCCGTAGCGGGACCGCTCGAATTCAACGTAGAGCGTAATCGGTGCATTTTGCGTCGAGCGATATTAGCCCCTTTAATTTAACGTATTACGTAGAAGCTAACCGGAGTTTACCGTAAAACGTAATTCATATGAATTGTTCGTAAAGCATAATCAAAATTTCATTAAACTTAACTAGTCTACCGGCAACGTTTACCCGTCAAAATGCATGAAATTGCGTTTCAAAGGGTCCAGATTTCAAAATTTCGCCGGACCTTCCTTGCGATTGGCTCACCCCTTCGGCAGTGGACATGGTGAAAATATGTTGCGGGACCGTCGCCTCCCAACTAGTAGAAATTTCTTTAACAAAATTAGCTTATCAAACAAGCAAAATGTGCAGGAAATGGTATTTGAGGGGGTCAAGATTTCAATTTTTTCTCTGAGCGGCCCTTGGCCTCTGTGCGACTGCTTGGGCCTCCGTCGCTCACGACTCTCTATCGCTCGTCGCCCTCAAAAACTTCTCTCTGACAGAAATGTCATTACATTGAGCATATAGTCTGCCAGCAAAATTTGTCCCTCAAAATGCAGGAAATGGTGTTTCAGAGGGTACAAATCTTAAGATTTTCCCGTACGTACCTTGCGACAGTTCGTGCTTTCACTAGTTTCAGCACTTGATATCTGAAAATGATGTTTGGGGGCGTTGTCCTCAACAGCTCCAACAAAGCTAAAACCATGTGAATTTCTAATTGAAATGACATTCAACTTAGCTTAGTCTATGAGCAAAGTTTGCCCTTCAAAATGCAGAAAATAGTGTTTCAAAGGGTCAAGATTTCACAATATTCCCGGGGGAGCATGCCCCCGGACGCCCCTAAGATTGTCGCGCCTCCGCTTTCGATGCTACAAGTGCTGAAAATTACGTCACATAAGAAATTTGCTGTCGCCGCCTCTGGCCAGCAAGACGGGCGCTTTTATATCGTCTAAGTAGCTGTTTGAATCTTGTTGGTGGAATTATAAGTTCAAGTTGTTAGATCTCCTCTTCCACGTGTTCTGCCGTCGGTGGAATTCAGCCAAAAGACGATAAAGATTTGCATAATGCATTTGGAAACTTCGTAATTTAGCGTAGAGCGTAATGAAGCGTCCATAATTTAGCGTATTACGTAGCCCGCCCTCCCGAATTTAGCGTAGAGCGTTGTCGGTACCCCCCCTTGGGGGCCCTCATAAATACCAAGTAAATGCGTGTAAGCACATCAGTAGACAGTCCAGACTTCTTAGCTACAGTTAAGTAGTACATTCTTTGACGAGCTTTTGACAGCATATACTGGACGTGTGCGTCCCAAGTCAGATCGGAGGAGATAACAATACCGAGGTGTTAGTGCTAGTCATTAATCAAACATGGCATTTTACTGTTATAAAACTTACGTTTTTAGCCAACCAGCCGGCAAGAAGAGAACCAAAACTCCAGAAATTCAAAATATGGATAATATCTCAAAGTTTTATCATTTGGACAAGATATGGGAATCAATTCAAACGTATTTGAGCTACCCTAGTATGTGGACATCTAGAGTCTAGACTGAAAGCATAACCTCTTTGTACAATTTTTTTTCTAAAATCAATGAATGTACACATAAAGGACTGGCCCGGCTGTCATATTGATAAATTGATACGTAGACGCGATACAGAAACCAGGTCACTTGGCTATTCCGGTAATGAATGGAATAGCCAAGGGAATGAAAACTCCGTTTCGGTAGTCACAACGAATTTTGGTGAAAAGGCAAGAAGTTGGATCGCTGGCCCTGTACGAGACTCGGGGTTGCACTGTTTCTCCGTCTTGTGTTGATGACTAGAGCGTATGTCGCAATTACCGAGCAAAATGTCAACTCAAAGGCCTTAAAATATGGCCTTATGGATCTTTTTCATTCACGCTGTACCAACTTCGTCTTAAATACGTACCCATTCAACAATGATAAATGACCATAATAAGAGCCACAGCATGTACCAGTTATAATGATAGATATCTACCTATACGTTTATGGTGCGCAATAGATTATTACCTGTTATATGCAGAGCTTTTGTGTTTCCAATTTTGCTTTGGTAAGGTATCTAAACGGAATGCTGCACATTTTGACAGATTATTCTACACATTTAAGGACATGCATTTTTCTTCTGGGACAGAAGTTAAGGCCACAGCAAGTAAATTTTATGGATGACATCCTCTGCAGACTGCAAAAATAGTGCGATAGGGCGAAAAAAAGACAGGATGGGTGAAAAAAACAAGATGGCTACATTTTCAAAAATAGGCACCATAAAGTTGTGATGACTGTTGTAAAAAGAAATAAAGGAACAAAACATGGTATCAGAGCCAACAAGGCATTCATTCCTGTATTTAAGACATTTACTGATGTGGTAAAAGTGACATTAGTGAGGTAGATTGGCATCGCCAACAAAGTTGGTAACCACACTCATGGCTTCCATATTGGTGTCACTTTTACAACTATCCAATAAGTTTAATTTCTACAAGTACAGTCCTGGGTACCTCGCAAGTGTCACTTCTGCAAGTGCAATTATTAGGCTACAACACAATATATTTGCTCATTTTGGTACTTTATCGTCATGTTGACCATCCCTGCAGAAGATTTTTTTTCTGAAATCAGGCGAAAATTAATGCGCGCGCTGATGTCATCCATAAAATTTACTTGCTGTGGCCTAATCTTCCAAACCGCCTTACATGTACTCTGCATGTGTTATGACCGTTGAGAAACCCTTGGACGGTTGGTCATCTTTTTCTTCTCCATGATTGGTATCAGTGTTAATTATTGAAAGCCAGTTGTCACTATGGCTCGGCAATGTTTTGACGTGATGATTGATGTACCGAGTCCTTATTGAAATATAGATTGGATGTCCAATTGCCCCCCTCCCCCTACCGCCGTGACAATCTGTTTGCACATATTTGATTGATATTTTACTTCACGTATTATTTTCTCAGAGTCAGAAAGGTAAATGAAGAATTACGAGATGGTAGAAATTGGGTGAAATTTTACTATTTTGCAAACAAAATGAAGTTTGTCATAATCAATTTTATCTTGTATATGACTGGCTTGTAGTTGTCATTTGTTCTTAACAATATGGATATTAGGATAGCTTGTTGATTGCTCTGCCTTTCTATGGCACGGGGTGGGTATGTGCATACATGTGTGCGTATGTATGTATGCATGCATGTATGTATGTGTGTACATGTAAATGTACGCATGTGTGTGCGTTAATGCGTTTGTTCACAAGTTAAAAAAAAGAGGTCATTGACATTTCCTTTAGTACAAGCTCTATGGGAAACTCCAAGCGTAGTCCCCAATAACCCTTGTCGCTTGGTAGTTACTGTCTTCGTGCCAAGCAAACCGTCAATATACACGGGGATATATAAGACATCACCCTATACCCCTTCTACTACTGAGCTTGATGGCAATCTTTCGTTCAAAGTACCTCTTGCTCCGAACGCGTTCCTCCAGAATCCTTTGGGAGATTTGTGAGTCACTAGGGCGGTGCCCAGCATGTCGTTTATTCACCAGCCAGACATTACCCATTTCCATTCTTGTTTGCTGATGGCAAACTTTTGTCCTTTTGCTCCATGTGTATTCCTAGATCCTCTAAGTTCCTTTGGGAGATTTGTGAGTTGCTGGCATCGCGCCTAGCAGACCGTTGATAATACACCGGACGCACCAACACTACTGAACAACCTGCTACCTTGACTCAACGTACACGAGAAACTACTCTATCAACATCCCAACACAGTGTAGCCCTTGAACCCGTCAAGCCATCCTCCTCCTGTCACAAAAGTACCTTTATCCCTGTTGCAGTTAAGTTGTGGAACTGTCTACCGCAGGACACTGTATGTGAACATCAGATTCTTACAGAACGTAAAGTAAACGCCCACCTCAGCGCTATTCGTCAGTGTACTGCATTGTAAAATAATGTTTATTTCAATTCAGCATAGCTGCAAAGCTGAGATGCTGGAAACAGCATAGAACAAATAACATAGAATAGGGTACCCTTCTTTTGCTGAGCTTGATTGCAAACTTTAACCCGACGAATCTATTACTCAGGGCTTATTCCTCAAAACTATTTTGGGAGATTTGTTAATCACTAGCGTGGTGCCTAACATACCGTTAATTCACCAGTCCGGCATTTCTCATAGCATGTAGAAGACCCTGTCCCTTCTTTTGCTGAACTTGATGGCAAACCTTTGCCCAAGGTTCCTATAACTCCAAGCATATTCTTCCAGGAGATTTGCAAGTTGATACTGTGGTGCCCAGTAGACCGTTAAGTCTCCGTTGCGACGGTTTCATGAAAATATGAAAGACATCCTCCTATCTCTTCATTAGGATGATCTGGATGGCAAAATTTGGTTCAAAGAACTTCTTACTAGATCCTAGAAAATCCTTTGGGCGAGTTTTGAGTCCCTGGCGTCGTGCCTGACGGGCCGTTAATACATAAAGATAAGAATAAAGAATACATAGTAAGACATCGCCTTATCGTTTTTGCTGAACTTGATGAAAACTTTTACCCAAGGTATCTATTACTCCAAGCGTATTCTTTCGGGAGATTTGCGTGTGCCTTAGTGTGGTGCCCTGTCCAGTAGACCGTCAATTCTCCAGGCAGACAGTTTTATCAGAATATGAAAGACATCTTCACGTGAGCCCTTCATTAGAATGAGCTGGCTGGCAAACTTTTGTCCCAGGCACTTTAATTGCTCCAATGTATTCCCAGATCCTAGAAAATCTTCTGCTTGAGTTGGGAGTCCCTGGCGTTGCGCCTAGCAGACCGGTAATTCACAGACACACACATGAGAATATACAAGATAAAGCCCTATTTCTTTTTGTTGAGCTGGGTGGCAAACTTTTGCCTAAAGTTTTTTTACTCCAAGTGTATTCCTTCAAAATCATGCATATACGAGATTTGGGACTAAACTGTCTCGTGCCTAACAGACCGTTAACGCACCAGTCTAACACTTCAACAAAAATACACCTAAGCTTTCCATTCTTCGGTAAGATTATAGACCACTGTTTCCACCCAGTCTAGCCAGAGTATCCCCGAATTCAGAAAATCCTACATAAACCCAGTGCCGAGGCAAATAGGGACCCTAAAGCTCTTGCTAAAATGCCCTGGTGCTCGTTCATGCAAACGTCCATCTCCTTACATTATAGTTTCAAAAGCGTTATCAAAACGCCGTGTTCTCATAAGGCTTTGACTTCGCCTATAAACCCCAGAGTGCGTCGTTTATCGATCTCAACTAAGTGTATATACAGCGACAACGCCCAGTAGGAATGGATGATAATCCAAACAGCGCTCTGATGAAAGCAATCTTGATGAACTGGGGTCAATCATTCAAACAGCGCGTTAGGGATAACAGTCACGGCATTTGAGATAGCCGGCGTGTGCACTGATGATATGATCCCTACACAACAGGAGACATAACTCCCTCAACAACTTTCTTCGAAAGGTGGTTAGAATACCATATGCTCTGATAAATCAGAGAGTACGCACTCTATTGAACTCAAAGGAAATTTATACATGTACAATGATGCTAGATGAGTGATTATCAAAACATCGCCGTCATGAAAGCTATCTGGATAAACCTAGGTCAATCATTCATTTGGCAGAACCCCATTGGTCTACCGCTTGATGTAATCGCCCACCACACAAGATATAACTCCCTCAGGCAACTTTGTTGAAAGGGAATTTAAAATTCCATAGACGCTGATAAACCAGAGAGCACCGCATTCTATTGATCCCAGGTAAGTCTGTATATGGACAGTGCTAGGTAGATATGTAACAATCGAAACATGGCATCCGATGAAAGCTATTCTTTATGAACCAAGGTCACCGACTTGTACATTACCGATAGGATCATGTTGCACGGATAATATAATAACTTCATTTGAAATGGAATCTAAAATTCCATATGCTCAGATATCTTTGTGGGAAAGGTTGTTACTGGTGATCAAGACAGAATTCTGATGATTGAGCATGGCATGCACAGCAACACTCTTTTCAGAACGTTTGAATTTTTAATATCTATCGATTCAGAACTATACATATCTTAGAGTATGCATTGCAACTTTTATGCATACCAAAAACTTAAGCAATTGCACATACTTCTTTCTACGCTTAGCACTTTTGAGAAAGAGTATGGGAGTTGAACACACACCACTACCAGTGGACTATACCCTTGATGTAGTTCTCGAACAACTGTGTGGTCCACGGGCTATGAAAACGGAGATTGGCGCCACCCTATAAAACGGCATGTGTCGGACTTTATATATGGGAACGGTTGATACATTTATTTCATAACACGCTTCCTTGAACCGTTTGCCTTCCAAACGTGATGATTTGGCCGGTTTGTCAGGTTGACGTCGATGATGCTTCAGGAGCTGACAGCAGTGGGAGTTATTGGATACCGTATTAGACAGGTTGCACCTGTTTTCTGGCGAGGAGAGATATGTGATTTCCGAGAAGGTTTATGTTGCCCTTACATCTGTGCAGATGCTTAGGGATGGCGCCCATCTTCATTTCGAGTAGCCCTTGGGCCACGCATTTGTGCAAGCCACTCCAGCAGGGGGCTGTTTCGCTGGTAGTGATGTGTGTTTAACTTCCATACTCTTCCTCATTAGTGCTGAGTGCGAAGCAGAGAAAGCAGCATGTACCATTTTTAAAGTCTTTGGTATGACTCGGCCGGGGATCAAATTAACGACCTACCGAATGCAAGGCAAACACTCTATTCACTCGGCCATTGCACCGATTTCCGAGAAGGTTTCTGGAAATCCTGTCGACACGCGTCATCAACCTCCATTTAATATGATGTCATCAAATCAATGGGAAAGGCTGTTGATAGTTCTTGGAAGCCCATACTAGTTTTACAGTGTAATCTAATAGGAACTTGCGTCCATTCCCAATGCTATGGTTCTGTATATTTTAATTTGATACCTTCGATAAGAAGGTCATGCTTTATAGTATCACTTGTATGTTGTTTTGTAACGGTGTTTGTGATTGAACATAAACTAGCGATAGACTGTTATAGCATATGGTGTGTGATCAGGTCTCAACCTATGAACGAAATTCTTTGAGTTTGATGCCCCTGGCTCCCTTCTTTGGTTTTAAAGTTAAAGTCTTTCCCGCACCAGATGGTCCATAGAGCAGCACCCATCTCTGTTTCAGTAGCCCTGGGCCACACAACGTTTGTGCAATCACTACAGCAGGGGGCAAGTCCACTGGTAGTGGTGTATGTGCTCAATGTCCATACTCTTTCTCAAATACTGTCTGCTAAGCAGAGAAAGCAGAATGTACCATCTTAAAGTCTCGGCCGAGGATCGGATTCTCGATCAACCGTATGTAAGGCAAACACTCTACGTACTGCCATTGCACCTGTTTTCGGTGACTTCTTTGGTGCTGCAGCAGAACTTTCGTTATTGTATCTCGTTGGTAGTTATGTTAAGGGCCACCATTTATTCAACTCGTATAATCTTTGTAATGATATCGTGTCGACATCTCATCGTGCATGGCATGGGCGCAGAATCCCCAAGCAGAGTTCTAATGCCATGTAAAAAAAACGTTAAGATCAGAAAACACTATCATTTACCTTTTCAACATCTGCTTGGAGATAAATGTGACTATATACTTACAGTAGACAGCAGTACCATGGCGCCTCAAACGACTCACCAAGTCGATGTTCATAAAGGCACGTGTCACTGGATATGTTGAGTGCCAGATGTGAATCACCCTTAATGGCACACAAGTCATCGACCATGGCCTCTCAGCCGCAGCACTTGGCAATCTGAATCACCGTCATCAAGGGACGGAAAACATAAATGTCTCCTACAGAAAACGTGAAATGGTTTTGCACGTTGAGTGACTCTCCAGTTTCTACAACGCTCGAGGGACAAGAGGGCTAACATTGTGAAGTATCCATAGATTTTGGCTCCATGCTCAATTACCAACGACATTTGCAGCCAACGCACAGGAGTAGAATCTAGCTACTTTATGCATGCAGGCTGGCAAGAATCCAGTCACATCAAGGTTTCTCTCTGCTTCTATTAGTAGTGCCACTTGATACGATATGCAACATTAGACAAAGGTAACACACATACAAGAATGACACGTGGATTTGCTCATTGTCATTCTTTTACCTTGTTGATTGTATGATTACAGAAATGTTACCGTTGGTAGCCTTGCTGCATCTGGTTTTATTGCCTATATCGTTCTTATCGCATTCATGAACCAATGCTGTTCTCCTGTGATATCATTGGCTTGTTCGTTTAGCTACAATTTATGTCGTAGTATCTATCTTTCCATGTCTTTCCTCCAGGTACCAATACGTTTGATTTGTTATGGTGTTCTCTCGTCTACGAATGTTAAACATACAATAGATAAGAGTTCAAATTCCCATCTCTGTGAAATATGTAGTTTCTCATGTGTCGCGTTTAATTGTGGTTCATTGCGGTTCATATCAATACGATGAACGCGACTAGAATATGGAAAATAGATGTATTCAAACGTGGAAACACAGACAAAGGCAGACTAGAAACACTTCTCCGCGACGTGTATTGTCTGTCAGGAAAGATAAACGACCAATTCTACCAACTCTGAACTCTGCTTCCTGTCACAGCCACAACTCATCTTTTGCATGCCCTTCACTTCCTGTTACTCGGGGTGAGACGTGCCTGCATGTATAGCAGGCAAACAGACACACCGACAAACAGACCCAACGTATACGTAGGTGATAATTACCATGCACATGGAAGCCTACCCAATTTGAGCAGGCAAAACACATGTAGGTGACACAGAAGACACTATTACCGAACCTTGATTAGAAGGCGTCGGCAAAACTGAAGTCTCCGATAATGTAATGCAATTATCAACCGTCGCAGTCCCGTTCTTATTACAGCACTTGGTATGGTGCAGACACTACAGTTTTGATTGAACTACAAACTGGAGATGAAATAATAAGGAGAACACAAGGTCGTCGGGTAAATTTAATTTCTTTTGTAGTATGCAGGGCACGACCTTATTCCAAAGTTCGCACCAATAGTAGTCTTTTGGCTGATGAATTTTCGCCGTTTCAGTGCAAGCTCAATGTCATATCAAATGAAGGGCATTATAGAGATCAGATGTGTACTTTAATATATCTGTGATGATGCTATGTTTTGTTGTTTGCTAAAGCGCTAAATCTAGTTCAGGACCAACCATTTGTTTGCGAGAAGCTGCTGGAATGTAAGGGTTGTTCTGATTGCATGGTGCAAGCCCTAAGGGCATTGGCCTTGCTGTTGAACAGGTCAATTCATTAGATGAATCGCTGGAAGGTGTTTTGGAACCACGAGAACATGCTCATGTCACATTTATAGCTCATCTAGGGAAATTTACGGAAGGTAGGGCAGCTTAACGGGCAATTTGGCAGGGGATTCATGGGTGGAGATAAACCTACAGCGTCTCATCTCAATGATCCTGCCATCTCCAACACGCTCCATGGTAGACTGGCAGGGCAATAGGTCATTCTAATGCGCCGCGCATTCTCGTGTGTGTTTCCACAGGATCAGGTCAAGTTTATAAACCCCGGCAACAAGTCGATAGAAGCTGAGGGTCCATTGGGGGAGGATTGATCTCCTGATACGACAGATGCAGCAGGAGAAGAGATAAGTATCCAGACTGAGAGTGGGGACATCATGGCGTGCGTTGTCGTCCTCTCCATCATGTACTGCGGCCTGGTGCAGGTCCTCGCCACCCTGACACCAGAACCAGACGTTGTGCACGGTAAAGTAGGATCTGACGTGACGCTAACGGTTCGACCGCAGGGGGACCACAGTGTCATCGCTCAAACCTGGAACAAACTGTACGGAGGTGTCCACAGCATGCGCCTGGCGGTCTACATGTACTCCCCCACCACGGGGACGGCCATGTCGCTCGGGCCGCTGGAGGGGCGCGCATCGCTCGGCAAGTACGGCTCGCTGGTCATACACGACGCCAGGAAGGAAGATGAAGGGCTGTACGTCCTGACCAGCTTAGTAGATGTTGTTGGACAAGAGGAGCAATACTTTGACTTGAAAATGCGTGGTAAGTATTACCGCCTTGACCTTTAAATGCATGGTAAAACCTTTCCATTCTATCTTATATTTTATTACATTAATAATGTTTGTCTTAATCTTAGATAAAAGCTATTTCTGCAGGTATATTAAGATATAATGCTGTATGAGTCATCGGCTGTTTGCAATGGATAGCTGCATGGGTCTATAGCAGGGATTATATCTAGTCACTCATTCAATGACGCACGCCCATTTCTGTCCTTACTGCCACCTTGAGTGACCGCTATCTCTCATCCATAGTAAAGTGGCTTATTGCCTAAGCGAAAATGGACTAAAAGCATAGAATACCCATGTCAATGTAGTCCCAGTTAGTTGTGCCACTTTGCCAAATTTTGTTACTCCTAGCTGTGCATAAATAATGTATATTAACGTACAATTTTGCATCAACATAACCTTCTAGGAAACTAAAGATCCAATATCCAAAAGAATTTTTCATAAATCTTTCCATACACCCCTTGGTGTGTACACGTTCAATTCTTTCCGTGTAAAATCATATTGCAATTGGTGTATTGCTATACATTCCTAGCTTAAATAGCGATATGTTGCATGCTTTTGCTTATAAATGTAATACTATATATATATTTAGAGCTAGAGCTGATGGCGCCTTGCCTGTTCAATTATTGCGGAAACATAACCGTCAATCATGCATTTTCGAGGTCGCAAGGTCACTGAATGTCGGACAAAGGTCACCGTTATTGTTGGGGAGATATTGGCGCGCCGTAACGAACTGTCTGCCGCCAGCCGCCATGACGTGATGGTTTAAACATGTCATTGCAACCCAGGAGATATGCTGTGTCCTAGCAGATAGGAACTGTAATGCACTATTGACTAGAAAGATTTCGTCTGGACGCGTATGTCTTGATAAGAATGTGCAATACTAAGTTTATACATCGTTAGCCTCCAGCCCAACGGTTGTCAGATAGATGGACAGCAAATGATTAGCAAAGGACATCTTGCTAGCTCGCATATTCAAGAACAATGTCCCTAAATGGGAATTGAGCCAACAACCTTTGAGACGGTTGGGTTAGCCGTCAGACAAGGCGCGCCTCTCCGTTTATTCTGTCTAGTTAGGAAATCCGTGAAGTCTGGCAATCAGGTAACTCGCCTACCGTTGAAAGTTAATGCGAAACGTCAAAGATGTTTAGAACGACCTTCTGTCAAGGCGAGATATGATTTACTTTCATTAAAACCGCAGTGATGTGGAGTAAGGGGTGCGTGTCAGCGCGCAGTTCTCATCCACGTCGCCCCGAATGTCACGTCCTTACAGAGAAGTAATATTCGTCAGGTGATTTGCTTGGCATTTCATAAAAATAGGACTTAACCTTGTCAGAGGCAATAACGTGCACCATAGCTAACATACGTACACTGCCTTTCTCAACATAGGAATAAAATACAGCCCTGAGAAAGCTATTATGTCATCAAAAGAGAAATGGATTGTTTTATTAATCCAATAAAATGATGAAAATATTTCATCCCCAGGGCACAGAAATAAAGACACCATAGCTTTTATAGTTTTCTTTGATATCGGAAATCGAATGTCACATTCAATATTTAACCCTAAGCTCGTATCATTTATGACATTGCTCAGACATATTATTCATATCATTCTAAAGGATGGATATTGATACTGATCACCTGAAAGGTGTTATCAATGGCACCATTAAATTGAACATCTTTGCAGACAGAGGAAAAATATCAATCGTAGCTGTCAAACTCATCTGAAGCCTTATTTTTACTATGGGCGCATGTACATTTGCAAGTGTAATTCCAACTCGCCTGACTACCTTAAGTCTTACAAATGGACCCATCTAACAAACTGATGAATGTTTTCACCGTGCAATTCATTGCTGAACTCAAATTGCCCGTATAAATCTTATCCTAAAGAAATATTGCATTCCGTTACCAAACTACCTCAAAACGATCCACTTAATTATGGCGAAATGGATTCGTCGTTGCTGTGTATGATAAAGGAAACAATATTAACTACTTCGTGATGTCTTATATTAAGCAGGCGTGAATGCGCCTTGAGCGATATTTGGCAATTTTGAAAATTATGCCATATTTCAGGTATTTGAGTGGTGGGTATACTGACATCAGTGATGTATACGTGCGCTTAAAGTACCCTGTTTGGCAAAGCAATTGAAAATAGATCAGCGGCATATTCCATGTGACGAATGGAGGCTATGTAGAACGAGGCCGCGGCTGATGGCAATGATTTTGATAAATTGCAAACAATTCTGAACTATCAAATAAACCGTCTGCATGGGTTCTGAATCGCCGTAAGTGATCATTAAACTTAGAGCTATTAGACGTTATCAAGAAGATCAAAAGTGTCCTTGTCCACACTGTTAGTTCAGGTATACATACATGTAGGTAAAATAGGAGACTCGGTACGTCTTCTGAGAATTTCTTTCCCATCGTATACGTAAGAAAACTGTAGAAAGTGACATCAAAACAGAAGGGATAAAGTTTTATGCAAATATATATTTCAACAAGTAATACTAAATGGAATATATCATTACTTCTAACTACTTATTACTTACCTCTAGGAATACATGTAGAGAGTGTCATTCGTTGACAGCTCGCAACAAAGATTGATGAAAATTTATTCTAATAAGAACTAGATTACCGTAAATGTTTGCATCCAAGTCATCCATATCTGATGATACGTCGCTCAATGTGTCACTGGAAAAGTGGTTCGATTGGCTGGTGTTGACCAAATTCCATTTTATCAGAAAATTGGATTTTTACGGTGCCGACAGGCATTCAATGTTATCTGTTCCAAGTTTTTCAATAAAAACCTGTCGACCCTGAAGTTTGGGTCTTGAATTGCCCACCGGTATTGGTGACCCCAGATGACCGCGTACTTAAAGTGCGTGAAAGATTTTGCCTGGAACTCCATACACGCGAAAGTTTCACATACCAACAATATTACTTCAGACAACATCTACTTGTTACTGAATATCTAACATGCATTGACACAACAAAATGCAGCGACTTTCGTATGGCCTTCTACAACTAACTAACTAGACACATGTAAACAAAAAGGTGAATAAATATCAATCAACTTACGTTTAAGTGTATAAATGAAGTGACATGTTAATTTAAACGTATATTTTACGCTACCGGTTCTAATGTCGGAACATTCTTTGATGTATTCACCTATTTATGCACAGTAAGGAATATCTTGTAGAATATATAATGTGGATGTAAGTAATTGAATTTATCTGAAGGATAGAATGTATCATTTTGGCGAGCGGAATAAAGATGAGTGCACTTTGAACGTTTATTATCATATCGTGAGCAACCAATAGAAAAATCTTATGTATACTCTTATTATCGTACTAACGTGAGGTGAAATAAGCCTTAAAAGTTTTGTTTTTATTCATTCTAGTTTTAATTGTGTTTTAATTCCATATACCAGCTATAATGTAATTGATTCTGTGACAAAGAAACGGCATTTGAAAAGTTTAACGTAAATGGCCCCAAACTACATTCTACGAAATTTGCTTGAGGCACTAAGAATTCATGGGTCAATATACCAGGTGATCCAACCTTTGACTCCATGTGAAATTGGCCGCGCGCGGTGGAAAGTACAATATTAAAGGATTAGCCACAAGACTGGCGCAAGTTAATCCCCGTTTTTATGTAGCCTTCAGAAGGAAAGTGGACCATTATTGTTGGCAACCCGTGAAATTGGGGTGATGGACACCACATGTACGGACCGCTTGTCAAACGTGAACCGCTTTCAGAGTAAGAAATAAATATTTACACTTCATGCAGATTTCCGTTCAAACGCACGATGTCAGTTAATATTGCGGATAGACACAGTATATAAGATTACTAAAGATACTACATATAGTCACGTATAATTGAAAATCTCCATGGTATGTAAATTTGTATGTCCCAAACCATACTTGTTCATATCGGATTGCCAGCACGGCGAGAATTGTGCTAGCCATCGGCTAGTTGGGCAGCCCTAGCTGTTTGTCTTAAGCAGCCAAACTAAAAGTTAGATGAATAAAAAGTTTTTCTATGAACATGTATGTTATATATTTACATATGAAGAATATGATTAAGTTAAAGTCTTATCTCATTTTACCACTATGTCATGTCATGGCAATCCTTGATGTCTTGCTTCGTTTTCTGTTATCATGTTTATTTATTAACTTTTTTCATATACTCTTTCTATCAAAGGAGCATATACAGACAACGACCGTATTATATTTTCAACAATTGTACTAACAGCAAAACAACAAAATCACGAATTAAACCGTAGCAAGCTAACAAGCGGAAATGATCAATTAGTCGAAAAGCATGGCTCGTTTCGTTGATAGTTACGCGCCCCAAATGTAAAGTTCTACCACCTCACGAGACAGATTGTGCGTTGATCTGGCACCTAGATAACGATATAGAGACGACAAATTAAAGGTAATGACAACACAGTGACTCCTATATCTACTCCAATGAAAGGTAATCAGTCAATCACAGCAAGTGGCGCGCGATAAAACAGAATCAATTTGCATCTCAGCGTCTTACAAATTAGTCGTCTTTATCTCTGTATATTGCTTTTGTAAATGGGTTGATACCCCATGTGTCATTGAATATTAGTCCTGAAGGAAAAGAGTCTTAGATACTGCAATACAGAATGATGTAGTGTGATTTGGCGTCATAGACATCCCGAACTGCTTTTAAACACATCTACTCTAATTAGCTTGACTTAAGGCGCAAATAGACATCGATTTCAAGCTATTTTGCAAGCTTTAAGGTAGGTTCACACGTGCGTGTATATTCAAGTCCGCATGAGGTCGACCCGTTTGGCAGTCTTATCCTCTACCAGGCTCCACAAATCGTTGGAAAAATAGTAGAAATTGGATAGATATAGACAGATAGCACGCCAAACAAGTTAGCTGGCCAAGGGATATGGTCTGCTACACAATAGCTCGTTTGGCATGTTATCTGTCTATATTTGTCCAAATACTATTTTTTCATTGTCCTATGGAGACTGGTAGAGGCCAAGACTTCCCATATGGACCTCATACGGACTTGAATATATACGCACGTGTAAACCAATCCTAAGCTAAGGAAAGAGAACCCTGTGCCAGTGAACTGTTTCGCATGTTAGCCGTTTCATTTAATTGACATTAATGTTTTGTATTGCTTCCAGTGCCACCGCAGATATCGTTCGGTGAACAGAGCCCTCTCCACGTCGTGCAGAACTCCCAAGTCTACCTAAACTGCACCGTTAGATACGCCAAGTCCTCTACTGCTCACGACATCCAGTGGAGGAAGGACGGCTCACGGCTCTGGGGACGAGTCACCATCATCGGTAGAGCTACCCAGGGAATGAGATTCACCAACTACCATCGCGAGGGGAACGGACGTCGGATGGAGGTAGAGACCGTTCGAGAGAGCGATGACCTTTGGACGTCTGTTCTGACGTTTCAGTCCGTACGGAAGGAAGACACGGGCAACTACAGCTGCCACGCCCAGCATGAAGATGGTGCCGTGGCTGCTAGTCTATACCTAGAAGTCTATTGTAAGTTAACAATCAACACTATAAGCGCACTCACACGTATACACACGCACGCACACCCCCCCGCACACACACGTGCGCGCGCGCGCTCTACAAATAAAGAAATGATTTCAAGATTTCTTTAAATCACTTTTGTTAGGGAAGCTTCAAATGGACGAGAATGGGATGATTGACAGAGATTAATTATTGGCTCAAAGCATGCTAGGGAGAATTTAATGTTGCTAAGGCTATGATTTGGTAAACAAGTATCCACAAAATTTCTGCAAAAAATAGTTTTTGGCTAAGAGTCACCCCAAGATTTCATAAGATGAATTTCATATTGTTGGTTTATACATTATAACTTCTGCTTAGTCTAAGATTCGACTTGAGATTCAGAGAAAACAGTACCTGCAAAAAGAGAACCTCATTTTCATGAGTTAAGGTCTCCTTTAAATTATCATCTTCACCGTCTTTCACACAAGTGTGCACAGTCTACCTGTCTCTAACATTTAACTATCAGAATAGTCTTGATTTAGTGCCTTGTGACCTAGATCCAGATTTGAATAAGTTCAAAACTACCAGGGTCGATCGATATCTTGTGAGCAATGGCTATCTTATCTTTACTCCCCTGTTAAATCAAGGCACTGCCGACATGTCGACAAGATTTCAGACGGTTTAGTTAATGTATTATTCTCTTTCATCTTTGGAACTAAGATACCAACCAAGGTTCGTAACATGCACATTAACTAGCAAGTCACAGGGAAGAAGATACCGATAAAAATGAACAGGCAAGTCTAATAAAACCATTGGAGGACATAGGAATATGGTGGGGGATCAAACTATATGATGAATATCAAAACAACAATGGCACCCCCCCCCCCCGCTCACTAATGAATGACCTATGACCGGAGATCACGCGACATTTATTAACCAATCATAGTAAAGCAGCTGACCTCCAGGGCACTACCGTTCTCGTCAGGTGTCTATTGTCGTATAAAGAAATCATGGATCATAATGATAAGCATATCATAAACATTTTCGACGTGCACTACCGTATGCTTCCGTATGAGGTTGTTCTTTTATCACTAGCTAAAGCGTACGCCCAACCTACTCGTTCCATCAAGCAGACAGGGACTTTACAAGCATGACATTTGGATCGATTCCCTGACATCTTTTCTCTGCAACAACAAAACATCATGTCAGAGAGTAATGTCATTTCTACTCATTACGCTTCCATACATATCCCTCAACAACGACATATTTCACTCCTTTGGCGCCGTCACATAGTTTACGACGTACTACACAAAGAGGAAATATCATGGATCGACGTTTATTGTGGAAGTTACCATCTATTTCTGGCACTGATTTACGTAGGGTTTAATCCTACTTTCGTCATACCACCTGATCCCTATGGTATAATCCGGGCTATGTGGCATTCTCTGTCTAATCTTCTAAATCTGATCACATGGAATTCCAATCTAACGGCTTTAAACTGGGATAGATTCTTTTCCCAATTGGAATGTAAAAAGGAAAATTATCACCAATGTAGTATCGACTGTCCGTTTGAATTTTATGACAGATGAATCACATAGATGCAGTGAAAGGGAGAGGTGATGACATATCGTTACGAGATGTGCCATAAAAGTGAAAGTAAATCACAGCGGCGATGGAACATACGGCGACTGTTGTTAACGTCATATCCAACGAAAATAGATAGAAAGAAATAAAGGGTAATTTCTTTTATGGGGCAATCTATGTAAATCCCATTCTATGGTATAGGGCTTATGATATAATGAATCTTTAGTATGGGATGCCACATAACAAGTGCCTCATTACGGAATAGGCCATAACAAGGACATCATTATAGATTTGTCTATAATAAGCGAATAATTATAGAGTCAGCAATAGCACGGCATCCATATAGGAACACACACACACACACAGTCATGTCTGTACCGTACTAGTTATATTATAGTCAGTATACGGGTATTAAACTTTGAACGGTTTGATGGCAATTTGAACCTTTTCTGGTATTCAGATGCCGTCATTTTCTTTCAACACTTTAGAAATAGGAATGAGGAGAAACTATATTATGCGAGCTAGTGTGCTATGTGCTCTTTGAATAGTGAATTACTTGTAGAATCATGGTCGACATGGTCATACAATGTGTCAACGCAAATATAATGGATAAACGTAAAATTAATAACTTACTTCTTCTGTAATCCACGTACGAACTGAATATGTTTTTTATTGAAATTAGAAAAATTTGCAGGCAACTTATATTTCACATACCTCGTTCAAATCGACAATTAACCACCTACCAAACGTTACGTGTAACAGCCAAGTAAATCTTTTTAACAGCTGTCGAGTTTTGGAACGCGGTGGGAATCTTGTTCATCAACTACCTTAATTAAAAAATAAGTACAATTTGTCGCAAATCGTTTGGGACATAACATGTGGGCAACCAAATTTCCTGTAATTCAAATATAACGTATGAATGTAAACTCAATACCTTACTTCTACGGGTACTTCAAGTACGTGTAACAACCGAGTAAAACTTTTTAAACAGCTGTCTGTTTGGGAACGCGGCGGGAAGCTTGCCCATCATGATAGCAACCAAGAGGCGCCTCTGGAGACATTTCACCAATTACCGCACCAAATTGCCACCGAAGCGATAGGACACCCAGCAATCCGAGCTTACCACTCATCCTTCCTCGTAAGATCCCGTCACAAAAAGGCACCATTAGGGGAACAAAGCGACCGTTTCTGCATAAAACACTATCGTTATCTTGCCTTTCCTCCGACGTGATTTCTAATTTCAATGTAATGACAGTATTTTGGGCAGACGAGGAATGGTCGTGAAATCACGAGATTGCAGCTCTCGCGAGAATTGATGGAGCTATGAACATGCCCTCCATTAAGTAACAATTAATGGTCCGTATATAGAACCGAAGGAATGAAAATGAGAGACAAGTGTTGGAAATGGGCAATATTTTTCTCTTTTAACAGCAGGCTAATGTTCGTTAATGGTCACCTTTAGACAATCTATAACTTTTACGCCAGAAAAATTGGTTCCTTCCGCTCGATTTATCGTCGGCAGTTACGTTAAAAGGCGCGATGTTTTAGACTGGATTTGGAATCACCAATCTATATGCTTTGCATTGCAATTTATTTTCATAACAACTTTGCCTCAATAGTTAACCCGCACAGTGTCACATAAATCTTAAATAGATTATTTGAAAAGAGAAGTAATCTCAACAAAAACATGGGTTGGCTGAATCGATAAATATGGTTGTTTGCCTTCACGAAGCGAATTCCTACTTAACTGCACCATTTATATAATTTTGTCCATTTGTTAATTCCATTTCAGATGCTGCAAAGATCACCAACATCTCAGATTCACCACAGGTAGTTTCCGCCGGAAGTAACGTCACACTGGAATGCATCGCCCAGGGCAACCCTCCTCCAATCATCGCCTGGCACAAAGAGGACGACCATACGCCCCTCAGGTCGGCCTTCTCAGACGCCAACGGTGAAACAGGCCGCCTGAACTTGACCTTGACGAAACTCGATGAGAATGCTAGCGGGAACTACACGTGCGTTGCTACCAATGGAGTCCCTATGGGAAAGAAAGATCGTAGAACTGTGCAGGTTAACGTGTTGACGTCCATGGACAAGTACTTCCCTCCTCCACTAGTCAGCAGCTCCCCCAGACCGAAGACAGAGGCATACAGCATTACAACGACAGGTACTCAAAACAATTACGCATTACTGTATATGTATGTTAGTCATCCCAGGGCGATATTTCTCATTACATGGTATCTTGCTCACTTGCACACAGTAAAATCAATGATCCAACGCTGTTTCGCAAGATTCCCAAAGGACAGCGTCGTTTTCTTTCATGCCACGTCTAGCTAAACTATGATAAATTGATATTTTCATATAGCCAGGCTACGTCGTGGACCGATACCAAGCCTCCATTCATATTGGATACACAGCTGAATGGTCGACTGAATGAGAATTTTGCATAATGATAATAACGTGAATGTCCTACTTTAATTTCATCCTCGATGTTTACATGGACAAAACCCCATATACCCGCCGAATAAACCACCCCATTCGCTTCGCTCACCCGGTGGTTTGTGATGTGCTTATAACAGCGTAAACACTATGATCAACAATCCTCAATTACATACTTCTTCATTTTGTTCTAGTTGCTAGCCAGGGTTCTACAATAGAAGAGAAGACACCCTTGCCGCCCGTCGTGGAGGCTGAGCCACCCGTCCAGGAGGTTCAACCGCCCGTAGTGGAGGTTAAACCGCCCGTCCAGGAGGTAGAACCCCCCGATGGAAACCTCGAGGCAGACGACCCGTTCTACGCCACGTTCGTGACCGTTGGAATCGTGACCGTGACCGCCTTCTCTCTGCTGCTGCTCATGATCGTGGCTGTCCTGCTCTGCCGAAGGACAAGTTCATCAACCAAGGTCATGCGGACCCACATCAGCGGTGACATCATCAGACACCGGCCGCTAAACCCTGACGTATACGCAAATGTCTACCGATAAGGTCAATTGGATTGCGGAAAGACGTTTCTAGAAAAAAGGATAAAACAATAAAAAAATAAAGAATCAAGCAAAACCATGGAAAAGGGCAAAAAGGACCAAATCTTGACAAACAAAAGTAAATGCGATAGCGGGTACAACGTTTTGGAGCAGTGGAGTATGATTTGAAATCGTTGATTATGGTTATCGTTGTGTTTCTGAAATGGCTGTTAATTATGGTAGTCTAGGAGCAAAGCAACAACTTAGGTTTTGGATGATGAACAATTATCTTTAACCAGCATATGTCGCAAAGTAACTGTTTGCTGCTGTGGTTTTGTGATTTTCAAGCCGTCCGTACGCATTGCACACAACGTAACAGTGAGCATACTCAAGTATCTTACACTAGCTTAAACGGAAGAATGATAAATGTTCACTTACAGTCATAACGATATCTTCAGGTTTTGTCTGTCGGATTATTGGACAACATCAGCCCATGCAGGTTGTGCGGATGTATATATGAAATATAACTCGTTTTGTGAGCAGATGGCTGTTGGCTTGACTGAGTGAATCTTCAACGTAGGTCACAACAACAATGGTGTTCTGTATTGTGTAAACTCCCTCTCTCTTCCTCTTTCTCTCTCTTTCGCTCTCTCTATCCTTTCCCTTTCAATTCTTTCCCTCTTTCCTCCACCTCTCCCTCTATGGCTCTTTTCCTCCCTCACCATCTGTCTCTCTTTATAACGACACACTATATGACACCACGTTCCCTTTGCACATATTCTACAACGGGAAGAAATGACTCAGAATCAGGGTTATATTGCCATTGTCTCCAACGGCATGCCGGCAACATGAAATATTTGAATGGCCGCTGCATCTCGGGAAGGTTGTACAATCTGCTAAGTGATTGTGGTTCCGTCAGTACACTCTTGGCCTACTGAACCACAGAGAAACTCCTCTATAAATTTTTCGCCGTGCCCTTTATCAAATGCCATCTAGCTACCCTGAACTCTGCTGCAGTATCCCCTGAGGACGAGCTGAACTTTTCAAGGGGTTAAGAGTGGCATGCAGTCTGTTATGTGCAGGTCACCAGAGGATTTATTATGGCAGGAACTCATTGTGCTGATGGAATCTGCTTAGTGGCCTTGATGTATTTATGACATCTTAAGTGGGGAACATACTTTTTATGTCATTGGAAAGGGGTGTGAAGGAAAGGGTAGTGAGTAGAATAGACAAAAGGTGTTTCGTATGTGTTACACCTTTATTCAACACAAAGGAATGAGTTTTATCGGGAAATTGACCCACATATTTGACGCGCACTTGTCTACGGGATGTGTGGCGTCAACATCGGGTCAAAGGTCTCCAGAAGTCGATATCTGCCGCCGTCCTAGTTCAAGCTGGGTTGACTGGCCCTGGTGTAAGGGTTGAAGGAACTTTGTTGGATTTGGTACGGAGAGATTTGGTGCTGTAAAACTCTTATGGTATATGCAAAAAAAATTGTAGGCCGTACTTGTGGTAACACTGCCCCCCCCCCCCCCCACACACCATTTAAAACCACTGTGGAAATGTTAACGTTGATAGCATTCAAACATGGGATCCGGATAGCTACCCGACAGCACATTAGCGAACAATCATATCAATTAGGAGTTCATATTACATTTGGAGCTGAGGATAAATGCCACAATCGTTCAGCTGTCACATCAAAAGAGAAGTGAGTTAAAGAGCCTGGCGGTATGATAGCGGCGGCAATTATGTAGCTGTCAGTCTGAGCACGCAAACGATAAACATCCCTTTCTGCTGAACTAATGAACACGTTCATAGGCAGTAACCATTCATCTCACGCCGCATGACGTAGCGTCTTCCGTCTTAATGGCCAGGTCTTTTGTGTGCGGAGTAATGCGGGATTACGGGCAGAGATTTTGAAGAGAACTCGTTTTGGCAAAGAGATGAATCTGGTTAATCAGCCGAGGAAACAGTCGGAGCTAACTCTTCGTTTGGGCTTTTCGGAAGTGGAGTGCAAACTTCTTCATCAAGTTTTGCGGACTAATACGGCTTTAGCTCAGTAGTTCTATTGAGGAAAGTCATCACAAGGACTAGTTCAATCTGGTTTGGTCTAGTGATTCTGAAAGGCTGTTTTGGTTTTGCTATAACTATACAACTCTATTATATCATGGAGGAATTGAATTGTTCTCCTTCTGAAAACTGGAATTGGATTCACTGGAATTTTCATCAGCTATCTGACCCGATTACGCTAAACACGTGCACGAAATTAAATCTAATACAATTGTGGCGTCAGAAATGGGTCAAAGGTTGTTGGAAGTCTATATCATCCCCCGTCCCGGCGGTGTCGCCCTGATGTCTATTTCCTCATCAACCCCCTTTACATGTATGATCTAAGTATGTTCGGTTTCCAGGATTTCAATACCTTCAACAACCTTTTAAAAATTTGAGTGAGATTTAGAACAATTCGATTTATCCGTAATATAATTTCAACTTGGTTGAAATTTCATATTTATATAACTATAAAACTAAAAGAGATTTAGAAACCAACACTACGAAAGTGTACTCTTTGTTACCAACTATTAAAGATATCAGTTACAGAATATCATAATAACATATAAAACGGTGACATAGTTTTCCTCTCTACAAACAAGTCACGTTTTGAAATGTCGGTGAAAAATAGTTGTCCGTGAACCCCCCTCTGTATCAGCACCGCATATCAGATAGCTTTGGAAATGCCAAGGCAATAAAAGGAGACGTACAACTTCGTTAAGCTTGCTTAAATGGCTAATAAGTAATAACCTTTCGGTAAAGTCTGAACATAATCCCACTTTTAATTATTGTGGTATTTGTGGACTCTTCCACAAAGGGCTGTTCACCAAAAGTGACATGAGATGCTGGAAAACAGTTACAAAGCAGTTCAAAACTAAGGCGTAAATGTAGTGTGTGACAAGTCCAAACTATTAGTATTCATTAGATAATTTTTAATCGGGTTATTAGTTTGACTAGTACTTGTTGGTAAAGAAATCGGATCAATGTAATATGCCTGAAGAAAAATCGACCTAGGACGAACCTATGAAATCTCCAAGTAGATATCGGGAGGTAAATCCTTTCCTTTATTCCAAATGCCCGTTACTATGACAAACTGAGTTTTAGAGCATCTAAGAAAACGTAATTATTTTGCCTCCAAACATCTGCTTGCAGATTAGTAACCCGTAATAATGAACGCAGCTCTGCAGTAGCTCCCATGGTTCAGAGGTGGTATGGCATAATTTGATATATCTGCATACACACCTTTACGGAATGCCACGCGGTCCACGTTTGGCCTGACATTATATCTCTGGGGGGACATTGAACTTTTCAAAAGAGCGCCATGATTTACTGCGACACCCGGTATCGCCTTTCGAGTACACACCGTATTTTCTTCGATCGACCGCACACCGCACATGCAGGGAAAGTTCAACCCAGGTCTTTAACCTGTCCTATAGAGACCCGGGGTATATGTCCTTTACAATAACCACCTGTCCTGGTGGGTTACGAACCCACAATAAACCTGTTTTATTGCCATAATCAACCAGTTGTGATGCGTAGCGTGGCCTACTGTTTCTGGAATAAAGTTCCCAGCGTGACCATATGGGCAATCACACAGAATAAGTACACACGGCTAAAAAAAGCCATGTGGGTCTTTATGGCTCTAAAACCTAGAAGTACGACGTATGTTTGTTTATCCTGTTGTTGAACATCTGCCGTTATCCAACCAGCCTGGAGTGTGCATTACTAATTAGCCCCAAATACCCCAGGGGACCTATTAGTGTACAGTATTTTGTTGTTTACTGCATGTAAGTGGTTGCGCATGTCCTTAACTAAAGGGCTTCTTCTGGTTGAAAATCCGGGGACCCGGTCGTGCCCCAAAACAGCCCGGTAGACTCACGGTGTCCGACGGGATCACGCCTGGAAATGGAAAAAAAAACAGCCCGTAAACTACCCGGCAGAGCCCCTTTCTCACAACGTCTCCGTATCATAACCTTGGATGCGTAAGCTTTCGGTATTAGGAGAACCGCATATTATCTTATTAAAGTTTTACATTTTTTCTTTGTTCAGCTCAACCATCAGCTCTATATACTGTGTCCAAGTTACAGATTCTGCCAGTTCATTGTAAATAAAACGCTGCTAAATAACTTTGTAAAAGTCTACTGTGTGAAATAACAAAATAACATACACAACTCGACGTGAAACCCTGACATATCTTATTCCAGTCCTACCTAGTTGCCTCGCCGTAAAAGTTATACTTGGGTAATGAAGTAACATACAAGCCTATTACCACCAAAGATCAATCTTAGGCGGCAAGTTCGCAGCCTCTTTACAATCGCCGTCGGTCCTCTTTCAACACTGTAATGGAAAGTGACGCTTCCCTGCGGTGTAGAAGATAGTCTACACTTTCCAAAGGCTAAACAGCAAGTCATCACTAGTGTAGTGTGTGCGGATGAGTCCACACTAATACCGTTAGTACACCATGCTATTCATTACGTGTGGTTGATGTACACCGTACGGGCACACTGTAATGAGTTAGCTTGTCACGACATTAATGCTCGTAATGCTCATAGACATCAGCGTCCGGTTCCATTGAATACGTACATAGGTACGAATACTCCATACTAATTGCGTATATTTGCTCCAGTCGTTTTCAAAGGGATTGCTTGATCCCTGTTCCGGTGTATCCATCCATTAGCCTAATGCTGAAAATCCCAGACATCTGTTTTGAATAATGCTAATATATAACTTCCTATCCATAATGAGCGCGCTATTAAACACGTTCATGTACATGTGCATGATCACTCGTCAATTTAATGTCTATCTACACAAATAATGAGGCAAATACGTCTACACTATGATCTGTTTGTGGAGTTTGTAACTATCGCTCAACACCAGCAAATTGCTTACATGTACTTCCAATTTTCGGTCGTACAGCCGTCGACCTTCTTCAGGAGTACATTTGCAATTATAGTAAACCAATTACTCTGAGCACGTGACTTTTGGGACACGTGACGTGAGTAATGAATCGTATTGCCTGGCAAGCCCCCGTCTCTGTTGAGTGTCGGCTGGTGTATATTTATGTAGATGGCCTCCTGTACCCCCCTCACGAAGTAATCCGCTTCAGTGTCCAATATTTTTACCTCCATGAAATGTCATGGAGGTTATATTTTACCCCGCGTTTGTCTGTCTGTGTGTGTGTGTGTGTAAACAAAATAACTCAAGAACGGCTGGGTGAATTGGTTTCATACTTGGTGTGTTGGTAGTGTGTGATGAAAGCTGGAAATGATTAGATTTTGGACCCCCTAGCGACTTCCCTTGGTACTGCAGCGCAACTTCCGGTTTTGCCATCTCGGTGTTCTGAACATGCTATGGTCACGATTTTAAGGTGTAAGATAGCTCTTGTGTTCAGGAAGAAGTGACATAAGTTTGGACCCCCTAGCGTCTAGTTTTGGGATAGCAGGGGCATTTTTGTCAAAAACTTCTGAAGAGGATAACTCAAGAAGGGAACAACGGATTTTCATAATTTTTGGTATGTAGGTACCTCGGACAATGTTGTACAAAATCAAATACTAATTATGCAAAATTTGAGCAAATTTGCATAATTAATGACAACATTCAATCATAGCAGCTTTTCTATGTATCTCTTGTCTTGGACGTGATATGGTCTTGAAATTTGGGTGGTAGATAGCTTTTGAGTGTCATGGCAAAGTGGGGCAAGTTTCAGCCCCCTAACATTTAATTTGAGAACTGCAGGGGCGTTTTCGTCAAGACATTCCAAAGAGGATAACTGCAGAAAGGATTGGCGGATTGGCATCATATTAGGCGTGCGGGTACCTCAGGCAAAGATGTTCATAATGATATACATGTTATGCAAGTGAGGACTTAATTTGCATAATTAATGAGGAAATTGTATAATTCCATTGTTTTCAATAACTGGACTTCAATAAATGTAACACATGTTAATTATGATAGGTGGAATATAAGCAGATACCAAATATGGTAATGAGGAACTTATTTGCATAATTTATGTAAAATTTGCAAAACCGCTTTATGATTAATAATGGGAATTTTATAATTGTGACATGTGTACGTTTGTCAATGATGAACAACACCATGCATAAATTATGTTATATAATTAATGTCTTAGTCTATTGCATGAAATTTACGAAAGCTCTAAATTTTCATGGAGGTATGAGGTCGCCGAACTCTAGTTTTGTATTTTTCTATTACTGCACAACCCATTGCAAAGCTAGATAGCTGTGGATGGACTTACACGTCGCTTATTAATATAATAAGTAGATATCTCACTGAACTGCGGCACGTTGGCGACGTCACTGCGTCCTAAATTGGATTTATGTTACCCTTGACTTCATTGTGGGAATATCATGTAAAACGTATATGTACTACAACTATGAATATCAATGCAACAAAACACACAAATCTTTGAAGTTTCGTTTAGCTCTCTATCCAACCCCTTCCCTACAGCGAGGTCCTATCTGTATCTGTCTGTATCTGTATCTATATAGCCGGTATAACCGCCCTTCGGCGTAACACACCAGCTTCGCAGGCACGTGGCGCGGCAGCAACTGGTTATATTACACTGAAGAACCCGTCACACCTAACTTTTGCACATCTATCTGCAAGCGTTCTTTAAAACTATCCAGAGATGATGCCCCTACTGTGCTTGGTGGTAGCAAATTCCACTCTACGATAGTTACTAGATACTGAATTACGACATTCAGCATATTGAAATAAAGAAATAAAGATCATAGACCTAAATTTGGGTGTGTATGGACGGATACTGTAGAGAAATAGCTTCCTGCTAGCGGAGTTTGTAGTTCCACAATGGCCCGGGCATTAACTTAATGGCTTATTGACGAGTGATGTGTGGACCCTATACTCTCCTAGCTGCTCATAAAAACACAAGAAGAACATAGTTAGGAAGTCCATAATCATCTGGTACTGCTTCGGCGTGCCTTTGATCTTATTTATGTAAGAATGCTAGCACTTTGCAGGTAATGATGTCCGAGAGAAAGAAGAGCAAGCTATTTGTCATTCCCTGTTACATTACCGGGTCTACTTACGTCCCATATGTAAAGCTGTCACACAAAGCTGAAATGATGCAATATACTTAGTCTCTACCAGGCCTTCCTACGGGGGTGCGGGGAAAGTAGAATTCGGAAAATCGGGAGATTGGCCAGGGGAGTCAGTCCACGCTATGGTCCATGTTTCCCTTCGGCTGCGAGACTGACAAACTCCCCTGGTAGCAAAACTCCTGTGACAAATTATTCTCCCTTTAATAGCCAGTGTAGTTAATCTGGTAGAGACTACAAAACACTGATGACATCTGGCAAATGTAGCATGTTGATGTGTGCGGGGTACCATAGAAAGTCGCTAGGAGGCGCGTAATCAGATTTTTCTTGGTTTTACTATACATTAACCCGCATACCAAGTACCACAACAATTCATAAATAGCCTCTTGAGTTACGCTATTAAACCACAAAACATAAACCGAATCTTCTAAAAACAAAAAAATCCTGACAAAGGCAATCAATGAAATGATGATCTTATCAGTGCTAATGAATTCGAACCACGCGTAGCTGTCTTAACATGCAAATGTTGTGTACTGGTAGCGTCTGTGCTGATGTTCGAAACGAAAGGAAGATATGGTGCTGCCTCACAAGGAATGAACTGCAAATGAACTGTGCATGTGGGGACGTCTTTGTTCGCAAATCTTCCATCTTAAAGGGAAAGGACGCGTTGATTGGGGGAACCAAGGACACCAGGTTGCCTGTGGCGAACGTCTTAAGTGACAGTAGAGTGTTGCATCCATCATGAGGTGACTGTTGAATCGGCAGGGGATACATCACTCACCTCGGCGTGGCGCCTCGCACAATCGGCACGGCGTCTGGTAGGTACAAACTCGTGTGTACAACAATCAGTTCCGCTGAGGAATGTAAAATGGATAAGCATCCTTCTTCTAAGGCCATTGTTACAAGTATAGTTCTCGGTTCTGTGAGGCATATGCTACTTTGTTGTAGTATACAACATCCAATAGCAACATCAAGAGACAATTTTGGGATAACTCAGATATACCAAGGATATCCAAAAGGATGTTTGCAAATTAACCCAGAAAAAGACTCAAAGAATCATATTGTGGTAAGTCAGATAACATTGAAATAATATAGAGATAACTCAGAAATTACTTTGGCAGATAATTCGGAGGTAATTCAAAGATAACAAAGTAGATGCCATATGAGACATGTTTGTAACTTTTGACAATTATGACAAAACGTTATCATAATCATACCAAAATGTTAAGTGTAGTGCTGTTCCACTGTGCTTACTGTGTCTTGTCCAAACGTACCTGTCTGTTATGCCAGGTAGTGTTTTGTTCTCATCTTCGTTTTTTGCAAAATCTTAACATAGAATCTGATTTTATAAAGTTCTTAAATACAATTAATTTATGAAAGAAAGATGTTATCATCACATATATATCATAGTGAATATTTATTAGCCTCCATCAAGTGTCATCAAAAACGTCACCGATCACTGGTAAGACGGATATGGACCAGACTTCAACGAAGCACAATATTTGACGAACAAGGAATGCATCCAAACGCATCTTCACTAACACAGCATTGAAATACCAACGCCACCACAAGATGCTAGCATAAACGATTATCCCCCCCCCCCCCCCTTGTAATCGACAATAACTACAACTGTGAGAACAGAGCTATATGCTAGAGGGTAGTCCACACCCTTAAATAATACATGTATTGCAGGTTGACTGAGAGTGATATCGCAAGACACGTACTGCAACTAACAAGGCACAAGTGCAACCCTTGCTCACAGAGTTTCTTTTTATCAAAGACACTTCGAAAAAAGTGCGCGAAAAATAAAGGACGATGCTCTCGAGTGTCCGGTTTTACATTACGACTATTCGTAACTAGTCGTACGGCATTGTATATTTGTCGTAGGGCGTTCTTCGCCTCTCCATAGAAGAGAAAATAACCTCTAGACTGTGGATGTTGATTTGATCGTTCACTCGGGATTTGGTCCAGCAGGATAAGCCCGTTCAAAGTGCGCATGTGCAATGTGGTGCATTGTGGTCCAAGGTCAAAGTTTAAGTTCAGGGTCTTGAACTTTGACCTTAGACCACAATGCATCACATTGCGAGACGGCTCATTGTTAAGAACGTATTGGCGCCGCAGTATGAGCCAAGCGGTCACCGATAGACTTCAACCTCTCTGCTTTGCTCCAAATGTCTGTGTCTGACGACGTCTCGTCTGATGTTTGTCTTCAGAATTTTTGTCCCGGCAGCTTTCTTTCTTCGACATAGTAGAAAGCCCACAGCGAGCAGTAAGAGCAAAGACAGGGCAGTGACTGTGACGATACCAACAGTTACCAACGTGCTGTAGAAGCCATTGTCTATTTCTCCACCTTGTTGGTACACGTCGTTTGGTGATGAGCGGTCTCTCTCGACTGTAGACAAAACAAAGAGAACATATTATATTTAAACTGGAATGTCTATCGCAGAATGGCGGTCATAAACCTTTTCAGACAAATTCTCCCTACAAATATCACAGCAAGGATTACAGAAGTTTCACAACTTTTCAAACATTTACATGACCTACAGCGTTATATGAAACTTGAAAGGTACCTACTGTTGCATTCTTAGGGCCAAAGATGGAAAAAGTGAATACCATTTTCCTGAAGTTTTCATGGTAATTGTCATTTAATTCTTTATCCTATACCATAAGGCCACCACTACATTGTGTGTTGAACTTGTCCGGACTAAAACAAAGCTGAGTGAATATTGTAAAGAAATTCCATGTTTTCAACATGTTCATACCGCACATTACCCCCGTTTGTACAAGCTTAAGATATGTCAAAAAAAGTATACTAATTCTGATCCTACAATAGGAACTTTTCATCATACCAATTATTGTGTCATCAGCTTCCGTTTCCGGTCCAGGTGCGGTGATGGCCTTGACCTGCATCATGGCCACCAGCACACTCTTGTTGTCCTTCATCCCGCTGGGCACGCCGTTCGTGGCCTCGCACATGTACACACCGCTGTCCTTCTCCCCGAACCTCAGCAGGGTCAGGTTCAGCCGCCCCTCCCTCTCCCTGTGCGAGGCTGCCCCCGAGAAGGTGGACTTGAGGGAGGAGTAGTCGCCATCTTTGTGCCAGGAGAGGATGGGGGGAGGGTTTCCCTCGGCCACGCAGTCTAGCGTCACGTTCGCGTTCTCCAGGACAAGCTGCGGCGATTCCGAGATGTTGATGATCTTGGCAGAATCTAAAGAAATTCACAAAAAACAAGAAGGCAACAACTTGTCAGCCTACGGATTCATACTGAGAAACAGCTGAGGAATCCGCTGGTATCTGATAAAAGCTTCTTGATATGATTGAGTACTTGGCTTTTTTTGCTGCTGGGTATTGTCAACATCATAAATCATCAATATAGATTTGAGGAAATCCAGGATGCGGTCTTATCGAGATTCAACAAGTTACTCATTGACTGTCGATTCAATTGTTATATACACTAAAAGATATCAAGACTAGAGATTCTGCTGCATGAATACAGATAGCTACTAGGGGGGCCAATATCCTCTGTTTTGCCAACAAATATAATACAATTATGCATACCAAATATTGTTAAGATCTCGCTACAGATTCTTGAGTTGTGCTGGTCATCACACACACGCGCACACGCGCACACGCACACACACACACACACATACACATACACACACTCGCACACAAGCACGTAGGCACTTTTGAGAAAGATAGATATCGAAGTTACAGTGCACTTAGTGTTCCTATCAAGCAACGAAAATATGAGATCCGTCAATTAGGCTACTACTAACATGTTAACTTTGTAGTATACGTCATCGATCATCCAAAGTCACAAAGGTCCTTATCATCATTTCATCTATGACAAGAGCAATATTTAGACTTGTGGATGGCTCCTATTAGATGATTGAACACGAGTATTAAAGACGATATTACATATTTCTAGGTCACCTGCCATAACCCCTAAGCTGTAGTAAAATGTAAAAAAAACAAGACCGTCAA
Organism: Branchiostoma floridae x Branchiostoma belcheri; assembly: GCA_019207045.1. Lineage (NCBI taxonomy): Eukaryota > Metazoa > Chordata > Leptocardii > Amphioxiformes > Branchiostomatidae > Branchiostoma > Branchiostoma floridae x Branchiostoma belcheri. Next base: position 8,687,784 of record CM033037.1, on the reverse strand, counting down.
ATTTCTGATAAAAGAAGTATAGTGGCCATAAAGTACAACTGCATGCTTGAATTTTCCGATTTAACAAGAATATACATTTACAACAGATTCCACCCCAATAATCGCACATCTTTATATGGACCCAATAAGCCGAAAGCTAGCTGCCAATAACTCTTAGTAAAACGTTTCACCAATGACATAATGAACGGCCATTAACTACACCGCTTCCTAAGGAAATGTTACACCGGACTGCGCATTTATCGAAAATAAGAAGAAGACAGCCATGCATCTTCAATAGATATGGTCTCCATAGACACTATCAATCCCCTACGGCGGACTCCCCTTTGTATGCCGTTGTGATTCCATCTCCATTAACGCGCGGCACATGTGTCCTAAAGAGACGATTAGTCCTTCTCGTCTCTTCCTTTGAGAGATTACAATCAAAGCGGGGAGGCGAGGTCGTCCTCCTGATTTCAGCACACGAGCTTTGTTCACCTAATGGCGGAGGGGTTTTGCTCCGGAGATGATAAAGCGAGGCGGCGGACGAATGAGATGTCGGGATCGTTGCACGGTCTTTATCGACTGCGAGGCAATTTGGGCAGGTAATTGCCGTCAGTCTAATATGGCAACGGTCTTAATCCCTGGTAATGCGAGGAGAACATTCGATTCGTGGTGCATCAAACTGTGCAATAGACAAAGTTTGAATCGCATCCAATAAAATAGAGTTTCAAAACTTCGTAAGACAAAGTAAAAGACATTACTTCTAAATCTGTAGTTTACCTTTGTAATGTTCTATAATCTAAGCTTGATCTCAACACTAGATCGTGAAGATTAAGACAACTTCGGATATATTTAGGTAAAAGAATTGGTACGAGTATTCAAGATATTGAACAGTTTCAACACTATGTAAGAGTTATTCTTGATAACATGTTGGTAACATTATGACATCTATACAAAAATATATATGTGCGGAGCCAAGAATTCGGCGCCAAGATATTCAGAACTGGATATACTCTGATGCATATTTATATTGGTATCTCTGCGTATACGCATTTATCTTCAAAGACGAACACATTCTTCCGAAAGTTAAATCTGGCTGTTAGAAATCGAAGAAAATAAACATAGTAGCAATCCCTCAAAAAACAAAGCTTCTATCAATTAGTACTTTATTGTTGACTTTGCATAAAGATTTCAGAGTCCCGATAGACTTTAAAAATGACCTTTGAACAGGACATAACGTTCGTCACATTATCATTCCCTTTGTCTTACCTTACCTTACCTTAGACCTTAGGTCCTCCTGTGCCTTTGTCTATGTAATGCCAATGTTCATGCTGATTCTTCCAGGCTGGTGCATCATATATCAAAGTTCAAGCTAGTATATCTGAACGTTACGATGAGCATATCAAATAATGTTTTTTTTTTCAATAAAATGAGTCACAAATAAGCAATACTAACGTTACCATGATCATAAATTAAGTCTTTTAATATAATGAGTCATAAATAAGCGATACTCTTGGTGTTTGTCCAATGAATGGCTGATTTTCAGATCATTTCAGGTTATTTGAGGTTATTGTCCTCCTTGTATAATGAAGGAGCTGACAGATTCCCGGAAAGTTAAACCAGGCAGGTTTGATTAATGACGTTATAGGATTAGCATTCCCTCTATCTATGTAATGCCAATGTCCTTGCTGATTCTTCCAGGCTGGTTCATCATATATCAAAATTCAAGCTAGTATATCTGAACGTTACGGTAATCATAAATAAAGATTTTAATACAATGGCTAAAAAACAAGCGATTTTCTTGGAATTTGACTGATAAAAACTGCAAGAAATCTCGCTATTATCTAGAGGATGGCCCTCTTGAAACTATGTCTACAGGTAAGCCGTATATAATGGGAAATGCATGTTGTGTACCGTTGAACCTCCAAGGCGATGATCCGTTTTATATCCTTGTGGATTCCAATACATGGCTGACTTTCAGATTATTTCAGGTTATTTGAGGTTATTGACCTCCTTATGTATAATGGAGGAGCTGACAGATTCCCGGAAAGTTAAACCAGGCAGGTTTGATTGATAGGATTATAGGCTTAGCTTTCCTGATGAGGTCATCAGGGCGAGCACTGATTGGGTGGTGTGAACAGGGCGTTAAATCTAGACCAAATCCTTCAAGACCAGGATGGAAGATGACCTGCAGTTGATTTGGATTGTATTGCGAGGGTAAAAGAAACGAAAGTATGATTATATATATCAAATCTAAAGAAGTTTGTTTGTTTATTTATTTTGAAGCTACAAATATATATATATTCATCAAGGGTTGGAGTATATGGTATCGAAAGGTCAGGTCATTTGAAGTAATGACGGAAAAAATGCCGTGTGAGCGAAGCGGCTACAATGTGGCAATGTGATCATGCTTACCCCTCAGCACATCAGGTTTTCGAATTGTAACTGAGCAGTATATAGCTATAGATTCAGCAAATTATTTTCGTAGACGTAGTGCACTATTCAACACTTCACTTCCTTCTACATTTGCTTAGGCTAACGTAACATTTTCACAAAGGGCAGTTTTGGGGGAACGAAAAGTACGACATAAAAGACAACAAAACACAAAACGGATCAAAAGTAATTCAACGGCATACCTTGTGCATATTTATTGGCATTAACTTTATTTTTTCTTTTCCGCAAACAGCCCGGCCTGGCCCCGAGTAGAAAATGTGACATAGGCCGTAGTGTTTAGGTGCACTGCCTTAGTGACTTCCAATCCACTCAGGGATGACAGACCATCTCATTAGCCTAACGCCCCCCTCCCATCGCGCCTGCTCCAACCCATTTACTCCTCGCTAACTTAATTTTGACACATTCCGTGACCCTGCCGGCTCCAGCCGTGTTTATTAGTATTAGACGCCGTAAAAACGACACTTTTATTACCGTCCCGCAGCCTTAAGGGTTAATGTAAAGGTAAAGTGAATGCCAGGTACAATGATAACTTATTTATATTATAACTCATAACCGTCGGGCTGTATCGTTACGGTAATAACTTTGAGGCATTAGCTCGTGGTGCAGATTAGTTGGTAGAAAAATCAAAGTTTCCTCTGACGTAAAGGATTAAGCATTTATGCCATTTTGATACTGGCATCCTGATCAAATTTAATCCTCATGATTGACGTGAAACATCATCTGAAAGTTATCTAGAGGACGTCTTAGAGGAAGGACGGAGGACCAAAAGCAAGGGGTCATCAGAGCTAAAGGTGTCCTCTCACCGCACTTGTGTCAAGCTTGCGTCACTGCGGGGTTCGTTCACTGCGTCACTGTTTTGTTATTTTCTCCGATTTTTTTAAATCTAGATATTACGTAATGCGTAAAGGTATGACTTAGAAGACGGCAAAATACACAAAAAATAAGAAAATTCTTTATCTATGAAATTCGTTGGGTATCTTTCGAACCCCGCAGTGACGCAAGCGTGACGCAAGCGCAATGAGAGGCCACCTTAAGGATGGCTCCTATGCCGAAAAAAGGACCCCTTGGACGAATATGATTGATTGATTTATTAATGAAAGGGATTGGATTCTATTCCAGCACAAAATTAGATAGTGGACCTATCACTTTTTCGACTTGTTCTCTCGTCACCTCGGTTATCCTGAAGAAGACTAGATGTAGAGGTGTAGTGTAGATGTGAGTGTATCTATCTGTATCTGTGAAGTCGGTATAACCACCCTTCGGCGTAACATATCAGCTTCGCTCTCTTTTTTGTTGTATCTAAGCTCATCCATATTTTACCAGTCTTACATCCCATTTATTCTTTATCTGATATAGACCTGAAGCAAATGCATCGTAAGATGAAATACAAGAGCCACCAAACATGAAATAGTACTATGTTAATATAAAGCACTATAGTGGCTATTAATTTTGAGTTTATACTATCAGTCGCCATTTATTCAATGTCTATGTTATCATTACATTCATTTCACCATGTCATTTATGGTGTTCTCCTGATGGCGCATAAGACTATATATGCTGTCAAACATTACATTGATCATAATCTTTGTTTCATTGTTTCATTTGTAAGACATGTTTTATTGTTCATTAAGTCTGCCATACAATTACGGGAAAGTCCATATTTCAAATAAGCTGCTCTTGCAAAACGGTCACACGTAAGCTATAGTCACTGAGCGAAGTATTTCTGTTAAGTTTGAAGGCAAAGAATTAAGAAATTGTAAAAGTTGGAATTATTGAGGTTTGAGACTTTTGAAAGAAGGGAAGAGTAAACTATACTCACAGAACACTTCAAGAAATAAACTGGCGACGACAATGCCGCCTCTGTGGTGCGCATGACAGGTGTAGTTCCCACTGTCTTCCCTCTTCACTGCCCGAAACGTCAGCACCGAAGTCAGAACGTCATCAGTTTCTGTGTAGGTCATGACGTCCATCCATTGGCCGTTGCCGTGATGTTGCTGATTGGCCGTTCGTCGTTCCCAGAGTTGTAAGCCGTCCTTTTTCCATTGGACGTCCTGAAGTAAGACGCTGGAGTGTCTCACCGTGCAGTTCAGCGTGACCACGGTGTTCTGCATGGCGTGGAGAGGACTCGGCTCACTAAACTCAACATGAGGGGGGACTAAAGGGTACAATAGAGAGTGTACTGTTAGCTTGAAGTCACATAGATCAAAGGTGGAGAAGGAATAAAAGTACTGGAGGTAGTAATGCAATGCCGATATCATCCCAAGCGTGAATAGTGCATTGCAGTACTAGAAGTGAAGATAGCGTACGCGTCCCGCTATGCTGTGCAAAATGATATGGGAAGGATTTAAACATAAAAGAATCAAGTTAAGTATACGTATAATTCGGAGAAGTAATGACAGCAGCACAGCACTGGTATTCTAAGGTTATTGCATCATTGTATCAATATATTTCATTACGTCAACAACGAGACAAAGGGCATAGTTTGGATTTCATTGCATGCACCACTTCAAAATGTAGTCTTTTCATGACAATAGCTAGCCAATATTGACAGTACATGTACTGGACATTGGACTGTGCAATCAGATGCTATAGATCAAATAATACTGAAATGTCATATCTTTTGTATATGTATAAATACTGAACTTGTAAAATCAGCACCATTCGTATGTAGCATTTGTACACATTGTGTAATATGTTGATCATATCAAATGTAGACAAAATATATGCAATTATTTGGAAACATAACACCCTTAGTGATCATTCCAGTGCCTAAGAACGAACGGCATAGCTCTGAATTCATGGTGCTTTGCAGTTCTACTCTCCAAGCAGCTCTAGAGCATCGTCTCCGGCTTTTTTTATACATTTTTTGTTGTTGTTGCTTTTTTATCAGGATTTATATTTTGTTACGATTTCTTTATGTCTCGCGCCTAAACGAGACATAAAAAAATGGTACAAAATAGAAAGCCCGAAACAAAACAGCCGGAGCCGAAGCTCTGCTTGGAAACTACCGCAGTCCGTCCCGCTCTATTTCCTGTCGTATGTGTGACATGGACACGAGTCATTGAGTTTAGTCCATTAGGCCAATGTGCGATGTCCTTGTTCATAAAGGTTATAGATCCCCCTAGGGTTGATATCGGCAAAGATTTACACACTTGTAGGACTCTTCACCTGCTCAATTCGGAGATACCATCCCCGATTCTCTCTATTTTGGGATGTGGAGGTGTATGGAGTGTAAATTGTTGGGGGTTAGGTCTATCAGATCTAGAGCCTGACAGAATGGTATTGCCGTGCGGGGCGAGGAATCGATTTCTACCGCACGGCCCCGCTAGAATTATGAGCCAGATGCAGTACGTCGCGATATAATAGTCATAGATTGACTGTGTGTACGTCATATAGGACGCTACGGAGGCGGTGCCTACTATTTCCGTAATGACGTGTTTTAGAAAAAGAGGGTGGGGGTGAAAAGCAGTCTAGACTCAACTCTTTAATTATTCCCTGAGTGAAAATTATTTCCACAAGATAGTCATACACAATAAACGATTCTTTAAATTTCTTTGGTATATCATAATCATATTTTTAATATGATTATGATATACACTTTGACGAAACTTTGGTTGTAAGGCGTATCTGTTTTTACATTTTCCCCATCACTTAGTAATTCTTGCGTTAGCTTGCCATTGTAAACTATTCTTTTGTTGTGACCTAAAACTTTATACGGTGGGTATATACAACATGGACAATAAATGCTTCATTAATTCTTACATTCATTATACCATTTTTTTCTTATTTTTGACTTTGGTTACCATTAGTTCCAAAGTTTGCAAAACATACAGCGTCAAGATAGAAAATAGAATATGTACAGATCTTTATGTTTTTAAACTGTACAATAAACCTTTGACGGTAAAACTGTTTTATGTTTTTAAAGCATGTCGTTACAAATAAGTGTATCCATTCTTGACCGCCTGGTCAATAAGGGACTCAAGAAATCTATTCTTCCAATTTCAGCAAGTAAAACTTGACACAGAAGTGTGTATATCTCCGTGTATGGTCAATAAAAGACCTGAGGAAACGGATCGAATACTATCGACTTTGCCTCGTCATGCGAAAAAGAGGGTAATCCCTCTGGAACCTAAGGGATTGACCAACACGCAGGAGCTTTATCCTACTTTCTGGAATATCATATGATACATAATATGCTTTCAGAAAGAAATCCACCCGGGCATCTCTTTATATCTGATTAATATGCTCTGCATAAGGCTAACCAGTATACAACCGTCCCTTTGTAGTAACACACTACTTTCGTAGGCAGCCGGTGGTAGCCGGTTATATTACATCGAACAAGATGTCACACTTAGTCTTTGCACATCTAACTCCGGGCGTTGTTTAGAGCTATCTAGCCAGGATGTTACTACTTGTACTTGGTGGCAATGAGTTCTACTCTTCGATAGGTCTCAGAATTCTGTAGCTGTATTGTAAGAATACGTGAACTTAAGTCGCAGCAGAATAAAGATATGTTTTTTACGCATTGGTGCATTTATGACATCGATATGAGGAAATAAAGAGTTGACCCCGAGCCTAACAGTCATGCCTACATGTAGCTCCTATATTGGCGATTCAGCAAAGCTCACATTGCCTCATTTTTATTACATCGGCACCAAGCAGAACCGCCGATGAAACGTTGTTAAATCAGAAGCGTTATATCGCGTCTGTCTCTGGCAATGACAAACGAGCACCCGTGCGTGTCTACTATACCAACGTGCATGTTGGGACTTGTGTAAATCAGTTCATAAAATGTGGTTGGTCAGCCGATCCTGTTCAGAAGGTCCATGGGTCCAGAACTGGCCAGATCTAGATTCTAGGTCCCTGCTACGAGAGCTTGAATCGTTCAGACCTTTGTAGGACCCAGTGGTATAGCGGACGGCAGATTTCCTTGCTATTTCAGTGCAGGGTATACTAGTATTTTACAGGGGTGGGTTGCTAGGGCTTCGTCTTCATCGTGCTTGAAGCACCTTCTCGAACAGGAGACCCTCATTTTATGTCCTATCCGAAATACTATGCAGCCCCAACTAACGGAGATGTCCTGACCCCGGAACCATAAACGGAGTCTCCCATTTACTAACAAATTGGGAATAGGAGGTCAACTGTGAGGCTGCTGCCAGTTGAGCCACATGGACATCCCTTCAAGTGCGTGCATGCCTGAATACTGTTGCTGATACTTGACCTGACAATGTATCCATTTTGACTGAGATAAGTAAACATAATAATGCTAAAAATCATATATTATAAAAGATATAGAACAAATAACACAAGCCTTCTCAATCTTTGGCAAATCTTATCATATTTATGATATCACTTTTTACACTGGCAGCAATCTTCCCTTGAATCTTTTCTAAAGGTTATATGCTCATTCTAGCTTATACTAATCCCACACTAAAGCCATGTTGGGATAACGGTTTCCTATATGTGGCATTTGTGACTATCTATTGGAAATGTCATAAATCCATTAGAAGGGAGGGGAAACGTGCCAACTAGTCTATTGATTGTCACGAGCACGTAATTGAAATCCCTTTCATATTAGAGGTATAATAGCCTTCGGCGTCGCTGGTGAGAGATTGGTCACTGGAGGGTTAAAACAAATGTCAGTGTATTTGACTGTCTGCAGTTGGAAGTTTACGGAGGTATTGTAAGGTAAGGGTTGAGGAGGGGGGGGGGGGTCAAGAAGAAGGTCCAACGAGAACGTTGAATTTTCTGGCATAGAGAACCTTTTTACTTCCTTCAGAGATATAAATTGGTAGTTCTAAATGGAGCAGTTTTGTTGCAGAACTCTTAGAAAAGATCTACTTTGTTGCAATGTGGCGCAATATTTTAAGTTCAATCAGTTTTGGTTGCGAAGTTAGACATTTCAGGATAATCAGGCAGAGTGACCTGGGTGACCTTGGGGTCAAAGGTTGGCCACCACCTGTGGTAGATTCTAACTTTTTTATGACCCAGCAAATTTTCGCCGGTCTTTGATGCCAGCTTAGACATCTATACTGACACTGGGGTATGTTGTGGGCAGCTGAATATAGAAAGGTAAGTTTTGAGATAGCTTTGACCTAGAATAAACGTCAAATACTTTTAATATTTGTAACTGGAGTTACGTAGCATGTACACTGCACGGTGAAAATAACACTCAACTAGGGGTGGGTACCGGTACAGAAACTTCAGGTCCAGGTCCGGTTCAGGTCCAGAGGATCAGGTCCAGGTCCGGACCTGAACCTGGACCTGATTCAGTCTGAATCATAATAATGGTCCATTTTACTACAAAGAAATCAGTTTGGTGGAGTATTAGACTCACACTGGCGTTTTAAAATCTAACAACGCTAACTGCACCTGTACAATTGACTGTAAAACTTGGTAGAACTGACTATAAACTCTAATCTGCTTCGCTGTTGTTAATTTCTTCCACCTGCAAGCGCCGAAACGTGTGAATGCCTGATCAAATAATCTGTTAAGTTTCTAAAAGGTCCAACATCCGGTCCACCTACTTTTTTCAGGTCCGGTTTTTCTGGACCGGTCCAATAAGAAAAACCGGTTTTGTACCGGTACACTGTACTGATACCCAGCCCTACACTCAACATTCATCCCATCTCCCTAACGCCTGACAGTAAATCTATAGGTCAGAAATCATACATATTAGAAGTAGACGGAAAGGGTTTGCATGATGCTACGATCATGTGAGAGTCCATCATTGCCCACCTCCCTATGTGCACCCGTGCAAAACAAAGTATAAAGATCGTGGATAAAGCCGATTCACGGTTTTTGATGGTTGTTTTCTGTATCTATGTTATCTGTAATGATAACCGTCGTTCGGCGTAACACACAAGTCTGAGCATAAATTAAACATGGTCTAGGCAAGAAATATCTTAATGTTTAAGCTAGGGACCTTCACATTTGACCTCACGCATGTGCAATTCGAACCGTGAACCGGCTTATACCTGAGTCTGTCACCCATCGTCGTATGTATCCGTACCTCAGCTGAGCTGATAGAATCCATTGCATTTCTGCGGACAATTTACAGCCATTAGAGCGCACTGTAGGAGGAGGGATATGCGCACGCACTCAGCCAATTTGTCCCACTCTTACAACCTGCGCACGTTCGACTCATCAGGTGTTTCCTAGGGTAATTTCACGGTCTGGGACTAAATGATTGTCACGGAAATACATCAAAAGCAGACAGCATGTTGATGCTGCTAATGTATTTGTGGGGATTCCTTTAAAACGTATCAAATATCGTGGAAAAGAAACTATAAAGAAGGTCTAAGGCATTGGTTCAGGGGCCCAAAGGGTTGTCTTGCGTAACAATACTCAATAGGCAGCTTTGCCAATGTTGTAACCCAAGAAGCCATCAGCTCCTATATATCGTTTTGTTGACTACCCAGCCGCCGCCGCCTTGATGAATAGAAATCAAAATTGACGAGGCTTTCCAATGATGTAAAGGGACCCAATCGTTTTAAAAGGCCATGGAGGAACTGGCATGCATTGTACAAAATAGGAGCTGCATATCCGATAACATATGGTCCCTTTTGTTTGTGTTCGATGTAACATAAGTGGTTTATCTCTGGGGAACATTTTCCGTACGACTCCTATTCAATTTTGATGTGATAAAATTCGTGTAACGGGGAAGAAGGGATTTTCTCTTGTTGAAAACATATCCATCGTAACTTACGGTATTAGCTTGACTGGATGTTTTGGGACGTTAACAGAAATGGCTATATGTTCAACATGTTCGAGAATGGGTTTTCTCATAAAGCGTAATAGAGCAGCAATTGTGATATGACGATACATCTCTACAGTGCGTCGATGGCGGCCCACTTACAATCACAAGTGGGATGCGACTAGTACTTGTAGAAAACGTGATATCCTATGACGTGAGAGCATGTTTCTCAATTGGCCACATCTGTGTGGAGTTAGCTTAAGTGTAGCTCGGGGACCATCCTTTTTACATGCAATCAAATCAGTCAAACTCCGCGTGCTTTTCTTGGCTAGAGGTTCTCGAGCGAGACGTGGTTTATAAACGGTTGGGGGAATATATAAACTGATACATGCAAACTGAGTAGACCCTATCCCCAATACCTTGCTGGAAAAGAAATGTGCTGACGGCATCAATTTTGGTACGTAGGAGGGAATCTAAAACACTGGGAAGCCACGCATTACACTGTGCGCTAGTGGCCCAAATAGTTCGTTAAGGGGCAACGTAGTCCTCTTTGATTGGTAAAGTATAGCCGTAAACCAGCTGCAGTGATAACTATTTCTATGTTGGAAACGACCAATATTTCATGTTCGCACTCCCAAGGATGTCCATCGGATGACATGTTTGATAACTACTATGGATTCGTGTGTTTCGAAGGGACGTACCACAGTCAAGCACATACAGTACCACTTCTATATATATTTTGTAACCTGCTTGGTTGCCAGTCTTTACCGGTGGTGCTGCAGGCTTTCATCGGCACTGTAAGTTTTTTTTTTTCCGCCTGGTCAACTAAGGCCACCCGGCGATTTTTGCCTGCCTAGCTAAGGATCTTCCTTAGGCAGGTTGTGGCAAAATTTCCTCGGGAATATCATAGCTAGCGGCTCTGATGCCGATGGGCTGGGATATATGTAGGCCCTGGCAACAGTCTACGCCCAGGTTGCCTATTTGGCACCTTTTCAAACTTTAAGATTCTGGTAGATGGCACTTTAAGGTAAAAGTCATCGGGTCACGGCAGATGTTATGAACCAACTGCCGGGAAAATCCATTTCTAAGTTATTTGTTGTGTCTCCAGCTCACTAATGGACCTAGCGTGTCACAGACAAGCACCGGGCCATCACAGGATGCCAAAGCATTCAATCTAACTGCCCTGCGCATGATTGGGTAGGGCACATAAATGGGGAGGTTTCCAATGATTAAAGTGAAGGTCGTTTTAGAGACGTGCTTTGGTGACTTTAGCAGACAATCACAGCGTTTCATATTTATGTGCACTAAACTTTGCAATAAAAGAGTTCCTTGAGTAACATTAATGCTAGATGTTTTATTACTCCATACACAGAGTCGGTGTTTTCGAGTTGTTGTGTGTTTGTGTTTATTTGAAAACACTGTCAATAGATTGCCATGAAGTAAGAAGATGACCGCGAAGGTCAAACTTGCTGGAGTGGCAGGAAGTGCAGTTCAGAGTTGGTAGAACTAGTTGGTAATCAGCTACTCACTTACGGGAAAGTATTGTTTTTCGTTTCATATGATAGTTTAGTATGTACAGTACAGCTTTTTTGAAAATTTGTAACTTTTCGGGGGTTTCTAGATTGTGCTATAGACTCGTATAAAACAGACTGCCAAGACACGTACACCTGCCGCGTTCTGAACTAACGATTTCATTGGATTCTATTTCCCCACGAGATCGACGATACAGTATTTGCCGGCTATTATCGGGTAATGACATAAATATGAATGTTACTTCTATAAAGGTCGATAGTAGTTAGTCAAATAGAGTGGTCATAACAATATTGATTTTTCAAGGATGATTGATGCCGAAGCAATCTGGGTGATAAAGACGTAAACTGTCACGGGAGATTGGTCCGCAGCTGGCGAGGCAGGCCCCGTGTGAGATGCTTTTTTCGTGGCCATTGCCTGCTCCGAAAGACTGGTAAAAAAGACGCCGGCAAAGTGTTCAGACATGCATGTCTAGACTTGCGCGGTTGGCAAGGTCTGTATCATATTCCCTAAACTCTTTATGCAATTTGATTTGGAGCGCATTGGACCATCATGAACATCTTGTTTGACCTATTTGCTTTCACTGCCAGAAGTTAAAGTTGGATGCTATTTTTTTTTCTTTTGCCTTCAACTGTTCATACTTTGCATTCTATTGTTGTTTATAACGTCACAGTAATAGACTAGGTGGATGGTAAAACTTTGGACCAACAACAATATGAGTCTATGGCTATGTATACAGATGTTACTATGTAACAGAAAATCTATGCATCTCCTCTCTCTCATTATCTCTCCCACTCTCTCTCTCTCTCTCTCTCTCTCTCTCTCTCTCTCTCTCTCTAGTACCCTTTAGCCCTACTTACTACCAGTGTTCGAATGAAACAATGAAATATACATATACAAACGCAAATATATACACAAACATACATGTATATGTACAAACAGATAATCTATATGAAATGACATAAACTCTTTACCAACGGCAAAAGTGAATATGAAAAGAAATCAATATTCATTTCTGAGATATACTGTACTTTCCGACTTTTTTTACATCTTAACCATCCTTTGCTACTGACAAATTCCTCCGCATTCCTTACTTCATGATTGATGTTACCTGCCTTCTCAAACACCACTTCCAATCACACTTCAGGCACAAGATGTATAGCATTTAACAATATACAAGCTGTAACTTTCCCATCCAATAGATACCGTTTAACGCTATCAATTTGTTTTGTGATAAGCTGGAAGACGAGCTGTAATTTATAGCCTATCTTTAGACACGAAACAGTACGGGGTGATCGGGACCGCAGTCTTTTCTCAGAATCCAATATCCCATTCTTCACCGAGCCGTTGATTGACAGTGGGCCGCGAAACGCAATCGAACACTTTGAGTCTTTATACTCGCGGGAAGATGGAAGGGGTTGGGAGGTGAATTCCAGAGCTGCCAGACGATCGACCGTTTCGGGGGGAGGAAGTACTAGCGGGCGCGTTAATGCTAATATCAAGATGTCGGCGGGACCTGGGCTAGATCCTCGAGCAGAGGTATTGGAAAATGCAGCATGTGAAATTGAGCCTTGAGGTGCAAGATATTTGGCTATGGCAACAAGGTCAAACGAACACTATGATGCATTTGAAGACCCTTCCAAGCAACAGGAGGACCTGGTGATCCCTTGGCAAAATTACGTGTCAATCGCCCTTCTCTTCAACGATGTCCTCAGGCGTTTTCATTACCGGTGAAATACTTACAAAAGACTTTGAGATATTCGATACTTGGGTACCCGGGGGATACAGCAATATAATTCCTTGGCCATGTCAGATAGTGCCATTACTATTAAAGAGGTAGGATCTGGTTTCGGGGGATTTTAAGGTCAATGCAAACATCACTGCCAACGGCATAATTGAGTTCGAATTGAAATCTCGGCTTTGTAATGGTCCAGATCGTGTGATATGCATCATTGGGCCGCGCTATTCATTTATCTGCAAGCGGCGGTCTCATAACACAATAGCCTATCTTTCTGAGCGTTCAGTCTACTATTAAAGATATCCCAACACAAATAATTACCGTGCATCTGCAGCGTCACGTAATGCTCCTTCTGCCCCACCACGTCCATCAACACCGACAACACGTACATCCCCTCGTCGTCCGGCCCGGCCCGATGTATCCGGAGCGACCCGTCCGGCCCGAGCGATGCCCGGCCTTTCAGCGAGCCCAGCGACATCGCTGTCCCGGTGCTGGGGGAGTCCATGTACACGGCTTCCCTCATGCTGTGAACACCACCGTACAGTTTATTCCATGTCTGCGCGAAGACCTGATGGTCCGTCCGAACGCGTACCGGGAGCGTCACGTCTTCACCGACGTTCCCGTGAACTACATCCACCATCGGTGTCTGCACGCTCGGGGCGGCGTCGACTTCAACAAGTCCACAGCGGATCACTGACACAAGTAGTAAAATCGCCATGATGATATGTAGGTGAGTTCTACACTGCCAAAACAGCGTTCCTGTCCTTCTCTCAGGCTTGCATATCTGCAAGTCTAGCCGATCGGCCCTCCCTCTTCTACCATCGCCGAAAAAGCAGCCCAGTCCCTTCACTAAGAGTGTATCCCGGCTTGAGCGTTGAAGCATTCCTGTAGCGGAATAACACACACAAATACAGCAGTCAATAAAGAACTACCTCTAGAGCCCTTGTATGTCAAAGGAACATGACCTTTCCGCGGAAAGAAGCGGTCTTATCAGCCACCTATGGTCGCTGTAAACACTACTGGAGGAGAAGTGGCGAAGGTGCAACACGTTACAGCATATGTCGGGATGGGCCGGTCCACACCCTGGAAGGGGTGGGCAGGGTTAATATCGTTATTATCGTCATCATCGCCTTCCCGCAGTTTTTCCCAGCCAGCTAATGTAGAGCTCATTACAAGGGGAAGCGGATTCAGTTAAGAATTGGACGAGCCATTTCGAAAATTACCCCGAGTGGCTAGCCCGACCGTGACTGTAGATTAGAGCAGACAATCCGATTAGAGAGAATACACGCCACAAAATGATGAATAGGAGAGACTGCAAAGGTCCAATTCGTCAGCCTCAGTAATAGTGACCGTCATCAGGGACCCGGTGTAGCACACTCAAGACCTGCGCAGCCGGGGAGAAATTACTTCCGTGCCCTTGGATTTCTCATTAATGCCCGCAGCATGCCCAACTGAGCTGGGGACGGTTGTCGTGGGAGGCCATTAAGCATTCTTTAATGACTAACACAGTTTTGTATCGCATCATTAATATTCCTGTCTCCGATACCCACTAATTACTGCAAAGTCTAAACGTTTTTCGTGTGTTATGATCCCGATGTTCCATCCGGCCCTCGACAACACTCAAATTACATCTGGGGGAGAATTTGAGTTGTTTCTGTCATAATTGGATATGTGATACAGATAGGCAACTCACGTCCAAATCAAATTAGACCGGTAGAATTCCTGGATGAAGCGAGAGGGGCACCAAATTTCCAGGGATCATTGCAGGAGGTTTCAGTGGTGTAATGAAAAGACCAAAGAAGCCTTGGTCTTTACACGTGATTATTAGATAGAACAAGAAGATGCCAAATATAACGTCGTGGAAATGTCGTTTTGAAGCAGTTATAGCGACAGTCATGTTTGAAGAATTGGTTCAATATCAAATCAAGCCTTGTCCTAATATTAAACGGAACAACATAAGCCTACGATAGGGCATTCATGTAAATATGCTTAAGACGTAAAAGTGTTAAATGTGTTCGCTTGCCATGATTGCACGTCTGTTGGCGGCACGCCTACAGTTTTTACCTATACACCAGACGATGAGAATGCAGAACGCGTAGTTACTGTGTTGTTGTTAGGCTACGCGACACCATAACTCAATTAACGCCACGGTTCGTAGGCAATAACTGTGATTTATCCAGTGAACATGTTTGGGAAAGGTGACATTGGAATGTGGTAATATTGACAACGGTAATGATGTATGTTGTTGGTGGTGACAGTAATGAGGACGGCAAAGGGGAGGGTGATGATATTAATGATCGTAACTGTACGATCTTGTTCCCCACTAATTAGTTTATAGCTAGCTTGTTGCCTTTGTAATGAAATAACTTTTTATTTCAGATGTATCTTGCTAGGCTACCTGTGAAGCTTCTTATATAATGGATGTTATTGTTGTATTGTGAACCATAAAAGTTCGTAAACTCACTTAGTCATATATATAGTGGCATCAACTTCAAAATAATTTTTTCTTAAGAATGAACTAATCATCATACGTGGCAAACAATACACATCTACATAACTTTTGATCCCACAAACCATGAAGTTTGTCATTTTCTTTAACTTATTCTTTTAGATTCTTGGAGATATGTGTGCAGAGGAACTTTTGTTGCCCGTTGGGCCATTGCATGAAAAAAAAAAAAACAGTTTAAGTACTTGAGTACTACGAAACGCCTACAAGGCGTTAACGAAGTTCCTTTTAACTTAAGAGTTGCGATCTTCTAATCCTGAACATCTTTCTTCTGGGATCGTGAGCGTCGGAAACTAATTGGAGGTCGGGCCTTAAATCAATACAAACCGACTAAGATGAAAAACTGCGAGCATTAATCACTTTGGTTTGCTCCCCAAATCGATAAGTCTTGATTAAAACCTGACGCCAATTATTTGCTGAAGTCGGCCAATTTTGGTAAACAGTCTTTCCTATGTGATGAAATTTGATGGATTTATCTGTTTGCGGTATTCCATTGAAAGCACCAAATCCTAGCTTCTGTCTGGAGGGTATTCACCTCAAATCACCCGGATGGAGGCCTGGCGAACCTCCGTCTCGTATCAGCCATACGGTGATTCAACCATTCACCCGGACTCCAAGAAGCGTAGTGATCAGTCACTGATGGAGATTCAATTCGATCCGATCCAAACCAAACCAAACCCCAAAAAATGCTTAACTTTCAAAATGACAGAAACAATTACAGATGCTTGATTAAGTCTAATTCGATCCAATGATTATTGATCAAAACAACTGGCAGACAAAAGTTGCATTGTTGCGATCAAACAGGTTTTCAGAAGGCGTCTCAAAAATGTATCCACTTAAAAAGTTTACAAAGGATTTTAAATCGATTAAAATCATTTGAACACATTAAAATTCATGTACAATTAATCGTACCCATCAACAAATGATTATAGTGCCCAAAGTGAGCTGACTTTTAGGAATTGTTGAAAACTTATTAATCAATTCCAACCAGATATTTGCGGACAATGGTCCAACTTTAACATCGATGATTCTGTCCGTGTTCCCTTCTGCTCCAATTGGTATGTAAGTCATGTTGAACTAAACGGTATCGCATAGAATGATTCCATTCTTTCTAATACCAGACCAGTGGGCTAGCCATCAGGGGGTTAGTAATGGTATAAAAGTGGAGATGAAATGTACCCTCTGTCCAATAGTTTACTGACCGCTGACCGCAACGCTCCGGACAAGATCTGGATGGATACTGCAAATTACAGTAGATATTGCTATTTCAGTTACGTATATGTCATAAGGATTGGGCAGAAAGCACATTTCAACATACCTGAAAATACAATGTGGATACGGAAAAGTTTCAGTTGATGAGATAAGTTGGTATAACGTTACGTTAATTATGAGAATCTAGCTGAAAATGGAAAAAAATGTTGACTATATCGAAAATATTACAGTTTGATTTGTTAAGGCGAAGTGGATCCTCTAAGTAATAATAAGCATAATGTACTGATTTATTGAGTTGCAGACGGTGTGTACACTGTTGGAACGAGACGATAACTTTTCTCCTGATGACACTAGTATTGATGTTTTTGAACAAATTGTAGTCTTTATCAAAATCATGGCACTAGATTTTTCTTGAAAAGGGAAAAGGATGCAATGTAAAATGCGTGTGTCTGGGAGATGAAACGCTCTATATAAAGAGTTTCTTTCATAGTATTAGTTTATGCTCAACGCAAACTCTCCCATCGAGGAGAAATCTACAACACAAACATAGCCGTATATTGCAATCTATCCCTCACATACGAGAAACAAATCTGTCAACCCAAGGCTTAAAGTAACCTGAATTAATCACATCACAGTTTGGTGCCGACCCATTTTAAGACCCCCTTCAGTTGTTTCCATCCTCGGCGACATCAACAGAGGTGGTGACAACTACTCATCTGTTAAAGCCATAATAAATCTGTACCTCTCCCCTGTGACGAGTAGAAGCCTATTGAAACATTGGGATCTCCAGTGGATGTGATGAAAATCACAGACAGCTCACGCTGGCAGCAATAATGGACCCCTGGGCGTTTTGCTCTGTACTTCGGATTGCTTCTCCTCGACTCGTTGCACAGTGTCATCATTCCTCAACCACTACAGCTGCAATTTCATCACCAGAATTGCCATTTTGCTGTGTCGTTGACATCGGGGCGAGTCCATTAGACGTCGCTACTATAACAGAATCGCCGCAGCCTTGGTATAATTGGAGCTTGTGGGAGGTAAACACTATCAAACATAACCAATCTGACTGTCTGGACCTGATCACGCCAGAGAAAATTGTAGTCCATAGCCGATGGACGGCTGTCTGTCCATGCAATCGATATAACAACCTACTTTCAATCTTCTCGTCTCGGTGCAGTTTCAAAGAGAAAAGCCCTCTGGAACCACGGGTGTGAATTGCTAGGTTATGACTCGCAAGGAGGCAATAAGACCTTTGATGTGCGGGAAATGTTTATTGTATACTTAGGACCGTCTCGATTTCGGGAAGGTGGATAGAACAGTGTTTATTTAGGTCAGACGAACATTAACAAGCTGAAGGTATCTTCAAACAAGTCACGATAAATCACATAGATCCTTTTATCCTCCACTGTTCTTGATAAAAGTGTGGGTGTGGGTGGTATGAGTAAGGTCTATTTTTGTAATGGCGTTCCGAGTGTGGCTAATTTTAGACGTGGGATGAGACATTTGAAGGTGAACCAGGTAGAGTGACCTGCGTGACCCTGGGGTCAAAGGTTAAGTGACACCTGTAGATCCAATCTTGTCTAAGTTTTTACAGAGCGGCCAGCTTTGGTTGGGCAAAGCAGGAGCTATGACTCCTAGCTGTCTACCTTGACCACAAAAGAATGATTCTGGTGGCTTCTGTGGAGGTAAGTTTTAAACTTAGTGCTCAACTTCTTTGTGTTCAAAACCCATTGTTAATGGTGTGAAACTCAGGACAACTCTGCAAAAAAGTTGCTAACTTACTTTGCTAACAGTGTGTACTTTTCACAATGCAGCATCGCCTGCTTGCCACAATGCAAAATGGAGCGAATGTATTTTACACAAATATGCACATGACAGATGACTTCCAGAGGTTAACAATAAACATGGCGGGGCAAGTGAACGCACATATTCTAGCAAATTACACGACCCAAACTTGACAGTTGCTCGAAACGTGGCGTCACGTTAATGCTTCTGAGCCAGATTTCTCACCAGACTGTGACATCCAGCACTTGGAATCAATCATAGCTATAAGAGGAAGTGATCTTTCACCGGGGCGCATACACATTGGTGTCATGGCCGCCCTCCCCCTCCTACAAGTGTCAAAGGTCAACCTTGTTCTCCTGATACACTTGACGTGATAAACTCCTGTCTAAGTCTGTCCGCCAGTCCTATCAGCATAGATGAAAGATTTATACGACCATGGTAATTTCAGACGACTTACAAGTATACAGGCGGCGCCCTTTTGCATGATTCATCGGTTACGTTGGTAAATTGTTCCATGACAAATTCATCAATGCACTAGCTATATATATAGCTTGTCGACATAGCCAAACTTCTGCGTAAAATTATACGTTATGCAGCAATGCAACCCAAAGCAGTATTTGGTATTTTCAAAGCCATTGGCGTTAAAGTTATGAATTTTCAGCCTTCCCTTTGCCTAGTATGCTCTGTGCCAGCCGTCGGTATCACACAAAGAGCTAGTACGCTGTAATTTATACAGAGAACGATTCCCATTCAAAGCCAGTCCATCTAAATTCCTCTGCTAGCACATGTAATAAATGTGAAAATACCTGCTTTGAGGTGGGTTTTAGGTTATCATGAAGCATTACATCTGGGAAGAGTTTTAACATTATGCTGAGCCCGACCCCTTCAGCTTAGATATGAAATTCATAGCGTCAACCGTTATGTAACGGCAGATATATAAAGGGTGATAAATGGAATTTGAAATTCAGTTCTCGTTCGCTATATATAGAAACGTACTAGGGTCAAACTTGAAGCACGAAATCCACAAACATTTCACTTTGAATTTAAAGTTTAGCAGTTGAGCCACAAAATGGTTGACTTTGGTACCAATTCTGTTCTCCAAGGATATAAAGTGAGTGTACGTACTTGGTGACATCTGTCATCTGTGAAGTGAACACCGTTCATTTACGTTGCCTCGTGCGGTCTGTCTTCTCCCCCAAGCCCGTGGCCCCAATGTAAGGTTACCCGTCAGACGTCTGTACGAGAGAGACCGTTACTTTATCAAGGTTCCTATCAGAGTCCTTGGAGAACTCATAGCTACACAAGACGACATTACCGTGGGCGATGCCACCGCCCCGGAAGGTAAAGTATATTTCAACTGCAGTTTTGATGGTGATCTATAGGGGAGGCGGTAGTGACAAATTGCCAACGCGTGCATCCTAGGAAAACGTAGATAAGGGATCGTGTTAAATGTTGTACATGTTTTACAAACAATATGGATTACGGAGGGAATGTGCTCTTCAGCACCAAGGACAGGGCAAAACATCCGATGATATCAGAACAAGTAAGAAAAGACCAATTCCATATCCCCGCCCACCTCCATCAAACGGCATGCAAAATAGAAATATAAAAATGCAAGAATATTGCCGGACATGAAACCACACTCTCATTGGCCCAACCGTTAATTGCACTGATTGCCATGCATGCTATCATTGATTGAACCGCTATCTGTGATGGACAGTCAGGATCGGCCTATACCATTCGATTAATGTGATGTGTATGCCATGTCACACATTTTACAGCCTAACCTATGAATAGAAAGACTAAAGCGAGACTTCACACAACACCCCATGTTACGCCTCTCCACCCTTTATTGATAAAATCAATAAGAACCGCTCATTTTCCACTACTTTCCACCAAAAATATAATAATACATCTTGTTAAAAGCGTGCAGCGCAGAGTTGATCACGCGCTACTACAGTTACAAGAATAGTCCTGGAGTCGTGTCGCTGTTTTTATGTGTTTGGGGGAAGCGGTGAAAGAAATAATTTCTTTCAAGAGCAGCAACGAACATTTGAGACAGCCCATTAGGCGACATGACAGGTACCTTTTCAATGTGTTGTCCCAGAAGACTGTAAGGTCAGTAGATGGAGATGTAGTAAGTGTTGATATGACAAGGAAGCGTTGTGACACTCAATCACACGCATGTATTCCTCTGCGTAGTGCCTATCTTCTGTCAGACCAACTCAATACTACTCTATTGTCTTTCAGAGGAACACAAGGTACATAACGGTTTTGAGACTTACTAGTATTTGAAATGTAATATATGTATACATCTACATGTTTCATAGCGTATTCATGCTATACTGATGGTGCATTGTAATGTAGTGTAATGTTTCTACCGACCACAGTACGAATAGCTTGCTAAAGGCTAAAAGCGGATCAAATTAAACTCGAATTCAGCACAGACGTGACATAAAGGACTCAACATTCAACATACATGCCGAAAAGATGGACTGATATGTTGGGTAGAAAATGCGTTGTTCTCTATAATGATAACTCACTGCCTATGAATAGCTCTTTCTAATTCAAGTGTGGTGAGATCACGTCGATAGGAGACCTTAAAGTGTGATATTTATGGTGATGTCGCAGCCATTTCCATCCACCAGCACCAAACAGCACTTAAAGTTAGGTCCCGTAACAAATCACGGGGTCCATTCAGCTCCCTTGGCGCGAGACAGCCCTGCTGTCGCAGGTACGCCCCCTAATGGCCGCCATATATTACATGGTAACAGCGTGCAGGGGTGACGTATCGTAGGGTCACGCATGGGGGCTGCGTCCTCTGTCATCCTATAAACTACAGCGCACAATAAACCACGATGGACTGACCGTTTTCAACTGAAGATTTGAAATACACTGAGTTACTTCCCAACTTTAAGCCGAACAAGAGCTGTATCTACCGATCAAAAATCATGACCAGAACTCAAGATATCAAAACTGAAAGTTCTGTTGCAATACCGTGACAAGCCGCTACGGTGCCCAAATCTAATAACTGCAAGGCATTGTCAAGACCTACCCACGTACCAAACATCTAAGATACAATCCGTCCATGCCTTCTCGAATTATGCTGTCCATCCACAAACGTACGTATACGCATACATATACATGGATACAAACACTAGGTACCAAGATAGTACCCTTATTGGTGAAGGTGAATGTCTATACTATCTGGTACTGTACACTTAATCAAGAGAACTACGCTTGCACCTGTACGGGTCCGATACGTACGAATTGTGGCCGCATTTTGCTCTTAACGACAGCCACGGATTTGGTACAATGTTTCTGAACCCATTTATGGCGACTCTCTTGTATGGACGAGATTCGGAACTATGAAAATGTGCACTTTGGTTAATCTAATGTTGAGCAGTAGCATGCTGTAGATGTAGGCAACGCTTGATAAATCTACAGGTGTCATTATCAGTCAGTGGAAAAGCCCACAACAAACTGCTGGTATTTTTGCCCTCTTGCTTAACCAGCGATTATTTTGCAGACGAATAACACCATTGAAATCGCGAAAGGTATTCAACGTCGACGTTTCTCCTAACTTTCCCTCCGCTTTATGTATGATATACGTTATTACCGTCAGGCTGAAAAGAATGTACTGTATCAGTCATACTGTCAGCAAAGCTAATTTAATGTAGCCCGGCTATATTATCACATCGGCCAAGAGAACTTTTCTACTAATTCGTTCGGCGATATCGACCAATGCAGACGGCCGTATGCCAACCATTGACATTGTAGATAGATGCTACATCTTCGCTTCTTCAGTCGTCTTCAGTCACCGAGAGTCAGATAGCCTACACAGCAACATGTACAGATGCGGTAGTTTTATGTCCGTGTTTTGTGTGGTGGCCTCTTACAGCAAACTTATCAGGACGCGTACGTTACATTGTAACGAGTGTATCACACACTGAAAATGTGAAGGAATTTACTGTATCAGGTGGAGAGAACATGTACTTATTGTACATGTGAACTAAAATTCACCTCCTCTGGGTCCCTTCTCTGGTGGATAGCCTGAACGACTGTACCATACGTAACTGTCATGAACTGGCGCGGGCTAACAAGAAAATCGTTGCCTTGGCAATGATGCCTCTCGTTCCTCACTATTTCTGGGTGTTTCCGTCCAATTTTGCGCTTGATTCGTCTCCATTAAAACACAGACAGCCGCATTTGTCACAACCACTGCAATCCCGGGCCCAGAGGCCGAGTGTCAATAATTTTCATTACATCACTTCATGGCAGTTGTCCGACCCACTGCCAACGATGACCCGCTGGGGACTTCAACCACCACTTCCGCGGCCCAACTTCCATCCTGCCCGCCTTACAAACCGTCCCTACCACCCGTAACCCCGGGGACCCCGAGATTTCCTGAGCTTGACATTGCGCACGAACCGAGTCGCCGTGATGAAAAGACGGAGGAAAGAGGTGGCAATCTCATTCACTGATTTCCGCCACCCGTAATTGATATCCGGCTGGGAGAAGACGCGAGGATGGGACGGATCAACGCGTTCCCATTGGCCCAGCACTGGCTGCCTCACAACGATAATATTAAATGTCTTCATCACACAATGAGTTTCTGACACGTTTTCAATTCAATTAGCCATCGACAGTTGCAGACTTCAGGAAGGAACTTAAGGACTTTGTTCAGCTAGCTTACGTTTCGTAATGGTTTGGACAGGCGTGAAAATAAATACATGTCACTATGGGAATGTACTTATAGCTTGTGCAAAAGTATAAGCCCAGACGAGTTTTCTCCAGTCTTCAACTCTAACATCTATGAACATATCCAGTCAACAAATTACTTTGCTACAACATACATTCTAAACTTGCATTATACCTTAAGCGACGAAGTAACTCAATACTAATAAAAATTGCTTCAAGCGAGATGATTTGTGGAAATTTGATTTTTCTATAAGTAGCTTTTATAAGGAGCTATTCAAATTACCTTTAAACTTTAAATATTTCTACATAAAACTGGCATCTTTTTATGATTTCTTTTGGGGAAGTACATGTCATGTAGAAAGAATACTAGTCACATCGGGCGATGCTTGACGCAAGGAAGCTATACCAACAAAGTCTTAATCAATAGAACTACGAGTTTGTGACTATCTATTGCGTCTTTCTTGACTTCCATGTACGCACATCGTAGCCTCTCAATCTTAAACTTTTCCTTAGACATATTTGCACTTGACTTCAAGACGTACGAGGTAATCCCTAGATCTGTGTGTTCTCAACAAAGCAGTGCTTCCTGACTTCCAATACGATAAGGGACAATAGTCCGCGCTTACATTGCTCTTCCTATCGCTATCAAAGATATCAGAAGCTTTGTCAGGTCTTACCTCTACGTTTGCAACACGTAATGTGGATGGTAAGGATTCTCCCGAAGTGTCCATCAGCTTTGGCATCTCCCTCGCCCGCTTTTGTCAAAGCTTCGGATCGACCAAACACGCGGAGCGGGCTCTGTTCCCCCTCGCACGGCGATGCTATCTGCTGGTGCACACGACAATGTTTACTTGATTCAAAGTGCGGACGACTGATAAGAGAGTTGGCTGTCTGGTGGATTGATGGAGGGATGAGGTGTGACCCGCGGCTCCAGGAGCGTGGATGACAATGTAAGCCTCGGCAAATTGCGGACCGTCCTCCCCGTTGACATCGGGCCACCACTAACCGCTGATCCTATCTGTTCTGGCCATTTCAGTCACGTCTCGCTACGGAAGAATGGTCGCGAAGACACCGAGAGAACGATCCATTATTCATGCCTGCCTCTATCACAGAGTCCTCTTTCACAGAGTCCTTCAAACCTTATAGGCTGCAAGCTTGAAGACTTAGATAGATGCAGCCTGGCAACAGTTACTGTAAGGCGCCTCAGGGGACAGTATGCTGGTTTGAATGGAGCGTGATCGCTTTTACGTAACTCTCCGCCCTGTCCCACCCACAGCTTTGCAAGAGGATAACACGTGATTTATGATTTAATAACAAACTGATGCATTCTAACTTGTACTTATATGAAGCTTACTTGTGATTCCAAACTCATTTCTTTCTGCACTCAGGCGTGATTTCTTTTTAGCCGGGACTTGCCATAGCTGGGAAGAAAACTTTTGAAAGACTTTTAGAAGTTTGACTTTGACTTTATTCAGATCCACTTTTAGCTAGTTACTCCATTAGGATTTCCAATTGCGTGTTCACGGCCGCAGTTTACGGCCGCCATTTGGCTATTATCCTTTTTTGGCACAAACCAACTTATATTCTTAAGGCGATTTATTGATCTAATTTAAGATAATTCACGCAACTGTATGCACACCAAGGAACTGCATCTTAAGAATATCCTAAAGACAGCGGGATTAGAGTTCTTAGAATCAGCGCGCAGCTTACAGGAAGTCTTCACCGCCAGCTTTGCCAGCGAAGCCCAGAAGTTATCGTTAACTTAACTCCAAAGTGCTATTTCTCAGTCGAGAGGGTTCGGTGCTGATGATTGCTGGCCGTTAGACGATGACCAACAAACCATGTCTGCCTTTCATTGGGGAAACCAACCCGAGCGTTAGGGAGCCGGAATAATCGATAAAATCGTTTGCAGAAAGACGGAGTTCGGACTGCGCAGCGCTAGCGATGATTGGTCTCCCAAAACATTTCGACAATTAGATTTAGTCCGAGGCTCATGTTAACTTACACCGCAATGTTTCTTTCGCATCGTTCGTGAGCGGAATGGACAATGTCTTAAAGGAATCAGATGCAGAATCGTACATGCAAGTCGGCAATTTCATGTAATCAAGGACTTTCAAGCACCAGAAAAGCGTTGATCTGATGTATTTTTAAGTTTCCGCGCCTCCCCTTGGGTAGGATAAAAGAACGTCTTAAGGAATGGACATCAATCTTCAAATCTTGAGGGACAAATTATCAGCAATGGTAGAGGGTTCACCTTACCATCATCTCTCGTTAAGGTGCACAGTTAGTGCACATTCGTCAACAAAATGAACAAAACTCTCTTTTGATGTCACTGAAAAAAGGCTAATTACTTGTCAACCATCATTCATATTGTCATCCAGTGCAAAGATGTAAACATGAACTGAAAAAAACAAGCCATATGATATGGATGACGAGACACAAAATGACATTGCATTGTAAATGCTAATCAAACAATCATAAAAAAAAGTTACGTTTTGATCGATCATGATCGACACAACAGATGGTGGTGATTTCTACGACACAACATTGCTACCATACTATGGAAGATTTTATGGAAGTCTGCTTTTCGTCAAAATTTACCTCTAACTCAAAAAGCAAACGCCACGGTCAGTACTACTTTAATTGTGTTACCCCGTGGGGCGGTTATATTGACTACCAATATACAAAGCAGATACAGATACAGATACAAGCAAAGCATGATTTAGCCAGACAAAGTTTTCCAAGCCTTCCCAAGATCGGTATCACATAAGGGAACTCATCATAGCTGTGAACTTTTCACCTATGGAGAATAAAGCAGTGTGAAAAGATCAGAGACATTTTAGTTTCACAGGTCACAGCCTGGCCTGAACTCTACGATAACATTTGACTTCTTCAACACGCCATTTCCGCTCCACAAAGCTAACGGCAAATTGAGGCATTTTATGAAAGCTGACTTAATGCTCAATGTTAATATTCAGAACACTATCATTGATACAGAAGACTTAAAACAGGAAACCTTCAAAGAAGAATTATTTCTGTCAATGTAGAATCAGTGCAGACCAGATGGTCGTATTTTCACTGAATACTTTATTTTCCAACTGCGTCGTTAATTTTAGCATTATTACAATAAAATATGTACACCTGTACCACCTGACCACCTAACCAATGTGACTATTTTGTGTTGGCCCAATAGATACTCACAATTTTCCAATCAACACAAGCAATGTAAATCCTCTCTATACTACAGTCCACCAAGCCCAGGTAAACATTTCCTGACGATGCCGATATGTAACTGAATATACGATCATTGCAGTGTCTTTGTCTCCTCGACAACAGATGCTGCACATCCATAAGTTGATACAGGTTTTGCACGTCCATGGCCGTGTTGACAATTCTCACGTAAGATTTTCCTGACTGCTTGAAAGCTACTGGAGTTTTTCAGATGTTTAAACTTGACCAAAATAAATCGAGAAAAGATAACACCTTAACACTGTGAACGACTCTACAGACGTACAAATCAACGACACCATGTCCAAATATTGGCTCCTCAATGTCACTTCAGTGTTCAATCAATACCTCGACATAGCATCCGGGGAAACATTGTGTATTCAGCCCTTACTCCTCTCCTAGGAATGACAGCTGAAGTTCGATATTATCTAGTTGGCAGCGGCTAGATTATAGGATTGCCATCCGAATCCAACACTTACACTTGCACTAGGTACATGTAAAGCGATACATAACTCCTTCAAACCATCAACTTGTCACGACGTATAGACAACTACTATGTCTTAGCCCTCAAAATCGATAGCTATGTACAAAAGCTATTCTGGAAAGAGAAGATGTAAAAAAGAAGTCTCACATATTGATCCGTATCAAAATCAATCTCCTCTGCCTTGGCTACCATGATGTTGCCTATCGATTTCACCTTGGGAGGGTGTAACAGCAGCCCTGCAACCGTTTTATGTCAAATAAAATCTGCCAAATATGAGACGACCTTGTAGTTGGTATGGAGTGGTGCGTATCCGAGGAAATAAAATTGGCCCAACAGTAATACATCCCAAGTCCATAAAGTTCATCAGCCTGTGTTGTTAGTCGTGAGGGGCACCGCTTGATGCATTTCAAGCCACGTAAAGAGTATGGGGAAGTAATCAAGTCATCGCAATGATACCTTCCAACGACTGCGGAGTAACACCGGTAAGATTTGGTCGACATCATTAGCCACTGTCTGTCTTAGCCATACAGACTACACGGCCGTAAATGTCTCAGACGCCGGTCGTTAATTTCACCCATTGGTCTTTAACTACAAGACCAGACTACGGTAGCAGATTCTTGACCTTCGAATGAAAGGGGATCTGGTGACCACTGGTTGTTCAAGGATACTGTTATTAACCGCTGATCTTACTGATAGTGGGACTTTCTCATTGGTACCCACTACGCCTAGGGTATACATATACCGGTATACCATAAAAAAGACCATGCATAGATTGTGTGGCACTTAAAGATTATGAAAACTACAAACTACTAATACCCGGTATGAAGTCTGCATAAGCAAACAAGAAATAAATTGCTCTGAAAAGCCCACAGAAAAAGTTATGTCATCTATATCGGTAAATTCGTATAATTGATAGAGACCGTTTATAGACTCAAAGTTGATGTAGAACCATCCCACCCAAAGGTGGTTTCATATCTCCTGAAATCGCACTCATCAGCCATTCTATCTTACTTAAAGCTTGGCTACATCCCCAAAGTTGACCAACTTCTATATATATTCCACATGTTAGGAGTAGGTGCCAAGCTGAAAGCGTTTTTCCTAAAACTGTATATCAATGGACCAAACTTCGTCGTGATTGCTTCCCTGGTGGGTACAACCTAAAACTTCTAGTTTAAGTTCAAAGGACATTTTTCATCAAAAATCCAGTTAGTGAATCCGATGCCGTCTCTAAATGAGCTCTGTTTTGTGGTTAACTGGAATTAAAAAAAGAAGAGATATACCTTGTGCTTTTGTTTCTATGTGTATATAAAGATTTTCTCCAATGAAGTCGTGTCTTTGGATATGAAGACATTGTGTAGATAGTATCATAGGTAAGAATTACAATTCTTAATAGTTGCACACCACAGACTATACATTCAACCTTTTATGACGATTCCTTGTTCTTTTTTGAGCTGGTATTATATACGTATCAGTCGGTACAGTACGTCTCCCAGTTTATTTGGCATTCCACACATCAAAGTCTGGACATATCTCACTCAAGTTACAATATTGCCGAATTCTTTGCTACTAGGGAATGTGGTTTTTTGATAATATCAAAGTACTCAAATCCCTTCTTCAAGGCCAGGTCTTCCGTCAGAACTGTCAGTGAACACTTTGTGCGGATTATATATCCACTGGCTGGGAAAGTCTTGAAATATTGCTTCCGTCAGATTCCATTTATTTTTATTTTCTTCACCGGTCCAAGACGTCTGTCCTTGAAATAAAATCGATATAAGAACTCTATATCTTTCTTTGAGGCTATTTGAAATACAGGCCAAATTGCAGAGACGTGTTTAAAAGAAAGATGCAAAATTTACCCTTCGTTTCAAATGTTGTTTTTTATCGATATTCATGGATATACATGTATATGACATGTATATGGTTGTATCACGATGCATGTTTTGTAGTTCAAGTACACGGTACAACGTTTTGTGCTATGGCAAATATTATTTCACACATTCTTTGATATTCTAGAAGCAATGCATTCAAACTTACTGTGTCATAAATGCCAAGCGAAACTATAGATATTGTATTTATGTCATATGGTGCCGTATTCCTGTCTAATAGTCTATTTATGCCACCTAAATACCGTTATAAGAAACTCAAGCTGGTGGCTCTAATATTCCGATATGTCTTTATTTGTGGATTATAGTTTTGCTGAATTGTCATATATCTCTCTATAGACTTTCCTGGAAAAGCAACCATTCTTGTTCTAATTTACGGTTATTTCCTCATCTTTCCTTGTTAAGGTCCCTTAAGGGTAGCTCTCAGGTACAATAAAAAAGACATAACGATGCTACTAACAACAGCTGTCACAGTTAAACTGTATATATTTCATACTGTAAAAGACTGGAAATGACAAAGAATACCTCTGAGTCCTATAAGTGATGTTTGAGATGTCGAGCACAATGTAGAATTATAGGCATGGGTATTGTTAAGCTTTGTGGAAGAAACATTTTTCTTTTTGAGTGAATGTTTCTTTCGTACGTAGATGCAGTTTGATGTTGGTCGTTCTCAAGTGGAACAAGAATGCTGGTAGTCTCAAAAGAGATGTCAGTATCCGGCTCATTCGACATTCTTGGAGTTTTACCAGTGTTGATACAACATTTTGTATGTTTATGTTGTAGTTCACCTTTTAACGATTCGGCCCGTCCTAGGAGAAGGACACTCGTAAAACACTAAGAGCCGGATCTTTACATGTCATTGGAGATTAAGGTTTTGCAAAAGAGAATACTTTATGGGGGGAGAGGGGGCGGTGATCATAAAGCTTACAAACTGGCGTCCGGCCGGGCAGAACAGAAAGGTATACATCAAACGTAAAAATTTACATAATATGCAAATAAAGGAGCTTGAACATATTCTCTCCGGAATTTTCGACCGTGTCTCTCGGTCTGCTTCAGCTATCTGTCCCGAGTTCTGTAGATACGTGAGTTTTGAACGTGTGACGTCAGCACTGGGTTCAAAGTTCGCCGGAAGTCTGTACCGTCCCCGTCCCGTAAAGATAGTTATGAGCATAAATTGTGTTGGTCTATTGATGTACACTTTTATTTTTCCTGCAAATAGAAATGTGATCCTAACATCAGTTGCATTAAGGAAAGTTTGTAAATTAAATCTAATTTTGCCGCAGTAGATTCGGTCATTGGTTGTTGAAAAGTTGATTCTTACGAAAAAAAGTTTCGACCATAGAATTTAGAAGTTAGGATATTCATCGACTATAGCTAGCCAACCAGACTTTTAAATCAAACCCCTCCGTTAGGACCACTGTCATATTGAAACCCTAAAGTCGTTATTCTACAGGTGCACATTCACACAAAGACCCTTTTATGTCTCTATATTACAGTGATAAAACTTGGGAACAAAGAAATGTAGCCGAGGGATTATATTGAAACATCAGCTGCATCGACTGGATGAGATTTACAGCGAATAACATCTCCTGCTGTTATCTGTCCCATGCCATGTGAACATTGCGGGATAATAGATCTCTCTCTAGCACGATGTTTATTGTTTTACTCCTTTAAATCATATCTAAATGATGGCATATTTCCTTGTCATCATTTGATACACGACGCCTGGTTTATGTGGAAATGGAACCGTGTGGTCCCGCATACCAATGACAACAGACGGCAAGGTTTTACAATCCCAGACAGTATAGACTGAAGAGAGATTTACTAACGTAGTGTTTTACAGGCGATCTATTTATAATCTCCTCATCAAAACAATCTACTGGTCCAAAATTGCTTCCTGATGACGGATATATATTTTCTTTTAACTCACAGAATGATTTACAAGCCCTTATGTATTTCCCAAAGTATTTTTAAATACCTACGCTGGGAAACTAATGAACGTTTTTACTTCAGGCAAAGATGTACATAATATATGATTACGTGACAAACCATAAATTTACTGAAAGCTGATGATACCTTAAAGTCGTTATTCATAGTCATCAGTGGTAATGGTAATCCAAATGGATTATGCAATTTTCATAAAAGGGGGTTTGAGATTAGAGTTCATTAGATTAAAATCCCACTCCCTATACTAATTGTATACATTAGTTCCTTTGTTGATTGTGTAGCAAAGTCAATTAATGTTCCCTCTTGAGTTGCGACCTTCGCATTAGACACTTAATGAGAAAATGTTGCGCCTTGGAATACAGTAATTTTCCGTTCTTACACGGAAGCACCTGTTGGAATATCATCTCCAATGCATTGGCAGGTTCACCAAGTACATACGATATTAGTTCCTGTGATTCCCATTATGAAAAGTGTCCACTTAAGTACTCCTTAAATGTTTTAGAAAATAAGGCTTGCTCCACCATTTTGATTTTTGCTGCTACAGGTCAATATATACATATGAAAGAATGGATTGCTCGCAATCGGTGTTCAGCAATTGATCACCCCCTTGGACCACCCCTCTTTTTCTTTTTAACATATCAAAAAGGTTTTAAATTAGTATTATATATAATGGAGAGGCCTCCAAGTGAGACTCCATGAAAATTCTGTATGAGTTTCTATATAAGGAGCCGTTCCTCGGTTGGCTCTTTTAACCTCACATACACAGCAGTACCAATCGTAATGACAAAACTGCAGTCATTTACATTACATGGTCAAACGCCGTAACCCATATCAATATTGAAACCACAGTACAATATTAACTGGTAACGCCTTCAGAAAAACGCATTCCAAAAATCACTCACACGCACATGCCTACACTACTTTCAGACCCTCCCCACGTCCTTTGTAACATGAGTTGAATGACTCACAACATGTCAACAGTGATCTTAGAGATCCGGTACTTTCGTAATTTAAACTCTAAATGCTATTCGTCTCGCCACTTAAAGGCTAAGTTCGCACACTAACCCATCTACGCTGCCCATCAGTTGTCTGGAAGCTCTATCGCAACCTTTTAGTGCATGTAATGGCAGCGTGATACCCCTGATGAAAGGCAGGATGAACTACATGCCAAACTCGTTTTTTAAAGTCTTTGGAGCTTTTGAAGTCGCGTCCCGTGGAGTCAGAACACTCAATCGTGTGGGCGGGGGTGACTCCACATCCCCCTGATGTACGACCTTCATGACCTCGATGATCGCCAGGGCCGGACAAATTCCCCACAAAGAGGATCCGCGTGGAGAAAGAGTCGCCGACTGGTGTTAAATCTCTGGTGCCATTAGGACGCCAGACAAAGCGTGAAGGACACGCAGCTCTTCCAGCCACGGATGAAGTGGTAGAAAGACAAATAAGACGACTTAGGGCAGCGAAGAACGTCCGGGACATTAAGACACGTTCAACACTTTGCGAGTAGGTCACTGAGGGGTCATGTCGGCAAGAAGATTTCTTCTCACCTCGTTCCAAACTTTGATCTGCTGCTGCATCTTTGAACTGCTTCGAACAGAACTTTCGACCAATTACGGATCCATAGTGGGTGTAACTGACTCATCCGGCAGATCCAATCATTTTGTCAATCTGAACAACCCACATTGAACCGGGACGGGGGCAGGTATCCACTTCCGCTATCCGGGCACGTTTGACCCACACCTGGCGTCACAGGTCAATGGCACCAATGTGCATTAGGAGTGGATGAAGTGGCAATAAGACACCTAAGAAGACTTAGAGCAGTAAAGACCATTTTGGACATTCAGACACGTTCAACTCCTTGTAAGTAGGCCACTTTTTGGGCGTGTGGGCGAAGAGATTATTCACCTCGTTCTCTTGAGCAGCTGCGACATTTTTGACTTTGAGGATTTACAGAACTTTGTGCCAATCATAGATACCATAGTGTGTGTGTTACTGACCCGGCCACAGGTCAAGTCTCTTCTCTTAAGTGTGTCAATCTGTACAACACTCAAAAAACCTCGTTGAACCGGGACGGCGGAAGGCATAGACTTCTGGGCATCTTTGATCCCACCTGTAACGTCACACGTCAAGGCGATCAGTGTGCATCACGAAATGGGTCACATTCTTGATGCCAACAGATACAGCCGAAACTTCGGTGAGCCAACTTTCTTTGAAAAAGGATAAAAAACTTTGAGTAACTTACTGTGCTGTTTATCCTCTTACTTTTAAAGGCAGTAAGACATATGACTAATGATGAGAATCTTTATTTTCAAGAGGTACGCACATGCATGTACGTCAGTGTATTTTTGTACATTAGTAGGGTGAACACGACTTAAGCTCTTTGCAAAGTGCCTGAAAGTCTTAACGACAATCATACACTTTGCTGTCAAAGACGTCATCAACCTAATACACCCATATGAGATCTTATCATAAATAGAACGGTGTTAGGGTTGCGAATCACTGACATGTAAGAGAGTAATCTGTTCCATTCGTTAGTGGATATCATCCAACAAAGAGGGATCAAACACTGAGTTCACCCATTAGAAAAGAGCTGCGAAAAGCTGATTTTATCAAAAGTTTGAAAGAGTTTCATGACTGAGGTAAAGGACCTTTTGATTTGATTGTGCTTGCTTGTTCGTTTGTATGTTTCTACATCCACAGACTGTTGAGTTATGCTCAACCAAAACGTACGTAATCAAAGCTGGTAAGTCACCATTGACAGTAAACCATCCACGTCACAACAATCAACGTTCTACTGTGTCGTACCGAGAAGATGATATTAACCGACAGTCTGAAAACTTAAACTGTATAACGGTCTGAACATAAAACTGCTGCTTGCAGACGCCAGGAAAATACCACACTTATTGAACACCTCTATATCGAACTGATGTCTCTGTCTGTAATCCATATGCATGCAGTGAGGGACTGAAACGGAAATCAGTGACATCAGTGCATTTGTACCAAATCACTGATGCATCGCAATTTACTTTCAGCATACGATTCATTGAGTGCATCTTCAAGTTCTTGATGTGCTGGACCGTAAATTTATGACCAAAGAAAGTTTTGAGCAGAGGGAACTATAAAGGGATAATATACGTAGATGTTTTCAAGACGCATGAGATCTTGGCATCAGAAGACGCGACCCCACGGCGAGTCATCTTTTGGAGGAGGAAAATTATGGTTAGAATCTGTCGGGACGAATGTGCGGCTAAGTATGAAAAGAATGTGTAGCAAAGGCGCGTATAATTCTCTCCCGTTAGGAACCCGCTGGGGTGAATCCAAACAGGGCAAATCGAATTTTCCGTGAAAGCGCCGTCGCGCAGCTAGTTTCACTTTACATTATGAAATATTTATCACCTCATTCCAGAGATTTTACCCACCGTGTATGATCATGAATTATTCTCACAACTGTACAAAGGCTAGAAATCCCGCACATAATTTTCATTCTCCGAATCCTATCAACAGTGCAGCCGCAATGATCTTGGTAATCCTAGTGGCGGAAATGTTCCTCACAAATGCAATGAAGTGATCATTTCAGAATGGAAAAGAGCTTTACAAAATACAAGGCCTCATTTAAACCTCATGTAGAGTCGAGAGTGTACGATCTATGGTGTAATGGTATTATGAATTTGAAGGTTTAACTCTAACGCGTTATTGAAGGACGAAATCACCGCCTCAATCCGTAAGTTTGGGCGTTGAACCTCCCTTCTTATCTTTGTCGAACTTTGTCTGCTTGAGAGTTAGTTCCAGCCTTATGATTAATGTATTACAGTTGGGGTGTGAGGCGAAGGTCACGAAACTCCGCGGAGAGTCTGTGAACATCTGTGGAGAGGCAATGTGATTTGCTCCGGGGAGATAACCATCCTTGATCCTGTATTACCTTCATCCGAATTGTGGGCACTGATAACATGCTGTGGCCAGCGTAGGAGACTTCTTAATAGTCTTTGTGCGTCTTCAAAAGCTGAGCTTTATGTATAAGAGCTTGTCTGGCATTTTCTCGAGTGCTTAGCCAGACAGACGATACGCCCAAATTATGGCCATTAGCCCTTTTGCTTCTGTCCGGATGATTGCTTTGACAACATCAGTTAGAAAGTCTGGATCAAAGTTGAACTGTAATTTCCAACACAAAAATTGGACTTAACCAAATTTTCGACTCTCCAACTACACTCTTTGTCAAGGAAAGACTTCTACCTACAAGGATGAACTTATGTTAAAACTAGAGTTCCACGAACACATACTTTTGCCAAATAAACCAGGTTTGTTATGTAGAATGATGTCTTTAGACAAATGCGTTACTCATTTCATTTTCTTTATAATTAAATGCTTGGAGTTGGTTTATAAAATTTCGGCATTTATTATGCAAATTAGATCCCAATTTACAATCAATTGATATCAAATTGTATCAAGCATTACTTAAGCTATCAGCATACCAAAAATCATGATGATCCTTTGATCCATTCTTGACTTATTCTCTTTCAAAGTCTTTAAATACACCTCTTACTCTCTTCCCTCTTTCTCAGTTACATATGTGACAACTTTGATGAAAGTACTATAATGGAATGCAGTGGATTTATGAACTTTTCCTAATCAATCATGCAAATTAGCTGTTAACTTGCATAATAAGTATCACATTATATAAGTGTTCATTTAGGCTATCTACATGCCGAAAATCATGACGATCCGTCAACACGTTAATATTTTCTCATTAATTATGCAAATGAGATCATCATTTGCATGATAAATATGTATTGTCATTTCTCTCTTTCTCAGCTACATATGTGACAAGTTTTAAAGCCCTATCATGGGATGTAGTGAATTTATAAGATATCCTCATTAATTATGCAAATTAGCTGTTGATTTGCATAATTGTTATCTCATTATGTAGGTCTTCACTTACGCTACCTACATACAAAAAACATGATGATCCGTCAACATGTCAACATGTTCATATTTTCTCATTAATTATGCAAATGAGGCCATCATTTGCATAATTGATATCTGTCGACATTTCTCTCCTTCCCAGCTACATATGTGACAAGTTTGAAAGTCCTATCATGGAATGTAGTGGATTTATAATTTTTCCTCATTAATTATGCAAATTAGCTGCTGATTCGCATAATTAGTATACCATTATGTAAGTCATCACTCATTCTATCTACATACCAAAAATCATGACGATCCGTCAATACGTTGTAGAGTTATTCTCATCCAAAGTTTGAAAGGAAACCGGCGCCTGCAGTTCCAAAAAAGCCGCTAGGGGGCCCAAACTCACAGCACTTACTCTCTGCCTCGAGGGCTATCTACCACTTAAAAATCATGATCACAGCATGTCCAGAACACGAGATATCAAAAATTGATGTTCTGCTGCAGTACCTTAGCAAGCCGCTAGGGGGCCCATTATCGAACTTGACCTTCGTTTTCCCGACCCCTACCCACCTACCAAATATTATCGGGATACATCCAAGGCTTCTCGAGTTATGCTGTTAACAGACAGACACACAGACACACACACAGACTCACAAGCCCAAAACATAACCTTAGCCATTCTGGCAAAGGTAATAAAAAGTTAGTCCTGGCGATATTCTTTGTCCGCATTTGATCCTTCTTAGGGTAACAAATGTCATCATCCGTTTTACAAATGATAATTTTGATAATTGCTCTTGCCTTACAAAATAAGCAAGGAAGATTTTCCTGGTAATGATGTTGTTGCATTTGAGCTTTCTTTGTGTAACAGGTTATGGGTTACCTTTGTCTTTCCTTAGTTCATGCAAAATATAATTGTGAAGTTATTAGTACTAGTAACATTAACAATGTAGAAGAAATCCATGTCTTTTTTAATTGATAATTGTTAAGAAAATTCTCTTGCCTTGTACATTCCAAAGTACATCACAATTTTCAAAATTCTTTTACGCTGAATTGAAGAAAATACAAAGGACATTCTTACAGTCTGGACGAAGGACACCAAAAAGCAGTTACTCAAGCAAACTGCATATGCTTTTTGGTGTATCTTATTACCTGGACGTCTAACCTTCATTCAACGACGTAGAATATTGAGGAAACATTGTAAGAACGGACTTTTTCTCTTCGTCGAGTTTCTGCACTCTATGCACGCCTGGTGCGTTAGTCTGATTATCAGTGAGGTAGAATAATGGAGGCGTGATGCCAGGCGAACACACCGCACATGCATGTCCCAGAATAGAGGACACATCTAGATATATAGATGGATCGACTGTGCTTCTCACTTCAGGTGAGAGATTACATGGTGCATACATGTATAATGGTCAGCTGATATAACCAGCCTTCGGCGTCACATACCGGCTTTACACCCTCACACCTAACTCACATGTACATGCTGACCACTCATCACTTAGGAACCAGGCCACATTTGTCGTACGACCGCAAACTGAAGTACGTTTGTTGTATTTTTGGATTATGCATGGTCGTACGTGTGTTGTACCAACCACGAAACTTGCTGTCTTAATTCCTCGTCGGCGGTTCGTTCTTGGCCTGGAATCCAGCCGTGTTGTGCTTTGGTCGCTCTGCTTCCTGTGCGAACACGTCTGGCATTCGTTACGATTGGAACGATTGGCCCTTACGTCACTAATGAGGAGACTCATGAATATTCATATTTGTTTCTCTTTGCTGATTGGATGACCCCTGAGAGAAGAACACCAATCGCGAGGCGCTATTTCTAGCGTGATCTGTTGTTGTGATACTGAAAAGTTCGCGGGAAAGATAGAAGTAGTGTTCCGTTCGATTACAAACTGTAAACTTGGAGCTAACAGCCAATCAGAAATCTCGCAGATAAAATCTGCGAATATTTAAATGCCGATCGTTCGAATGCTAACGAATGCCAGTCGTATTGGCAGGAAGCGTACCTCAGGGGAGCGACCAAAGCACAATACGGCTGGATTCCAGGCTAGTTCGTTCTATCCTAGTCTGCCTGAAAATTCTTCGAGATAAAAATCGTATGACGGCCTGAAGGACGAATGTGCATTTATAAAGCAGACTTCTTTGCCGTGGGCGTGGGGGGATTAAATTGCATAAAAAACATTTAAAATACAGCCGTAGCCTAACCTCTGCTTGGAGATTATATCTAAGGTGTTGTCGGGTCTCTGACAGTGTATGTTAGTATGGAACAGCTAGTTTTAATCCCCATTTGCGTTCAAGTCACCGACTGGGAGCAGGCTTCAGGCTGGACCGCTGTGATCAGGTAGCAACCAGAAATCTGTTATGCATTCAAGAAAACAAAACATGATGAGCCTCAACTCTGGTTTCGAGGCTATTATTATACCAAAGGAACATCCACCTGTTGTGTAGCCTTTTTAGCTGGCTTTTCTGGGGCATATAAATGTTTCATTATTGCACTCTATGTGTTGTGACAGAGCCTTGTAATTTGGCCTCTGTTTGTGTTGAACTCCTGCTATAAAATTCCAAAGAGTTGTTATTACGACGTCGCACGCGCCATTCTAGAGGCAAAGATCCGTAATGTTTTCCCTGGTTCCAGTCGGGAAGTGGATACAAATCACGGTGATGAGTTCATCCTCACAGCTGTAAATCCAAGGTTTTATGACGTTCTGCGCAACCAGGATTGATATTACCCAGGAAATACATTCACGGTAGAACGTCGCCCTAGAGGGGAGTTAAGGAAAAAGCAATCAAGGACGTGGGGAGTGAGTTTGGGGGGTTGTCTTTCAGTTGAGATTTACAAGGCGCGTCAACTCACCGGTGTATATACTGTTAAACTTGCTGCTGAATGCCCATAGTACTGACAACACTGCGAGCAGTCTACGTAAAGGTGGTATCTCACTGCGCTTGGGGCACCGGTGCGGCACTGCGGGGTTCGTTCACTGTGGCACTGTTGTTTTATGTTTTTTGATGATTTAGATATTGCACAATACGTAAAAGTATGACTTAGAAGACAACAAAATATACAAAACGTATTAAGAACATTCGTTATTCATGTCTGAAATTCGTTGAGTAATCTTTCGAACCCCGCCGGTGCCCCAAAAAATAAGTACAGTGAGATACCACTTAAGCTTGCTGCTGAATGCCCATAGTAGTACTGACAACAGTACGGGCAGCCCGGCCTTAGCTGTGGTGAGGGGAAAGTAGCTATATAGCTTATAGCTTAGGGAAGCAATAAAGCGTTGAGCCGCGAGAGTGGCGCTACAGCGAAAGTCGCATCACCTAGGAAAAAGTTGCCGAAGAGGCATTTAATTTAGGACTAACCCATCCGGAGGTTTATATCTTGTTGCATTGCTAGGCATAGTAGGGAAAGTACAATGAGAGCAATGTATCATGTGTATCAAGTCGCTAGGGGGCCTAAAATGCAATCATATCAAGACCTACCCGTATATGAAATACATCCAGGCCTTCCAGAGTTATGCTGTCCATCTACAGACAGACAGACATACATACTCAAACAGCACACACACACACAGGTTTGCAACGTCTGGAAGAGTCAGAAATCGACTCAGAATGTGTAGTCTTGTTGTAAAACAATTTGTTTACGTCGTTGGGTTATATTCTGTTCACCATATACTTTTCACTATACAACAGCCTAATGGACCTTGACTTGTATTCGTTTTGAAGATATATGTATGCTATATGCAAGATGACCTCTTCTTTTAACAAAATGACAACGAGTATAGAAAGAAAAGAGTTGAGCGATACGCTCAGTACGTAGACGGCATGGATAACCAATTCCTAAGACAGAAAACAAATGTCCCAGAATTGAGGACAAGCAGATTCATCGTACTTCTTGACTTGCTGCATATGAGCAGGGATGGTGCGATGCGTGAGCTCCATGGCGAGCGAGTACAAACAAATCAAGCTTGGCCTTGGGAATATAAAATATATACAAACCCCTGGACACCTAAAAAGGGCACATACAGCGCTGTGCAACAGCCGGAAGGACTTTGGGGAAAAGATTCCTCCAACTTATGAATACTTCTTTTATCAGATTCAGCGGAGGTGCGGGAAAAGGGCTTTAGGCAAGGGACCTTTCGTAAATATTTATAACGATCAGAGGATTCAAGTTCACCCTGGTCGTTGGAAGGGACTCAGAGTAGATATAAATCTTGGGAAGGAGTGCTCGTCAGGTTCCAGAGTTCGTGCATTAGTCATGGAGAGGTCAAAACACGAGCAGACGTTTGGGGGAAGATGGGAGCTGAACAAGGATGCTGTAGTACTCAGGGGACGGAGATGTTTTTAATACATAGGCGAAGAGACAACTTGAATAGGTGAACACTGTGCGAAAGGGTGTCATTTCCGGACGTTTCTATGTTTGTATACATCCGGATCGGGACCGTTTCCTGATATATCCGGACAATATCCGGGCGAAATCTGACATGACTCCCCTGCGTTTTCGGAAAATTTCAGGAGTCCGGAACGGGACCATTTAATTCCTGCCTCATATCCGGATTTCCAGTAATGGAACGTTTTCGGACTCTTTGGAGACAAACCACGTTCCGAATATTTCGTATATATCCGGATAATTTCAGAAGTCCGGAACGGGACCAAATAATTACGTCTCATATCCGGATTTCCAGTAATGGAACGTGTTCGGACTCTTTGGATACAAATCACGTTCCGAATATTTCGTATTAATCCGGATAATTTCAGGAGTCAAGAATGGGACCATATAATCATGTCGCATATCCGGATTTCAAGTAATGGAACGTTCTAGGACTCTTTGGAGACAAAACACGTTCCGAATATTTCATATTTTCTGAGCGCGTTCGGGGCTATTACGCCCCGGAAAGGTTGCATAAACTTAAGATATACTGAAACATCATAGGAACAATACAACACATTATTTCAGAATATCCAGTAACTTTACGATCATGCTAAATACCTAATATTTAACGTTTCCTGTCCGTTTTAACCCCGAAAATGCTAACTCGGTAAGGCTACATTTTGTGAAAGCTTTTCAAAGACTTTCCTGTATAAATCAGATGACACAAGTATCACAACAAATACATTATGTGTAGGAACAGATCATGTTAACGTCAAGAGGCAAATCAATATGCATTTGTCTCTTAGTCTTACCAAGGAAGTTTTAGCTCACTACAACCTCATTGGTCTTCACAAAAAGTGAAGCTCGAATGAAGCCAAAGTTAAACAGTTCACTGTCAGATCCAATAATATCAAGCCCAAGTCAATAACATCATAACAAAACTGATCAGTTTAAATGTACAATATCAAATGTACAGTTTCGGACACAAGTCTAACGTTATAAACCATACAATCAATATTCGTAGGATAAAAATGTCATTACGAAATCAGTACGACAGTCCATTTTCAAGTCCTCTATAAGTCCGTATCGTGTTGACTGTGGAATCATCGTCCGGGGCGCCCTCTTCTGCGTCTTTGTGGTAGTGGACGATCATTGGCGACGGAAGATGCTCTGGCAAGACCCCGCAATATCGACGGCACGTCTCGAGGACAGTCCGCTCCATTACATAGTCCAGGCACCGTCCGTCCAGGCACCGGGCACAGACTGTCGTAAGTGTTACCAGGAGGTAGGCCTCGGTCGTCGGCATGGCAGGACAGGCG
Source organism: Branchiostoma floridae x Branchiostoma belcheri (assembly GCA_019207045.1). Classification (NCBI taxonomy): domain Eukaryota; kingdom Metazoa; phylum Chordata; class Leptocardii; order Amphioxiformes; family Branchiostomatidae; genus Branchiostoma; species Branchiostoma floridae x Branchiostoma belcheri. The sequence goes on along the minus strand of CM033037.1, from coordinate 8,646,042 downwards.
ATTGGGGAACAGAGGCTCAGCGGCTGGAATGGAAAAAAAACGGCTAGTAACTGCCCCGAACCCATGAACGGTACATGTAAAATTATTCAAACAACACGGCCATAAAAATCACAGCAGGACAAGACGGGGACAAAGGCAGGAATCTGGAGTCGGCTATCATCAAAGGGTGCGGGCCACACAGATGGCACAGATAAGGACCCCCAGAGAACGAATGGAATTTTATATGCACACAATCACATTGGTCCTAGTGAGGAGATTACAGTTTCTCCTTGGTTCTATTAAAGATTTAGCCAGCCAAAACAACAGGACAGGAAAGTTTAGAAGCAGCCGTTACGGCACATACAGCACAAAATAATATGAGAATTTAACTAACTATGGAACGGGCAATTTGTAAACAAGCCGGGGATGACACGCGGGGGTTCCAGCTGAAAGAGAAGTGATCTATCATACAACAATCTTTACAAAGAGATCACACTACTAATTATTAAATACACAAAACACTAGGAAGGGATAACAGACATTGCTGACAGACATATACGGAACTAAGAACGGTAACTGCTATGTATATACAATCTATGATCTATGTACTAGAGAGCTACACTACTCACTTCTTGGTCCGGTAGCGGCTAGCGGCAGCGGCAACTGAGATTCAAATCTAGTTTCGAACCTAACTGCTGTCACCAGCTGGTCTACTATTGGTCTAGTCAAGTCATCTGACTTCCTAATATAGTCTTGTTACCTAAGGACTCCTCCAGATGGTTCCAAGCAAGTTAGTGTCATCCATCATGCCTGTTTCACGGAAACACATGGCATTGTGCATTATTTTTGTGAATAAATGCATCATGTACTTACCAGTTTCAAAGTTGTACACAGCAGCAAACGCTGTGGCGCGGTGTAGGCTGTTATCTGCAACGACTGCCCCAGTAGGCGCACCGTTGACAGATGCCAACGTACTGGTCTGCTCGGCACTTTGCACAGCTTGCATAACCGCTTTACGAGTAAAGTTGCCTCGTGATATTGTCCGGATATGGGCCATTCCCACACAGCAACGCTGGTATTCAATATCATGAGTGACTTTTTGTCATGATATTGTCCGGATATGGACCTATCCCAAACTGCACCGCTGGTGTGGAGTGTTTTGACTGAACTTTTTCAAGATATTGTCCGGATATGGACCTATCCCAAACTGCACCGCTGGGGTGGAGTGTTTTGACTGAACTTTGTTCAAGATATTGTCCGGATATGGACCTATCCCAAACTGCACCGCTGGGGTGGAGTGTTTTGACTGAACTTTATTCATGATATTGTCCGGATATGGACCTATCCCAAACTGCACCGCTGGGGTGGAGTGTTTTGACTGAACTTTGTTCAAGATATTGTCCGGATATGCAAAGAAACAATAATACTTGACTCATAATTGTTACCATCGCAAAGATTGCTTTCTGTGTCATTTGATTGTAAATGTCGATGTCAGTATATTTGCACATGTATATGGAAGCTTAAGCTTCAATTACCAGAAAATTAAAGAGTAAACATACATTGACATCGGGCATACTCGTTGTAGAATAAAAACACATATACAGAAGCAAAAACGTTAATGACGTGTATTTGACAAGATAGGAAACCTTTTTAAGGATACCCAACAAAACAATCTCAGATTCATGTATGACAAGAAAAGTAATTTGTTAACCATTAAGTTGTCCGAAAACTGATCTCTGGAATGTTTCTGTTTTGGACATCTGTCGTAAATGGAACGGAATATGAATTCGGAAGGAGCGAAAATTTCGGCAAAAAAAATGCAGTCTTATTTGTTCAGATGCGCAATAAAACAATCACCGATTCACAATTCACGTATAGAATACCTTTATCGGTAACGGTCAGAATATGCTAACTTCGAATCTGTCCTAAAACTAATCCATGGAATATCTGTCGCGGATATGTCTCATAAATGGAAAGAAAAGAAAATAGTATGAATTCGAAAACATGAAACGTCCCTGACACGTATTCGGAAGAACGGGAAATTCTATCCGTCCGGGCATGTGCTGAAACATTTCATGACTCATGATATTCTGAGACATAATGAATTGAAAATGTCATCTGACAATGGCCCAGAAATAATGCGCATCATGCTTCGTGCAAACTCCTAATTTGTCCGGGTATTCCTTATCGAAATATATGGACCTTGGATATGTAAAGAATGTAGAACATATCACGTATTCGGAGGCAAGAAACGCCAATGGCGCGTATCTTGAAAAGCAGGAAAGTCTTATTTGTCCGGATACATAACAAGACAATTCCTGACTCATGATATTTCCAGATATGGGAAATATTGAACATCGTGCCCGGACACAGTCCGAATATTGAGCATGTCCAAAAATATGTCAACTCCGACTTTGTCCGGAAATCACACCCTTTCGCACAGTGGAATCTTCGCGAAAACTTTAGCGTTCCTTAGAGAAGAGACGTCAGAAAGATTGATCAAACGGGAGAGATACAGTGGTGTCAGAGCGGCGCTCCCTTCCCCTAAAACATTCTTTCTAGCTCGTCTTACGATTTTGATTTCCTAGGATTGCCAAGCAGGCTGTGGCAGAACCAAACACTGACAAATATCTAAGACAGCCATTTCGGTAAGAAGATTGAATAGAATCTTGTGTGCGTGCACAACTAACCCAAGAATGCCCACATAATTAGTTTGCAATCGAAGGACGATCGTAGGACGAATATAACCAGGCACTACCATATCGTTCGAAGGAGGGAGGAAGAAATCGTGGGATATCTGTTTTTTATAGAATAGGAGAAAATATGTCTACACCGTTTTCACATTTGGAGCAAAATTCGGAACTCTTATTTCCGACATTGAATTCATCCACATCTGTCCAACATCAGTCTTCTTCAAGGAATGAGCAATCCATCACTTACGTCACGCCGCCGAGCTGAACATGGGCACGGTTTCGACAAAAAGAATCATTTCCGAACACTTTCATACGTGTTAAACTTAACTATAGAGCACAAGACTTACCAATCAAGTCAAGTTCAACGGCATGCTTTCGTCATCCCATGGCCACGTTCAATGCTGTTGTTGCCAGTATAGATGTCAGTAACCAAGAACACAGCCACTCTGTAGAAATGATTTCAGCTCCCTCCTTTCAGCCGCCTAAAAGATAAGTGTGCCGCTCACAAGGGAGAACGTTGCTGCGAGCTAAAGAACAACAGCTCTACCCGGCCCACCTCCCAAATGCGACTGTAATTCTTTTGTATAATGCGAGGATTATGATTGACGCACGCCGTACACACCGTGGGTTGGAATTAATCCTGCATTAGATCTCCGAAGCATTATATCCACATCGTATGGACAATCTGATTTGTGGCATAGGAAACACCAGTTAATTGAGATCTATATCATTGCCCGAGTCCATTTGCATATTCGCACTGACAAATAGGGCACACACAGTTAGGAACGGATTAAATGTGAAATTAGATCAATCAAGTGGAAATACAATGTCATTGCGTAAGTTATGGACACCACAGCTGGCCTTTACTGGCTAAAGGCTCAAAGATTAATAATAGTCCAGGCTTCTAAGTGCGATGCGTTAGAAGTATGAAAGCAAGGAGCTCTGTCATATACGTACAATGTGCGCTGTACGATTGTCGTACGTAAGGCTTTCCTGGAATGATAATGTTCGTGTCTTGCAATTCTGCTCTCTTGTCACAGAAAGGGTTTTCTTAAGAATTTGTTGGTTCTGTCTGCTTGAAAATTGCACGACATCAAAAACACACATTGACGTACTATACATGTGATGCACCTGAACTTTGGCTAATGTTGAGACTTATTCCAGAAAGATGCAATGCGCCATACCTGGTGTAGATGGCGCTTTGAGTGTTGATAAAACGCAAGAGAAACATCCATTTCATATAACATTATCAAGAAAATGTTGTGATGTATGATGTTTGAGCGAACTTATTATTTTTCAATCGGATATCATAAATCCAATGCTTTCGTTAACAGACAAAGCAAACAAACACGAGTTGCAGAGTCAAAAATCAAACAAATACAAACCGTGTTCGAAAAACAGGTTACAAAGTCCTGCAGTACCAACAAAATCCACCAGAGGAGCCTCAGTTTAATCATTTCTTTTCGAGCATACCATATTCCATGATAAACCATCAATGGCTTCTTGAATCAATTTCATCCTGTTCAATCTCAAACAAACCGTGACATCGACGTTACCGAATACTTAATCTTTCTATATCATCGAAGCGCAGGTAACAAGATTCTACGTTCACAGTATTGATTCCTATAATTAATCCGATTGGACCTTCACCTACCTAGTAGTGTGTCCATTGTGGAAACCACCGATTTTTCAGAAGAAAGTTGGCTGCACCCACAGAGGGATTGGGTAAGACTTATTAAGATACAACCCTCGTAGCCATGGACGTGACTTTACTGTTGATGCGCCGCTAATACGGATTAGAGCGCCACCAGAGATTGGTGGCAGTAATTGGTTGGTAGATTCCAGCCTGGCTCTTAAAGTGCCTTTTGTGATTAACACGGCATCTTAGACTTTGATCTTAACTGTCGTTCCTGACTTTCTGAGACAGGAAACTGAAAAGGTTGCCAACTTTTTTTTTTTAAATCTACAAGCAGATGTAGTGTGCGTCTCTGTTTTTTGCAGTATTTAGTACGCCTTTTCAGTAGTGCACCGTTAATATACAAAGTCTTTGCCTTCCCCTACTGCTGTATCGTTAGCTACGTTCGATCAGTTGGTTAAATGTTTGATTATCTCAAAAGGGAACGAAACTCAAGTAAAACACTGATGCTTGAAACTGAGAAGCTTCACATACATTAGTCCAAATGACTATAGGTACGAGTACTGTATAGGTATTCTCCAAGTAGAGGTTTGGTTTGGGGGATAGTACCGTCCGGTATTTTACCTGCTTTAAAAATACCGGACATTTTTATCCCCCAAACCTAACCTCTGCTTGTAAAAAATCCCATCCACTACTATCCCCGCGACCCAACATCTGCTTGTAAAAATCCAAGCCTCTACTATTCCCGCGAGTATAGGGTCTTGCAACATTTGTCGTACGGTCGTCGCACGATCGCAAACTGCGGTCTTCCTTGGGCGACAGGACAGTCTTCCATGTGTCTTGTTACCATAAATGATGTCTTAGATCCTTGTCGGTGGTTGTTTCTGGTACAGCCTACTTCAAATTCCTGCGACATCAAATGTTACAATGACTGTAGCCGCGTTGTTAGCAGTGTACAATTTCTGTCGAGCATATCGTATTACATGTACTTGTCGCTGAAAAGTGGCATTTTATTATTGCCTCACTCGTCCGCTTGATCAGTGTTACCGTTAACTCATGCCATCAGAACATTTCGATCACACATATCACGCACGCCACCTAGCGGCTGCACATTAGTCTGATAATTGTGGCGAATACGTGGAACGTGGAACTCATATGGCAAAAGTGCGAATGTGATTCATTAAATAGAATCTAACAGAATCTAAGATCATGATCATAAAGCTAAAAGTGGTATGAAATCTCCAAACGTTTCATAACAATACAATACTATACAATATGATAATACAGACATATACAGTTTATACTTACATAAACGACGCTAAACCCAGTTAACGTTACTCATAATTTCTAAATATTGACACAATTTCTTCAGGAAGAAAGCGAAGGGCAAGGAAAGAGTTGTAAGGTTACGGTTTCTTGAAATCATTGCCTTTTGCATCAAAACCATGTCAGGCGTCCAAGTATCGCTTGCTCACTGAGCCGGAATATTAATATTGCTAGCAACGTTATGATGAATGCGAACAGATTGCACCATAAATATGTCTTCTTTATCCAACGAACAACGACATATTGATGTTGTTTTCCATGCAGTTCAGCACCCTATATGTTACAATTTACGCATAGGTCAATGGAAGGTAAGTCAGTGAGTGATTAGAGTTCTATAGTTTTGAAAGAGATGGATATCGGCTTCAAAGATGATTAATGAGTAAAGCGAGACCAAGGCATTTTTCTCTGTCTTCCTGAGAGAAACGCCACATGTTTTCAGTAAATCACTTTGTAGCTGTGACTTTAGCAGTAAATAACATCTGCCAAACAGAAAGTTTACCACAACCATGGTCGTATAAAACGTTATAAAAAAAGGACAAACTTTATTCCAACACAACCCTCCAGACTTGTGACGTCAGCAACGAGTCAAAGGTTATTGGAAGTCGGTACCGGCGTCCGTCTTTGCTAAGCTAGGGAAGTTTTTAAAAATGGCATTTACGACTCAAGTTTTACATTTGGCATATCTAAACTGGTATCATCTTGGTTTCAAATTCCTCTTTGACACAAATCATTGAAATTCTTTTCAACCTCATTATAGGTCAAAAGTGCTAATTAAAATTGTTTCCCCTTCGCACTTAACTTTCACTTTCCTAACACTCTAAAATTATTGTATCAGTACCTCAAAACATAAGGAAAGAAAGATAACACGCCTGCCAAGTTTTGCCAAGATATTGTCCTTGAAGGACCTTTCATGAGATGATATATTGTTACAGTTTACACCTATAACCTATAAGCCATACGCAACACCAGACTCAATTGGGTACTCTGCTAAGTGCTAAGCCTAGCGAAACATATAGTGCGCCAAAAAGTAGTTACTCAAGCAACTGGATATGGTTTTGGAAACGGTCAGACGTTTCGGATAGAATCCACTACCCTTCGTCAGTGACACTGAAGTGATCTGGAAAAGACTGAATTTTTTGTACCCTAACTTTAAATGAAGACAATTTTAGATGTCCAATCGGAGAAATTTTAAGACAAGTCAAGCTGAAGACAATTTGGATTTCCAATAACAAACAAAGGAAGGTGTTTTCGGCTACCCGACCGACCATTGGAAATATTACCTACCCTGTTTTTTTTTAGCACTGCTAGCGAGGGACACAAACTTTCGATCTGAGAGATTAAAACGTTTCCAACACAATTTCTTCCTTTCTGTTTTAACAGAAAAGTAAACGAATCTAAACAGACCCACTAAACCTAGGTCCCTCTTATCTTCACCCCTCCATAATAGCTCAATCAAAATATGATGTTGAGCATACAGATGTCGTGACGCATTTCAACTTTGCATTATCAAACTGCATAATATGTTGGATCACCTTGGCCGAAATCTTTAAAAAAAAAGATAATTCCTAATTCCTACTCATTTTCTCAGGGCCGTAGTCGGAAAGACAACATTTTTGTTAGGCCTTGTTTCATATTAACCTCATTGATTTTGCTTTTGCTACTTGTTGTGCTGTCTTCTACATGTTTATATTTTACACCTGGGTCAGTTCCCAGCATCAACAGTGATTTGTACCCAGTCTATATTCATGTATTCTGTTTGACTGTTGAGTCACCCGAGGAGTTTGAAGATAAACTGTTTCAGATAAGGATTGGACGCAGAAAGTCTCGATCTGGTTTATTATTCCGTTTGTGGCTTCCTAAGGCGTGTAAAAAGGCTCTTAAATGTTATCGCCTTCTTGTGTATACGCGGTAAAAGTACCTTAAGGTGATGACTGATCGAGTAGATAAGAGATGTTCTGCAATGTCAAGGCAAGACAAGTTTCCTGACTCTTTTCTTAAAGTTGTCAAGTTTTCTTTAAATTGAGTTAACAATTCTATGATATCATCTAATGTCCTTTTGTTGTTTTGTTGTATTTGCATCTATCCTTTTGATCATTTGACCGTCAGAACGTACTAGTATGTAGCAACAATGTTAGAAGTGGGAACGCATAGCGCAGTGGGTCCGTGTAGTGGGACCGCGTAGCGCAGTGGGTCCGTGTAGCGCAGTGGGCCCGTGTTTGCCTCGAGACCGAGAGGTCGCGGGTTCAAATCTGGCTGCCGTGTTGCTGATCTTGTGCCCTTGGGAAAGACATTTTACAAGACTTTCCTCACTTTACTCAGGTGAAAATGAGTGAGGTCCCTCGGATAGGGCGTTAAATTGAGGCCCCGTGTCTGGGGAGAATCATACACCGGCACCGACCGATGGTGCGATGTGTGTGGATCAAACCATTCCGGCCAAAATGGGGTAGGGAATCTCCCAAGCAGCCTCGTAACCCCTGCTTCGTCTATTGAGTCAGTGAAGTCAAGCTTGCCTAAGCTTGATGTTTTTGACCTAGGGAGAAGAGATGCTGCTACAGTTATCTTCATCTTCATGGTGGTAACCTACGAACCTGATTTTTTTTTAAAGGCAACTTGTACAATGTAATGCAATCGGAGAATATTGGATAACACCTTGGTGTCAGAAACCTTACATATCGACATTGAAATCTATTTTATCCAAAAGTTGCCATCCACGTGTACCTATTTGTAGGGATAAAAGCAAGAGATGGAAAGGGCGGTTTTGTAAAGCTGAAGTTTCAATCTGCTTCAACAGATTCTGGAACATGCACAATGTCACATTCCACAGTACATAACTTCTGGTATAGTTGACCTGACGATTACTGAAGTATCTTGCTACAAAAGTGCTGAGGGTACAGGTCGCATATTGCAGCATCAGCCAGTAAATGTAGGTGTGTATGTGTGTGTCGAAAGCTGCTCTGTGTGAAGCATGTCTGAAACTGGCAGCAATGCTTGAAGCTGCAGATCTCCAGCTGAGATCAAAGGCCAGACTCTGCTATTACACACTCTACTTAGCAGAGTCGGGGAAACTTTGATAGAACAGCGGAACGGTGACCCCTATACGCCTGCCTCGGAGCGGAGTACGCCTGCAAAATAGTCAATCCTGACAGCTAGGGTGGACGGGTTACAGGATGAAGACGGATAACACATATTACAATCATTATTGAGGTTATTGAGGTCCTCATTATTAATCATGTATCGTTGAAAATTTCTACTGATGGCTACTGTTAGAAGCCGATACCGACCCCCGTCTCTTGCCAAATAACTTTGGTTATTTCATTTCATTCTGCTTTTTAAAACGATGGTTACTGAAGACTTCAACGAAAAATTAGCATTGGATGTCAAAAGAGCTGAATACTGTCTACGACGTATCATCAAGGCACCATGAATGACTTGCTAATGAAAAGCAAGCTTTGATTTGCTAATGAAAAGCAAACTCTTTGAGTTCAATGTGGTGATCTTGCTGAATGTATTTACTATATTTCCTCATTCGTGTTTGGAAGGAATGCGACCTTTGAGCTTACAATTTCTAGTACAAAGAGCACAGTGCTTGTGTTTAAAAAAATCGTGTAAAGGTCGATTGAAAGGTTCCCATCATGAAAACGGAGGTTGGCGTAGAGTTAATACATTCTACACGGCTGATTTGATACTGAAACGGGTACTGACTGCATACGTAGGTCTTACTGTAATCCTGTTATAGCAACATACCTTGAGGATAATGCATTTGTAAAGGAAAATGCACACAGGGAACTGAAGCTTAGGTAATGTTCGATTAGCTTAATGTATTTGCATATATTTCTTTATGTCAGAAGCTTTTGAGTGTCTGAAAATTGCACATGAATACAGTTACAATTGAGCGCAACGTCAAATTAGGTCACGGTGTCTGTCTGATATCGGGCTCCTAGTTTAGTTTAACTCCGAATTTTAAAAATCCGGAGGCCCAACCGTGCCCCAAAATAGCCCAGTATCTGCAGGCTGTCCCAAGATACCACGTAGGGGGCACGTCCGAAAGTAACAAATAAACAGCCTGTAAACTATCCGGCGGGGTCGTCTTTTCCAGTTGTAACCGCATGTCTCTATGCTATATAGTACAGTATGTCCCTCAAGAAGAAATATATAACGTGGTCGAAACGTTTTGTACGAACGTTTTATTCTTTAGAATAGATTTCCCTTCTCGGCAAAGTTACATTGACTTTAAGGAAGTTTCCGTCGTTCGTTGGACTGGCTTGATCGATCAGTTCTAGGGCGGAATCGTACAGTATGTGCCCGGGGCAATGTCGGCTCAGGGGTCACCGCATCTTCATCCGTCAAATATTCTTAGCCGGGGTTAACAGCGAGGTCGAAGTCGTAGTGGCTTGGGGCTAGGCTTAAGTGAAGTTCAATTCTTGAGGAAGCCGTGTTTAAGTAGTATCGGTTTTCGGTACAGGTCTGTTCAGAGTAGCTCTAGCATTCATGTGCTTTAAAAGGAACTCAATGTAGGATCAGATAGTCAATGTTTTTAGTGATTATTTTACATAAAAATGAGAATCTGTTTGGCATCACATTGCCTAGCATGGAATACAGAGTACAAATGAGAAGTCGCTGTAAGAACGTGTTCGAAACCTGTGATTTTTTTGTCTAAAGTACTGGACATAATCTCCAAACAGATCCTACGATAGCATAAGATAGTATCAAAAGCTGCCAGAGGAGTGAAGCCGGCCTAGGAGTGTGTTTGGCTACCCCTGGCAGCTTTTGATACTAGCTTATGCTACCGTAGGATTTGCTTGGAGATTATATTGGACTATTTCAACTCATATGCAATGTACTGATAGTCTTTGGGTCGTATATAAACTCTTGAAATGTGATAGAATAATAGTTTTGACACTGATTGAGAAACTCTAGATATTTCAAGACCTCCGTACTTTTGTGTGTTTTCCGGGTCATTTTTGTCACACTTCGTTTCAAATTTAGTAGTACATTACAGTTATAGGACTTCACAGTGCGGTTAACATATAACCCTGCAAGGGAACTTCAAACATAGATACACAGTCTGTTCGACACATCCATATCTACGCCAGACCTTTCTGAGTGCGGAGACTATGATAGGCATTGGCGGTGAACTTGGAACGTCCCTAGTGGCTAACTCCTGTAGCAAGTTCTCCATCCTATTGGTCAGTTTTCAACGCCATCATCATCAAAGAAGTCTGTAGGAGACTATAGGGTATTCGGAGAACAGCTTTTCTCTGACCAAGCAGTTTGTAATGCATGAGGTAGTCCTTTGGTCGCTGACCAAACCGAGTCGAGATAAAAGAGTTGGCGTCATGCCAAATTGCTGTAAGGTTGTGTCATGACTATTTCAGTAATGTGTCTTCTAGTACTGTGCTTTGAGAGGTCCTTTGACATATCCCCCACAAAGAAAAAGTGGGAAAAGAACGAAAAATGAATGTTCAAACAGAATTGTGTATACCCCCGGGTATTAGAGTTCAACTACGAGGACTAATTGCAATGAAGCTACCTACGTTTCTGAAGTCTTACGTCACTGGTGGATGAAGATAAACTATTTTTCCTGTCCGTTTGTTCTGTACAAGCGAGATAAGAGTGGCGTAGGCGTCCCGACATGTGGCGGTATGCATGAAGATTTGTACAGCCTTCACCTTCCTCAGTAAAGTAGTAAAACAGTAAACTTTAGCACTTCAATATATTATATGGAACTTCTCCTTTATTTGTGGAAAGACCACAAAACATCCTTTGTTGTTTCCCGAAATAATATCCAGTTTTATTAGATTTATTGTATGTGTGGCTATATTGGTACAACGTTAACTTAACTTTTAAGGGTCTTTGTTGGATCACAAAAGGCGTTATTGGACATAAGACCTGTTAACGTAAAGTCTCATCATCTCGCCAGGACCCTTAAGACCACCACGTAAAAAATTTGAATTTTTAGGAGATTTCCTAATGCAGTACCAGTAATCCCCGATGTAAGCGCACCTCAGATATCCTGGTCTCCAAAACATTATTGAGGATGACTCGATAACACGGTTTATACTTAACATGGCGATCTTAGGTACCTATCGGAAATATGAGAGTTGTCGTTACCCTTGATAGGATAAACAGATAACATATGTGCACACATATTACGAATTAAGTGGCAGGTAGGTTTATTGCCGTCTAATATGACAGAATCGTAATCTACTTTGATCAGAATAGATTGGAAATGCTGTCACCATATCGTATTTTATACATCAAAATTACAAGCACAAATCCGCTACAGAGATCACAAACAAGGAGGTTTAGGACTAAATACAGTGTTATTGGAAACAGTCAACGTCCAAGGCCAAGGATAGGGGTGAACGCCCTCTAGTAAGACAACGTTTAAAGACGTCATGTATCATGGCGGTCAGCTGTCTCGGTACACTAGTCGGTAAAAGCTGTAATCTTGGCAGGTAATATTACCTCCATATATCACAAACAACGAGGATCTCCAAGTGCCTCATAAACGTCGGCTCTTATTTGAAGTGTTGGTTAGTTAAAGCTTTGTTTATCCGTAACGTCGGCTCTGTTTTATTCAGTTTCTCTTAGCCGCAAGCCAAATAATAGACAGAGTCTTTACCTATCTCTCTCAATCTCATGGACGTTTCCTATTGGATTTTGTATTTAAAAAAACAGTTAAACACCGTTACTGTCCACCCCGTCATAACATGTATCATCTTTCAACAAATTCAGCAAAATGTCCAATGTACACGTGAATTTATGGATTTGTTTTAAATTACTCATTTCCTACAAAGAACGCGCCAAATAAATTTAGGGCCTACGGTTTGGTCAACACCAACACAAAGAAGCCAGCGACAATAAAATGAGACCTTAAGTACAATAATATTGCCCGGCTATATTTTCTTGCCAATTTGGGTCGTAAAGTCAATGCTGTGCACCCTTGTTAGTACGTTGTATACACTGGTTGAGGGCATTGACCTTACAGAGCAGGATTTGATCAACATTTAGGTTGAACGTTTGACACATATCGGTAAAGTTAGATTCAAAATTGATGTTGTTTGAGTATGGGTTGTTCTGTTTTCAATATCCAGGGAGGGAGAAAGAGTGGAATCAGGTAACTGCTGACTTATAATTAGATTATGCTTTGAAATAAATCAAAAAAATTGATATAAGCGAACTGAAATGGTTTCATTGTGTCGCGTTTCGGGTCGATATAAGATCAGTAATGGTACTTGAAAATATAAGGCTATTAAAAGTGAATACTTCTAGAAGTTACATCAATATTCTTGTAAAAACCCACTTCCAGTACAGACGTTTATACATGTGCGCGTTTGGTGTGCACAAATTGCCCTCTAGCGACTTTTTCATCAAACGCAGTAGTGGTAAAACTTGTTTCAGTGACACACTTATTTGTAACGACTTGTCTGCGCGCGACCTTTGACACTTGTCGAACCACTTCATTCAGAAGCCACTAATTGTATTCAAATCCGACAACACTACTGTGCCGCGCTGACGTCTTCACGACTGTCTACTCATGATTTGTTAACGTTACATGACGTTCTCTCAAAATGAAGTACTCCGGTACGTTCCTTGCAGTGGTGGGTGTCTGTACAGTTGTGATATGTGCAGTTTTACTCCTGGACAGAGAGACCGGGGAACAAGGTGTAAACACTGTTTTCACGTCATGGCAGTCCAACACTGATGAACATGCCAGGTTTGTAAACAACCCTAAAAATCTCAGCAGGTTAAGTCTTAATATATAACGATATAACGTTTAGAATGTCACAGTTTTGGACTTAAACCTTATGGGAAAACTTACGATTTCTATCGATTCATTGCATAGTTTTGACAGCTTTTTAAAAACTGATCACGGGTATGTTACGGGTCAGTGGCCCAAGCTGCTTCTGAAAGTACTAAATTTAGTACCCAGTACGTAGACAACAACCAAGATAGAGTCACTGTTATAGCTTTTCGGTCTAATGATGTCACGTAGCTGCGCTCCCAACATCTTTGTAAGAACTATTTAGGATGCAATTTGAGTATCACAATGGTTAGTACAGTGTGTCTGTAATACCAATCATTATTCCCGAACGTACTCATCTATTACAGACTTTTGGAGCCTGAAGACAAGAATGGATCACAAGAGCCACAACCGGACCGCTCCGGTGATGACAACGAGAAGAAAGTCGACACAGGCGTCTGGCCCTACTTTGGAGCTGACTTGCCACCTGACAGGGTAAATGTAACTTTTCACTCACAACTTTTAGTGCCTGCCTCTCAAAAGTCCCGCACACAAAAACAGATTGGAAAATTCTTTTGTTTTTGTTTAATTGCAACCAAAAGACGGTCGACTCAAGGCGTGGCACACCAGTATTGTATTATTTCAGAGTACCACAATGTCATGTAAGGTTTTATAAACTCACATCGGGATGATCTCCTACTCGTACTGCTCCAGAAAAATCAGAGGACATGAGAAATCTAGATTTACATCTAATGCATGATGACGTCCCTAACGTTAACCGAATCCATTGTTCTAATTTCCAATTGTTAGTAAGGTCAAGTAAGAAAAATGGAAAAGTGCCATTCCCAACTGAAAGGACACTTTGTAAGTTTGCTATCAATACATGTACTATCATACCCCCGTGAATAGTTTCATCAGCTTGGTAAGTCATTTAATAAAGTTAGAGACTCTTACGTACTACCATTATATACAATAGTTGTTTCCAAATGGAACGTTGGACCAAGGAGCTTTGTTGGACTGAAACCCAGAGAATCGTTACAAAGATTGACACTAACATGTTCCTAATTTTTTTCAGCCAAAGCTACAAACGTGTACTGAGCCGGTAAAACACCTTGTCTTCATCAAGACTCACAAGACAGGCTCCACCACAGTCTGCGTCACGCTGTACAGGTTCGGCGTCACCAACAACCTTAACATCGTGCTTCCACGCATCCCCGTCAACGTGGGCTGGCCGTTTCCTCTTCGGGCCGAAGACTACATCCCCCCGAAGGATGCCTCGAGGCACTTCGATCTGCTTGTCGATCACACAGTCTACCACAGGCGCATCATGGAAAACCTGATGCCGGCTGACTCAGCTTACATCGCGATGCTCCGACACCCCTTACATCACATCAAGTCCGTCTTCAACTTTTATAACATCCCGAAGCAACTCAACATGAAAGGCTTTAAAAACCCTCTGGAAGAATTTCTCAAAAACCCCATCAAATACCAGAAGCCTAGACAGAAATACGGTAATCATAAACCTTTCTCGTTTACGCGTAACTTCATGGCATTTGATTTAGGGTTTCCGCCTGGGTTGGCCGAAGACATGAACGCAGCACAAGCCTATGTAGAACGGTTGGATAGGGAATTCGACTTGGTCATCATACTGGAGTACCTCGACGAGTCGCTAGTCCTCCTGAAACGCACCCTGTGTTGGACCATCAAAGACATTTTGTACAATGTCTTCAACGAAGCTCCCATGTACAGATACGAAATGGATCTGACACCAGAGATGGACTCGAACTACAGAAAATGGAGTAAGGTAGACTACCTACTGTACGAGCATTTTAACACTTCTCTTCGAAATCGTATATCGGAACTAGGGGGCGATTTTCCTCAAGAAGTAGCACATTTTGTTACAGTTAAGAATCGGGTGAAGACTTTTTGTGAGGGCAAGGATGAACAGATGGTCATCCCAGCATCGAAGTGGGACAAGGAGTTTTCTGTAAACCGGAAGTTTTGTTTCATGCTGAAGTCAACCAGAATGTCATACTATAAATACTTAGTGAAAGGTCAAGTCAGCAAAGAACTCTTATCAAAGGCATCTGGCAGAGGAGAAAATAAGAAGGCACAAAGAAAAAAGAAAGACGCACAACTTATGTCTAATCGAGCAACAAAACAAGGTTAAACAGATAAAGATCATGAAACAATGTATATAGAAAATATTTTCATAATGGTTGCAATCTTCTCTTTGTGTCAGAGTTTCTTAAATATTGGAGATGTATTCTTGAAAGCCGAGAATTCTGACCATGATATAGACGTAACGTAGAGTTGAAAAAAAGATCAATAATGCTGAACATGCGTTTTATCTTAAGTCTGTCACAGTTTTTACATTTAAGCCACTGAAGATTTTATGGGTGGCATTGATTTTCGCCTGATTTCGGGGAAAATGGTCAACGTGACGAGGAAATACCCAAAATTTGAAAACGTGTGTCAAAATTTGAAGAAGTGACACAATTGAGATACAATGCAGAAGTTTATTTGCAAGTTCGTGCCCGAGGGCTAATTGCAAGTACATGGTATAAATATAGTGACAATGGACAGTCATGAACAACATTCTACTCTAATACTAGTGTTGGCTATTTCTAAACAGGTTGGGTTTGACTTCATATAGCATGGGTACCATACGGGTAGCAGTTCGGTCCTATGTTCGCATTTGCTACCCAACATTGCAACAATGCCAAAAGCATAGATTTATTGTCTGAATATGTTTATTGATATAAAAGATTCAGTTTTGTTCTGTTAATGATCTGATAATGTCTTATCGTTGCGCAGATTGTACAATGCATCTGGCTATGCTGAGCCTCAGTTAATGTCTTAAAATCTGTTACATTTCTATTATCATTGCCTTCGCCAAGAAGGCTAATGCAAACGGTTGAGTCAGAACTTGTTGAGTCTGTATGTACACATGTCAACAGCATATGATTCGAGAAGTTGTGAATGGATCTTGGTGATACTTTGTAAGTGTGTAACAGTTGTGGAAAGGTAGTTCGAAAATGGTTTACCTGGCGTTTTCCTGCGTTTCTGCAGCGGGTTTTGCATTGTGTGTCTGCGAACAATATAACGTCAAAGACCCCCCTCTGTCTGAATAGGGTTAACGTTTTTATGCTAGTTCAACAGTTTAAAAAATGAAGAGACAATGAGCCATTGAAACTTTGGGGGTTGCATACAGTATTCAAAACAACAACATACTCGTATTACTAATCGTCAAGTGTACATGTCTACTACACTAACATGCCTACTATATTTACTCAAAATACTTGAGTCAAGTATTATGTTTTTCCCTGGTAATCTATTGATTTATTGTAATAATTCATTAAAACAAGGATTTAATTCATTTCAGTAATTCAAGGATCTGAATATAGGCTGCCCACTGTCTGCAGAGTGATTTCGAAAATTGTTCGTTACTTTGTGTTTTTTTCATTGCCCTCGTTGTTATTTCACGACTAACGGTATTTTCTCATCATTGAACTTTTTTGTGCTTCCACTTTGCTGAATGTCGTCGCCATCGTGACCCTGTGAGGGCACCGCTGCCCAGGACTGCTCCTCCCCGCTCCCGAAGACCAGAAAGATCAGCCCGGTAGCGGCGAACACACAGGCCTTAATCAGGACAACACGGGACCACTCCTGGAGCGTCTGCAAAATTAAAAAAACAAATGTACTAATTGTCACTTTCAGTTACAGTACTCATTGAAAAACATAACCCCAACTCTGATCTTTTATCCAATCTTATCTTAAGCTTATCTTACTTTTCCTTTTCTATGAAGTTTATATATATATATATATATATATATATATATATATATATATATATATATTGTGTGTGTGTGTGTGTGTGTGTGCGCGCGCGTGTGCGTGTGCGTGTGTGTATTTGTGTGAACACTTTATTAACGAGAGAAGCCTTTGCATTTTGATGTTCCCGATGGTCAAGTTCGAAGATAATGACACCTAGCAACTTTCTAAGAGGAAATGTGGAAATGTTTTTGAAAAAAGCATTCGTTAACGTTGCTATTGATATGACTTTAATCAATACTTCGAACAGTTTGTGCTATTTGGATAGAGAAGATGATAAACAACTGAGGACCTTATCTATATACGTCTTTCTCTCTCTCTCCCTCTCTCTCACTCCCTGACTCTCTCTACCTCTCTCTTTCCCTTTCTTTTTCTCTCCCTCTCTCTTTCTCTCCATCTCTCCCCCCCTCTCTCTCTCTCTCCATCTCCCTCTCTCTCCCTCTCTCTCCCTCTCTCTCTCTCTCCCTCTCTCTCTCTCTGTCTCCATCTATATACATACCTTATGCGGGGTGAGCGCAGTCGCTAACAACGGAAATGTCAGTCCCACGATACGGCACGTGACTCGGCAGATCCCTTCTATCACGCTGACGTACCGGGTCACGATGTCGAAGAGGTTGCAATCAGCAACTGTGGACGGCAAACAAAAGTCAAAATATTTCTATCAAAAATGTATTGCTTCATACAACTCAATTTCTCCAAAATGTAGGTATCTTGATTTCAATAATGTCAGTCTTTAAAGTTTAAAGCTAAAAACGGTGCTCAGTGATGACTTGGTCGGGGGACTGCGTAGAAGGTATAGTAAATCAACGCCCGTCAGTGCTCTGTGTACCATATCTACAAATGTTTATCCATCAATATAAATGTGAAAATAACACCTTTGCAAATAATGTTAATATACTTTTAGGCAGTGTTTATTTCTGCGTCGCCTGGTGAGTACGACAACTCTAAAATGTGCTGTCTTTATGCCGGTGTGACAGCGTTCTCGCCCCCCCGGGGGGCGAGATCACTAGCGTTTTCGCCCCCCTTTAGCGTTTTCGCCCCCCCCCCCCCCCAGAGCAGCTGGCTACAACATATTACACGTGCGCTACCTGGTACTATATACTGCACCTGGGGAGTAACGTATATAGTGTGTTACCTAGTACCTATATGGCACCTTATTACCGTACCGTAAGATGTCACACCTCGAAAGTCGATACTATATTGTTCGGTGCAGACATGACATTGAAATGAAAAAGAAAATTTTGCAGCTGAGGTGGCATAAAAAACAGTGCTACTGCGAACGTATAAATCAACACCGTCTATGGTACGGAATACGTCAGCTATATGTTTTCAATTTGTCACAGTGTTTTCTTTCTTGTGCTGGAAACATTTCCAAAGCACTAACAAAAACACACGTGAATGATAGTTTCTCATTATAAACACTATCTACGCGCAAGTTGATATAGCTGTTGCTAAATGCTACACAAACACTGGTAAAAAGTACCTGTCTTAAGAAACACGGGTAAATGCATCAGTTCCTAAATACTAGAAAAACAGTCATGTTGGAGGTGAAGATATCCCTTGGCCGGGTGCATATACCAAAATGTGCGTTATTCTAATTAATACCTAATATTTGCATAATTAATAAAGACATTACATAGTTCTTTTGTGGTCACCTCATGGTAGAGACTTCATATTGGAGATATATAGGTTGCTTGAGGACAGGTGAATACAATGAAATACATCTTATGTAAAGACTCAGGTATATGCAATAATGGGAATTCAAGGGACCCAACCCTCCTTGTCTGAAACAAGTTCAACTATCTTATTACCATGTAATTACGTTAATATTGATACTATGAATGGAGTTATGTATCAAACTCGTGTACTTATATCATTCTGAAACTACATTTTCTGATTTATACCAATCACCTTCTAAAATGTCATGTAAACCCGTTTTTTTGGGGGGGGGGGCGAAATCGCTAAAGGGGGGCGAGGTAGGGGGGCGAGATCACTAACCGGGGAGGGCGAGATCGCTAGTGATTTCGCCCCGGGAGGGCGAGATCGCTAGTGATTTCGCCCCCGGGGGGGGGGCGAGATTACGGGGGGGGCGAGATCGCTGTCACACCGGTACGGGTCTAAATGATACAGGGAGTCAATGAGGCCCAGACAGAAAGGTAAACAAAACACCGCAAACTATACAGGCTTTTCATTGACGTCATACTAATTATAACTTGAATCACCCAACGACCATGTTGGCCGGTAATTGAATTAAGCAGTAGATTCTTCATGTGGTTAACTGACGTACGCTGTAATCCAACATAGCGCAGATGATGTCAAATGAAAAGATTGCATGCGATGGGGTACCGGTGTTAGCTGGCAATCATGATCAATGCATAAACCTCCTACATAGAACCTACCTGCTGCCCTAGCTGCAGAACAACCAAAGCCCACCGCGACGAAACAGGCTGCCACGATAGGGTTGGAGGTGAAGGCTGCCGTGAATAGGCACCCAGAAACGCACAGGCAGGCTGTATGCAGTAAAGGAAGGGCATATTTCTTGTTGCTTTTAGTTGATTTTGTCTGAAACGTCTGAGCGTTTCCAAATTTTAAGTATTCTGATTGAGCAACTATCAATTAGCGAATGCCGGATTCTTTTACAACATACGGCAATAACGGCAAACATAAAATGCAACTAGAATTATTTAAAGAAAATGCTAAACGTACCGGTGACAGCCATTACCTTTCTCGCAACAGTCGTGGAGACGTACTTGCAGAGTAAGTTTCCAAGAAGAGCGAAAAGCGGCTCTATCGCTCCAAATATCAGTATGGGCACTCCAGCGAGAACTCCTGTCTATGATCATTAAAGCGTAATCAAATTAACTTAAGCAGCAAAACAAAATACTTGCCGTTTTTAAAAAACAGTGCAACATATGTATCCACGGAGAGCTTTAAAATTACATGAATTTCAAGACTTCTTTTTACAGATACGCGAGAGAGAAGAAACATGAACGATTCTTACCAGTTCTATCTTCGTTCCAAAGCTTTGGTTAAAGTAGAGTGGAAGAAGGTTTGGGTCCCAAACGTAAGCCGCTACTTGTAACAGGATGAAGGCCCAAACTGCGGGAGATGTCAAAATGTGACGAAATGGAATGCTTTTCTGAAAAGAAAGATACATTACATTTGGTAAATCTTAAATTCTCAATAGCCGTCTTGTATTAAGTACCGTTTCCATGCGACGTATTGCAGGGACATCAACATAGAGTCAAAACGTGTTGGTAGAAGTCATTCTTTAACTAGTTTAACTGTAATTAATTAACTCAAATTTTCGACTGAACAGCACCAGTCTTTGTCAAGGAAAAAACAATCTAAGATGGATTAAAGAAGCCATGTACATCAGAGCTTTACAACCATTCCTGAATAGAGACGATGGGCGCCTTAGACTTCCTGTAACGTATGACCCACTGCTCACTGAGTCACGTGTTCTATCTGCATAACGTGACGTCACGACAGCAGTGGATTGTTCATTCCTTGACAAAGACGGGTGCTGTTCAGTCGAAAATTTGGGTAAGTCCAATTTTTGTGCTGGATATTACAATTCAAGATAGATCCATAGATGTATACTACCGTTTTAGTTATCTTGCCCTTGTCCGGTTTAGAAGTGTCCATCACTCCTTGCTTACTGGCTACCAGTTTAAATCCAACCGTAACGACTGTCCATGCTATCCCCAGGCACCCTGTGTATCAATAACCAAGAAAGACAATACCATGTATTTAGATAGTATACAAAGATTCAAACTAAGACTATTCCGAGTCTAGTCACATACCGTAAATGTAGGGCATTCATGTTATAGTCGTCTGTATGTCGTACAAAATTTAGCTCTTGTATATAACCGAAAAGACAGTCATTGATCCTTGTCAACGAGGGACCGCGGTCGTGCCAAGGTCCTGCGACAAATGTGACGTTAGACCATGTTAATCTGATTGTATGGATAACATCCTCTGGGAATTGAATACCGAACAATAGATTCTTCATTTTTTCCACAGTCTTCTTCTTTGACATTGGAATTGACGTTGACATTAGTATATGTTTCCTGATATATTTATCTTTTAATCTACGGCATGCATTTGCTTCTTTAACAGCTGCTTTGTACGATTCAAATCATGGTTGAAACATTTTTATTTTCATTTTTATTTTCATTTTTGGAACCGGACGAAAATTGATGCGCACACGTATGTCATCCATATAATCAAATCAACATGGCCTTACCGTATGTGAATGTGAATGTGTACTTTGTCAGGTAGTTCAGATGTGTTCGCGACTTTCCAAACATACTTTGTATAACCTGATATTATAAACTCATAAAACTAATTACACTCTACAGATAAAGTCATGGTATTGAAGAATATCATACGGCCACGTAAAGCAAGTGGTTAATCTAGAAACAACATTCTTCAGGGTTATTGTCCTTACCAAATATGTAAAATGTTGCCTTCCAGACCAGCCTTTTAGAGATGAAGCCTGTTGAGATGAGTCCAACGAATTGGCCGATGTATATTCCTGAACAACAACAAAACAGAACTCTTTATCATTTGTGTACTGGTTTCCACATGTGCATTTGTGGGGACATCGTTTCATTCAGAAAAATATAATCGTAGCAAGATAAAGAGTTGCACATAGAGTATGATTTAGTCTGTTTAGACTTGTATTGGTTTACCATATAAACTGGTCTTTACATCACTTTTCCAGGGCCTTACCCTTTGACATATTACCTAGAATTCCTGTCGCCGCACATGCGTTATAACCTCTGTGAAAGGGCTTATGGACTACTATACTATATATTGCAATTCATCCTCCGGGGTTGAATCACGGTTAGATATATGACCATGTCTTTATGATAGTACATGTATATGATAATACGTTAATGACCCGCTTTCCTTCGGTGTATCGCAACGCTTTGCCGTTTATTCGGTGGTTATAATTATAGGAGCCGGCCATGAACTATGGCGCGTATTCACCTCAGGGCGGGTCATTAACCCTTAATTATCACCTAAGTATAATCTGTACATGTGTGTCTGTTTATCCTGGACAACTTTCTGACCTGCAAAGATGAATGGTGCAACTCTTGCACTTTTCTTCGGCAGCATGTATTCATTTAGAGCTCCACACACGGCAGGTTCACATAGGCCCTGTAGCGAAAAAGGTCATGAAACAGGATTACTCCAACGATGATAAGGATCTTTAAAAAAAGTGAATAAGAGTCCTTCGGACACAAACCTCCAGATGATACAGCACGGCAATTGCAATCGGTGTGTATTTTGCATACATACGTAAACTATTTGTTATAAAAATTTTAGGGGATTAAGCTACTTGAAGTAAATTCAGTAAAGCTATAATCGAACTATGTATTCTAATGGTCTAGAACATGTTAATACCAGTATGCGGCGTCAGAAATGTATAACAGTGTCTCGTTCTTTTTTTGCGTAGAGCTGTATGTACATTTGCAAACATAGGTCGATAAAGAAATAGACAGTGATAATATAATGTTGTATATACATTATTAAAATCCTACGAATATTGGTCATTCTTACCTCTGCCAGACCAGCAAAAACACGTTGAGTAACCGCCGTCTCAAAGCGTTGGAACATAACAGGGGCGACACTGTGGATAATGGAGCTGATTCCCACTGAGGCCAAGACCACCCTAAAAATACCAGAGTTGGACAAGTTTTCTAAAATTCACTTGTCCTATCGGGCAAGCACATAAATATTTACTTGCCCGAATCAATTTTCACTTTGTCACTTTTATATGTATTTTTACTTCCAGCAATGGAATTCTTATTATTGCCTCTATTTTTCTATGTTGACCATTGCTTGATGTCATGTCTTTAAAAACTAACAAGTATATCAAAATGTCACTCAATGGAAAAATCTTACTTGGGGTAGGTCATGCACTTACCCAATCATCACTTTCACTTGTCCTGGACAATAGGGCTAGTGGACTCACTAGAGCTCACCTCATAGCAGAATATCGGTAGGCCAGGTAACCGCCGACGAATCCAGAAGGCAGCAAACCAGCATACACTGAACTCAGGATCACCCCGACCTGGAACTGACTGTACTGTACCAGAGGCTGCAAAGAAAAATAAAGACGCAAATATTCAGGGAGGTAGCGGTGACGGTCTTTTCTTCTGTGATTTTGCGTTTCATGTTATTCATCTAAGATGGACTTGCACATCGACTAATGACACTTTCAAAGCTTTCTGGAGGGAGCTCCGGAGAAACCCAGCATTACATAACAAAACATGACAGACCAGGAGTCAAGAGTTTCTACGAATCCACGAAAGTGTGTTTGGAGCGGTCGGAAATTCCTTTTATCCATCCCGAGTTCCCGACTGATTTCAAACGTCAAGTTGAGATATTTTAAAGCACGTTTTGTGACTGAATAAAGTAGCAGTTTTAGCTGGCAGACACGCGCAAGGTCAAACATGCACGACCCTGGCTTATGCGGTTTGGTTCAGTGCAGTTTGCAATTGCCAAAAACAGAGATTGTGTGCTTTCAGTTGTAGCTGGCAACGTTTCATGATTTGGGTGTAGGCTAAATAAATGTGATCAACATACTAAATGACCTTGGTACATTTTCTGCAGTTTCGTTACGAACGTGCACATGTAAAATCTGTCATAACATAGAAGTGAAAGAAAACACCTGAAATGAAAGAGACCTCATAAAATTAGGAAAATCATGTTTTTAGTCAGCGACTACAGCGCGAGCATACGCGACAATTCCAAGACGATACACAAGGGGGCGTTATCCAGTATTCTGACTTGAAGCAAGTTGTGCTTACGCCTGTTCCTATGGCCAAGGACGATTGTGGACAACTAAATATCATGATCATGAAGATGAATAAAAATGGTCATAAAACATTTCATAAAATGTCAAAGTGAAAATGACATAACTGTCAAAATACTTTTTTTTTCACATTAGTCTTGGCGACGAGGCATCATACAAAACGGACTATTACGAGTATACTATACTCTCAAACCTGACCTTAGACAGATTGGTTCTTGTGCTGTTATCTGTAGGCATCTGCAGCTCCACCAGGACCACTGACACGCTGGTCCTCCCTGCGTACAGGATCAGGATCCCGGAGAAGAGGAGAACACACAGCAGCTTGTTGGACGTAGTTATTGCCTCCGGCGAATTGTCGGAATTCGACATACTTCACTGCTACGTCGTAGGGAAAATAAATGGCATCAGGCATCAATTGGTGTTTTTATCCGGTGGTTACAGCAAAGGACCAGGCGTTATGACACCATATACACTTCGGGCGGGTCATTGAAGACGCGATAATAGGAAGTGCACCTAGTAGCGTTACGCTAGGAAGAACCCCTGTCGAAATGTATGTTTCAGTACAAAAGGGTTTTACAGCCTTACATCTGAAAAATCATTACGGAACAGACGCCAAGAATTGAATAGAAAAAGACACTGTGTCGTTTTTAAGGGAACTGACAGATAAAAAACTCTTTTAAACTCACCTTCTATGCACACCTGGCCGCAAACACATTTTCAATGTAACGATAGGTCTCTTAACGTTAAATTGAAAATCTAATTAGTAGATTATGTCAACTCCCAACCAAACTCATCTAATACGTCGCCTTAAAAATTACAGACAGGAGGTAAAGGTATTCTTTCCAACCGAGGCCAAGCCCCACTTTTTACACCTCGGTGGAGTGAGGGAGGTCGCGTAAGGTGCCCTAATTTCCCAAGGTCACAACATCGGGGACACGGCGAAAATTAAACTCGGGACAGCTAAACTACGAGTCCAACACTCAACCAGTTGAGATATTATTATCGAAATGGCAACTGTTGTCTCTTACAGTCTTACTGGAGATGAACATATGAAACATCAAGCCTGGGAAAGAAGGGACTGGATGTTTAGTCATGGCTTCAAAATCCTGTCTTTGTGGGGTTCTATGTGCATGTGAAATCTGATGGCCAACTGCCAATTTGGAGTGTACAGGACCAATCCAGGGGGGGGGGGGGTTCAAGCGAGCCGTATGGAATTTGCCAGAGTTGCTATTGATGGCAGTTCACAGAACGAGTTAGCATATGGAGGTAAGTTTTCACTGTTTAAGGTTTTGATTCTTGAGTTACTGACATCTTCTTTTTTTCCACTGAAATGATTAAGTTCATTACAGGCATATACACTTTACCGACATGGTTTCGTCCCTCGAACACACACCCCTGGCTGTCCACAGATTATCGATGGTTCAAACGCCTTAAGAATTCACAAACTACCACGATCACATGCAGGCGGGTAAGTTAACAAAGTGCTTTGTTTTTAAATTTCCCATGTAGTTTTTTTTTGTATTTTCCTTGATATATAGGGAAATATAGAAATAGCACAGCACACGAAAACATATCAAAACAAGATGTTGTTAGGAAATGAGACGGAAATAGCCTCCTAGTTGGCTTTAAAAACTGCAAAGTTCGATGAGTTTTTAAACCATTGCACACAAAAATGATAGTATATTTATTATATGTTGCACCACTTGCTTGACGAGGTTTAGCATAACAATTTCCTACATTCAATTTCGCCAACACCATTGTAAAATGACACAGCGTAAACTTAATGTTAGTCCAAGAATGGGAGGGGGTAAATCAGACTTTTCTAAAACTAGTATGAAAAATCATTATTGAACAGACGCATAGAACTGTAAAGAAAGAAATTGTGTCATTTTTAACTGGAAAGGACCAAGGACGTTATATCACATATAACGTCCTTGAAAGGACAGATAAAAACAGCTTGAAACTCACCTTCTACGTGCATCTAGTCGCAAACACATTTTCTTTGTAGGTGTCTAATGTTAGATTTCAAATCTGATCTAGAAGACAATGTCGGCTACCAACCAAACTCACCTTTCACCTCACACCTCATCTTACCAGTTCATGGCTATTCATACGCCGCACGTGCGCGGGCAGCCAAACAATGCCCAAGTTGTAATTATGATCATATCTAGACACTGGCCCTCCAGTGCAACGTTGACCCGGTCTTTAACTCAGTCTGCTTGGATAAATACCTTATTTCGTGTATACTATAACGCTTGCAACTCGGATCATTTCACAAAGAGACCTCGTCTGAGAGAATTAAGCACGCAAACTAAACAAGAAAAGTACATCATGCATGATGTCCCCATCGGTCGCTACGGCTTCAGGAGTTAATTCTGTTGTGTTGGTGGATACGAACTTGTTCCTCTGCATTCTTGTACGACGGACAGGTATGGCTAAGGGCCAAGCCGTTCTTGATGATTAACTCAGGAGAACTGGCTTTTGTATGATACACCTCGATATGTTGACATGATCCACAGTGGATGGTAGGTAGCGTTTCACTAGGAAGAACCCCTGTCGAAACGTATGTTTCAGTACAAAGGAAGTTTACAGCCCTCTGTCAATTACATCTGAAACATCATTACCGAACAGACGCATAGAATTGAGAATAAAAGGAGAAGAAATTGTGTCGTTTTTAACGGGAAAGGACAGGTGAAAAATAGCTTTTAACATTAACCGATTTATGTCGACACCCAACCAAACTCTCCTCACCTCACACCTCACCTCACCTCATCAGTTGTAAACTCACCTTCTATTTGGAGCCGGTCGCAAACACATGAAAACACAGGACACTAGTCTATGTTCGGATCTTACTGTGGCCAATCGTACCCCCAGGCATAAGAATAGCGTAGTCGGTCAAGGACATTCTACAATTTGTCTTCGTCAAGAAGGTTATGGAGTCAGTTATATTGTATATAGGTCATTGTGTGGGTCTGTATGTATGTCAGATGTAGATCAATTGATCAAGAGCATAACTCAAGAACCTGAGGGTGGATTTTCATGATATTTGGCTTTTGAGTAGCAGTTGTGGAAACAAAGGACCAGTTTAAAAATGAATTGCCTAACAATTTCCGTCGGTACTGCAACGAGCTGCGAATTTTTGTGCGTTTGTTTGTGGGCATAGAGAGAGGCTGTGGGGTAGCCACTGGCTCAATACGTTCGCTTGCTATAACCACGGTGAGGTATGCCATAATGCACTTTTGCTGGTCATTTATTTGGAACGTAAAGATATTCAATAAAAGACTTAATACAGCAAGATATTCTATTTGAAAACAGACAGAACCATGGCAGCCACCCAGATAGGTACCGGTATAGCACTACAGTACCCAAGCTGGACCAGCCACCATCGCTGTCGGGGACGCAAATTCCTCAGCCGGGATTTGTGGGAACAGTTGAAGGTATGAAATCAGCAACCCATTTTAAATTGTAGGAAGAGAAAATTGTAAAATGGCTTCTACTGCACCTTTTATTTCAACTACTGTAGTTGTCTTAGTTTTACTGACCGACAGTAAGTAGCATATCTTTACAACAAAAGTTCAACTTAAGTTAATTCGTTGCGACGTTAAGGTGAAACCCATCAACATGACATATCACGTGCACTGTAATAACACAACGGATCTGTCATATGCTACACGTTCCATTTCAGTATTACACTTTTAAACTCATATAACTTACAGAGAGGTGCACAAAGTAAAACTGATGTGGTGGACAGGTTTTCTTATACCAAGTCGACAACTATGGTCATGGCTACCGCGTGCACATTAGTATTGCTACTGTCGAAATAGTTTAACCTCTACAACAAGTACTGTGTTGGCTATATCACTAGTGTCACTTCTTTAAGTACAAGTTTAAGGCTGCCACAAGATACAATTTCTCGTCGTGTTCACCATCTCCGGACATAAAAACTTTTTTTTTTTCATTTTTTTTTCAAAATCAGGCGAAAATTTATAAGCGCCTTAATGTTATCTATGAAGTTAACCTGATGTAGCCGATGTTACTATTGAAGAACATAATTATCAATCATGAATATTTGTTTTCTTTCTCAGGACAAGAAGACGTCATTGACTGGTTTTACCATCAACGATGTGGTGCGGAGTGGACTTCTGGTTCCCAGTAGTGACAATGGAGTCTATGCAGGAGACGAGGAGTGTTATCGTCTGTACCGTGACGTATACGACCCAATCATTAAGTAAGGCGGCAGCGTGTTCGGCCCGTGACCGAGAGGTCGCGGGTTCGAATCTGGCTGCCGTGCCACCGATCTTGTGCCCTTGGGAAAGGCACTTAACACGAATTTCCTCATTTTACCCAGGTGAAAATGAGTACCTAGCTTCGGCTAGGGCCTTCCCTCGGATAGGACGTTAAATGGAGGTCCCGTGTCTGGGGAGAGCCATACCCCAGGCACGTTAAAGAACCCGCTACACGTGCGATGGTGCTGTGTGAGTGGTTCAAACCTACAGTCCCTTGGCCGCACCTGGGGCAATTACTGTCGTATTGAGGTCACCTGAGTGGCGCTGAATGGCAGTTTGCTCCAGACCCTTGCGATTTAGCCCCGCCTATTGTAAGCTCCTCGCAATTCAGCCCCTGGATGCAAAGAGTGATGAGTAGTCGGCCCACCCAATAACCAATAACCAATTGATTTGATGATATGGATGACATCCACGCGCGCATCAATTTTCGTCCGTTTCCAGTGGTTTTCGGCCATGCTTTGAATCGTGAAAAACAGCTGTAATAGGAGCAAATGTATGTCATAGATTTAAAGAAAATATATACATGGAAACATACACTAATGTCAACGCCAAGTCCAGTGTCAAAGAAGAAGACTGTGAAAGCAAAAACGAAGAATCTATTGTTCGGTATTCAGTACTCTGTGTTCGTCATTTGTTCAGCCTTCCAGACCACTTAGATTTCATAATAAATGCAACTATTTTTTTATTAATTTCTTATTCACACGCTCGCGTCAGTTTTTGGATTTCCGTAGGATGCTATCCTTGTAATCAAATCAACATGGCCTAACCCGATTGAAAATGTTATATATAGTGAGTTCAATGTGTATTTGGGCACTTAATACGAACGTTCTGTCACGTCAATCAACTTAACCACGTTGTTGAGGGTTGACAGCTTACTATGAAATAATAATTCGTTCCAGCCCTCCCACATTTTCTCTTATTAATCTTTCCCACCACCCCAGGGAGTGGCATGGCGTCAGTGAGATACCTGTTCACGTCTCCAACCTGGACCCTCGCTGTTTAACGTCTGCGATAAAGAACAAAGCGCCGATCCTGTCAACTAGATGTAGGGTGGTCAGGAACCTGGCTGGATACGGTATGGTCAAAGTACTGTCTATCTATCACATAATTTTAGTTTTAAAAAAATCAGTCGAAAACTATGCTAAGTGTGAACTACCTTAGTGTTAATGGTTGTCATAATGATATCACATTATTTCCCCAGTACATTTAGACCAGAATTATACTCTTACTAGTGAATCAATTGTATCACACTAATTCTCGAGTAAAACATTTTAAATGGTCTAATTTTGTTTCTACTTGGGAAAAAATGTGACGGCATTCCTCTACTACATTCATTAGCTAGTATTCAGTAGCTAAGACACTTATTGAAACAGTTCAAAAACGAGTTATCACAACTTTTCCAACTATGACGTTTTCTGTCCTAGAATACTATTCAAGGCTTAATAAATATGATAAATATAATAATCATGGTCACAGCTTAAAACAAATCCCAAGTCACTACAGTCCTACTTTATGCCCAATCAATCGCAATCACTTCCCCAATCATTTAAAATAGACGTTCTTCCATACGCCGGTTTGTAATGTTGTTCTGAACATTGGATTTTCTTACAATCCCAACATTAATCCTTCTGATGTCAATATGATGATAGTCTCTTGTTCTTTCATGCCAAACCTTGTATATGTCTTGTAACAAAGGCCTGTTGTATCATTTGTACATGATGATATATTGACAAGACATAAATCCTTTCACCAGGATTCCCTGCCGGAATTTCCCGGGAAAACCGTCTGAAAGTAGAGGAAATTTTGGTGACTGCACTTCAAAATCTTGAGGGAGATCTCAACGGACAATATCACCCGTACGATACATTGACCATCGCGGACAAACAAGATATGATGATGAGCGGATATCTCTTTTCGGTACTTGACACATTTATGACTCATCTATCGACTTGAAATGGATATTCTAGGATAATGTCAATGTACTTGAAGCCTTTGCTTTAAAAATTAGAATAGTTTGGGGGTTGCTGTCCTCTAGCTCTTGAATCTATCCCTGCTAAACTCGTTAAGATGGATGGGGAAACTTTCTTCATCGTTGTCAAGTGAACTTACACAGTCATTAAGCACAAAATATAGCTCTTACGTGATGTTATGCACATTGTTTGGGGCAAATTGCTGCTTCTGTTTATGCGTTTCGGTAAAAAAATTATTCCCATGATATTTTTTAAACACATTTTGCAACAGGAGAGTGATGAGTATCAGGTTGGTGCAGGGATAGCTCGAGACTGGCCGGGGGGTCGTGGCATCTTTTACAACAATGACAAAACGTTTTTGGCGTGGGTAAACGAGGAAGACCATCTTAGGATTATTTCCATGCAGAAAGGTATCATATCTTCTATTTCATGGCACCTCAGTCATTACACTTTTACTTGGGATTGCTCTGGGCCTCTGAAAATAGTTACAGACCTTTTCCATTCTAATGTAATATATTTACAGTTATTCTATCAAATCTATTACAGGAGCAAACGTCGAGCAAGTTTTCGATCGTCTTTGTCGTGGCATCAACGCCATCAACAAGGCCCTTCTGAAGCATGCGCAGACTGAGTTCTCGTTTCACAGGAAGTATGGCTACCTGTCGAGCTGTCCTACCAACCTTGGCACGGGCATGCGCGCTAGCGTTCACATGCACGTCCCCAACTCGCTCACGGAAACCCAATTTGAGAACACGTGTTGTCAACATGGGTTGGAAGTTAGAGGCCGACATGGAGGTAAGAGCTGTGGAAAATTTTGGTGACGTGGGGTTTCTAATGACATGGGGAATGCTGTGCATGCGCAGGACACTGAGGGGCTTCTAGACTGCTGAGATGGTTCAGGTGGCATAGGCGGACAGGTCAAATTACTATTTGTTTGTCTTAGATATATTTTGTTGTTCTTTGCTTGTCAGTTAGGTCAATAGTTGCTCGGTAAGTAATTCATTTTAGTTATTTTCGCTAGTTGTTTGCTTGTTTGTTTGTTTGTTTATTTATTTGTTTCGACGCTTATGCACTGTGCTCGCTGCTGTGTGTTGTGACGGACATGTCTGTCCACAAGATAACTGTCGCCTGCTGTGCCCTCTAAGTCTGTTTGTTTGATTGTTTGTTTGTTTGTTTGTCGGTTGGTTGGTTGGTTGGTTGGTTGGTTGGTTGGTTGGTTGGTTGGTTGCTTGCTTGCTTGCTTGCTTGCTTGCTTGCTTGCTTGCTTTGTTGGATGGATGATGGGTGACTAAATGGGTGGGTGGGTGTTTGCATCAATTCGTTGTTTGTTTGCTTCTTTCTTTGGTCGATTGGCTGTAGATAAGTTCCTTACATACTTTTATCTTGATTTTGTTTCACCCCAGAAAAACGTGGCAGTGACGGAGGGGTCTATGACGTGTCCAACTTTCAGCGACTGGGTCGTACTGAAGTGGAGCTTGTGCAAACACTGGTTGACGGCATCAACTCAATTTAAGATATTAGCATGAAAGTTCATTTACGTTGGTATACGACATTATAAATGAAGATTTAATTTTACTGATATTTAGAAAAAATTGTACTTAATAACTAAAATCACGGTGACGGGGGCAACGCAGGTTATCTGACAAAACCTGTTGTTCACGTGGGTCTAAAGGTGGTATCTCACTGCACTTGGGATTCGTTCACTTTGGCACTGTTGTATGTGTTATTTTTACCGATTTTTGTTTTGTTTTATAATTTACATATTGCGTGATACGTAAAAGTATGATTTAGAAGACGAGAAAGTACGCAAAACGTAAGAAAATTCGTTCTTTATCTCTGAAATTCATTGAGTAATCTTTCGAACCCCGCAGTGCCTCATCGGTTCCCCAAGTGCAGTGAGACCTTAAAGTCTCGTCCATGAAGGAGCAGTAGACGGGTTCATTTCTTGAAAAAGTCAGCCAGAATTAAGCATGTCCTGATTTGTCTGTTTGTCACATTATTGCTATATAGTCTTCCTTTATAATCCATTTAATATGGTGTCAATTTTCAAATATATTGCAAGAAATTACATTTCAACGACTTAAGTCTTCTTTTTAGCAATGGAGGTACAGATAATTCAACAATAGTTTTGTTATAAACGTTACTTATAAAGGCCGTTGTTTGAAATTACTTTGGTGAATCAAACCGTATCAATGCAAAAAAAAGTGAATAAAGCTGAAAATAATAAGCCTTCCAGTCAGTTTATTTTTACAGTTACTGTGTCATATAAAGTGTTCAAATTAATAAATAGATGTTCAAATTGAAGTGAAATGTGTCGACATCAAGGTGATATGATCAATTCAAGTCAGCCTTTTACTTCAAGTACTTTGCCACATACTGTAAATCAACAAACTAGAGTCCATTCCAAGACACCATGCGGATGTTTGTTGCCATTGTTTAGAATTGATTTTAAAGTTTTGTAATTATATGTCTACGACATTTCATACTTCAGAAATATTTCTAACACTGTTTCAACTTTATAAATATTTCCCTGGTCCTGTAAAACTTTGGAAATATTAATGGTGTGGAATTGGATACTTCTAATGGTTTCTAAATAATGATAACAGCATTCTACCATTATTTACCATTTTCTACCATTTTCTACCATTTTTTGTAAATGGTTCGGTGGGCTGGGAAGATAGCAATTCACACATCCTTGCAAAGTATGGTTGGGTGCCATGCAACAATGGCCCACCACAAAGGATCCAACAGTGCCCAGCAGTGAAATCTAAAAATATACAGATGCAACAATAGGGCTTACTTTTATGGGGGCAATAAACTAATTTTACCATTTGGCCAGGTTTACCATTTTTTGTAAATATTTGTAAATGTGAAATAATCACAGAGAGGTTTCACAATTATTCTAAATAAAGATATTTTTGTACAGTTACTTTCAAAATGTTTCTAAAATATTCAAAGAAATTCAAATAAATGAGTATTTTCTTAGTCAATTTTTTGAAAATAATTTAATTATTGTGGCTCAGATATTCTTTTATTCAAAATAATTCAGACTAATTATAAATATCGCCTAAAAACCCTCATGGTGTCTTGGAATGGACTCATAATGATTACATGCAACATAACTTGTCAGTCATGAATCAGTTGAAACAATTGGGTAAGAAATAACATTTAATAAAAAACGTGAAGGCAGGAACTGGTAAGAAATGTTGATACCCAAGCTGGGTGCACTAACGTTACCCACTGGCACCGCCAGCAATAACCTCGATAAGCTGACAATAAGTGACATTTTTCTGATAATAAAAATGAGGTCGAAGGGCAAACCCACCATTGCCAGTCGACCTATGACCTGTGCGTGCGAGAGGTAACTTTCTTCGGGTCAGTCTGACCTTATTTTGCCCATTTTATTTCTATTTCCAAAGAACAATGTAAGTATATTTATGCTGCTAGATACTAGTTGATGTATGATACACATAGCTCTCTGAAATGTGATCACGTCAAGGGATTCCAACTTTGATAGAGTCTCATGGAGAGTATGATAAAGTTAGAGAGGGGGGAGGGCCGAGGGGGGTGGTCACAGAAGTTCCTGTTGTTACCTTGGCAGTTTGTCGAAGTAACGAATATACATTGAGTCAGCAATATGTAATGCTGTGAGTTAAGAAAACTGTAACGTTATGTCTAGTAATTATTACAATATGAGAGTGTTATGATAACAAGTTATGTTATTTTGTAAGCAGTAACGTATAGAAAGGTCAAAATTTGTGTTCTTTGCCAAATGATAATTGTAGGTTGTAAAATAAGATTAAACAGGAATATTTATGTTACTGGTTAGAAGTGAACCCTTCAGTAAAAACGGGGCTTTAGGGATGAGGGTTGATACCAGTAAGGTATTTAACATATTGCACTATTAACAAAATAAATTTCAAGGGGCATTGGTGTTAATTGTGGACTTGCGGCAAAAATAGCAAGGTAATGACAACTTGCTGCTATAAAGGTGGGAATCTTTTATTTATTTTGTAGATGCAAGGGACTCGCAGGGCTAAACTTGACCAGGTGCATGGTCCAGGAGCTAGCAGGGCATACATGATTTTAGATGTGTATGCTGCTCCCCTAACTGACAGAACACTGGGTATCTGATATCATAGCCTTTCTGCCACTTGTTTAAATTCCAAAATGCAATTGTTTAAAGTTAACAATTTTCCTTCTATCGGTTAGACAATGGACGACGGTCAGTCAGAGGACGACAGTTACACCACAGACGTCAGTGAGACAGTGAATGAGAGGATGGACAGTGAACTTGAGTGTGACGACTCTGACTGGTATCCAGCCACCTTCCTGCAGCGGTTACAGGGGTTCAGGTCGGAGGGTCACCTGGTGGACGTGACTCTGTGTGCTGAAGGGAAGGAGATCCCCTGCCACCGCCTGGTCCTGTCAGCCTTTGCTGAGTACTTCCAGGCCATGTTTAGTGGTGCCCACAGTGAAAGTAAGAAGGACAAGATAGAGATTGGAGGGGTGAGTGCAGAGGCACTACAACTGCTGGTGGACATCGCCTACACTTCTAAATTCACTGTCACTACTGATAATGTCCAGTCACTGTATGAGGCAGCTAACATGCTGCAGGTAAAGGCTGTAGAGGACAGGTGTGAACAGTTTCTGACAGACAGGTTGAGCCCTGAGACATGTTTGGAAACTTGGGTACTGGCAGACAAGGTGTCATGTAAACAATTGCTAGAGAAGGCAAAATTCCATTCTCTAAAACACTTTGAAGAAGTATGCATGACCGAGGAGTTCCTTGAGCTACCTGTGGACATTCTGAAGGCGTACATCTCAGACCGTGGCCTTCATGCTACGAACGAAGAACGAGTGTTGGAGGTGATCTTACTTTGGGTAAGACATGATCTTAAGGAACGTCAAAGTCACCTCAAGGAGCTGCTGGAATGTGTTTGTTTCTCACATGTGGACCAAAACTATCTCAAGGACATTCTGAAGAAAGACAAAACATTGTCAAGTGTTCTTGGCATCAAGGAACTGATACAGGATCAGTCTGGACACGCTACATCACGTCATATTCATCAAGAGGAGATTCTGGTTTTTGGTGCTAATGAGATAAGCAGACTTGACCTCAACTGTGATTATGTTGACTATTCTCCATTGCCCGAATTTCTTGTGAAGACCTTTGGATGGGCTGTTTGTGTAGTTAACAATGATGTTGTTATGACAGGGATGTCATCTTCTGAATCAGAGTGTAAAGCATGGCAGTACAAACCATCTGTTAATTCCTGGACGCAGCTGGCACCCCTTGTAAGGAAAGGGAGAGTTCACAATAGTATAGCAGCTTTGCAGGGAGAGGTGTATGTTGTTGGTGGTGTTACCATGCCTAATTGTACACCAGTATCTGATGTTGAGGTGTACAGTGAAATGACCAAATGTTGGAAGCTGGTAGCACCATTGCACAAGGGAGCACCATTGCAAGAGGGCGTAAGAGATTTTGGCATAGCTACTTGTTGTGACAAAATCTTCGTATTTGGTGGAAAAACTGGAAAGTGTAAACTTGGGGATGACAGTCATATCACAGATACTGTTCAATGTTATGACCCTACCCAAAATGTGTGGAATTCTGTTGCACCATTACCAAATCCAGTGGATGATATCATAGCATGTACAGTTGACTCTAAGATTTATTTGGTTGGTGGACAGTTAGCACATGTTCTGTGCTATGATCCTAAGGAAAACTACTTTGAGAAAATGGCCAATCGACTAGCCCCATGGTGGGACTGTGGTGCCACTGTGTGTGGCTCTGAGATCTACATTACTGGAGGTTTTGACAGAAAGCTTTCACTCACTGAAACTTATGATGAAGATGAGGAGTTTCCCCAGGCCCATGACATAGTGCAGTGTTACAATGTGAATAGCAATACCATGATCACACTTAGGGATTTACTTGATCCAATATCGGAGCACATCACTGTAACAATACCGAAACCAGAATGGTAAATTATAAGAGTTGACTCTGATCTGTGCAAGACATCACTTACATTTCTTTGTCGTAGATTTAAAAGTCAACTTGCTGGCTATGATGTTAAGGGTAACATGTATGTAATAAATGTTGTTGTCACATATAGACAATAGGTGTAGTCTTTTTCATACGCAATTTGTTTATTGATTGACCTTGGATTTCCTAATGGACCTATTAACATCAGACAGATGTCAGATCGGAGGATTCCTGATAGAATGTACAAGTCAGGACTGGATGTATTGCAGTGATACATTGAGGATGTCACCATATCTGACTATTGTGAGTAGACTGGACTGGCTAAGTGAGCTGTCTACAGTGGCAAATGTGAGAGAACAGTGTAAATAACTTGTGTTAGAACCAATTACCCATCCTCACTGATTACATATGCTGTTTAAAATGAAAGTTTAAGTGCCTAAAGCTAGAATTGTGTAGTAAATGTAAGGAAAAATGTTTGTTAGTAAATTGTACATCTACCAATGTTTCAATTATGGTTATGCTTTGTGCTCAGATGTTACTGTAAACTGTGAAGTGTAGAAGGTTACAATTTCTCACTAGTATGTTAAGAGGAGAGAAATCAAAGGCTGAAAGATGCTGTAAGATTGAAAATAAAATTCTTGAGAACAGAACCTGTATGTGAATGGCCTACATGTGTATTCAACAACATTTTATGATACAAATGTATTTGCATCATTATTTCCTATTCATGGTCTTTGAGAACTGTGTAGAAACAAGCTGCACAAGGTCCATGGAGTGAAAAACAAAGCAGACATTTCTTGTAACCAATTGCAACAACATACTGGCCAGTAGGTTTCCTCAGCGTATCACAGTTATCAGCTAGGGACACTGCACACTGGCTATGTTACTACAATCATTATCTTTATTTAGCAACACCTTGTATTTCAGAAAAGGATATGATTGCCAATTTTGGAAGGTATGAACATAAGAGCTGAGGTTATATTTAGCATGAAAGCTCATCTGTGTTGGTACAATACATTTTGAAGTCTATTACTGTCATTCTAGTCTGTGTAACGAAAACTCCACTATCCGGAGCTTGATCAACACAAGCAAATTGTGTTACATAGATGTTAAATATTGCAAGAACATTTACTCTAACGCATGCATATATAATAATCCAGAAACTCTCCCTATTCAAACTGAGCGGACTTGCCGCTGGTCATTAAACGATAGACTTACAAATAGTGATATTTTTTTCAGTATTTAAATTTGAAGGTCGCAGGTCAAACCCAGAATGCATTGTACCTTTGTCTGTCGACCTATGACCTTTGCAGTGGCGGGAACTGATTTTGGATTTCCTGCTTTTATTTCTTTCCCCAGAAAAGTGTAAGTATAAGGCTAATACAAACGTTAATTGATTCATCGCGACTTACGAGTAATAGCATGAACATTCACGCATTCACTTGGGAAGGGGAGCACAGTTGACAAAACTATAATGATATAAATATCTTTGAATACGTGGAGTGTGTGTGTATGTGTGTGTGTGGGGGGGGGGGGCTGATTAAGATAAAAGAGTGTTTGTTCAACTCTGTCCAACTCTCACATGGCTAACTTAAGGCCAATACAGCCTATGTGTCTCATATTATCATTCAGGCGTAGTGGGCTACCTTTGGCCAGGTTCTTAAAATTAGACGTTGCCAATCCTCTCGACAGGAACATCCTGTCAATAGTGCCCAAAAGTGTTACTGACAGCAAGGAGGTTAAATCCAATCAGAACTTCCCATATGTAAGCTTGTTTACCATTCCGAGTATGCGTGCACAGGAACAGCAACAATAGTAATAATAATAATAATAACATTAATTATAATATCTGGCGTATTTGCAGCCAGTAGGTACCCAATATTTGCGTAATGACTAATGAGGCTGATTTACGTGGTCAAGGTGCCTCCTGGAGTATGGGACCCCAATTTTATTCAATAAGCACATTCATGTTTCTGAGTAGGCATGTGCAGCAACAAACATTATGGGTAATGAATGAATGAATGAATGAAGACCTTTATTGTACAGTTTTGTCCAACCAAGCTAAGTACAGGTCACAACAAGTCAAACCATGTATTCAAATTGTCAACTTCGGGATAAGGTTATGGTCAGGGTACGTACTGTCAATAATTAAAAGTAATTCTTTTTGACAGAATGATTTTGACAAAAGCATTCCATCAATAGTTATCTGTATAGTATAATCTGGAGAGATTTTTAATTATGAGGCACATGGTCCTTGATGTCGAGATGATAGACATTGTGCTACTTTTGCCGTTTCCAAACTATAAACAATTTTCTTCTCTTTGATAGACAATGGACAACTGCCAGTCAGTGGAGGACAGTCAGACCAAGGAAGACAGTGAGACAGTAGATGACAGTGAGAGAGGGATAAACCATAATGAGTATGACGAAAGTGATGAATATCCAGCCTGGTTCCTGCAGCGGTTACATGAGTTCAGGTCAGAAGGTCACCTGGTGGACGTGACTCTGTGTGCTGAAGGGAAGGAGATCCCCTGCCACCGCCTGGTCCTGTCTGCTTTTGCTGACTACTTCCAGGCAATGTTTAGTGGTGCCCATAGTGAAAGTAAGAAGGCCAAGATAGAGATAGGAGGGGTGAGTGCAGAGGCACTACAACTGCTGGTGGACATCGCCTACACAGCTAAATTCACTGTCACTACTGATAATGTCCAGTCACTGTATGAAGCAGCTAACATGCTGCAAGTTGAACATGTTGAAGCCAGTTGTGAAGATTTTCTGATAGGACGCTTGAGGCCGGACACGTGTTTGGCAACTTGGGTATTGGCAGATAAAGTATCAAATACATATTTGTCTGCCATGGCAAGAAGCTTTGCTTTGAAATTCTTTGAAGAAGTGTGGACAGCTGAAGATTTCCTTGAGCTGCCTGTGGAGTTCCTGAAGATGTACATCTCAGACGATGAGCTTCATGTGAAGAAAGAGGAAGAAGTGATAGAGGCAGTCATGCTTTGGGTAAAGCATGATTTTGAGGAACGGCAAACGCATCTCAAGGGCCTGCTGGAGTTTGTTTGTTTCTCACAGGTAGACCAAGACTATCTCAAGAACATCATGGATACAGACAAGGAGTTTGCAGAAATTCCTGGAATCAAGGAGCTTATAAAGAATCAATCAGTGGAAGCAAGGTCCTGTCAAATTTTTCGAAGAGAAATTCTCCTTCTTGGTGGCATCACAGATGGAGAGGACAGACACGGGATAGAGAGCACGAAACCAAACTGTGATATATACAGACTTGACGCCCACTGCAGCTGTGTAGATAATACTCCATTACTACGATCCCTTCATGACAGCGAAGGTATTGCCGCATGTGTTGTTAACAATGATGTTATTGTGACAGGTGGAAGGAAGTCTTTGTCTCGAGCATGGAGGTACAGACCATCTGATAATTCTTGGACTAAACTGGGATCCCTGAGGAAGAAAAGATACAGGCATGGGATGGCAATGTTGCAGGGGAAGGTGTATGTTGTTGGTGGTGTCAATGATGAGATCAGATTCAGTGATCCGGAGAGAATCTTTAGTCATCACCATCGGGTATTCAGAGAGGAGACAGAGGTGTACAATGAGTTGACAGACAGCTGGCACGTGGTTGCGCCTCTTCAACAGGCAGTCAGTAGTTTTGGCATAACCACCTGTTGTCAGAAAATCTATGTATTTGGTGGTCACACTTTACGCAATGGAACTTCTGTTGTCCAGTGCTACGACCATACTCAGAATGTGTGGGCTTTTGTAACACCTTCACCATACACGCTGCAGGACATAAAGGCTTGCACAGTTAACACTAAGATCTATTTGGTTGGTGGCAATTTGGACCAAGTTCTGTGCTATGATCCTCATGAGGACCTCTATGAGGAAATGGCTAAACCCGTAGTTGTATGGGAATCTGCCAGTGCTACAGTCTGTGGGTCTGAGATCTTCATTACTGGTGGCAATGATGATGAATATTTATATCAACTTAATCATGTTTCATGTATGGTTCAGTGTTATAATGTCAACAATGATACAATGATCAGGGTTCCAGATTTACCAATTTCATTGTGGGGACACATCAGTGTGACTGTACCAAAACTATAACCTGGTAAACTTGCCTGAAACATTTCCTTGTTACAGATGACAGTATTTGTTTCCCTTATGGTAATTTTATCTTCATTGTATAAAATTGCAGCATGTTAGATTAGATTAACAGAATGTTAGATTAAAAGTTTTTCTACTATTGCACTCATTATTATTGCCGATAGAAGTTGGTAATGTTCAATTTAGAAATTTATTTTCTTTGCCAGACAATGTGGTAGTGCATCCAACTTAATGTAGCACCGCGGTATGTCAGTTATCTAAAGAAGTTTAACCTACATGCATACTAGTAAACTTTATTCTTTGTAGTCTTAGTTATATATATCACATCCTTACAAAAAATATACTTAGAATCACAAAGAACTGTATTTTATTCACCTTGAACTGTACTTAGCTTGGTAGAGACCATAAACATAAAGAGGCCATACAATAAATGTCTTCATGCTTTCATTCATTCTGTTTAAAATCACCTGCACGTGTCAGTGAGGACCCCTAGCAAGTCATGTTATTTTTGCAGCCACTGTGTAAGTTCGCATGCAATTATATTTTCGGGCAAACTTCACAATCTTATTCATACGGTCGAAAACTGACTTATTATACCAACACACAGTAAAATTCAATCCTTACTGGCTTTCACGTTAAAATAGTAACAAGGTATGTTCAAATGTTAGTAATAATACAGCAATAAGGTCAAGATTTAGGTGGCACTAATTTTTACCGCGGATAGGAACTGTGTTGTGCGGTCTCGATGTGGTACGGACGCTGATTGGTCATGTCAAGGTACGTACGGCTAAAGTTGCTAAACACTTGATCTAATCAACCAATTTTATGTACTGATTGGTCAATGAAAAATCAATGGGCAGCTACTGTGACACCAAATAGTCGACTCACAATACGATCTAAAAACCGGCTTATTCTACCTCCTCAGAGTAAAGTTCAAACTTCGTTGTCTTTGAAGTTTAAGTGTCTGCAAATGGTGTAGAAATGTAGGTTATGATGCAGCAACAATGTGAATAGTTTGAAGCTTTAGGCCGCACTATCTTTTACCGCGGATGATAACTGTGCTGTGCGGTCTCAATTTGATAAGGACGCTGATTGGCCATTTCAATGTACGTTCGGATAAATACTCTCTTAGTAGTACCACATATCAAACAATGTTGTATGCTGATTTGTCAAAGTAGAATAATTGACCAATCAATACTCAGCCACTGTAACACTCTAGTTGATCTGCAGCATTTATTTCAATGACTGCTAGGGGTCGCTCTTGAACTATCAACGTGAAATCGTATTTTTGCAACATTACTTTGGTTTCGTTCTTTTTTAATTCACATGTAGTGGCACGCTTGACACGCAGAGATAATTCGTCTGTGGCCCAGATTGTTGCCAATGACTTGTTTTTGTTGAGATGCAATTAAAAAAGCAGGGAATACTACATTAAAGGTAACGTTAGTGGAAAGAAGTAAGTAACAATATACTCCGGATGGTATTCATCTTGAATATTAAAAATGGCTACGATTTTTATTGGCGTCATCGCCCTGATATGACTTAAAAGTATTAATGCAACCTCACGGGTTGATTTTATTTCATTTTATTCGCATGCAACTTTTTAGCATTAGGCAAAAAAGTACGTGCAGTTTGCTTAGAAATATGGGCAATATCCAAGATGTTACAGTCACGGGTTCCGCACTGGTGTTCGGGTGCTGCATGGCCTTGTTCCCATGCTGAAGCCTACTCTCCAAGAAGAGGTTCGGCTCCGGCTGTTTTTGACGTGTTCTTTAGCGTTTTTATCCGACTTTCTATTTTGTACCGTTTTATTTATATTACGTCTCATGGCCATAAAGAAAACGATACAAAATAGAAAGCCCGATAAAAGCGCCTAAATTCACGTAAATAAAACATCGGAAGCCGGATCTCTCCTTGGAGAACATGTACAACTGAAGCGACCAAAGATTTTAAAGGTCGATGAAATTCATTGATAAAACTGAATATTCTTATGCCTTGTGTATTTTATTGCCTTTGCTTATCCTTTTGCAAAATGCATCATATTTCAATTTCAAAATCAAAGGTCAAACAAATTCAATTTCGGTCTTTGTACGGTCGTGCAGTGATCGATCGCCGTCTGGTAGAAAGGGGGTCTTTCCAATTCCTGTTACCAGACCAGGAGTGTGGATAAATATATATTTAGTACAACCATGGACCTCTAGGTACAACAGACGAGACTGTAAGAAAACACTCAGTTTATTCATTGTGTCATTACAACATATCATTCAGTAAGTGGGGAGACAGGAATAAACAGGCATACGGACGTGTTGGTGTACGCAGAGGTTAGGCTCCGGCTGTTTTTTGACGTCCAGTCGGAGCCTAACCTCTGCTTGGAAAGTAGTATTGGTGGTCGTACTAGCCTCCGTTAAGTGTTACTGTGCCTCCCGAATTCACCTTTAAATTTAAGCCTTTAGCATGACCCTCGATGTAGACCCTAATGCTACAGTCTGAGATAAGATTTTTTTTTTTAATCAACCACATC
Source organism: Branchiostoma floridae x Branchiostoma belcheri (assembly GCA_019207045.1). Classification (NCBI taxonomy): domain Eukaryota; kingdom Metazoa; phylum Chordata; class Leptocardii; order Amphioxiformes; family Branchiostomatidae; genus Branchiostoma; species Branchiostoma floridae x Branchiostoma belcheri. Next base: position 8,603,110 of record CM033037.1, on the reverse strand, counting down.
ATTTAAAAAAATCCAATGTCTATCCACAAAACGTTTCAATAACTGCTAACCAACCAACAAACAAACGATATGAGAGGTATTGGAAAACAAACTACAAAAAGCTAAAATCGGGGACATGGGGACGCCATGAGCTTTCTGTAACTTATGATCCACTGCTCGCCCAGTCACGTGTTCTACCTGCATTACGTGACGTCACAGAGGTGTCGGATAGTAAATCCTTGACAAAGACTGCAATAGGACGGTGAAAAATATGGGTAAGTCCATTTATGTGTTTGTAAAGAACAGTTCATCAACTTTCGTGAATTTGTGTTTATTTGTTCCCCACCATTAGAATGGAATCACCCAGCAATACATATCCCAGAATCCCACATACCGAGCGCGAGACTTTCCATCATGGCGTTTGGAAAACATTGAGAGGTTCTAAAATTTCTAGATTTCCTTTCTTCTCGTTACTCTCTCCCCTCTTCAGGCCCCTCACCTTCATCTAGAGACAGTCGAACCTTCAACTGATTCACCATGTAGGGATCAGTGGAAAGTCGCGAAGTATGGAGGGTATAAAAGTAGTTTATCAGGGTGAAGAAGACGAGGAGTGATCTTGGCGGGTCCGCTATGGAAGGGTTGCCGAAGACTGGGCCAGCCCAGCCCGTGGTCGTGGAGGTGGAAGGGCCGCCTGAAGAAGAAGAAACGCAGAGAAAAGAAGGAGACGACGAGTCCCTGTCGTCCTTCCTGACCAGACAGGAGCTTGGCAAGTATGCAGACGTGTTTCCAGCGGGGACGACGCTGGGGGACCTCCGTGCGATGACGGAAGACGACCTCCAGTTCGAGTACCGGGTGACCGATCCCGCAGGTCGGGAGCGCCTGGCCCGAGCCATCGCCACCGCCAGGATGGAGGCCGAGGAGCAGGAAGAAACCGAGACAGAGAGGGAAGAGGTACGTGCTGCTTCTCTTCTTAACCTTAGGTGGGGTAAAAACCCAGCCCCAACATAATTTTACAGTCTATGCCCCTAGCCTAGGCGAAAGCAACGTCTAGATAAAAATCATGTCGCTTTCACAAACAAAAGTCTGGACTTGCCACACAACTTGGACCGAAGGTTTTTTTTAATGCTCGCAAAGTACATTCATCCACATAGATTATGGTATACATAATCAATTGTGTAGTTGTTTTGTATGCAGTCATGATACTGTTGTGCATTGTATATAGCGATTATGATCAAACCCCAAAGCCTAAGCTGTTTTGTTTACATGCACTCTGAACTTTTGTTTGATCATACCATAATGATCACGTAATGCTCTTTCATGACATATATGTCTGGGCGTTGTTTAAGAATCACTGTGATATATATAAGCTGGATATCTGGTACACTGATAGAATAGACATCATTAGAAGTTTATCTGTCAGTGTTTCTAAGCTGGACAGTGCTCAAATCCTGACAGCTGTCTTCAGTGGTCAGCTGAACTCAATTATTCAATTCTCCAGAGTACAGACACCAAATTCTGTGTATTGTTATGCCTCAAGACAGCAACAACATTATTGTTCTTATGGCAATAGAAGTACTATGATGCAGATTAGGAAAAGGTTTCTTTGATACTCTTATTCTTACTCTTAGTCTTAAAGTCACTGCACATGTTTTTTCTATATTGAATTTGTGTATCAATTATATTGAATATGCAAGTATTAATGGTAATTTTCAAGGTATGTGAAAAGGTTAAAAATGATTATATTGTGAAGAAATCACCTTCTGAATTCGTCCAGATGACACAGGGATTTCGTAATACACCGCAAACGCACAAAGTACACGTAGAGACACTTGTGTGCATTCAGGACATGTCCTCTATATGTCCGGTGTCATGAATTATTTACAAATTGGCTGTATAAAACCAATTTGGAAACTAGATTACTACTCGTCACCCATGCATTACTGGTTACAAACCAGATTGGAGCGAGGACACGCACGATAGGTTTCTGGCGGCCGACTAGAAATCATTCCGTCTTGTTTCGGGAGCATTAATGTGATTGGAAGGGGTTTATGATGCACCCAGGTCTGTCCGTTCTGCCTGTTTTAATTTCATCACGTCCCAGTACCAGTGCCTGTTGCCTAACTCTGTAGCCAATATAGCGATTCGGTGCCAAAAAGGCTATCTCAGGTGGGAGAAGGTTATCATTTGATGTCACCTTAATTTTTGTTACACACAGGTGTTAGAAAGATAATGATTGGCAAGTGGTTAGAATATCAACAAGTTATTTCACCTTAGCTGGACTTGAAATGCCACCTGTATATGCAGGTTAGTGCAGGTAGAATTGGAGCTGTGCAGGTGTTTCTGATGTCTACTTGCACCTAACCTGCACTGGTCCATGGTAAAACCATTCCATGACAGTAGGGTGACATATATATATACAAAATGCCTTACATTTTTGGAAGTCTTAACAAGATTCAAACAGGTACTATTAGAAGCATATTTAAATCTTTGTTCATTGATAGACTAAAACTAAGAGTGAAAGAAAGAAAAAATCGAGAGAAAAATCTTGTCTGGTGCATGTAATTTTGCTTGGTCCCTGCACTAGTGCTTGTACAAAACGTATGCAGAAAAATGTATTCCAAGTCCTGTATTATATTAGCCTTACTTCTACTTGGTTCTGTAACAGTATACAGTGATTGCTAGGTCCATTGGAAAGGGGCGTTATCCCCAACTTTGAAGCCTTCTGATGTCATGTTGTACCACTTTGATATGCAAGATAAGAGTCCATCAGATGTATCTCGAGGCTGTTAGAATGATCGTAAGTGCAGAACCAGGGTAGATATCCCTCTGTTGTTCTGGATTCGCTACTTTGTGTCGATTTGCTCTCGGTGATGACTCGGATTTGTGAGCGGCACAAAAAAGCGCTACATTACAGCGCGACCTTTCAAAGGGATTGTTTTGTCAGCAAGACGTATGAACACGGTCGTAGATAAGGTCCAACGCCGCCGCTGCAGTGAGCAAATGGTGTGAAGCATGAAGGATGAAACTTATTGAAAGTGTTTCTTTGAGACAGAAAGGAGTAACTTTCTTAGCAATGTGATAAGATTCTTTGGAAGCTTTTGGTGATGTAATCTCAAATAAGATATGTTATTTTAGCCCCTTTTGTGTGGTAGTCTAAGCTTGGCTTTTTTGACACATGGGTATTATAGTTTATACACGTGCCAAATTGCCTACCTTGCCTATTTCTTATTTTACTTACACAACAGTTACTGCCGTGTCACCCAAACCTTCCATACTATGACCTAGAGGTAATACAACCCTCCCTAGCCTTCTCTTCTTTTATGGCTGTAGGACCTTTGTGACTACTTTTGGAGGCTTTGTTACCATATTGTGAATAGAAAAAGGGACTGTGTGTCACAGAAAGGCCCAAGTAAACAGGCGGGCTTTGAAGGAAACTATGGCATGATGTGGGAGCATGGAGCGGTACATTTCACATGGGAGGGGGAGGGGCTGGGAAAAAGTCAGTTAATTTGTCAGTGGTCCAAACAGACATAAGTCTTTGTGTCAACACTTTCAGAGAATGTGATTTATGTACGGATGTACTTACATAGTGTAGAAATGTTTTGCTATCTCTAGTCAGAAATTGCACATAGAATTTACAAGTCATTATCACCGTATATGAGTTCTTACCAGAAACGTCGACCAATGTAGTGCAATACTTTGGAGGAGGGGGAAACCAAGCCAAAAAAAAGAAGAAATTTTGACAAATGTAAGCCAAAAACCAAAAGCCAAAAAGTTGAAAATTGCCAAGGTTGAGGTTATTATCATTATAACAATGTAGTGTAGGGGAGCACCATTTTTCTATTGCTGAGGTCAGGGAGAGTTGTGATCATGACAACCCAGCCATGAATATGTAATGAACTGTCCCCATGTAAAGTCACCCTTCCATTCACCCTGATCCCAAAGGTGGGACAAAGCCAGGAAGACTCCACTGTTCCAAAGTAAACCCGGCTGAAGTATTTATAGCTAATAAGTGACCACCTGTACCGTGTCTTTTCAAAAGTTGCAGCCTCTACTGTACCTCGAGTGTTGATCTTAGAGTGAAACGTTCTCGGCTAAGGTGTCAAGATCGCTCCCTTCAGTTGGTTTTGGTACAAAGCGCCTTTCTTGACATTTCCCACATTTTCTATGTACGTCTACCAGGTTGACACTTGTAATACAACCCTCCCATGTATGTCAAAGAAAGACAATACATATACATGAATTGTGGATATATTTCCAAATACTTATTGATAACTGATATATGTACTACTAAGATCCATTTATCAAAGGAACAATTGTATATCGACATCTTAGCTATTAGTATTACTATTAGTATTACCTGATGTATTTATCACTTATCATATTCCACTTCATTGAGTCAACTTGATCAGTGTAATGGTATCATATGGTCAGCAAATTGATAGTTAAATCAATAACCAGGGCTTTCACTGTGTAGTGGTTGGTTATGGTTCATTTTTCTTACAGCTACCCATAATGTTGTATAACAACAGTAAGATTTTATTCATCATAATAAATCCAAATGATATCCTTCAGGACTGGTACAATCAAATAATGTGATTTCCTATAGCTTTAACACAAATTGTTTGACATTATCAGATATCTTTTTTTAGCAAATTGTCTTCCATCCTATACATTAATGATCCTAGTATTGGAGTCTAAACCCTTACAGGATCCATGATATTTCCCTTACCCAGTAACAAGTCTGTGTACTGTAGCAACACAGAACAATGAAGCCAGGAGTGAAAGCCCAGAAAAATCCAGCGCTGCCAGCAATGGCTCTGTGTGCTCGTGACTGGTGCGATTCGCAAAGCCTTACCCTGCCACCGTGCATTTAGAAAAGCTACAATATCCCTCTCACAGTCATATGTCCGAAGGCAAGGATTGGCTGAAAGAACGTTAAATATACACCCATTTATAAGACGTACGGGTAGGATAGTCTTGGATTTATGTAATGCAAGGTTGTGTCATGTATGTGCATGTGTTTCCTTAATGAAAGCAATTTTGCTAGAATTTTATTTTAGCTTTCATACAAAATAGTTCATCATTTTTGTATTCAGCGTCAAATGCGTGAGTGTGCATGTGTGAGTTTGATTGAAGACCGAGTCGTTACCATACATATTGGCACACATTTTCCCCCGGAAGGTGTCGTGGAATATTTGATTCGCCCCATAAGTTCGTCACGAGATGCTGAGTGCGACCCAGAAAGCCACTTTACCGCTGGCAACAGGCGTGACTGCGAGCACATTTTTATTGGATCCCCTTGAGTCATTACCTAGTAAGGCAGGAAATGCTACAAGGTGGGCTTACCGGTTTCAGAATATCAGGTAGAAAGTGTACTCATAAGGTCATATGGTGTAAGTGACTTTTGTTGAATCCGTGACTTGCGTTGTTTGTCACAACTATAATACAGGTGTGTAAAAACATTCTTCCCATGAATTCACCCTGTCAGCATTTTTTAATTAAAGATGAAAACATGAGTAGTGCTGTCTCTCTCTCACTACCATTTTGTCAATCACTTTGATGCATGCTCCCCAGGAAAATTTCAAACTTGTTATCCCTGCATGTATGACACTGTTTCCTGCATTTTGAAGGACAAATGTCTAATGACTTTGTCTTCATTCTAGTTTTGCAGCACTGTTGAACTTGAATGCCAGTTGGAAATGTGTGAAGTTTTGATTTTAATCTAGTCAAGGGGAGCAGAGAACTGAGAAATTTTTGCCCGTCCCTAACAACAAAATTTCGTGCAGGGACAGAAGGATGGACTCTGGAGAGAGCCACGATTCTCGGTGAAATCAAGGCAATAATTGAACTTCCCTCAGAAAATAGATTGAATGACTGGAGTGCGAATTTCATTTCCGAGGAAAATCGCGCTCTACTGTAATTTCGTGTCCTGCATCGTTCATCAACGGTCCGTGACGGATTAGGTACCGCACGCGCTAAGGGATTGGACAAGGCAATAATAGTATGAAGGACACTCCATCATATAAAGAATATTAGGTTAGTTTCAATGTGTTTTTCATGACGTTCCAAAGAGGTGTAACCATGATTTTCTGCCCGGGAAAATCGATACAGAAGTAGCCATTCCAACTGCATTCAAGGACACGTCTAAATTGCAAGTTGGTTTCAGGTTTGAAATTGCTCTGCATCCAATTTTCTCCAGCAGACTATGTTATAGCTGTTGCTACTCCTCTTCCAGAGTACATTAAAAGATTTTGCATGTTTTACGATAAAGTAGACATTACAGGGTCCACACAGCAGAAAGATAGTCTACCTGACGCGTCTTTGGGCTCAAAAAGTCATTTCCCACTAGAATATGATCACTGCACAATTTTAAAGGGATGGACTGTTGTTTGCAGGTCACAGAACTTTGTCTAATGTAATGGTGGATTTTCAGACAGAGAACTTGAGGTCTCCAAGGGTTCGGCTCTGATATTGCCCCCCCCCCCCAAAAAAAATTGTCCGTTTTTGTCAAAGAATGTTGTTACTGGCTACATTTCTCAAACATAAGTTGGTTTGTACTAGACACAAAATACACCAGCTTTAGTGGTTATATTATAAACAGGTCCATATATATTGCATTACACTACAGTACAGGCACATGGAAAGTTGGAAACTCACATGTAAGTGTTACAACATAGACTTGTGTACAGTGTAATCTTGTGCATACATGTATGCGTGTGTTTAGACACTGGACAGGGTACAACAAGTTTGTAAAATAAACTGTCCCAATAGGGCCAGTATTTAGGTCATTTCCACTTGCGGGGAACAACTGTTCATTGGCCCAAAGTTTTAAATATTCCTCCGATTTCCGTCTGCATTTCAGTCAAGAAATGCACTTAAAATGTATATACAGACTAGCAGGCTAGAAGACCAATAATTATGCATAGAAAATGGTAATGACCCGATTGGGCAAGTACGCTTAGTAATGTTTACTGGCCCTATGGGCTTTTCCACTGGCCCAAGGCCATAGGCTATTGAACTGGACCATCCTGATGTAGGTATAGACTTGAGAAACAAAACCACTGTTATGTTAAACCAATTTTTGTCCATATCATTGTTTTTGTTGGAGGCTTTTCCTCACTCTTTGGTGATCCTCAGGGGTTTGTACATCTGTCATGTCTTTTGAAAGTAAAGTGGGTGTGGCCACGTGTTACCATAGTAATTAAGACATCTGCCATGAGAACATAAGTTGAACTGAAAATGACCACTGTTTTCTGTTGGTACTTTTTAAAATGCATACTCTGTGATACAACACGTGACAAAAATGTTAAGTCCATTCGAACACGAAAGCCGCTGTTACACAGTTGATAAGTTTCGGCTATATTTGTCTATAGCTTGAAGGTCGGCGAATTTAAAAAAATTGTAGAGACTCGAGCATATTAATTGAAAATTTACCTCACTACACTGGACGGGGCTGGGGACTTGCAAAGATCGGTTGATCTCTACAGATCTTGTGATGAAAGAAAGAACACAGGGCGTACATTGCTTCTGAAAATATCATTTAGAGCTGGCAGACTCCACATAATAAGTTGTGTGACAGGGGAAGTATACAATAAATTATTGTAGTCTCAGAGTTTAGTTCTACATTTCTTCTCGAAGTCTGTGACAAACACTGAAGGCATGAGTGGTCTAGTGGTCTGGGAAGAGCCCTGATATAATGATTTTTCTTCTGAAAGGCAGTACTGTACATCAAATGAATATTGATGATCTGAAGGTCTTGTGCAGAGTTGTGACATGTGTGCCCTGGGCATTAACAATGGCCTGTCCCCGTGAAGACATTTGTATGCTAAGTAAGAGTCAGGAGATGTAATAAGGGGACGGTCCTGACCAATCCTGTCCCTGTGATGTCATCAGGACATCTGGCGGCTCGTCTCCCAGCAGATGTTGGGACTGAGACGTCCTCACACTTACAGTGTACGTTAGCAGCAAACTGTCAGAAAACAACCAGCCAGGATATGACTAAAGGTATGTGTGGGAAGACAGACCACTTCCATGGGAAATGTACAGAATGTCTGGTTTAGAAGCTCACACAGTCACAGTCCTAACTTTGAAAACTTAGAATTACATGTAGACCACCATTTGAAAACTTAAAATTATATGTAGAAGTACTAGAACACCATAATGTCATCATTAGTAATAGTGTACATGAAGCCCTGAGGCAGTAACAGTATTCAGTGCTTGTCTTCCTTTATGTAGAATTGATGATTGTTGAAATATTCAGAAATTGTTCTAAAAGTAGCTTTCCTGTAGCAATGTACAACTTGTGCAATGGTCCCAAAAGTTTAAAGTAACCAAATTTATGCCATCTGTCACCATTGCTTTTTGCTATAGATTCTAAAGAACAAAGCATTCACTTTTATATTAACATAAAAATTTTTTTCATGACATGTAAATGGTAATACAATTCTATCTGTGGTGGAATGATTCTATTACAATGGTTTAAAATGTTTGGTATTGGTCTTATAATAAAAGTTATCTTCATTCCCATGAATTTTATATCAGTTAGGGGCCATCATAGTTTAAAGCTCTCCTGGGACTTTGCTTGCTCGGATATCTCATTGTTAGGCTGTCAAGCACAGATGTTTTCTCCCAGTCGTTGTTTACTTCCAGACATTGAACTTTACCCTGTTAGACTCCGGTTAATGTGTGCTGAGAAAAGAAACAAACCTGTAACGGCAGAGAGACCAGCAAATGTTGATGTTTTTTGGGGACAATGGTGAAATATTTGTCCAATTTGTGTCCCTAATTACCGTAGTATGTTTGGGTAATACTAATATGTCTGATTGTGTATAAGTGGTAGTCCAACTGCAGTTACAAGAATGCTGAGGCCTGACAACATTGTAAGTACTAACTTGTGTTGATAAGTGTTCTTTAAATAAGAGACTTGCATTTCAGTCAAAGGTTGAAATGTAATTTATATCTTCAAGTCAAACTCATGGCCATGTTTTTTGACAGTTAAATGTTTTCATTGTAGGTTGTAGGTTGGTTTGTTATTGTTGAATATAGGTTTCCCATGATTTGCTTGTATCTAGCAGATCTATCTTCTACAATTTGACAAAGAATTGAATATATTACATACATAATTACATACATGTTGATTTTGGAAAATTAGGGATTTAGTGGGCAAAATTACATCCTACATATAGCAATCCAGCTGTTCAATGTAAACAAGCACGGCTTATAACTTAATGATGATAGAAGTGAACAATGACATTTTTCATTATATCATGCCTCGTGCCTGTATTGTAGATAGTATCCCTGTATGGTTCACGTGTTACCTACATGTACATAACCTCAGTCATGGTAGATGACTCATGCTTTCTCCTGACATTTGGTTACAACTAACGCACATCCATCCATGGTGATTCACTACTAGTACTAAGCCTGCTAAGTCCCTGTGCATTTGCCCGCCATACCATCACACTGTGAAAGCACGGACTCCATTGTTCTCGAGTTCTCGTAAAACTTTCGCGAGTGCGTCTCGATGAGGCGTGTGGTTGATGAAAACGCGTAGGCGGCGGTGGCGGCAACGACGCAGGTATTCCGCCCGCAAGTCATGGTACCCGAGCAGGCAATTTCACCCCATGCCCGGAATACTGGAAGTGGAGTCCAGTCTATCCATTGTAAGTACGGATTTATAGAAGTGTTTTAAGGCGGCACTTTCACTTCTTGGACAGGTTTTTAGCGGTGATTGATAGGTGTCATTGCCATAAGCCTAGGCAAGGGCAGGAGAAAGGGCAGGAGTGTATTAAGCTCAGAAAAGGGCATTGATTTCTATCGGAATTCAATACGTCTCCATACATTACTGGGAATGGGGAAATGGCTTCTTGCCTCCCATCAGCAGTATAAATGAGTTCTAAATTCTACTCATATTTGAGAAAGAAAATTTTGGAAATACATTGAATGTGGTAAAATATAAAGTAATTGCAGTGCATACAACAAGGTATATTATTTTATAGAGATTGAAGACCATCTTTTATTACAAAGGAAGATACATGTATTAATATCCATCTAGACATTGTTATGATCATCTTACACTCACACTCACTATCATCTTCATAAAAGAAAGTCTTGACTTTGAATTATTGGTAGATAGAAAGCGTCATATCTATATTTTATATGTGCATACTTTGTACTGAAAAGGAAACTCATTTTATAATCATATAATATTATTCAACAAACAACAATCATGCTGTTGCCATGATGTTGTATCATGATGTTTTCTGACTTGTTTAATCTGAATTTTTGGGATTTCTTTGAATTGTAAGTCATAGATCCAGATCAAAGCTGATGGATACAATCTTTGTTTTTCCTTAGACTTGAATTGGTCTTTTTAGCAATATATTTTTCTTTGAACATGAAAGGCCCCTTTGAACCTCAAACATACATGCACATTGCTTCACATATATTTGATTACCCTTGAGGTAAAGTATTTTCTTTGATAAGACATAGGTATGATGTTGCATTATGTTGCAGTACTGATACAACCTGCTAGGTGGCAGTTTTGTCATGTCGCTTAGATCTGCAATACAAGATAACAAGGTTTTATCAGTATATCATATGGCTCTGAGATGTTGAGTCATGGAATCTGCAATTAATATTCTGCCATAAGACTGTCAAGTAGCAAATCTTGAAGAAAAAGAACATTTTTCATGTAGAAATGAATCAAAAACAATCCTGGAACCTTTACATTTCTATCATCAGCAATCTGACCATTTCTTAAATTTATCCACTTGCTTGAGTAGCTGTTACCATGTATTTCTTATTAAATAGATGTCTAACCTTCATTGACATATCACCAGCAGTCTTTGAAATGTGTAAAAAGCATGTTATTTAGCACATGGAGATTGTACCTAACAGTGATACTAGTTTTAGTATAATTTTTCTTTGTTTTCTGAACTGTCATTATTATAGTTTTTATTCAGAAGTCTTCAAAGGCCTTGATCACACATGCATATCCACCAATGCTTCCACTTTCATCATGCCACTCTATGGTCAACCTACGAAACGTCTATCCACCAGAGTTGATAATATCCATCATTGGAGTGTCAGTTCAAATTCAACTAACTGGAACGTAGTCTAAAGATTACCCGTGACCTGTCTCAGTCCCCCTGTAGACGTGAAGCGTGCCTGCCCATTCCAATGCAGCCGGTATCATTACCATTCCACGTACATTCCCAGTCAATCAGCCCACAGCATGATTTGTCTACCTAACTGGCAATAAAGCTTTTACCCTGGGTTAGAACCTAATTTACTCGCCGGCTATTGGAGAGAGACACTCGATCTCAAACAACACACGACAGGGAGAATAGGAGGCAAGGTTTGCCGTATCGTTGAGGATTCGTCAATGTCACTTCCGTGCCTACGGGGCTTTATGTCATTGGAAGGTTGATTAGGAGTTTTTTGAGAGGCCAGGCTGCTTGGTTTATTATGCGGCAGCACAAGGAGAGATTACCGGGACGTCTTGTGACAGCGCGGCGAGAGAGATAAGGAGCGAGACGCGGAGATGGCAGCGTACTGTCAGTGTTGTCTCGGTCGCCATCCAAGGTCGCCCCCTCCCAAACCAAAATGGAGGCGACGCCTGCTCGCTATAGTAGGTTGTTTTCGTACTTATCGTAGATATACAGACGTATGCCATGTTTTTTTCTAGATGTTGTACTTGAAGCTCTTTCTGTCCATTGCCACTCTTACCTTGCCATATGGGATATCCACTGTATCAGATATGTTGTATAATATCTATGAATTAATCTTTACAATTTCGAAATTCGAATGTATAGATTGGAAGAAACTAGATGTGGTTCTAAGCAACATACTTCATTACAACATTTTACATTGTACTGCAATACTACAATTATAACTCTACAATTCTTATTATAATAATTATACAACAATGGCTTTAGCAAAAATGCAACAGGCTTGAAAAACAAAATCCCTATTACCTCATCGTTACGTGAGCTACAGTATAGCTAATGATGTTTCCTGTTTTTCCAAAATCTGACAGCAAGTTGTTGATTTGGGTCAGCGTAGAATGGGAGGCTAATTTGTGATATCTAATTCTCTGATCTCAATTTGCTAAAATGAGATTCGTGTGGCCTGGTTAAGAGTTCTTCTATAGCATTATCTATATGAAAAAATCTCCTAAGTAGGATGATAATCATGCATTATGATGGATTACAATGGCCCTGTAAATATATTTCTTTTCATAGTGGTTCTTTTTTACAGTAAGACTTGGAGGGGAAAATATGCTTTTTGTGGTGTGAAGTTTGCATTTAAAACAGACTAACAAAACACATTCAAATGTATTTGTGGAATTATGATTTTATGGAAACCGTAACACTGATTTTACCACATAGCAAATCATAGATTAATGTACAGTAGTTATACTTTAAGAATGTCTATGGTTTGTAATGTGTATATTGTATGTATTAGCAGTCCTTCCCGTATGTGTGTTAAGCAACTGTGTTTTTCAGACATTAAATCCTGTTGCATCGATCTTTACTAAGATTTATTCCCCATAGGAGCTGATATACATTCATGGCTAGTTACACTTCCAGTGTAATTTATACACCCTTCCAGTCTAATTGTACCAGGAGGATTGGCCTGCCTTACTACATTCATCTTCAGTTTGCAGAGACAAACAAAATGACCACCAGTTGACTTTTAAAGCATGGGCAGAATTCAAGTTTTCTCTTTATATTTAGACCGCTCCAATTCATTTCTTTTTTCTTAGATATTTTAAAGGACATACATCGAAAGGTGAAGATTAAAACAACTCGTAGGGAAGAGAACTTGGTGCCAAAGTTCCAGTGTAACATAATGTTTTGTACATCAGGCCAAGAATTTAGATTAATCTGTCCCAATATCACTTCAATTCAGATTTTATTTGTGTGTTAGTGTTGTGAAATATCATTGTGTGGTATTGTATTTTGTAACAACAGTAGGCTTGTAAAGTGTGGCTATGTGGCCTACATTTTGTATGTATGTAGTTTGATCATTATTATAATACCGATAGCTTCTGAAAATACCAACGAAGGTATGTTTGAGAACACTCTTGGACACAAGATTAGGACATTTCTGCCCATAACTATTCTCCAAGCAGAGGCTGAGTCTCGGAGATATTGTAGTAGTCGGCATTTTACCGGCTTGCTACTCTCCTGGGAGACTCAACCTCTGCTTGGAGAATAGTCCTTTACCAACTCGGCCCGGTCAACTCGGGGAAACACCCTGGTCAACTGGGCCAAGGCTGACTTGACCAGGGCGTTGGTTTGTTTGTTTGTTTTATTTGGATCTCCATTTATTAGTGACACTAAATGTCGGTAAATGGCTGAAACGTCCAGCATCCCATTCTTATCATTGACAGATCTCAAATGCATCAACATGATAGATACTGGTAGGCATCCTTCTGTCTATAGTTGCTGTGTAACATCCCAAGTGATTTCTGTGTGTGTACGTGCTTATACTAGTTATAGCCCACTCTCTGTGAAGGGTTAGAGGATTCCCTGAATGCCAATGGTCATCCAGCACCAAGTGTTGTCCACTGCACACATTCTGACCACTGGGTGGACATTCCTCCTGTATGTAGTTTGGTACGACCACATGGCCGACCCTTCACCGCGGCATGCATCCAATCTGTCCATCATTGTGAAGTATGTGTGAAGTCTGTCAGTTGACCCCCCCCCCCAAACATACTCCTTAGCATTGCTGATTTCAGAGTTATACTGTAAGTCACAAAATGTTTGCAATGGTTTAATTTTTACAATTATCACAGTAACCTCTTTACTAATCATGATGAGAGACGATGTCAAGCTACCCGGTACTGCAGATATTGCACTTGTTAAGTATCATAATGATATATATCTTGAAGGCCAAAAGCAAAGATGGCCCAATTGTATTGTAAAGGTTTGGTGGCTTGTTGCCATGACTCTGGTGCCCCTTTGGAGAGGCTTAATTTTGAGCTCCACTCAGTTCTTGATTACTTTGGCAACATTCCAACACATTCAAGGCTCCAAATACTGTTTTCTGCTATATCAATGTAACATTTAAAACAACCTGTACCAGACAAATTAGATGTATACCTGCAACACTTCTTTCAGTCGGCATCAAAACCACACCTAACAACTTACTATTTTGTCTGTGTTATTTTCTAGGATGAATGCAAAGCATTTTGGGCCACTTAGTAGACTCACTGTCTGTGTGTGTGTTATCCTACTTTTTGGAGCTGGTTTTAGCATGGACCAGTTCAGGTTAGGTGCAGATAGACATCACAAATACCTGCACAGATACAATTTCACCAGCACTAACCAGTGGTATTTTGAGCCCCAAATTGCCAATGTTACCATTTACCTTTTGATTTAGGCTTTTTATCAAACTTTTGTTGGGATGACGATGTGTGCACAATTGTACATCCATGTATAATGTAAGGTGTTGCAAAAACTTAAATAACTTACAACCTTGTCATAATATTTCAGCATTTAAGCTAACACTAGTAGCAGTCAACATTTTAAATTTGCTGAATGCTGAGATATATCATCGCAGCTTCAGTAAGCTGCTTTCAAAACATCTGATGCCTTATCTATCATAAGAACAAGAAGTTAGGTACTGTAACAGGAACCATTGCACAGGCATGACTGTAATGTACATCAACATGGTGCTACAACAAAAGGATTGTAAGGAAACACCCATGCGTCATGCAGTCCAAGTTGCCTGCCTTGTCTAACACCATATGTATGTAATGAACATTTATGCTTTGCTAACATGCCTTGTTAGCTTAATCCGACGCTGGCATGACACACACGTATGTGTCTGCGCTATAATTAGCAGCGGCCGTCATCAGTATGTTGTCGGGCTGTAGTGTCAGTTTAACTGTCACGTACATTGTAGTACGTACACTGTTCAAACCCATGAGGATATAGATGTTGATAGCGTTAGCTTCCATTTCCCTACTTGGGGCCTTGTTGCACAGGGCCTTGAGAGGGAAGAAGAATGGAGAGTCTAACTCTAAGGTAGGTGGTTGTCCTTCTCTGGAAATTCTAATTACATGATTGGCAGGTGGAATGATATTTTCCTCCTTTTTGGAGAACAAGTGTAACACACAACAGGATCTGGTGTTCTCCTGTATTATCTGGTAAAAATGACAATGTTTACAATCTTTCATCTCAAAATGTCCATATATGATTTCAGTATTGACTGGTATAGTCTTTGTCGACAACACCATTAGAATAAGAATCTAGCATATGCATCTGAAATACTTACTTGCATTTGTAAATATTACAGTTATGAAATTATTATAGTTCATGTACAGCTAGTGTACTTTCAGGATTTAGAAACTTGCCTTGTATAATATTAATATTAATACTAATATAATACACATGTATGCAGATTCAGCTGTTCTCCAAGTTCAAGGAGACAGTCGTGTTTAGAGGGTCATGACCTGTTGGACATAAATCATGATCTTATTTAGTGCTTGTGCATACTAGTACCTGACAAGTTCAATGTTGCAGCATACAGTGTTGACTGTGCATTGTGTTGTTGTTACAGTAATTAGAAACATCACATTGTGGAAAACAAAAGGGTGATAATGATGGGAATTTTTTCTTATCAACCATTTATGATAGAGTACTTTAGTATGAGGCTAAATAGGTACTCGTACAAGGAAAAGGCAAATATAACCCTGTTTTAGACAACTGTACTTGAAGTTGACTTTGTAGTGAACACAGTTAGAAGGAATTCAATATTCAATAATGAATATATATATATATATATATAGCCAAGTCTGTATATCTAGACCTAACCTCTTCCATTCATAACAAATGGTATGAATTTTTTATTACATTCATACTACTTTCGATTTCTTACTTATCCCACCTTTGTCAGCGGTTCTGTTATCATCATATACCAGCTGAAGAGACGGTAGATGATTTTATACCACCAGATATTAAAGACAGTATTAACAGTCATAAAATGAAAGTGAAAGTGTAAAAATTCGCCATTCTTTATGAAAGTGATAGTCGTAAATATTGACCCCTTTGTTAGCTATTAGTTTTTATCACCTAAATGCCAATATCTCCTTGAAATTTTATGAGGCAGACTCGATGGTTTTAGCCCCTCTAGGCATGGCGTGTTGGGAATTGGCCATAAAACAGGTTTTAGTTCAGGTAGCTTGCCGGGGGCCTAAAACGTTAATTTTGCAGTTGGGTGGAGATAGGCCGGTAATTCTGCAAGCTATAGTATAAGATGCTTGGAAGATGTGAAATCAAAAGCTTCAGATATTAGAAATCTGAAGCTTTGATATGAATCTTTATGATGGAACTTTTGGTATAATTTTTGTTTCAGGCATATATTTTTATTGATTGTATATCCTTTCTTATACTTGTATGCTCTGTTTTGCAGTCAGCCATAATTTTGAATTTGCCTAAGTCATGATCACCAGTTTGAATTTTGCCATAATTCCTTATTTTTATTCAGTCCTATTCCCTCAATGTATTCTTGTGTTGTCTGTGGTTACCTATGTATTTTGATGGCATGAACTGAGGAGAGGAGCCACCTTGCAGTTGTAACATGTATTGCAGATGTATCATTCTTGAAGATGTCGAGGATCCTTGGACTCACTTTGACAAGAAAAGCTCTGTCCAGCTGCAATGTTAGGCCAATGTGCATGGGGGCTCTTTTGCCACCTTGGAATGTACAGCAGTATTGCTTATGCATTACATGTAGAAGTGCTAGAGCAATTGGAGTGAAGATGCTAGATTCATTTTCTTTTTCCTTAAATTTGAGTCGGTAGGAATAATTGAATGAATGGGGGAGCCTGGTGTCAAACCTCTGCATGTTAAAGAACCCAACACACTTTTCAATAACAGTAGGGGAATGCCTTGTCTTGCTTGGGTAAAGATGAGAACCTAAATCTGTATATTGGACTAGTAATTAGTACTGGTATTAGCAATAAAAAATGCATTATGCTCTGCTTACATGTAATTGTAAATGAATAGAAAATGACTGCTTTACCATAACTTTTCAGCTTACATTTTGTACTTTTCTTATACCTTAGCTTTACTGTTTATAACTCTGTAACTCTGTATAGGTTGTATTTCCAGATATGCGGCTCTGTTATAAGGTTAATATATATCCACTGTGGCTACCGGATGTGATTTTAATGAAGATGTGCTCTCTGCACACGTACACGTCTCAGCATGGGGTAATATAGGCTTACATCACGGTCATGGTCGACTACCTGTACCCTGACCTCATCGTGGAGCACCTGCTCTAATACAGGTGTGGAATGTTGTTATTTCCCACCCCTCATTTGATATGCGGCGTCACATCAAGAAAAATGCGTCTGGAAGCCCTAATGTAGTCTTACATCATGACAGTGTTGTCGTTCTCGACACCCATCCGTTGAAGCCATCTTCCTCCGTCAATGTCAAACTCTGAAATCTCATTTCGCAGCCCAATGGCTGGAACGCGGCGGAAGTGTGCGCGGAATACCGTGGTGTAATCAGACGTACCCCCCTGGTAGGTAAGTTTATCGCAGTGTGTCCTCCCAGCCAAGACTCCTATTATCTCGGATAGCGCAGACTGGAGCGACCACTGGCTAATGGGTTGGTCCTATCCTTCCATTTGGAAGGATTTATTGATTGAGGACCAGATACGTAATCCACCCAGGGGTATAGAAGACAACAAATACTCCCTTTTAGCCACTCTGGGGCAGGTAGGACTGGTTGGTTCACTCTGAGGCAACGTTGTCCTGCAGAATCACACCAGCAAGGTGATAGAAGCTAGCTATATGCTGTTGAGGTAAGAAACTGTACAATTCAGCAATTGTTGTAGTAACTTTATAGCAATATCATGCTTTCCTTTGATGTACATAAAGAAGATTTGCTACTAAAGACTAGTAAAAGACCATTCTGTGATATTTTCAGGGGTTTGGCTTTCTTCTTTTAATTTAGATCCCCCTTTTCCCTAAAATGTCTGCAATATTGCTGTTTCTTAATATGTGTGCCTTAATAGTAACGACATAGCTGGTAGTCCGTGTTTCCTTAAATATTGTATGAAGCTATCTTATCGTATATTGGAACAGCTTTATGTACATGGAGCTCTCCTTGCTTTTACAATAACATGCAATCACATCAGCCTGCTCCATAATTATGGGGATTCAGGGTGGTTGTCAAATGGCTCAGACTTACATGAAAGACCTCTTACTTTCTTTTGTGTAATTTTTTGGCATTATATGAGTTTTTCACCCCAAGTTTCACATAAGTTCTTGACAAAAAAAAATTCCATTCTACCTAATGTGTAATAGTCTGAACATTCCATTGCTAAATCATGTTGCCTTAAGCAGCTGCTCATTAGCAAGTAATGGACTGTAGTTACAAAAGCTGATGCTAACCATGTTGAATGGCTTCGACAGGTGAGGAAAGAATTTGTCGATCCACATTTTTCCAGAAAGCTCTTACAAGTTTTTGGCACACCGCTTTGTAATTGGTAACTTCTAATGGTTGCAATGATATATAAAAAAATGACATTGCAAATGTGAAAGAGAAGAAAGTGGTCTCCTTATAGTGATTTTGTCTACAACAATTTAAATCAATGTATGTTCACAATCGGAAACAAATTTATGTAAAATGCTTTCAGCTTTGAATAACCACTCAAAAAGCGAATGATTTACAGTTGAGTGATGCTGAAGAAGAGTGATGGATGTCACTCAAAACGTCCAGAAGTAAATCTCTGTTTTTTATCCAGTATTAGAGATTGAATTGTTTAAGTGGATGCCTAACCTTCGTAAACGATTTACAGTTTGGAAACTCTGGGTATGTTACTATGTAGCAAGGGTTGTGACTTCTTAATAGCATTTCTCAGTCGCTGAGCATAATTGGCTTTCTGGTGGTGCATTGTCCATAAGTCAGGCCTGGTCCTATGGTGCAGTGCTAATAGCCATAATGGGTGCGGATGTGCAGCATAATGGAATGAGCCAGGAGGGGAATAACATGGGATGGAACATGGTCCGGAAATCTTACAAAGGTCGGGAGATGGTAGCAGGTGTTTGTCAGTCTGTAGAGACAGGGATTTTTCTTGCAAAATGGGTTTTAAGCATTTTGTAGGAAAGAAATAGAAGGGGGTGTAACTTTAAAGTGAAGACTTTTGGTCAGTATGTTCGAACCATTTTCTGAAAAATCTGAAACAGGATTTTATTTTCAACATAGGAAAAAAAAATGTTGCCTGGCACTGCAGCACCACTAATACTTAACCAGTCTTTGTCAACAAAACTTTCAGGCATTTCCAACTACAATTCTATGTGTATTAATTTATAATAATAATCTTTGGTATTGAGAACAAGGGTGTGGTACTTGTTTTCCCCTTGGTAGTATTCTTTTGATAAACATTAGTAATATTGCTTCTGGTACATTGAGAATATGGGTGGGGCACTTATTACATTGTATGAGAAGCCATTATTGATGTCTAATCTTCCTCCTTCTATACCATCTAGTGTTATTTGGCCAAACATTAGTAATATTGTTGTTTAGAACAAGTTACACATGTATATACAGGGCTCGAAATACCACCTGCATATGCATGTTAGTGCAGGTAAAATTGGAGCTGTGCAGGTATTTATGGCGTCTACCTGCACCTAACCTGCACACCCAACTACATAAATGTCCTATGATGAAGGTGTATTGTGGATTGTTCTTAGCCTTATTGGCTGTTACCTGTAATGTATAAAAGAAAAAAGTGGTTCCTGAACAATTTTAGTATGATCTATACTTCCTTTAAGTTCAAAGTGATGCAGGTAAAATTTGTCTGGTGCAGGTAATTTTCAATGTTACCTGCACCAGTGCAGGTATGCAGAAAAAAGGATTTCGAGCCCTGATATAGATGTATGAAAACTGAAGACAGGTTTTACCAGGATGTTTCAGATGATAATGATGATGTTACGGAGCCAGACAGACAGATGGGCCCAGGTAGAGTCGAGCCAGCCTTCCTCATAAAAGATGCAGGGGCAAAACGCCCAAAATTGCTCTGTGTAATGCATGATCGTAGCTATATAATATGAACACAATCTTTCATCATCGTACTGTAGTGCAAGTAATGAAGACGTCAGAATTAATCTCAAGGGAGGTGGGGTATGGTAAGGGTTGTCAGTTTGAGAAATGTGGATGGTTTCTACAGGATTAGGGACGGGTAATCTGTTTTGAATGTCTCCTGTTGTTCAAGAATCACTCTGTAGATTTCAATAAATCTTTTTGGACAAGGCTGTCATGAAAAACTTCTTAGGAGTGCTTGATCAAGAACTTTTGAGGGGGCTGTAGAAGGGTTTAAAAAAAGTGAATTAACAATTAACGTCAATTCTCATTACTGGTTGCTCTAAGATAGCCATATTTTTTTAATGGTGAATTCAAATTTAGAATACTAATAGTTATTCCCAGGTACGTTGTGAAGGCCTTGATAGTGCCATTTTTTCATGTGGTGAACTTAGGTTACTGGCAGAGGTATGAGACTTGTTGGTACCGTACATTCCAAGGTTCAACAAGTTTTCTAAAATTCACTTGTCCTATCGGGCAAGTACACGAAAAGTTTACTTGTCCGAAGTAACATTTCACTTGCCCGAAATTTGAGGATGAAAACTTTCTTTGTATTTTCACTTCCACCAGTAATGAAATTCTTTTACTATTGGCCCTATTTTTCTGTGTCGAACAATGCTTGATGCCATGACTGTAAAAAGTAAAAAGTACAATGTCATGTATATCAAAATCTCACTCAGCAAAAAATCTTCCTTGCCTGATCAGTATTTTCACTTTCCCAGGACAGTCAGACTAGTGGACACTGCATTCATAACCACACCCCAGCACATCCTCATGTTAGAGCAAAGTTGTTTTCACCCATTAAGATTCCACCTAAATCTCCGAGGGCCCATCTTGACATGCAGAATATTGCGTATTTGTGTCAGGGCAGACAGACAAATTGCGGGGAAATTTGGCGAGGGGTGGAGGCCAGCCAACCGTGGACAGCGGAGGCAGGACGCAATATCGATTGTACAGGATAAGATGAACTAGTTGACCTTTGTTTGGATGAAGGAAGGTGCTCGAAGGTCGTTTTGAAAGAGGGTTGTTGGCAGACAGAGGTGTGATCTAAGGACAAGTCAGGAAATATCATATTCATAAGCTGATTTCTGTATGATGCAGTGGTGTTCTCGCCCGGCCTTTTCAGCATAGCGGGCCCATCCACTGTGATTTGGATTCCTTATGCTGTGATTTTGGCCCCTATATGCTGTGACTTTGGTCCCTATGCTATATCTAAACCGGTAAAGGGAACTTTTCTGTTGTTTTATAACAAAGGTAAATAAAATTTTGGCTTTATCTCACTAAATTTGGCCCTCAAGATGCAGGAAATAGTTGCTTTACTCAATATCCATCATCCTGAGGCTTTAAGGTCATTGAAAACATACAATTTTCATAAGGGATTGGACTTTGATAGATGTGCTTGTACCATCGGTTGTTACTGTGCCCAGAAATCAGACATTGCGGTGAAAGAGAGATGAATGCGTCCTATTATTTGGCGAGCGCTAACAAGAATATGAAAGTGAAGTCTAGAGAACTGTGATGAATTCGTTTCATTATATTTGTAAGCTCAGCACTAGTACTCTATGCACAACAATTCCACCAAGAGGGAAGAAAATAAGAGGCTATCAATTATATTTTGCTCATGAACATGAACTGCCTCCTATCCGATGATATGATATGGTATGATATGACATGAACATTTACTGGCAAAATCTTCTCAATAAAAAAAAAGATACACCAGTCCTAGTTTTATAACAATGCAAAAATGCATGTAAAATTCACATCAATGCAAAAAAAGGCATGCGGATTTAACAAAATTTAGAAAAAATAATTCCAAACTTAATCACAGGAATGAAAAAAAAATGTATAGAAAAAAATATATGTTTCCACCCCCTTGTGGTCTTCTTTGGGACAGCCCTTGAGTTTGTCTTACCCCATCTACACTGAAACAAGATCAGCACATTATCAGTTAATGAGATACGTTCACACTACTACAGTTGTACAAGCCGAGACATCCCATCTTCATAGCTCTACTTATTGCCCCCAAAAACTGCCCCTGGAATTCGGAAGAAACCAGCTGAGGTATTTGCCAGGAAACACACTCAGAAGGAATTTTAGGCATCCTGGAACAGCCATTCCGCAGGGTTGTGATTCAGGGCGTGTCTCGGCTTCAGGATCAAGGTAAATGAGGTGGGGCCTTCGCTGGGTTCACCCCAAGTCGCCATCAAGGTTGGTAAGATATCGGGAGAAACCTTATCCTCGTATGTAGTACAGTCAGTTGATTATGATTGATTTCGGAAGGACTACTTTAGACTGATGAATAGCTAGCTCCGATATCGTATTGATTGGGAACAGATAGGTGCCGGAATTGATTGTGTTTATGATTCAGATATATCGTGTCCAGTTGATTTTAGTGTATTTACCTTTGCAGGACATTCTTTGCCTATACCTATCATATGACTTTGACTCCAGATATTTTCTGTAGCATATTATATACAGTGAGATCAAACTAGCATATTCATTTACATAGTATATGGCATCTATATTGAATATGATTTCTTGATTAAAAGGAGGATAAATGATCATGAATATATACTAGATCTTTTGTTTATGTATTTTTAAAGAGCTGCAAAATGTACACTTAGATAAGAAACGATCATGAAGATATCATAAGAGAAAACTGGTTTGGGTACACTTATCATACATGTAGATGTAGATGCCCTTCAGGCTGCACGTACATGTATGCCTGAGGCCATGATAAACAGTTAAACATGACATCTTCAACTGGAAGGTCAGGTCCTGAAGGTTCAGCGGCATAGCTGCTCCCAGACGACCTCTGGTCTCTGTTTGGAGGTGGGCAAGGTCATGCTCCAAGGTATAAACAGGACGTCCAGGAAGTCGTTAGTAGGATTACTTATGCTGAATATCGTGACTGCTGATGCGCTTGTCCCTTTGATTTAATGTCTCCATCAGGTCTGTCTCAAGCTGTACAAGTTGTTCCGTCCCACTCATTGCTTGGGAGCTCATGTTCAAAGGTATAAACACTAGATGTCCAGTTGTACTTACCATGTAGCACCTTTACAGGAAGTCCTTAGTGGCATTACTAATACGCTGAATATCGTGACTGCTGATGAGATTTTCCCTTTGATTTAAGGTCTCCGTCAGGTCTGTCGCCAGCTGTACAAGTTGTTTCGTCCCACTCATTATTTTGAACCTCATGTTCAAAGGTATACTAAGTAAGCAGGATGTTCAGTTGTACTTAGCACCTTTACAGGAAGCCATTAGTAGAATTACTTGCGCTGAATATCGTGACCACTGATGCGATTTTCCCTTTGATTTTAATGTCTCCATCGGGTCTGTCTCCAGCTATAAAATCTGTTTGTCCCACTCATTGTTTAAGAGCCCATGTTGTTGAATTTCAATGTATAAACTGTCAATTCAAGCTTAGAAAAATGTATTTTTAGGAGTTTCATGTTATGGAGTTTATCATTTTGGACGGACAAGGTGAAATCTTGTTTGTCTCAACAAACAAATTTCCATCCTGAGATGGAGGGACGGGTCCTTGAAACAGCCCTGGTTTCCATAACATTAGGCAATAGCATCCTTTGAAAAAAAAAACTCCTTGATTAACAGAAATATGCAAAGTAACGCTTCTAGCTAGCTTTAGGTTTGAGATCACCAAAGATATTACTGTTAGAGCAAAGATGTTCTCACAGCAGGATAGTTTCAGTGCTTGTGATGATTGACAGTAAGGGAGCAGGCGTATGTTTTGATTGGCACCCTTGACCCCCGAGATGACCTCAATTTGCTTGTGTAAGTCCCCTGCTGGTCCCACGTGAGTTAGGAGTCACGTGGAGTTCTCACCTGAGCAGGCGCTGATTTTGATTGGGCGCGGGAATCGCCAGGTGACTCATCGGTCCATCCTCTGACATTTGATCATGGATCAATCAATTTTCATTGTTTTCATGTCGATGGCAGCATTGCTGGAAGGTGTATGAAGGGGCCAGGAAGGAAAAATGTAAAAGATTTCCCTAACTTGGAGGAATAAATAATGTTTAACATTCATAATGTTACCAGGTGCCCACATTTAAAAACTGTGTTATCGAGACTTCTGAAGCATGTCTTCAACAACTGGATACTGTAAATGCAGAAACTTTCGTTGTGGTTTAATGTTCGCGGTTTTCGCGGTCGCGAACTTAAAACCACCGCGAACATTTTTCCCTGGAAGTAAAAGACTGTAGAGCATGGTACTACCGCGAATTTAAAACCACCGCAAAAAGTCCCTTTTCCCGCTACCACGAAATTAAATCCCCGCGAACTTAAATACATTTACAGTATCTCATATCATACATTCTTACCATGTTTTACCGTGTCCCCCAATCAAAGTTCAAACTTTAAGTACGCACTGCTGAAAAAATATTGTACTAAAACGATGTGTATTAGTATTACAGATTTACTTACTTTCTAGAATTGTAGCCCCAACTTGCTCTACTTGAGGTCCTTTTCCCATTGAACCTCAAATGAAGTTCACTTTGGCAACAACTAAGCAATGCAGCGCCTTTTGGTTTAAAAGATACACTTAATTACCTTTGCCAGAATGGCTAAGGTTATGTTTTAGGCTTGTGAGTCTGTCTGTCTGTCTGTTAACAGTATAACTCGAGAAGCCTTGGATGGATCCCGATGATATTTGGTAGGTGGATAGGGGTCGGGAAAACGAAGGTCAAGTTCGATAATGGGCCCCCTAGCGGCTTGCTAAGGTACTGCAGCAGAACCTCAATATTTGATATCTCGTGTTCTGGACATGCTGTGGTTATGATTTTTGAGTGGTAGATAGCCCTTGAGGCAGAGAGTAAGTACTATAAGTTTGGACCCCCTAGCGGCTTGTTTGGAACTGCAGTCGCCGATTTCCTCTCAAACTTTGGACGAGAATAACTCGAGAACGTGTTGATGAATCATCACGATTTCTGGTATGTAGATAGCCCAAGTAACAATGTACATTATGAAATACTAATTATGCAAATCAGGAACTAATTTACATAATTAATGAGGAAAGTTTATAAATCCACTGCATTTCATGATAGGACTTTCAAACTTGTCACATGTATAGATGAGAAAGAGAGAAATATCAATGCATGTTAATCATGTAAATGATGACCTCATTTGCATAATTAATGAGAAAATATAAACGCATTGATGGATCGTCATGGTTTTTGGTATGTAGATAGCCAAAGGGAAGACTTACATGATGGAATTCTAATCATGCAAATCAACAGCTAATTTGCATAATTAATTAGGAAAATGTGTAAATCCACTGCATTCCTTTATAGGACTTTCAAACTTGTCACATGTGCAGCTGAGAAAGACAGAAATATCAATACAAATTAATTATGCAGATGATGATCTCATTTGCATAATTAATGGAAATATGAACGTGCTGACGGATCGTCATGATTTTTGGTATGTTGATAGCCTAAGTAAAACGTTACATAATGAGATACCAGTTATGCAAATTAACAGCTAACTTGCATAATTAATGAGCAAAGTGGATAAATCCACTGTATTCCGTGATAGGACTTTCGGACTTGTCACATATGTAACTGAGAAAGATGGCAGAGAGTAAGAGGTGTATGTTTGGGTCCGCTAACGTCTTTCCTTGAACTGCAGGAGCCGGTTTAGTTTCCTACTTTGAAAGATAATAAGTCAAGAAGGGATTGAATGGATCATCATGATTTTTGGTATGCTGACAGCTTAAGTGATGCTTGATACAATTTAATATTAGTATGTAAATAGGGATCTAATTTGTATAAGCAATGGCAAAATGTTATGAACCAACTCCAGGCATATAAAATAAAATATAATGAGTAGCACATTTATGTCTTCAGACATCATTCTACATAACAAACCTGGTTTATTTGGCAAAGGTATGTGTTCGTGGAACTCTAGTTCAAGAAATGTTTTCCCATTGAACCTCGAATGAAGTATGCCACCCCACTTTGGCAACAACTAAGCAATGCAGCGCATCTTGGTCTAAAAAGGATACACAATATTTACAACCTGTACAGGAGTTCAACTTTAACCTTACAAACAAAAGATTTTTGCTGTTAGGTACCGCAATAAATAAGTGCATTGCCAAATCTGTTTGTTTGGGACTTCGGGTACATTTTCTTAGTCAGCAAAAAGAGAACAGGTGGCCTGTGTGAGCAAACAGTTACTCAGACTTCAAGTTCAAAAGGGCAGAATTCAATTGATTGTAGTACAGAATAGGTCATTGTTTGATTAAAGGGTCCAGATGCTAGCCAGGCTTTTGTCCTGTTTGGTAAAAGTCAGCTATTTGGTCCATGTAATTTGTTTTCTGGGAAGGCAATCAATTTTTCCCTATGCTTGTACAAAGTATTCACTGCCAATTTACAGTGTGGTTTGGCTTGATTAACCAAGGTGGCAATAACAGAGTGTTGTCATCATGAACAAGGGATATTTGCAGAATGTCAAATGAGACTAAAAGTTCAACAAAACAGTCTGTCGAGGCTAGACTTGTATAAAATCGTGATGTTAATTTTAAAACAGTGGAATATAAAATTTTGTGTCGGTGGCACAACATGTCGCTGTCTTCTTTCTGTCTAAGGTTCGTTAGATAATTTCAACCTGTGCCTGTAGAATAAGCTTTACTCTTGCTTGTACCATGTGCCATATAGATGAATTGCTGTTAATCCACTTATTTTCATGGGCTACTTAATTTCCTGGGAGAAGGGGGAAAGAGTTTTTCCAGTATTTGGAGTTTGCTCAGTTGAAACACAATTTGTACGGACAAGATTTGACAGTTACAGGGCAGTGAAAATAGGATCACCAATAACATTTTAAGCATTGCCGTAGGCTGTCCTCTTTTTAATTTGGTAGTCCTGGGAGTATATGTCATTGTGACTTTCCATCTACTTGGGCCTGCAAATCCTATAGTGCCACACTAATCATTGGACTTCAGGTTAGGTTCATGCTGTGAGACTTCTATGTCTGAGGTGACCTCCATGTGATCCATAAGATTGGTTCTGCAGCTATGTACATCCTGTGCCCTCGCTGGGGTTTCTTATCAGGATCCATCCACAGGCAGCTGTTTAAGACTTCCTGTAAGTTGTGGCGGCGTCCCCACACTTCCAGACAATCTTATTTGTATTCCTGCTATCTCTGTGGGAATGAGTTATTGCTGTGTCGAAACTGCAAGCTTGACAGGTTTGCCGAATTGAAATCGAGAGGACTCAACTGAAGACAATTTATCAGTTTCAGGTAGGAAACTGTAGCGAACTGACTCTGTATTTTCTTGTAGTATACATGTGTCAAGCTAGTTTGATAATGAATATATCTTTTTAACAGACCTGTATGCAATCCTAAGTCACCATTCTTTACTCTTAGTTAAACTATTCCAAGTTACTTTAAATTATGAAACCTTAAGAATCTGATTTGTAGTAACATATCAACATACATGTACTTTAATTAGATTTAAAGCCAGTCCTTAAAATTTTACTCCTACAAATACTAGGTTGGTGAAACCTCATATCTTTATCTCAATGCTTGATCAAAGTTAAGAATTCTTGTTCCCCACACTTGTGTCCATACAAAGTATTCTGGTAATCATCCTTACTTAACCCTTTGATTTGGTGCGAGATAGTGGCATAACAAACTGCAAACTTAACATACATATAACCATAACAGTAAATCTCCCATTTGACCTATATGGTTATCATCTTAGAAGATTAATGACCATTGACAGAATTTGATAAGGAGGTTTAAGAGACAACCACCTTGCTTGGATGTATTATTGTTTTCTGTTTATTATGTTCTAGTATATCAATAGTTATATAGATACAATGCCAGTAGACCTAGAGTGGCAGGATGTGAATGGGAAGATGATATCACCACAAAGGTCAGACTTGTGGGAGTGACAGGAAGATCAGACATGACAGGTCATAGGGTCAATGGAAGAGGCTACTAATTCACAGGGAGGTATTTGCTTGCAGGGCTCGAAATACTGGGTGCATGTGCACCCAGGTGCACCCAAAATTGTATGGAAAGATATCGAGTATACTAGTATACATCATATTCTTGACATCTAAGTGTTAGAAAGATAATAAAAATGTCTGTCATGTTACTTGTTTAAGAATTTGATAGCTTATAACTAAGTTTTGTTATTAGGTTTTTTGACATTCTACTTCAATTTAAGTTGTGCACCCAAAAATTTTTTGGTGCACCCAGTCTTTTAAGCTGGGTGCACCAGTGCACCTAATCCCAAAAATGAATTTCAAGCCCTGGCTTGTGTTGTTGCAGTTGATTACTTTCCATGTGCAATCTTTAGAGGAATTATTTGTTATTATTAATTGTAATGTTAATCAATTACAATTTGCATAGTTAATGGACAACAATTAAAGCTAAATATTTCACATGAGGCGTGAAATCCTTGAACTCCTGTTTTTGTAACTTCAGGATAATCTATGACATTGGTTATCATCATCATCATCCATTGGTTTCTATTTGTACATTTGTATCTTCAGTTGTTGAAACATCCCCCAGCTGCGTTTTGTCTTTCTGTATCTTTTTCGGCTGCGTTTTGTATCTTGCGAGCTCCCTCATCTCTACACCAAAACTGATTTGAAGTATGAGTGCCCCAGAGAGAATCGCTTGTGATTTGATTCATATTGACTGTATGGAATCAGAGGACAGATGGCAAAGGCAGAGATCAATGGTGAAACTGGGCTGCAACAGATGGAAGTTTCTCAGCCAGTACCTTCCAGTTGATTCATGCAGGGAAATAAATTACCCTTCTCCCTACTGACTTCTGCTGCGATAAAAAAAAGGTAAAACCAAACCGCCAAACAGATTTATTGTATGCATTTATGAATAATAATTCAAATAGCATGGCAAGAAAAGGGAGATAAAAAATGCGATAGAGTCGTAAAAATTAGAATTTTTGTACTTAAAATTGAGGTTTTGTGAGATGTGAACCAACCAAGTATCAATATGTACTCTATTGCTTCTGTGTTTATTTATGGGCCTCTACCCATCCCCCAAATAAAACAACAAACACAAATCTGTTTTGGCAGCCCTTTCATTCATGTCATTTTATCACTGAAGTGCCACTGGGACAAGGAAAGCAGTCTTCTTCACAAACAACAATGTTTTGACAACCATTTCAGCCATGTGATTTTATCACTCAAGTACCACTGGGAGAAGGAAGGCAATTTTCTTCTGTCAGAAAGCTGTTGCAGTGTTCAGACTTTCCAATATGTTGTTGTGGAAACTATAATGCTATTTCAGGTTTAGAAAGATAGAACATGAGGTGCTTTGGATTGGAATTAAGATCAGAGTATTCTCAATTGATTTAGAAGTATGGACGTTTCAGGATATGTCTGTTAACTAAACTGCTGTAGTGCTTGCACAACTGTGCAGTCCAAGGGCGATAGAAACAGAGATGTGCACTGCCTTATCTACCAAAATGTTTGAGAAGGATCTTAATATTGATGGTTTAGATTTTTGAAAAAATTACCATTGTGGCTTGCATACAAATGTATCTCCTATCATCAGTGTTCACCACAAGAGGTCATTTTCTAGACAAACAAGTTGTTGTTTCCAATTACCTGCCATTCCCTTTGGGACAGCCCATTGTATTCCCTGGGGGTGTAATTGGGTTGTTACCACTTGGTGCACATAGCCTTCTGACTTAAATTGCTTTGTTTGAATGGATTGCGTAGGTGAGTACATGGGAGTCTATCCTTTGATCAATATGTTGTAACTTCCTTTTAGTACTTAAAAAGTCACAAAAGTTTACTACAAAATCAGAACTTTAGACCTAGCGCCGCCAAGAGTGTTTTTAGTATTGTACGGTACACCAGTCAAGACTCAAGATGGCAATGACTACAAAGTCAATAGCTCTCACTACCGATCAGTAGAATTCTTCAAAAGACATCTTGTCTTGTATCTAGATCCTGCAATTGCTCTGGAGTCTCACTGTCTGGATTTGAAGAAGGTTTTCAATATCATACGGTAATGCCTATTTTTGAGTGCCAGGCTTGATTTTAACTGGGTACCAATAACTGTGGGTCCTTATCGTTGAGTGAAGTATCCGGCAACCTTCAAGTTTAATGTATTTTGCTCCAGGATGCAATATACACAGACAGTTAGATTTCAGTTATTGCAATCTATCAAGGGATACCAGTTATCGCTTGTCTGGTGTACCTAGATAGAAATGCTAATGGCTGTCCGAGGTGTATCATATGTAAGGTACATGTATGGCTATGGAAGGATAACAAGGTATAGTTTTGTCCTTACACTTACAGTTGCACAACATTTTATGCACTGAAAATTTTGGGACACAATATGCATCCATACATCCCGTCTTCCTTGCTGAGATCCAGAGAAGAATTTCCTTTGAAGTTACAGGAAATATGGAACCGCTGAATGCAATTCTAGGGAACTGCAACTTCATGATTATTGCATCTTTCCTTCGTGATTGCCTTTTCCTTCCCTGCCAGTAAAAAGCGACACTCGGCCAGCCAGGGGTCAACTATTGATTCCTACATAGTGATCAGCAGATGGGGTTGAGCAACCGCTATTACAGTTATCATGCTCACTTCCAAACCCAAATCAATCGCAAAATTCACAAAGAACGCGACCTATGGAGATCATCTCTCAGGAATAACTAGCTACAAAAGAATCTGTATAACAATGATGTTCGGAGAGAATATAAACACGGCGTTGCACCAGGATTTCAATATTCCATCAGACGGCCAGAGTTGTTTGGGAAATGATGCGGTGTGGGTAATGTGGGTCTCCAGAGGGAACACCCCATGTATGTTGTATTGGCTGAGCTGAGTGTTATTGATTCAGGTACCTGCTCAGGAATGCCATTATAAAGCCCACCCTTCCAGTTCTATCTAGACGGTTGTTTCGTGGAGCGTCATTTTGCCTGCTGACCTTCTAGACTTTAGCGTATGCCAGTAGTTGGACCTTTCAGGTAAAATTTCTATATTATTTATTAAGGACTTTTTTCAAGGTCTTGAATACAAAATGGAAGGAATTTTACCATCATGTTTAGTAGTGACATTACATGTATACAGGGTAGATACTTTTTGTATTCACCAAGAATAAGGTTGCTTTTTTTTATTTATTATCAGAGACTTTTCTAAATTTTAGATACATAGGCTAAGCAACAAAATGCTGCTGATTTGCATGCTTCTCCAGTTGGTGTCCTTTGTGCAATGGAATTTTACCACGCTTTACTTTAGTGTGATTTGTGCTGCCATAGTGTTTTCTTTCTCCAGCCATGTTGCCATTAGTGATGACATGTTGATGGCCACATTATCGGTTTTTGATTACAGTGTTGCAATGTCTTTCCATTACACCACGTTAACTTCATTTACGACATCTTTCTAATACATATGGTTAGCAGCATACTTTTAAGGTATGTAACGTTAATTGGAACTTATAATCTAGATGCCTTTTCCTGTGTCCTATTCAAACTTACTGTTGACGTTAATGTCCAAAGTGTATCCCCAATATAAATATGGGTGGAGGTTGCACTGCAGATGACGCACTGTCTACTATCGGATGTATATTTGATAGACTGACCACAGTGTTATCTTGTTTGGTACTAAGCACTGCCATTACACAGGAAGAGGTCGATAGGTATTGATTCGCATCTTGCCACACAGGTGCTAGATTTGCCCTGTTTTAAAAACACCTGACCGTTTTAACATTGGATTGTGCTCTGTGACCTGATTCTGCATTCTGCATTTTTGCGAAAATGTTGCCATTCTAGTTTCACCTTACATAGTTTCTATTACCTGGGCTTGTGTCATTCTAACAACATAATTTGTGAATTGCACTGGATGGTGGATTATTTTGGTAGTACGCTCAAGGTGATGTAAATAAGCTCAAAGCGATCATGGTAGTTAAAGAAATTATGTTACCTCTGCCTTAGAGGTGACGCTTTTGCTAAATTGCGTGACAGTGAATTCTATTCACTCTGAGAGGCCCAGGGAAACTGCCTTTAAATTGCCTCTCAGTGGTACAAAGCCAAACATTCAAAATGCCGCAAACCCTGATAATGACCAAAAAAATTGCATTCATGCCTCCAGGGCTGATCAGAGTAGCACTATGATTAGACTGTGTGAAAAAGAAATTTGATTGCTTTCGTGACAAGACCTAGTGTCAGCTCCAAGGCCTTTTCTTATCAGGTGAACAAAACACAGCTCCAAGGGGGGGAGGTATCCATACTAAGTGGTTCATCCATTCTTAGGTTCAGCTAAGGCCAAGGTACAAAGTATCCCTCAAGGTGAAAACATCAGTCATCTTAATAACGTATATACATCATAGGTTGGGAAGTGATTGTCATCCCTAATGTTTTACAATGTGGTGGCAGTATTTATGGAGTGCTAGTATGGAAGTGATAAAATAACGAAGAAGGTAACCAGGCTAACAATGCATTATGTAAAACGTTGGGTTATGCTGTATTGCATCACGTAGCATACATGTAATTGTATTAAAAAGGGCAACGTATACTACAGTTGTCTATAACATACATGTAGTCAATTGTGATAAATCTAACTGCCAAAGGCTATGTAAGATTTACATGATAAATCAGACACTCTCTCTCCAAAACCAAACAGGAAAGGTAATACATAGACTTTCTACCTGCCTTTAAAACCCAGATTGGTGCCAGTATACAAAGCCTTCTGAGTGCTTTTAAAAGCATTCAAATGCAAAGCTTTCTTTGAATACAAATTCATAAGTCATACTGCATTTTTCTAACTCAATACTTAAAAAGTTGCCACTGCTATGATTGTAAGACAAGTGTCTGATTTAACATTGTGTCACTATCATTATGACCAATAAAGTACATGACCATCTGAATTTACACATTTCTTTCTTTCATTGACAGTCGGATAATGAGCCACCCCCACCACCACCACCCCCTCCACCGAAACCCCGAGAACTGCCGCAAGACTTCGCTAGCACCCTCCCCAGGAACTTCAAGTTAGCTCGACAGCTGTCTTCGGACGATGCTCGGTCTCCTCGCGGGCGGAGGGACAGTCTGGGAGGCGTGCCGGTCCAACATCTCGGGTTAGAGCGAGGATTGACTGTTCCGCACCACGGCAGCGGGCACCTTCTGGGCGAGTCGTCCAACCTCCTGCGTATGAGAACACAGGTGCTGGGGCAGTCCGCACCTTCCCTGGCTTCAAGCATGGTAGGTTGGAAAATGTTTGCTTTTTGTTTTGTCTTTGTTTTCTCTTTTTGTTGTATAGTGTATGCCCATATCTTAAATGAAGTCATCTTGAAAAGACAACATTGCAGCCCAACTCTTCAAATAGCTTGCCAGAATTCTACCATCAATGATGGCATAGCATTCTATTTATTAACTACATGTTGTCCTTTCTTTATACATTGTATGTTTTGAACCCTTGAAATAAGTGAAAATTAACAGAGTAGGCAAAAACAGTGAGTGAGTGAGTGAGTGAGTGACTGACTGACTGTGACTGACTGAAGTTTGGAGGAATAAGCGAGTGACTGAGTCAGTTGGTTTTCTCTTTCCATCATGACATCAGAGCACTCAGAGTAATTATGTATGCTGTACATTTCCAAATAAGTCATCATCCTGCGTCCCAGGAATCAGAGCAAATTTCATATGATACCCATCTCCAAACTAGAAAAATTAATGTTCAACACAAGGCAGCTGGAAAATTGGATTTCTGAACTTGCGCAAGCTTTCCACTCGGAGATGATACAGACAGGACGTTATGCAGGGTAGCAACCAGCGTTCCGTCGATCCGTTCCGAGAATTACGGCGCCTGTGGGAGCGTCGGGAGGGAGAAATTGACTTTGGTTGCTCATCTGCATTCTGCGGCCTAGCCCAGGGTGATTTGTGTACCCAGAGAACTGTTTCACAGTCTGCCGCGTACGTCTGTAATCTTTGCACAGGCAGCATCCGAATCATGGGCGGGCAATTACCAATTGAAAGATTATAGGCTTTTTCCTCTCCTGGCAGTTGGGAATAACAGGAAAGGCACAGCAATACAAATGGCTGAATTGTTGATGTATCATCCTGTAGTTTGTATTGAGAGTTGAGACAGTACATCAGTGTTCAAAGCAACATAGAACAGTAATGCTGGTTATAAAATCCATTCTCTTGTACATACATGTACATACATCAACAAAAAAGCACCCTTAAAATCAAAGAATGGAATATTTATACGTAAACAAAATAGAAGGTTGTGTAGATTTTCAGTATTCAACTTGGCGTTGATATACTTTTTAGATTGACCGTCAGCTTTTTAGTTTTTATTCTGAATGGAAGGAAGTATGCTGGGAATATTTTGAAAGCTGCAAAATTACCAACAGTACAGGGCATCACGTATATGTACCTGTATGCTAAAGAAGTTAACTCCATGACGTCACCAATGTCTTTTCTACTATTGGAACAGGATGCAGGAAAATCAAGCCATCATGAAGCAAGAAAAACTAAAATCTTGTTGTCTTGTTGTTACAGAAGGACTTGACTATCTCAAGACGTGGGAGCAGGTACGTTAAACATTTTACTAAGTTCAACAATGCTTCTGAATCAGTAATTCTTCTGTAATAAATGTTTGAACTTGTATTTACATTTATTAGATAAGGGCTTTTCTACATTGAAAAATTATATGTTTAAGAAAATACAAGGCATTTCTTAGCACAATGCAGTATTTTTAGTGGATGTCAGAATCTACTCAAAGTCTTTAGAATATCAAAGATTTTAGAATATCAAAGCCACCTTGTGCAACATTGACATACTCCATTCACCATGGTTGTTTATAGCCTGATTAAATTGCGCTTATAGCAGCCCACCAACATTCAGCCGACCCTCTCTGCAAAGGCCAGATACAACCCAGGACAGTGGAGTTATCGTTACACAGACTATAGATTGTTAACTGTCTCCAAAATATTTTCAGCATAAATTTGATCTGTGAGTCCCTTCCCTCTGAACTACCATTTGTCTCATGCAAAAGAGTAGCCAGAGGTTATAGAAGGTTAGGTCCCATGTGGCCTGTATGCCAATGTGGCTAACAAGCAAATATCAAATGAGACCCATTAATCATCATATGTAGGTCACCAGTTGTATCAGACATGTGCGACATCTCAGGTTTCATATTTCCATATCTCTCATTTCAAAATAAGGTATTAGATGTTCTTCAGATTGATGATTGTGTCAAGAAATGCATATCTAATTGTGTCTTGCCTGAATAACACTAACTAAGGCAATATTCTCACCTAAAAACAGAAGAAGAAATAATTACTGTCATTATAGCAGAAATTGACCAGGTTGGACACTTTTTGCAGCAGCTAATAACATGATTTGAATATGCAACAGTTTGCCATCATGGCATAGCAAGCTCGTTTGTTTATCTGCCACAAAGATGCACTAAAATGTGAGTTAAGGGATCACATTAGCATTCCCAACTGGCTGTAAGACCCTTTATTTCCCAGAGCTCTAACTCTGCTATGAGATGACTCATCCAAGCAACAGTAAAGTTTGCATAATAGATGACCAAATAAGGAGCTATCTCTACCTGGAAAACATGACCTAGCAACTGAGTTCTTCCCGGAAATGCTCTCTAAATATAATCCAGTCAGGGGTGGCATGAACATTTGTTAGCCACGCGGCTACCATGCGGCTGGCACTACATGCACATATACCATTACGATTGATACCCTTCAAATTAAGAAGAATGTAGGATTTCCTCAGATTACTTGAATCAGATGCTGAACGTGTTGCTTTCTTGGTAAATAATGTAGCAAATGACATATGTTGTATGTTGCAAACATCTAAACTTTATACTAGAAAGTATGACAGCTCCTTAACTGGTAAAAGCAAGGAGCTTTCATTTGATAAAAGCTCCTTCAGTAAAAATGACTATCAATTGTCCTTCACTCTTGTTATTTTTTTGGACCAGTAAGCCCCAAAACTCGTGAACGCCTGCCCGTATAATCTGTTTATTTTCTAACCTGTCCAAAATCCGGACCACTGATTTTTTTTCAGGTCTGGTCCAAGAAGAAAAAACAGTTTTGTACCGGTACCCACCCGTAGAGTGAAGTATTCAGTTTTTGAGCACTGTTCCATCTAGAAGCTTCCTCAGGATTTGATTACAAATACAAGATTGTTGTATTCTTCCGCTGGTTTCAATACCTGGCAGAAGGGGAGGTCGATTGGCAATTAAGAACAGAGCAGAGACCATGCAGCTTTCATAATTGACAGTCTTATTGCATCGGAACCACCTGCAGTGGAATTGATGTAGTGTCAGGCTCATTGTGTCGCACAGTTGCACACAGGAAGTTTGTCACTGAAAGGCATGAAAGCTGAAAAACAAGAAAGCTTGCTGGGTGACTGAGATAGATTCATAAAATGGAAAATGTCAATATGAATACTTATGAGAAAAGTTTTAAGTTTTTGTGAATTTCTTGTTTTATTGATTATTGTGAATTTCTCGCTGTTTCAGGCCAATACATTTTTTTTTTTACTCAGGCTCTCATAAAGCACCAGGAATACATATGGCACAAAATTGAATACAAGAAATAAGATAACCTATTCTGGGACCTTTGACCTAACTTCCTGTCATAGAGCAAACCTCATTTTGACCTCAAGTCTGACCTTCACTTCCTGTCAATGTTCAATTATACCCCATCACTTTTGGCCACTCTACTGTATTCAAATTACTACAGACACACACAAAATACTTGCAGACATAATAGATGATGTAATTATTGATGATCAAGTCTGATTAATCACAATCAATCTAAAAATTATGACAGACTTATTCTAATTACAAAATTTGTTGCAGTTTCTTGAATCAATTTGAATGTTCATGTATATTCTGCATGCCAATACACAAAAATATTTTGTGGTTGTTTGTTGGAGTCAAATATTCTCTAGCTGTGCCATCTGAAAAGTGCAAACGAGCGGATAAGATTAATATTCCTAAATGACTTGGAAGGTGAAATATTCTGAATGAATGAAAGGTGACCAAAGTTCACATTCTGAAATGTGACTTAGATAGATATTCTTAAAAGATATAAAATGGTTATCCGATACATACCCCCTGCTGAGGGATGGGCCCCTGGGGTACGTGGGTCAAGGTGAAGTGACCCATATCTTCTTACCTCAAGGTCAGAATCCCTC
The DNA here is from genome assembly GCA_019207045.1 of Branchiostoma floridae x Branchiostoma belcheri. Classification (NCBI taxonomy): domain Eukaryota; kingdom Metazoa; phylum Chordata; class Leptocardii; order Amphioxiformes; family Branchiostomatidae; genus Branchiostoma; species Branchiostoma floridae x Branchiostoma belcheri. The sequence goes on along the minus strand of CM033037.1, from coordinate 8,565,847 downwards.
AAGAGGCATCTTTGCAAGTGTGATGCACCAAAATCTTGTACCTATAAAGTATTTCAGATTTTTGGATGGTACATTTAAACAGTTAAACAGAAAATTTGTAGCTCCTAATTTTGATTTCACAGCTAGCACGGCAGTTGATGCCTACGCATTGTAACTTGTTGTTTCAGACTCAGAGCACAAAAATGGCTGCCAGACTTGAAATAAAATGTATTACTCAGTCCCTGTCCTTCAGTGACAGCTTCTCTTGATGTCTGTGTCAGGGAAGAGATTTTGAAGTGGCAAACTATAGTATAGAGGGTCTCTGCTTGCACAGTCAGAAATTCCTATACATGTATCTATACAGCAAACCCGCTATAGAGCTGCTGATGGAAGTGAATTTTAGGATATTCGCGTTAAAAGACAGAACTGTTTAACTTCCATTCATCATTTTCATGTCACGTAGGTCACGCCAATTTAATTTTTTGGTTTACGGAATTTAGAAAAATAAAAAAAATTTGCTTAACTCATAACTGGAAAACCATATTGAAAACAAAGCCAGAGGACCAAATTTATGCCAATGTTAGACTCAGTTTTATGGAGTGAAAATTTTCATTTGTCACAAACCCAATATTCAAGCCCTGTAGCCAACTCCAACTGGCCCTTTGGGTATACAGCTTAGTTTGGAATAATCCCTTTGACCAGTGCACATTGCACCTTGTAACCAAATTTTGCTCAGCGCAACTTATTTGGAAACTCAGGTAGTGCAGTGCACTCCCTATAAGAGTATAACCTAACATACCAGTTAAGGGCGGAATGCCCAGTGGTCAACTTGACCTTTGAAAAGTATTTCAACACTGCTGCTTCACAGCGGGGACAACCCTATGTCCTGACACCCTTATGTTTGGACATCCCTTTATATGTGTTAGGGTTAGAGGTAGGCTTGGGAATGTATTAAGAGTGTTGGTAAAATATAGGTGTATGAAATGTGTATCTAACAGTAGTCTGTTGTACTTGGGGGGGGGGCATACCCACAGGACTCAGCTAGCCAAGAAGGTTGCCATGCAACCATGCAAATCCCCTCCAGGCTACCTGGCATTAAGGAATACTAACAATATAGGCTGGACCACTTGGGTACGGAGCTGCCTGGAGGCACTACAGTGTTGACAAAACTTAGCATGCAGGACTGCTCCCCAAGCCCTAATTTACTGGATAAATGTACAGTAAATGGGAAATCCATCTTGTGATTGACAAAAACCCACCCTCCAAGTTAAGGCCATTTGCTGAAATAAATGCATGTTTTTGCCTACCCCTGCGTCAGGGATCCCAGCAGCAGTATAAGCAAGCAATGGATAGTGAGTGAAGTGAGTGAGTGTCACTTACCAAATTAAAAGAAATAAAAGTTAATATCAGCTGTATTAGCCAGATTTATTGTTGTTGTTCTTATTTCACACAACATTCCTGTCCAGTTTACACCTTTTTTTTATCATTTTGATCTACTTAAATTTTCTTAGATTCATTGAGCAAAACATTTTGAAACAGTGCAAATAAATATGTACAATCATATGTACAATCAACCTTGGCCGTTACATATGAATGTGTATTGAACTCCATGAAATAATGCTTACTTGCTGAATTGTCTTTATAAGTAATGTATTTTCAATGAGATCGTGGTTGCCTTTCTTATAAGTCATGTACAAGTCAGTGGCATGTGATCAATTTGAATATTTGACATTGAACTTCATAAAAAATAACCTTGCCCCTAGCATGAGCATGTCCTCAAAATGCTGTTATCGCGGAAAGGTTCCCCTCTTCTGTGGTAATCGGTATAAACGAGGTTTACTCGCAGGTGGAACTGGATTTCCGATCAGTGTAGGTCAACATTTGCTTCCGCTGTCCAAATTTAGAGGTTGCCAGGAAGAACTGCACCAGTCAGACGCTCTGGGATGCATGGATCTCATGTTATGTGGTGGATCATACCACCCTGAAATAGACAGGGTGGGAGAGGGTTTATACAATCCTGTTAAATCCTCCCTTGAAATCATGTTGTCTATTCAGATTTTATGAGGGCAATCTGTTCTTATAAATCAAACTGACAGTAGGGTAAAACCCGTTCAACAAGAAATAAGCAGGGATTAGTTAGAAAAGATCCTCTCCCCGATATATACAAATGGAACCTTCCACTTGCTGATTGGTCCAGAGGCTGGCTGGCCTTACCTCATCGCCTTCCCTCATATTGATTTTTGTGCCCATAATGTTTGTATTGTGAGTGCGAAAGTGCTCATGTAATTTCACTGGACCGGTGGGCCTGGGCCTCCCCAGAATGGGGGAAGGGTGCAACCACAACGTGGGGAGTGTCCCCGGTGGATGGTATCAGTGTGGCCAGCTGTGGAGCCAACATGCCCTGTTGCACTAGCATTATTCCCTCCTATGTGATGGAACTCCGTACAGAACATGTGATTGCTAGCGTCGTTGCACCCCACCCTGGCTGGAGCTGGGGCTGTGTGATCTGAAGTTCAAAGGTTATACCTATACATGTGTGAGATTAAAACAGATGCGGCACACTCTGCGACATGGATCCCAAGTTGGACAAGCCACCTGCCGTACGCCCGAAGGCACAGACCGGGTCATCACACGACATGGCACCTGCAGCACCCGTGAAGGGTAGAACTCCCCCACCGCCCAGGAGAACCCCCCCTCCCCGCTCCAGCAGCCCCAGGATTTTCACGTTCGACGTGACCCACACCGATGTTCCGGGCCGCTCGGGCTCGGACGTCCCGATATCCCACCTGTCCAGCAGTCTTCACAAAAGCTACGCTGAACTCACCGTACCCACCAGCCCGACTTACCGTTGTCTCTCCTTCCTGCACAGTTGCGGCCGCGGGAGAAAAGGTCTTCTACCAAACACCTCGCCGACGCTTCCAAGAGCACATTCTCCAATCCCTCACGGTGAGTTGACCTTTTGTTTGCCATTTCTCCTTGAATAATACATCCAATAAGATTTCTCAACCATGTTGTTGCCTATGTATTTTCCCTCAGACCTTTAACATATACATCTTTCTACAAGTTTCTCTCATGATTTGTTACCTGGTATTTCCATCGCCAGTGTTAGCCCATGCAAAGCAACGTGCTTTGTAGAGAGTCTAATCTAGTATTTCAAACAACGCCCACACACCCAATGAAGAATTCTATCCTTAAGGTGTCGAAATAGGTCAATTGTCTCAAAGATGTTGTCGTGGGATTTCAAAGCACAAGACAATGTTACATCTCCCTGTCCAATGGTGTTTCTTTGAAGTACAATATCAGTACATTTCTGTCTGTTTAAAGATAAGCAGCAAAATTTATGTATTCACATACGAATAGCCATCCCACTACCTCAGACTGATTGCAAAACCTAGTTCTGTAACATTCAGTCGTGACACCTGGTGTGCTTTAGGATAATGATAAGATAGTGTGTGTGGCTACAAGATAACAGTTAGTCATTCATAAATGTTCCACTTATATCTAAGATCACTGATGTCACCAAGAGGTACAGATATCTAATGTGTATCATGCATAACCAAATAGCATGTAATTTACAGACAAATATTACACAGACAACCTAATCTAGCTAGATACCAATCCATCAAGCCTTGTGTCCCCAAATTGGTCGTTCACGAATACCTCCCAGAGCTTCAAGAATAAAACCTCTCTAACTGTATTACCTTTGAGGTTTGAAATCGAATTTGTCATCTGAAGAGCGGTCGTAATTTTTCCCAAATGCAAGGCATTATTAAAAGTTTTTCTGTTGTAATCTAGTTTTTACAGTCCAGATACGACTGCGGGATAGATCCATTCTAATTGGACTCAATATGCCCGGCTTAATTACATGTAAGGGGAAAATCATGATTGGCCGAAGCCAGTAGAGCTGTCAGGAGATTTCCCATGGCAGACTGTCTTCTATCTCAGTCTTCTACCTCTAATCATGAGTTATCTAATTTCTACCACTGTTTGCTTGTGTGCTATTTTTTAACCCCGTGTACACGTGTCCTGGCATGGTTTCCATTCCTATTTTAGCAAGAATTAGTTCAAATGGTTGCTTCTCTGCAAAGAGCTAGCTTAAAGTAAAAGAAAACAGTCTAGTACATGTAATATGATATAAGCCAATAGGTAAGATTTGTTTTTGATATTGGATGTAGGATTTGTGATCTGATTCATCTACACATTTGTAGTATGACATCAAATACCAGGCGGTTACATGTAGCTATAATACAATGACTTGACATCAGTGTTATACCTTTGTACAAGGTTTCAAAGTATAACTTTGACTCTTTTGATTATGGAGTCACACAGAAAGCAGACTATTGAGTTTCTCAAGCACCCAATGCGCATCTCTCTCTTTGTAATTGTTACACAGTCAGTCTACATTAGGGTTACTTAATTGCATTAAGGATCTGTATCTAAGGCACCACAATGTACAGACGTCAGAGCTTTCTTGGGTTGTACATAGCCTTGGGAAAAACAAATTAAGTTTCAAAGGGAAAAATCTCTCTTTTTTTGCCCCTGACGTCTGTTTTCATTACCACAAATACAGTTGCACTGTTATCAGTTTACAGATGATTGCAGAAAAGCTTATTAGGTAGCATTGTCTCTTCTTATTCCCTTCTTTCATGAAATGAAAAAAAAAAACAGCCTTAAAGTTCATTGACCTTTGCAGCCAGGTTGTTAATAAACATGTGTAAAGAATATTTTGTCTCTTTGTCAGGAAAGCAAATTGTCTCAACATTTGGTAACAGCCAAATTGTATGCTTGTAGATATTATATTCTGGGCTTTAAAACAAGAAAGCCTTGTAGTATCTAGGAAGAGAGTGTATTCAGCAATGCAAATGATTTCAAAGAGAAAAAAAAACAATTATCTAAATGGTCTGTTTCTGTAACACCAAAATGCAATAGATTATCATCCACTTGGAATCCACACAAAATGTCCGTAATGGTTGGCCACAATACAGTAAAGATATGGCAAAAGGCATTGTGTAGTAATATGTATACATTATAAAGAATGGTACTGATACATGTAGGAGAAAAAGAAATAGCCATTGGGTTGTGTGAATACCATGTCTACAGTAGTCGATCATTTGGAACCATTGACTGTACATTATGTGGGTGAGCTATAATGCTGAAGAGTATGTGTAAACATGATCCTATTTACACACGCTGTCCAGTAGTAGGATATGTCAACACTGTCATCATGCAGACTCTTACGGCATAAGGGTATATCATGGGCATTGGCTGCTAGTCATAATGGGTCACAAGTGATGCATACAGTATGTAAAATGTAGCTTAGGGCCAAATGGTTTTTGCTATTCATGGGGAAATGGTAGAAGGAAGCTGTTGCATGTATGTGGGGGCTGTATACATTTAGTATGATGACGTATGTCAAATCAATGGAAGTAGAAGGAATGGGCAACCACATACAATATAGGTCACCAATTGAAATTCAGTTAATTTTGCTCAGTGCTGTTTCTTTCATATTGGGGAGGGGGGCATGTGGCAGGTTTAGAAACACTTTTTGGTCCTTTTTTTTTTCAGAACCCAAGTCCTTTCATTTCAATTTAGAAAAAAAAATGGTTGCTATCCTCCTGTCGCCTAAACATATGATAGCCTGCAGCTGAGAGGAAAAACGGCATCTAATTTGGAGTATTGCCATTCAGGTTGATGGCTATTGATTAAAGCTGGTTTAATGTTATTCTGGAGACAACTGGCGACCTTGGGATTAGGCCCAGGTCCGCCATGATGTCATCCAGTCCAGGGCAGGCATGAGTCATAAATATTACATACACCATGATGAGACTGTCTCTACTAACGTCAGCGAACTGCTGATATGTCTGGAAAAGGAAGGATTTAGGAGCACAGTTGACGAAAGATCGTCATGGGTCGTCATATTATGTGATGAGTTTGAGTCATGTATTCCTCGTGATGCAAATATCAGAAATGAATAATGGAAAGAATATAAGTAAGATGTACACGTATTGTTAAAGCCAGATGAATGACTGGATGTTGTGGTAAAAAAATTCATCATGTGTGACCATCTGTTATGCTAAAAGATGATTGTGGTCAGATACATGTTAAAAGGTAAGATCAATTTGTGAGTTACCGTCCCTTGCTGTCCAGGTAGAGTAGTAAGAGTTTTATTCCAGATACAAACCACAGATCTTTTCTCTTTGTCAGCTACATTGTACCTTTAGCACTCATAACTCATTTAAACAATTATACAATGTACATGTGTACCTTACCTTCTTATAATTTTGATGCACTAATGTATATGTACTGTAATGTTATAGACTGGTGTTATGAAAATTGTAAATTGTACAAATTGCTATAAACTAAGTTGAAATGTTTTGAAAAACGATGTCATTTGTTTTGACAAAGCACAACCAAATTCCGATAAATCATCTAACCGCTGCTTCCAGTTGTCTAAACCAAATTGATTACCCTTCTTCTATATACTGTGCCCTGTGGAATTGTGTCATGGGTTCCTAAAATACCATGTTTCTGGTTAGTTGATATAAACCCAGTTTATAGTTCTATAAATGACAATAGAAAAGATGCAAAACAGTATATGCTCAAACATAAACATCAATGAATATTCAATCGTCAACAAAATGCTTGTCTCTTAACAGGTGACTAAAAGTAATAAGAGTACGGAAATGGAACCAGAAGTTAGAAAGTACAGATTTCATTTCAGAGGGTAGAGTTAGAGGCCTCGATTGACGTTTTGCTGACATCAGTTTGTAGTTTGCATTCTTGTTAACCCAAGCAAACAGACCAGTGGCTAAAAAACAACAAGCAGCAAGGTGTCAATGTGGACAGTGCGAATTTCACTGTCACTGTTATTGATTTTGTAAAGACAGGACTTATTTTAAACTGGAAAACAGGGTACAATGCCCCCAATACCATGTCAGGGCGACCTCACACCACATTCCAAGTTCTCACCAACCACCCGATTATGTCTTCCTATGTCAACAAGGTGTTTTCAAGTGAAGTAGCCATGTTCTGAGAAGGCTTAGTTGCTTACATCTACATCTTGAGGACTTGTCAACTAGACCAATGTCTTCTGAGATATCTGTGCAATTTTATACATCTTGAACAACAAGTTTGGAAAGAACTGTTACCTGGGTTTAGACTACGATTCTTACTAATCTTAGTAATGTTTTTCTGTTGCTTGTTTGTTACTTTCTTTTCTTGCCCAACTACATCCAGTGCAAAAGGCAAACATGTAGCCCCAAAATACTATATGCTTGTTTCTGTTTTGTACAAGAAGCAATGAGGCAATATGTATCTGAAACATCTGATGGGTTGATAAAACTATCCAGTTGTTCGAGTAACTTTTGTACCTTTTTAAAAAAAATGATCCTTGTGTAATGAATACACTTCATGTTGATGTATATCTATGAATTGGTCACTGTCAGCCACTGTTAGTAGCCCTTTAGATTCCCATTTATAGTTGGTCCTGGTCCAGAATTACAGGACTGAAGAATTTTGTAACATTTCGTCAAGTTTGTACATTTGTTTTCACAGGAGGCAGCCCAGCAGATAGTCCGAGAAATGTCTCCCCAAGTACCCACAGCCATTTTGTCTTCTCCTCAGTCAAAAGGTCAGTTACCATTTGAATTTTTCATCAGCCAATCAACATGCAGGGTAGCACCCTTTGTGGAACAGGTTGACAGAAGTAGCCAATCAGCATCAAGAATTTAACAAGTCAGTAATGAACTTCAGTTCTACAGTATTCCTTTTGCCCAAAGATGACCAGGATAATGAACTACTATAGATGATGGCATGGGTTTTGATCAGATGTTTTTGTGAAGGAAAGAATATTCATTAGATGGCATTTTAGCACCAAGGACAGACAAAATGTTATTTCATATTGTCTTTTTTCTAATGACAGAGATTTTGTGTGCTTTGGACAATTTCTTCTGACTGTGAATTTGCAAAAGTTGTTATAAAGTTGTAAAAGGAAAGAGGGAACTATGTATTCAGATACAATTCAGAACAATTATGATAAAATACTGATTAGTATTTTACTATTTTTAGATGTGCTTCCATACCTTTGAATGAATTTCAAAGGGATGTTGAGAGATACAATTAAAGACAGGAAGTACACCATGTGTTTCCACCTGACGACAACTACCAATTTCCAATTACTATTACATGAGCATGAGTATAAGGAATAGGTGCATGTAAAGTGTAATCAGCTAGAGCTGGAGTAGTGTATACTCTGCATCACCGGAAGATATGCATTAGTACGGCACACAGATCAAAGCTTCCACATTTTTTTTGCAAAAGTATATTCAGTGGATGTCTTTTCAGCACTGAGGACAGAGAAAATTGTCTAGAATTTCTTAACACAATTTCTAGGGTGATTTTGCCACTTTCTTTGGGTGGGTTTTTCTTATGACATTGTAAGAAAAGGGAAGTTTTGTTCCACCCAATTAAGAACAACTGTCCCAGAATACTGAATGGAATATTGCATGTACTTCCTGCTTACATACCTTTGCATGAATTTCAAGGGGATGTTCAAAATGTGGTTTGTCAGAGATACAATTAGAGACAGGAAATGCACCATGTGTTTCCGACCGACAACTCAACCAATTTGTAGCTACATTAACTACATATAGTAATTGTCTAGTGTTCCTACTTTGTACATAGTTTAGGATAAGAGTAGAAGGGATAGGTAAAGTGCAGTTCGCTACAGTTGGAGTAGAACACTTAAAGCTGCTCTACTTCAATGGAAAACATGCATTAGTACGGCATGTTGATCTTCTCTCCCACGTGTAGATTGAGAGACTCACATGACAAGGTTGAGTTGTGAAGTGTTTCATCGAGAGTAGCCACAAGTGCTGACTGATGCACTATAAGATATTGGACTGGCAATACGTTCATCCATTCGGTCGCTACGAGCTTCAACAAGGCTGTACCCAAATCCTACCCACTGTCCCACAACTGTTGACTGGGTTTCAATTGTGAACAGTTGACCAGGTGGCTTGTGGAATAAGTCTGACCACCGTTTAGCTTCGTCAGTGACCATGGAACATTGCATTTGCAGAATGGAGGGTCGCAGGTGGTCAGTTGCGTCGCTACCGTCGTCTGGGTACGGAACCAATACACCAAGCTCTGCAGTTTCTGTGAGTATCGTTGTTTTCGTCTAGTACTTCATTTACTCTAAGCATTATTACTATTAGCTGCATTTTCAGAAGTTACAACCCCTTACTCTCTTTGCGCTTCTCTTTGCCATGTTAAGTCAGTATTTTAATGTTATAATGTTATAGTTCAACAAGACTGCAGCTTAAGATATAAAAGAATATAGTGTTGTATATTTTTCCTTCTTGTTTCATTGAACTGCATTTGGATCATGAATAACTTCCACATAGATTGTCTTTCAAGCCTAACATCATACTGTTTGTGCATCCAGACAAACCAACCAACTGTATGCCTGCATGGTCTGCCTAATTGCATATACTCGTAGTCTCTGCTATCCTCCGTGTCACTGTATGATCTTGATTCAAACATGACGTTGTCTACCTAGCTACTAACAGCCAGTATTTTCAGAATGACTGTTGTATGTTTGAAGTTACCGTATTGGACATTGTTTTTCTTCACCTAAGTATATAACTAAGTGTATATAACAACCTTGAGGAGACATGGCCAACATGACCTTTCCTCTCCTCCTTATAGAACACGGGGGTTTCGTCTACGGACTCACCAAGTTCATCCATAGTGGAACAGGAGTCCCCACATGCATTACTGGTACATGATGCTCCACAGTTCTGAACTGTTTGGGGGGTCCGTGATATACGCAACCCCATATCCATCCACATGCATCGCTTTTTTGCAGCTTGTCATTTTGGTTGTGACCCTTCTGTCCCATACAATGTACAGCATTGTCAACTTTTTTTTTTTCAGTGATTTTTAGTGGCCTATGATTTTCCTTCCATTCTTTTGGACTGGAGGCAAAATTACAACTTTTAAGTCTTCATTAATATTTGCCAGTCAAAATGCCAGAGCCACAATAAAAGTTCATGCTACTTTAAAAATGGAGGAACCAAAAGGGCATGAGAGCCAAGCCTGCCATTTTATGGCTGTGTGATTTTTTGCTTGACCTTTAGCAGAGTACTAGGTACAGGATAATTTAATCTGCAAAATGCACACTTATCAAGAAGAAGAGGATATTCAAGGTTTTGGTTATCTCATGATCCTAACAGTTAACAATAGGAGGGCCATTCTGTCCTACAGAGTTTTGAATTGCCAAAATTTGTAATAAAGGCAACAAAATTCAAAAGGTTGAAGAAAAAAAGTGACCCTACAAAAGGTTAGATTTCTTGTCATACATGCCCCCTCCCAACTGAAACATCAATTATTGTTTGCAATAGTATTGTAACACAGATGTGTGGAAGTCTGTTGACGCCATTCTCCATTCTCAGACCCTGGATGTGGCAGTACTGTCACAGTCCGTCACTATCAGATTCCTTGCTTTGCTTTGGGTACAAACCAGGAAAAATCATGGGTGGGGCTTTGAATAACAAAATAAAATCTTGCCCTTTGAAAGAAATTGTTTGCAAACTAAAGAAAGTGGACAATAAAGCAGAAAAATACATAAGTGTATCGAAAAGAAATTTGCATAAACTATTGGCTTGAAAGAATATGTATTCAACCCCTCCTCCGTGATCCTTACCAGTTTGTGCCTTTCATGCTGGGAGCATTTAAAATTCTAATGCATAGCAGGCCCTGTAATGTTGTTTTCCTTCGTGTGCAGTGTCTGCCTTGTATGGCTTCAATTTTTTGTTCAGCATAATGATTGTTGTTGGCATTGCTCAAATGCATTCCATTGGCAAGAACTGTTAGAATTATATAATCATGTTCTTGAATACTAATTTCAATGTATCATCTCACTCTTTCAGTAACCACATATACTAATTTTAACCTTCCTTTCATTATCATTGTTTTGCATTTTCATTGTAACATTTTGTATATCATCTACGTGTGATTTTCCATTCTTAGTTTTCAAAACTGTATTTTTTTCAGCTAACATTTTGCAGTGATGGATTTATATCATAACTCCCTGGTTGAATGATGTTTGTTAACAATTACTGAAGTTTAGAAAATTTAATGCAAATGTCTTTCCAAATTCTCAGAGGTAGAGAGGTTTAAACAATTTCAGGAGAGGTACAGTCAAGCACGTACAGGCAAAATGGCTGAAATGTATGAAGAATTTTTAATGCCTGATTACAACAAGTTGAGAATGGTGAACGTAAATGTCGCACCAGCTTCGCATCATCATTATTCGCCTGTGGGGTTCAGGTGTAGAAGGCCAGAATATCTCCCTGGCTAGAATGCACCCAGGTATATTTTTCCTGGGGAACATTCTATCAGCTTCACCTATATCCATTTTCAAGACATTTCTCAGTAACAGCATTAATGAAAATCTATTGGAAGGTTGAATGGATAACAGTTATCTCTTGGATGTATTTTATCTTTGCTTTTTTTAGAATTGTTCTTCTCCCACCTCCTGTAGTCTTCCTGCTCATCACAAGAGAAGCTTCACCAGCTGCCATATCAGCCCACAGCGGAGGAGCTACGCTTCCTCACCAAACACTTCAGCAGTAACGAGAGTAACGGAACCACGGACGAGGACGGGAGGAAGTCACCAGCCATGAGACCTCGCTCCAGAAGTCTCAGGTACGTACACGTACATCAGAGTCAAGGTTAAGTGCATCAGTGATGCAGAATTCTAAGGTTGAGTGATGTCCTTTTTCACCATTTGCCTCTTGCTCCACCAATAATATGCCTTCTGAAATTTTGGGTACTAAATGTTTTTCTATTGCACAAGATTCAGGGGCAAAAATAGGAAAAGAGATTGGCATGTTTTGAACAGCATTATTGACTCTCTTCATTCAGGTCTGCATGACAGTTGAATTTGAATTTGAAAATATCCACAACCAATGAAAAGACAAAACCATCCTGTCCACTGCCAACAAGCTCTGTCCTTCCTGTGATCCTTCCTGAGTCTGTAATGTTTCTTTACCGTCACTTTTATTTTTCTTCATTCTGTACTTGTATACGTGTTGTTTGTTTGCTTTTCTCGTGTGTTGCCCATACACAAATGTTTGTTTTCCTCTATATATCCTGCATTATTTGCAGTGGCTGCCAGATTCTTTGCTACACAAGCCGGCTTTACGTGCACACTTGCAAAGTCATCACCTTGCATGTAGCTGTGAGCACTGTTTGTCTGCCAGCCTACATGATGTATGCATGGTAGGGCAAACATGCTGTCTCATCTATCCATGCTTTATGTTGCTATTACTGCTTTTTTTTTCCTCTGCACATTTCATTTACGCCCAATATTTGTTGTTCTGTGTTCTGTCTTATGCGAGCAGTTGTTTAGTAGGGCGGGGTGGCCTAGGGGGCCCAGCAAGCTTCCCCTTTCCTAAACACTGGTTTACTTTCCCCAGAGGGGAAAGGACCATCAGGTAAGACACACAAGCCTGTCAATCACTAATGCTCTATCAAACAACCACTGAACACTTGTACTTCATTGGTCATTCCTGATAATCACATTATCTATGATGTTGTTACATGTGCTATGCTCCCCACCCCTGTATGGATGAAGACATGTTGTACTTGGCCCAGTTGGGTAAGAACTGTTCAGCATGCAGTGAACATTCCTTGTATAAATGTTGTCATTTTTCATTTAAAATTTCACTACACAAAGTCAAATCTTTGTGAGTAAATATAATATTTTTTTCCACAACAAACTCGGTGCAAAAAATGAATGACACACTTTCTTAAAGAGATGTTAAAATGTGCGGGTGTCTAAAGAAGTTATGGTGTCTGTAACTGTTACTGTAAGGGTGCTTTCTTGAGTATAGGCCACACCTTCTATAGTTTAAGTCCATCAAGGTGTCAAGTCTCATAAGGTGTAGAGGACAACAAAGATGCTGATTAACTTTTAGTGATTTCAGTTATGAACATCGCCATTTATGAGGTTATTTAATTCTTTGTGGTACTGATGAGGAAAAAATTCACAAAAATGCATATGCCGAAGGCCACAACAAGTAAATTTAATGGATGACATCCTCTGCAGTCTAATGTGAGCGTGGAGGAGAAAAAGATGGGTGTTGAAATCAAAATACCTGAATTTTCAATTTAGTGACCATGTATGTTGTAACAAGAATTATAGGTACAAAATATGGTATCACAGCCAACAAGTTTTTTGTTCCCAATATTCAAGAAGTGCAGAAAGGGACACAAGTGTAGTCATCTAATCTCCAAGCAGATCTTGCAGTGGCATAAGATAGTATCATAAGCCAGGGAAGGATAGTGAGTGAAGGAGTTTAGCCAGCAAAGGAGTTCATTGGCCACTGCTGGCTAAACTATGTGTTGGCCAATGAACTCCTTTGCTGGCTAAATTCCTTCCCCAGCTTATGATACTATCTTATGCTACCACAAGATCTGCTTGGAGATTAGGGGTCATCTAGTATTGCTTCGACTACACTCAAGGCCACCACACTTTTGTTTTGTGAGAGAATACATACATGTGTAGCATTTTTTTGTGTGTATTTTCTTCTCATGTTGGCCATCACTGGATGGGGACGAAATTTCTTTTCTTTTTCTAGAAACCAAGCCAATAATAATTCGCCACATTGTTGTCGTCCGTAAAAATTACTTGCTGTAGCCTAAAGGTACTGTTCCCAGGTGTCAAATTCTGTCAGGTTCCCAGACATTGGCTGCCTTCCCATGAGAGTCGCATGCAAGCATGTACAATTGAATGTGTTTCCACCTTAAATTGTGCAGGCAGTTTCACCCTATATAAGGGCATAGTCAGATTTAGGACCAACTGCACAACAAGTGATACTCTTGGTACTCTCATGATTTAAAACAAAACAACTCACATAGGCTCACACAGTATGTAATGCGATAATGATCTTCAGTGGACCATAGTTTAACAGGATATAATTTTTAAAGATGAACTTGCTGCTAACAGATTTGTCCCCCCTCCCTCTCCCCCCCTGCAGTAGTCCTGGTCGGTCCCCAAACATGAGTGGTGACAGCGACGTGTTCATGATCAACAGTTACTACAAGGAGCGCTTCCCTAAGGCCACCGCTCAGATGGAGGACCGACTTAAGGTGGGTTAAAGAAGTCGCTCTTCTCTTGAGGTTATCAGACCTGTACTTCTATTTCTTAAGTGGTTCATTTCTGTAGCCTGGAATCCAGCCATGAGAGCTACATCTGGTTCCATACACTCTAGCAACGGTAGATTGGGGAAGTTATCAAACCTTTCACAGCTGGATTCCAGGCTATCATTTGTGTATCAAATATTGAACATCCATAGAAATATCTCATATGAAAATATCACAATTAGTCATTAATGTCTAAAAATCTATATTTTGATACATCAAATTCATGGGTGTTTGATGCCTTGTGTTTAAATGCCATATTTTTCCAGTCTGCAATAGTGCTAGCATTTTTAAGTTTCAAATCTTTGCTACCTTGTATAAAGTACATGTACCATGTTGAATCTGTATCTCGAGGTATTGAATGGAAAGAAACTGTGTCTAGCAGCTAAACAAAGCTGCTTTAAGTTAATGATGTACATGTAGTGAATTGGGGATACTGATGGCATTTCAGTACCATGGACAGTATCATTTTCGTCCTGTGGGGTTATGGTATTTCAGCACCAATCAAGTAACTTGGCCATGTTTTTAGATACTCGGTTAAACAAAGCTGCTTTATGTTAATGTTGAAGTACATTGATAAATCTGACGGCATTTCAGTACCATGGACAGTACCATTTTTGTCCTGTGGGGGTGATGGCATTTCAGCAGTAGTCAAATCACTTGGCCATGTCCTTAGACACCCCCTTGTTATAGGAGGCACAGAATCTTTCTTTAGCAATGTATGTCATTAACCTTATTGATGATATGCAGGAGCAGTGAAAAATAGAGTGCAATTCATCTGTAGGGAGTCCCGAGAAATGTTCAGATGTCGGCCCCAATCACTTGTGCATGTCAAATGAGCTTCTGACACCTACATCTAGAAACCTGTGGGATACAGCTGCTGAATCAAGCCATACATACACAATGCAGCCAAGCTATTTTCAGTCAAGGGTTTTAAAAAAAGAAGTCACGGATCCTAAAGTTGTAGATGTTTTCGAAATACACCACAGGACACCACACAAATATAGTTATTGAGTGATATGTTAAAAACTGGTCGTTATGTTTCAATAGGTATTAATAGACCAGAAAGCAGGCAAAAACTACTACTATGCGGATGGAACGTGCAGCTTTGTCCAGATATGGCTTGGATATTGAGTGATATGTGTTATTTTGTTTCAATAGGAATTTATAGACCAGATAGCAGACAAGAACGACAACTATGCGGACGGAACGTTCAGCTTTGTCCACCACCAAGTGCTGGAGCTGGCCAGAGACTGTCTGCTGAAGTCACGGGAAGGGCTCATCACGGGGCGCTACTTCTTCGAGCTGACAGAGAACTTAGAGAAACTGATGAACGACGTGAGTTTATTGTTGCAATTGTTCTAAGTGTGATTTCATTGTTCGTGTTATCTACCCAGCCAACAGGACACAATAGATGGACAACACTTAGCTTTTCAGTATTAAAGTTAAGATTTTAAAAACATTTTCTAATGAACCATAAGTAGTGTCACCCTGTAAACCTGTCCATGTAGGCCCTTATACCAAAATCAGGTGTACTCTATTTCGCTTTGAAACAGTCTTTATTCTTCGAAGAATACCAATTCGTCTGTAAAAAACGACACCCTCTTTTACTGTCCCCAATCTAGTTTGCCGTCAATTTTGCCCTCTTATTCCTTGTCCCTACAAACCCTTGATAAGATGAGAGAGAAGGGTTATCCTGACTGCTCTCATGCCTCCACGTGAGGAGAACAGAGTGCTTGATGCTCAGGTGGACTCAGAATTACAGCCCTCCTCGTGACATACTTACCCACGTTCCAGCTGTAAAATCTGCTCTTAATGATTGACTAAGTGGAACACAGTCATGAAGAGTAGTCCCTGACATTTCAGCAGTAAAAAGGGCAGTTTCTGTGCCTGGGAAGATAGTGTGATTAATCTGTTAACCTTTGTCCAAGCCATTTAGATTTTTCCCTTAATACTGAGATAAATGTTATAAGGCCATACATGTACATTTTGTATAAAGTAATGATCCTTTCATTTGTAATCAATATCGTAATATCTAAAAAATGAAACATAGGTGAACTTGCTAAGAAGTGGTGCAGTTTATACAGTGGAAAAAAAATCCCTTTTTGCAATTACTTATGTTTATAGAATTTCTCTTGTTCTGTTTCTGAATTTGTCCTGTTTCTACAATAAATTATGATGGGATTCTATCAAAATATTAGAAGTCTTGCTTACCAGTTATACACGAAGCAAGTAAAACCACTTTGTTACAAGATCATCATAGAAGCTTTACTGATATTGAGACCAATGTACATCTAAATGTAGCTGTATCTAGCCTGAATTTTTTCAGCTTTACTCTGCTGTCTCTGTCTCTTTTGTGCCTACAAAACCAAGAAAGTTGAGTAGTTCTGAAAAGGCTGGCACCCAGGCTAAGCTGCATCACCCAGAACTTTACATACATGCAATGTACTTACATTTTCTTACCATCTCCCACAGGCACGAGAACGGTCGGAGTTTGCCGGTGACATCGTTAACCTGATCAAGAAGTTCCTCATGATCATCGCCAGACCTGCTAGACTCCTGGAATGTCTGGTACAGAATTATTCTCAAATAGGCCATTTCACTCTGGTTGATACAAGTACAGCTAACTAGAAAAACTGGTTGAACCACTAACTCCTAAGGATAGTATGCAAATGTTACTCAAATGTAAATCATGTTTGTATAGTTTCCTATGGTAGAACAATACCATTGGAAGTTGATTATCACCATGTTTGGTAACTGATCACATTATTGTCATTGTAAAACGAAAGCGCATGTCATGTAAAACCAGTTTCTGCCCCTGTCCTCTAACCAGTAGTCACACATTTGTTACCTGGTAGGAGTTTGATCCTGAGCAGTTCTACCATCTCCTGGAGGCTGCTGAGGGCGTGGCGAGAGAGAACCAAGGCATCACGTCTGACATCCCGCGCTACATCATCAGCAAGCTGGGCCTCACCAGGGATCCTATCGCAGGTGACACACGTTGCAGGGAGACAGTGTGCTAAGTCTGGACCGCTGTTGCTAGAAATTTCTTTAATAGGGCATTCACACTGAACGGAATCAGCAGGAATCAAGCAGAATCAGCCAGATTGAAAAATTTGCAAAATTCGTGCCACATTTGAGCAGGAATTCCAATGGACCTAATAGTAAATACCTCTTCACACAATAAGTGGAATGAGCTGGAATGCCATCTGAATTAAAATTCTTGTATACATGTATTCCTGGGTATTCGTAGTAGTTTCTAGAAATTCTGAATATCAGACATCCAGACAGCATTTAAAAGCATTTCAGTCTCTACAACTGGATTTGGAGATTAATCTGCAAGTACAAGTAATTGGAAATCATCACCCAGGCGTATCCAGTTGTAAAGATTGAATGATCATATTTAAAAAAAAAAAACATTTACAATTCATATACATGTAGATAGCTTCTGTCTCTTTCTAGCCAATTTTCCAGGAAAAGCCTTGAATACCTACGGTTCAACTTTGGAGATTTGTTTTGTAAGCCTTCTGAACATAAGACAGGAAAGCTAGTGCTATAGAACCTGTTTGAAAAGAAGCGCTGAAACAAACATTTGTATTCTGAACATGTAGAAGAAGCATTAGAGGGAAAACAGTCTGTAGATGACCTGTTTGGCGTAATTACAGGAAGACTTTAGGGTGGAACATAGGAAATTACAAGCTTGAACTAATACCTGTGCACATGCCAGCTGCAGGAACAGGGAATTGTGTACTTCCTCTGACATTAAAGATTGCTGTCACTATTAGATAAAACAGAATTCACACAGGCACAAAGGTGTTTTTTTTTCCTACCTGTCCTATCTCTTGATACTATTCTGTCTGACTTCCTGTCTTTCTCTTCCTTGCATCCTGTCCTCACCACTTTGCACAGAAATCCTTGGTAAGTTTCTGAACTGTCCTGTGCATGATTATGTCATGTAGCAACATCATTTGATTATCTCTTTTTCGTACATCCTTTTGTATAGATCATTGGCTTCCTACTTTGGCAATAGATCATATCCAGTTCTGTTTTACATATTTTCTGTTATAAATGTTCTATAACTTCTTCAGAATCTATGCTATTTCTTTTTTAATCAATACTATTTTGATAACAATGCAGGTGCATGATGCATACAAGCCGTATTTCACAGTACTGCATTATTCGTGAAACAGATTATGAATGCATGCCATATCCAGTTTTACCAACAGTAATCATGACTAATGCCTGCATTTCATCTTGCACTTGTTAAAACAGAAGAGCATGCTGAGCAACAACCATCAGAATAACAAGTAAAACACAGGAGCCTGATAGTCCTTTTGCCATGCATGGAATTCAAAGTAGGCATATTCCATTTAAAACTTTTAGGAGGGACAGTCAGGAAACTATTGAAAGGGAATAAATAAGTCGATTTTTAAAATCTTGACTGTCCCCTCTTGAGGTTTTGAAATGGAATAGCCTGAAAACATCACTGCATACAACATGTAGAACTGTAGCTAAACGCACATCATTGGTTCCAGCCTACCCTATGTTAGAAGTCAACCACAACTGTTTTGTCATCCCAGAAATGAGCGACTTGTCCAACTTTGATGTGGACACAGACAGCGGACGACCCGACACTCCGGACACCGATGAAACCTCCGCTAGTGAGGCGGCCAGCGAGGTAAACGACTACCATTGTGTAGATGTACAATCAAGTTATCTATCAAAGCTTTCGGCATCATGAATCGTGTGTCTATAAGAAAGCTTAATCATACCTTTTATGTAGTTTTTTTTTGTGAATCATAAACTTATAAAAAAAAGCCATGGATGTTGAAATGGGATCCCGGGAGCAATTTTCTAAAACAGACCATCTTTGTCTAGCTGCTCCCCCTACTAAAACATGTCTGGTTTTGGTATTGCAGACAACCTGTGCTGGCAAGCAGCTGTCTATGGAGGGCACAGAGAAGAAACCCAGCGAAGACGACTTTGAGACAGTCAAATTGATCAGCAATGGAGCTTACGGGTAATTTATTCCATCATTCCAGTTTCTTAGATATAGCATAATTATGATGTTATGCTAGTATTTTCATTGTGGTTTTTGTTTTGAGATAGAAACCTGCAGGTGGAAAAGGTCTGTTAATAAAAGTATAAGAATTTAACTTGTAGAACAGGATTACATCAGGGATATTGTTGTGCATGTGTGGTGAGATTCGAACCATTGACCCGATTTATTTTCATGTCCACAGAGCGGTGTACCTAGTTCGACACAAGGAGACCAAACAGCGCTACGCCCTGAAGAAAATCAACAAGCAGAACCTGATGCTGAGAAACCAGATCCAACAGGCCTTCACTGAGAGGGACATCCTCACATTTGCTGAGAACCCGTTTGTGGTCACCATGTACTGCAGCTTCGAAACAAAGGTAAGGATTGAGCCCAACAGATTGCCAATTCCTGTTAAAGTACTTGTTTTACGCTATCGGGTATTGTTTGAAGCCGCAAGATGGTCCTGCTTCTGAACAGGAAAATTACAAAAGAACTTTTGACTTACAACATATATTGACTCACCAATCACTTCACTACTTTGATGACTTCCAAGAGGACTCATACAAATTTGGCTGACACATTGAGATATTTGAGTCTCAAGAAGCTATGTGCCTTTATCTTTGTGCAAAATATCAACTTATTCCATAGGAAGATATTGCAAGTGGCATTTACTTTTTGACTCTACTCTACCAAAGCTGGTACTGTTTCATAAGTAATTCCTAACACTGGGATAGACTCTAACTATACTGTAGTTACTGTAGTGAAACCTGCTTTTGCTATTGGCATTGTTATTGATTATTATCTGTTCCCCACTAGAAACACCTGTGTATGGTGCTAGAGTATGTAGAGGGAGGTGACTGTGCGACCCTACTGAAGAACATGGGCCCCCTGCCGGTGGACATGGCCCGCATGTACTTTGCGGAGACCGTCCTCGCTGTGGAGTACATCCACAGCTACGGGATCGTCCACCGCGACCTGAAACCAGACAACCTGTTGATTACGTCCATGGGGCACATCAAGCTGACGGACTTTGGTCTGTCCAAGATGGGTCTGATGAGCCTGACTACCAACCTGTATGAGGACACGCTCGACCCCAAACAGTTCACAGACAAGCAGGTGTGCGGCACACCTGAGTACATTGCACCAGAGGTCATCCTCAGACAAGGTTATGGTGAGTCCGGCTCAACTTTTTTTGTATCATGATCCGCGCAAACAGATGGGGCAGAGAGGTTATGGTCGCAAAATAAAGTACATGTATACGTAGATAAAAGTTATTAACTGAATTTTGTGTTTTGCAACATATTAGTGTGCGAAACAAACTTTTCTTGGGATTTTTCTTTGTTTTAGTAAGAAAGATTAATGTGTCTCCTACTGAGTCATTTACCGGTAGATATTATAAATAGTTCCTTTATTGATGATTTTGTAATGATTATCCTGCAGGAAAGCCAGTTGACTGGTGGTCCATGGGGATTATCCTGTACGAGTTCCTGGTCGGCTGTGTGCCGTTCTTCGGAGAAACACCGGAGGAGTTGTTTTCACAGGCTGTCAATGGTAGGTTTCAGTCCATGTCATACTATCAAGCTACTACGTTTTGGTACCTCTTAGTAATCTGAACTGCAATTGGATTTACAGAATGCTTTCACGTAGTATGACTGTCTCTGACATATGATTTTTTAGGATTTTAAGATTTTTGGGTTGGATTTTGTCAGAAAGGACATTAAGGTTTGCTGTTTAACCAGTGCATTGCTTTCTGGAAAGACTAGCCAACAGCTGCCTGTCCCTGTTTCTGTGACCACTGCAGCAGTGTAACCAAATGCAGTAGAAGATGTTTAATATTGCACACCCCATTTGCCAACATATTAAGATATTTTGTCCAATTATCGGGGTTATGCAACAAAGTGAAGTTATCCAGTTGAACCTCACCACAGCAAGACTTTGGGATTCCATGCAATTAACAGAAGTGTGCGGTAATTTGTTGTGCACTTAACTGGCTTCTGTACATACTGTACGCACTTGATACTACTTCTAGGTGCAAGTTTAAATTAATGTTGTCATCATCCGTTCATCCTTAGATGAGATAGTCTGGCCAGAAGGAGAAGAAGCGCCACCAGACGATGCCAAGGACCTCATCACAAGACTGTTGGAACAGAATCCAGTGGAGAGACTCGGCACGACGGGCGCGTACGAGCTCAAGGAACACGAGTTCTTCGCTGACCTGGACTGGACCATGCTGCTGCGTCAGAAGGCCGAGTTTGTGCCCCAGTTGGACGACGACGAAGACACAAGTTACTTTGACAGTAAGTTGACCTGTTTCGCATCACAGTGAAGTACAAGCATACTGAAGTTTCCAAAAGTCGTATGGAAGGGAAAACGTTGAAGTTTGGTCTACCAAGTGTAATTTGCTTGGATGGGAGACCTCGCGCATGTCTTATAATCAGTCAGCGAAAGGGTATGTCATCCCGTAAGGGGTGGTATAACTCTATAAGCCTGTAAGCATGTCGACCAAAGATGATGAGGATGGTGATGATGATGTATGTAATGTGTAGAGGAGCTTACTCTTTTTATGACAGGACAGTAGGGGTTTGATATTATTTTGACACCTAAACTCATATGTTATGATCCAAGTAAAACAGTCACAGCCAGAGCTAGAAACAACTTAATATTTTATCTCAAATTGCAGCTCGACAGGAAAGATACAACCACGAAATGGAGTCAGGTGAATCAGAGGAGGAGCAGTACCCAGACCTGAGCAACTTCTCCTCCTGCTCTCCTCGGTACCATCGCAGCTACAGCAGCTCCGACCGCCTCTCCATGTCATTGGACGGGAAGAGCAGCAGCATGGAGAGACTCACCACCGAGGAGACGCCGACAGGCGGTCGCGGAGTCGAGCGCAGGAAGGCCATCAAGGACAGGAGCAAGAGCGAATCAGAGCTAGCCAAAGAGACGAAGAGAGCGGAGCCTAAACCAGACACTTCACTAAGGGAGGTTGACAGACCGTCAGACAAAGAGGACACGTCTAAGCAGCAAGCAGCCGACAGTTCCCAACCAGGAGACTCTGATAAGGGAAGCAGGACAGACAGTGTCAGCAGTACCGGCAGTGTGGAGCCTAGAGAGAGCACGCCAAAGGCCAGTGACAAGGAGGCGGAGCTTGGGGCAGTCGGAGGTGTCAGCTCTCCAGAATGGTACGTGTGGTTGAGACATCACTGTCTCTTTTTTCTTGCAACTAATGGGAATAAAATGATTGATACTTGACATGACTCCTGATGATTTTCCTTGGATCATTGCCAGTGACAGTGTTGCCATTACCTGTCCAGAGAGAATTAACTTCAGCACAGAGTCTTATTCATAATGTCATCATGATGGCTCTTTCAGCACTCCAAAGTTCAGACCAAGAGCGACAGACTCCTCCCAGACGGAGAGCGAGAGCTCGCCTCCCATCACGGTGCGGCGGAGGCGGTTCAGCTCGCGGGACACCCTCCCCAGACTGGCCATCTCTATGGAGGATGAGGACAGTTGCTTCCTGGTAAGAGCATCATCTGACTTTAAATATCACATCATTCTTGTTCCAAAAATGTTTTACATTAACATGTGGAATCAGCAATTGCGAATAAATATTTTACACAATGTGTCAAATTTGATAACCATAAATAAAGTCTTAGTTTTAACTTTTAACCTTTTTTTGACTTTGTTCACCAACATAATTGTAATGTACAAAAATGTAGCTATCATGTTTTGTGTGAGTCTGCATGTAGTAGTGGAATAAAAGGCCAATAGCATATAGTGTAACCAAGTTACCACTCCTAGAAACCCATTGTGTGTATGTGTATATAGTATACTATTATAGTATTATGTGTCTTGGTTTGCATTTGTGTATGTTACTATGTATTAAGTGAACTATTAGGTGTCTTGGTTTGCATTTGTGGCCTTGCCTCATCTAACAAGAACCCACAGGGTTGAAGTAAGAATACATGTACCAGCATGCCAGAGCCTAACTCAGCATCTTCTCTATTCCCCCACATCTTACAGAAGAAAGGAAAACCAGCTAGGGTGAGTGCATGATGTGGATGTGTTGTGCAGTGATACTGGTGGTGTGGGGTGCCTTCTGAGTTTGCATATACGTGTAGTTGGCTTCCTTGGTTGTACATCACTGTCATGCACCTTAACCAGTGCAGGGCTGTTTAGAACACTTGTGTGAAGAGTAGCCAACAGCTGCCCACCCCTGTTTCAGGGACCCCTGCAGCAGTGTAACTTTAGTTTAATTGCACACCCCATTTGCCTTCTGAGTTTGCATATACGTGTAGTTGGCTTCCTTGGTTGTACATCACTGTCATGCACTTTCTTTGCTGACATTTCCTTCTGAGTATGGTTTGACATTTAACAGCATGCTTTGAGTCTACTTTGCAAGATGCTACGGCAACATGGGAAGTCTTCATGTGGTATTCTGAGCATGTTTTTCTGGCTTTTATCAAACTCTCAGTACATTAACACTGTTGAGAACTGAAGCACCCAAAGGGTTTTTCTCAAGCCTATGATTCATGGAGCATCATTGCAAAGAAGTGCCCTCCTGGCCCCTTGAGTGTGCCCTGTTCCATTACATTGTTGTCTTACTTTTCCAAACCCATCGCCAGCTGGTCTCAGGTGTTTTTCTGACTTTTGGAAACATTAACTGTAGCAGCAGTGTCCCCCCCCCCCCTCGACCTTGGGAGATGAAGTCTCTTCTGACAGACTAATGCATTTTGTCCTATCCAAACTGTCTTAATGGGCTAGAAGTGATGATATACTGTACTGCATTGTGTGTGCTGAAATGCAGTGAATGTTGGGCACTAACTCACTACACATGCATAATACCAGCTGAAAATGTGACTGAAACTACACAATTTGTTCTTGATATCCAGAGGGGTTGATTTGATTAGATAGATGAATGCAGTACAGAATTTAGACCTGCGTTACATCCCGGCACACCATTTTATTAAATTAACATTGAGGCTGCTTCCTCAACTTTCAAGTGTATCACTAAATACAGTAGAAGCCAGTTAATTGCACAACGAATTACCGCACATTTCTGTTAATTGCACGGGATCCCCGAATCCCAAAATGGTGTGGTCCAGCTGAATAACACAATGTTGCACCACCCGGATAATTACATGAAGTACACTGGGGAAATGGCATGTGCAATTAAATGACTTCTACATTAACAGTACTGTATTATTATTAATGTTACCTCATGTTACCTATTGAATAGTGGTCTAAAGATGTATTGAAAGTGTTTGTAACCAAAGGAAACTTTCTCTCTGCCCACAGGAGCCCATCGAGCTACCTGTACCAGACATTCGCCACAGGAAGCCCAGTGGGGACCGTGAGCTGATCGACCTGGTGAACAGGGTGGCCGGACGGAACATCCCCATGATCAAGTCTGCCTCTGCTACAGCACTGTCTCTGCTCATACCCTCAGGTACTCATGGTTTAAGCCAGCTGTTATATTGTCATTCATTACTTTTGCAGTGGTTTTATTTCATAGAAGGAGGGAAATTTTTTGCATGCTCATTAATTATTCAAACAGTCCTATGGTACAGTAGTCATACTGTACCATGCAGTGTAGAAAGGAAGCATTTTGCAGCATCACAAAAATTGCAAGAATAAAACCACAATTTGGAGAAGTAGAGAGCATTATAAGATTCCAGTATCACAATGAGAAGGATCTTTGTTTATGAAGTTTTCCCATTTTTTACTATCAGATGAAAGAGGTCTGCCCCAGCCCCTGCAGTCACCCAGCTCTACCCCCAGCTCTCGGGACGTGTCCCCAACAAGGGAGTACTCCCCCCTGCTGGAGAGTCTGAAGGCCCCCATGGTCATCAAGAAGGGCCCCCGGGGGTTCGGCTTCACCCTCCGTGCCATCCGGGTCTACATGGGAGACAGTGATGTCTACACTGTGCACCATCTAGTCATGGTGGGTATATATACTAAAGCATGATGTTGTGTCGACTGCTGGTTTTGAACCTCTTTCCATTGACATACCACTGGGTGTAAAGTACAAGTTATGAAGACTTGCATGCTCTTATGATAACCATATTTCAGCAGTAGAAAGAAATGTTACTTTTGTTCTCCTGTTTTTTCCATCTGGCAGTGTAGCCAATTCTTAACAGTTAAGACCACATTTCCAGTAAGAAAGGATTTTTACTTGGGTAATGTTAAAAATAGCAGAGAGGAAAAGATGACAAAGTCAAGGTAGGTCAGAAGGAAAGATTCAAATGTGGGTAGAAGGGCATTGTAAGTGAGAGGCATTGTAAAGATATTATACATAGCAATTATTGGTCTTACATGTATTTCATAAACATGGTAGCCTTTTGGCTAGGTGCAGAACAAGTGTGCTGATTGTTTGCTTCCTTCTCTCTTTGCAGGCTGTTGATGAGAAGGGACCAGCATATGCGGCCGGGCTGAGACCAGGTGACCTGATCACACAGGTCAACAACGAGCACGTGCAGGGTCTCCTGCACACCCAGGTCGTACAGCTCATCCTTAGAGATGGCAACAAGGTCACCATCCAGGCCTGCCCCCTGGAGAAGACATCCATAAAGGCAGGCGGGAGGAAGAGGGTTCCGTCGGCCTCCAAGATGATGCGGAGACGGAAGAAGAAGTGGAAGAAGGAAGGTGGGGCGGAGAAGAAGCGACGTAGCTCCATCTTCAGAAGACTGAGCAGTAAGAGGGGGAGCACAGACTTCCACCACATGCATCCGCAGGTGGAGAAGCATCGACACGGCATCCCCACCCTCACGCAGAGCAAGAGCGTGGGGTTTCTCAGTCGGTCCTTGTCGTCAAACGAAAGCCTGCCGGGATCGCCGACAAGACCGCAGAAATCGCCTCGGTCTCCCCCTCACTACCGCTCACCACCCGACTCTGCTCATTCGACAACAACAAACTCCTCCCAGAGTAGCTCCCCTAGCTCCAGCGTGCCCAACTCTCCGGCTAACTCTGCGCACTTCCCCCGTCCGAGTTCCCTACACGGACTGAGTCACAAACTGGCCAGAACATTCCGCTCCCCACGGAGGAAGTCGGTGGGACACATCCCGTTGTCGCCCCTGGCGAGGACGCCGTCCCCGTCTCCTAGTGCGACATCTCCCACACGGAGCCCGAGCCCGCTGACACTCGTTAGTAATCATCCTGGAATCTCGAACACGACTCAGTCCTTCCCCGTCCATAGTGCAACGACAGTCACAGTCGCTACACCCAGTGGGAAGCATGTGACAAGACCAAAGAGTGCGGACCCGCC
The DNA here is from genome assembly GCA_019207045.1 of Branchiostoma floridae x Branchiostoma belcheri. Classification (NCBI taxonomy): domain Eukaryota; kingdom Metazoa; phylum Chordata; class Leptocardii; order Amphioxiformes; family Branchiostomatidae; genus Branchiostoma; species Branchiostoma floridae x Branchiostoma belcheri. The sequence continues at coordinate 8,539,352 of CM033037.1, read as the reverse complement.
GGGGTCACCCCTTCTCCGAAGGGCATTGTCCCCAGATAAACCGCTGAGCTCTGCCAGTGGTAGTGGGACGAGTGTTAGCGGAGGAAGTGGGGACGAAACCTACCCCAGCGGTGCCAAGAGGAAAGGGAGCGGCAAGAGGGATAGCAAAAGCTTGTGGCAGGAGAGAAAGCAGCTGTTCAAGTCCAGTGGCGAGTCGAGCGACAAGAGTGACAAATAGACACATATTCCCTGAATGATGTAACCTTTTGTGATGTGTCTGAAAATTCATTTGACATTCTTCCAGCGTGACAGTTCAAGTACATGTAGATACATTGTGACCGACCTTGCATTTACATCTGTGCTCTACACCATCGATAACGCCTGCTCCGAAAGTGCAGGGACGTCTTGCACGGTTGCAGCTGGGGGCTGCTACATTCTGAGTGTTTTTCTGTAAATATTATTTAGCACAAAGGGAACTGCTGTATAGCGCAGGAGCTGCTGATGTACAGAGGCAAGGAAATAAGTTGGTCAAGCCACCGACATGGCATCCAGAAGCAATTGTGGTGCCATTTAGGAGCATGTGATGAAGAAACGTCATGGAGTGTAGTCTTCAAGAGGAGTGAAGCCAGATGTGGAAAAAAAATACCTGATCAGCATTTCTTCCTTTGGCACAATAAAGCCAATCTGTATGCAGATAGATACAATGTGGCCAAAAAACAAACTCTATCTAAAGCTTTACTTTGCCTTTTGGGGCTCCAACAGGCTTAGCTCAAACTTGTCCTGAAGGAAGAAATGCTCTTAAGAGTGTTAAGAGGCCTTCGTAAAGGCCATGATTAAGGGCATAAGGTAAGACAGTAAGTAAAGTAGCCTATGATGCCTTGGCTAACCCTTAATTTAGCATGAAGAGGTCCTTCCCATTGCTGTGAAGACCAATGAACATGTAAAGGGTTTAGTGAGGTAAAAAAAATATTTGATAATCGCTGCTTGGTGAGTCCAGAACAACTGGAGGGTTACCGTGCAAGGGAAAGGTGCTGAGATTATGCAGGAAGTTACGAGATACGTTAATGAAAATGCCCGAATACGCTACACAAAAGTAACTACCATTCCAACTGTAGTTCATTCCTTGTCTCTCCAGAAGCTGTGGATGTTCTGTATTTATCTCACCCCCACCCTCCTCCGAGATCTGTGTCTGTAGTACACTTTCCATAGGAACTATGTCTAAAACTGCAAAGAACATACACGTAAGTCTGTAGGGTGTAGGCTTCTAGAACACTTGTACTGCTGTAAGTCATTGCAATGGTGGGTGTAACACGCAAGAGAAATCCATGTGCAATTATTACTGGTGTAGCGTTTGCCACTGAAGTTAACTCTGAAGATGTAGGCACTGTTGTCTTTGCCATTATGTTAGCACATACAAACATGTATCTTATTTTGGAACTTGTACCCTAGGTCTAGTCATCATTTTGGCTTTTTAGACCTACGAAAATTATTTTTCTTCATTATATTACAGTAAAGTTTTACCTTTTCACATTCACAGTCAAGACAACTCCAAAACTACATGTAATGCCAACATAACAACAAGGGTTTGAAGAGCTATGAATTTGTGTAACATTTTGCATGAATCTAATTTAAATCCTTACAACTACAAGTGATGGTTTTTCAACTGTTTTGGGACCATTTCAATGCAACCAGTTGCTGTACAAAATAGTGGCAAAGGTAGTGCCTACATCTCTTATGGCCTTTGCTTAGCTGCTTGCATGCCTTTGACCATAAATGATGCTGCAAAGATTAAAAACTGTTATAGATCAACTCTGTACAAGAACAAAGCTTTACTCTACTTTAAGTAATAGTCTTTTTTGTGCAAATATATGCATGTAAACTCCTAGTACATCAGGCATGTTGTGACAAGTGACAGTATATTACTACATCTACTGTATTCCGGAAAATATTATTAGGCACTTAAGAGTACTACAGACTTTATACAAAATAGGGCCAATCCACTGGCCCACAGAACAGAATATTGTGGTGGTCTAACGTAACAGATGATATATAGGAAAATGTAGTAGATGTTTTCCTTGGCAAGATGGGCCAAGTCTGTATCCACACACAAAAGCCTTGTGTGAGGATCTAAGATTGTACATTGTAGGTTTTGTATCCATGATACAGGGTTCTCTAACAGGGCCAGGCAGTGTGTGTGTGTGTGTTGGGTTCCTGATATGTGCTGTGCTGCTGACATTTTTGGTGTTCTTGATGTTGTTCTTCTACTGCTATGCAACTAATAATTGACCTAACATTCCTGCCCACAGGCGTAACAATGTCAAAGACGTAACCAGTGAAACGTTGTCAACTGGCCTTGGTTGCTGTCATATGTTTTGCCTGATTTTACCTCTTTTTAAACTTTTCTATTGCGATATTGTTCTGCATTGCTACTGTAGTACGAGTCTTTGTAAAACACAAAGTAGATCAGTATACAACTGTAGTAGTCAATACACCAGAGAAAGATTTTATTCTGTCAGAAATTTTGGTTCACAGTATGATGGCGTAATAATTTAGAAACAGGTATATAATAATTCTATTGGTCACTTAAGAAACAGATTCAGTGTAAAGAAAGACTGAAATGTTGTCTACATCTGAAATGTGGAAGCCTGAGACATTAAGGCTTATAGGAAAACACACACTTTCTGTGATTACAATTTACTTGTGTAATGTAAGTTCCATTTTGTTCATACCCCAAGAGATGTGCTGCATTTGCTATATGGTATCACTGTACAAGTATGTACATTATAGAATTTCTTGTGAAAAACATCGGTGGTACTACGTAAAATATCTATTGGTGGTGGATAGAAGAGTTATTCAGCATATTCAATATCAATGTGCAAATATTGGGAGCGACACATTTGCTCCGTTATTTCTGAGTTTAAATGTGAGGTGGTTCCATCTTACTTTGTGTATATAGGTAACTTTGATACTTCTGACCCATGTACAATGATTCAATATGGCCATAGGTGCTTTGTACTGTGCATATTAATATTATGGGAAAGTGGAGAATCTATGAATCAATAAAGTGCTGTGGTGAGAGAAGTTTTCTTGTTTTGTTTTTTCTTGTCAATATTGCAATGTATCAGACAAATGGAGAGGTTCATGCATGACTTTTCACAGATCCCATTGCATGCTGGGAATATGCTGTGCACTATGGGTAGGGCAGAAGGCAAACAAAATCATCACCATGACAACATAAAGCAGACTGCAGACAGGTCGGGAAGACAATTCAGTCCTTTACTAACTTGAGCCATAATTTGGCCCAACACCCAGTCATCTCTGCCCCACACCCCTGCTGACTTGACCAGGTTGTCCGGCTGAGTTGGTAAAGCGCCAAATTGTTCAGATCTCATCAGTTTGAGGACTTTTAAGTGACCTATTCCACTAGGGTAAAGTAAGAGGAAAAGAGTTCCTCCCCTGCTTCGATGTCACGTAAGGACACCAGTACCACCACTCTTAGTGACCTGCAACAGAAAATGTTATTCCATAAAACATTGCCAACATTACTCATCAAATGAGACTGGGTACTTGAAATCCAACAAGCAAATACATGTAGTATTTTCTTTGCCTCCTTCACAGACCTAGGTATGGCCAGCTTTTAGTTTTGGGGGCACTGTGATATAGACCTCCCCTAACATTTCAGAACCTGACCCTGTTGAATGATAATCAGCACTTACCCCCCAAAAAGAGTGACAAAAGAAATACTTGTCCGACTTTGTCGCACCTAGAATGTGTGCAGAGGAGTGTGGTATTTTGTGCAATTGCTAATACAAACCTGTAGCTTGCATCCTGAGAAGTCTGAAGGTTGGGGCTATAGTGGATGTTTGGGAGATATTTCCTTAGAGGGAACGGGAAGTCCACTTGGATATTATACTCCTGGTAGGCAACATTGGCTGGATGACCTTGATAGGGAAAAAGGATTAATTAGATGTACACTAGAATATTGCATTATGTATTATACTAATGTATAAAGAGGTTTGAATACAGCGGTTGCTTAAATTACATAAAAGGAAAGTGGAAATAGCCAAAAGGCTGTCTTTACTTCTACATGTATGTGACAATCTTGACACGTAATCAGATGTGTGCAAGGAAATAAGAAAGTGCTGTCTAACACTCAGAAATCATGTCCAGAACAGGTTATACAACAACAACAGCAGGTATCAAAACTGGAAGTTCCACTGCAGTACCATAGAAAGATGCTAGGGGGCCCAACATTAAACCTGACCTTTATTTTCCCGAACCTACCTAATATCATATGGAACCATGCAAATCTTACACCAAGGATGTTAATGGTTACACTAATAGCACCAAAAAATTAAGTGTTGTGCTGTTCTAGAAACATGACCCCTGACCTGCTGATTGGTTGTTGACATATTGTCCCACGGCCAGGGGATTTTTGGGGTATGGCGTCAGCCACGACCGGTCACAGGTCAAGTACGGTCCAATCCTGTCACGTCCAGCGCAAGACCTGGAAGAAAACATGCTGCTGAAAATTCGTCCTTTGCTGAGGAAAACAATTTACAGAGTATCTGGTCCAGGAGATTTTCCTCAACTGGTCTGCAATGCCAGTGTTTAGTTTAACTGTATTGGGAAAGGGACATGAAAGAAAAAGTAACAAAACATCAAAATACGTACCTGTAGATCATCTTTGAGAAGCTACGATCATTACCATCAATGAAGACACCATCAATACAGCGGAACACAAACGGGTTGGCGATGGACTGAAAGAGGATGGGCTCAAAGGGATAGTACATTGTACCTGAAGGAAGATGAAAATCAATATCAACATAAAAGAATTGTTGATTAATCACTGGAAATTGGTCTTTAAGGTTACAAAGAATAGCAGACTGATTTCACAGAATCATTTCAAGCAACAAGGAAAATACACAGTAAAGTAAAGAAATGCATGCATGTACATTTCAAGATTTTGAAATGCCCCCTACCTGGATACATGGAAACTACAGTTTTTGCAGGAACCGTTCCCCTCGTCACAAACACACCTCTCCCTGCTCCAACTACACTACTTTCCTGCCTCTCAGTACAAAACCCAAGTGTCTTCAACATTACCTCCAAACCATGCTGGTATCTCTCCACAGGAGGGACAGTTGCTTCAGTTCTATATTTCCTTTTCATAATTCTATTTTGTCGTATTGTTTCATCATGTCTGGATGCTGTTTTGTACTTCTTCATCAAAGGATGGAAGTTCAAGTCATTGCATAAAAGTGTATCAACATTGGTATGGCAACTAGGCATGCTTATGACATTTTGGGTTGACAAATGTTCTTGAATACATCTCCTTTGCACATCAGGTATTGCATACACTTGAGACAAAGTACTTTCCAGAAATGCACTTGTTATTGTTGAACCATGGATTGAATGATTATAGTTTTCATCAGCTCTGTCAAAGTCTAACATTATATTTCCAAGTCTATTGTTTTGAACATCACGAATGGCGCCGTATGACTGCAGTTTGTTAGATGGCTGGGGGGAGGTGTCTGTTCTGTTTGGTGAGCTGTGCAGTGGGTTACAGTTTGCTGGGCCTCTCTCAAGAGCACTGAAAAACTCCACCAGGGTTGACAAGACATCGGAGTCTGGGATGATCTTATCCTGAGAGCCTTTTGGGACTGACCGCAGTTTCCTGTAGGTACAAAATTATAGTGAAGATTTGTTCTAGCATGTAGCACAGTTAATTACAGTAAAGCACACTCTAGTTAAGCATAATAAAGGTAGGTACTGTGCAGTGTACGAGTTACTTTAGTAGCCAAAAATTTAAAGAAATATTTTCCTTTAACTTCAAGTTCATGAGATTGCATCTAACTGAAAATTGCACATTATGTGACACATATTGGAAGTATACCTAATGCTAGCACAATTGACCTTACATATTGCTGGCGTTACAAAAATGTACATATGCATTGATAAAAATTATAGATGTGTACTATTATAAAGCTACAGACGACATGTGTTCATGCCTGACCTGTCCTTCAAGTTGAAGGCGATCCACGGCACGAACCGGTACCGGTAAGCCTGCCAGCGGGCCTGCAGTCTTTTAACCCAACCTCCCATTGGACGGCTAGCTTAGAACTAATCGACAACAGCAAATGTGGAGGCAGATAACTTCAGAAATCGACCTCCATCCAATATTTACTCCACCTTGCGCCATTTTTCAAACTCTAACCTTTCACCTTAAGAACATACCACTAGATTGAAGGGCAACTAAGTAAGACTACAAACATAAAGTTGATCAAAAGTATGTCAATTGTTCTTTCGTCATTAAAACTCAACCTTCAAAATTACTTTTGAGCCTTTAAAAATGTGTAATTTTTGTCTGAAAACATATCCTTAAAGTCTTCATAACTCTCGATGTGAACCTACTTCACATGGGTACCCCTCCACTAGTGGTATAGTCCAAAGCATCATGGCGTCGGAAGGTGAGCAGAAAAAACGTTCTCATGACGAAACGGCGGAAAGTGGCGTTAAGGAGGAAGAAGACGACGCATGGGTTGGTCCCATGCCAGCAGAGGCTGCCAAGCCCAAGAAAAGAAAAGGTTCGCTGTCGATTTTTCTTATAAAAACGTCCGAAATTGTGATATGGCGGAAATTTTTTGATGCCCCCCTCCCCCATAATATTTTGCTTTGTGATGTGTGGAAACGTTGTGAGTTATGTGCGCAGTTGCTTCTATGTTTGATATGTCTGATTTTATTCTACAGTGTTAGAGTTTGAGCAGATCTTCCTGGATAACTTGCCGAACGCTGACTCGTACGAGAGAAGCTACATGCACAGAGATGTCATCACGTACGTCGCAGTTTCCAAGTAAGTTGAACAACAAAATTTATGGTCTGGTAACGGGAAAAACATGCCTTTCTACGGTGATAGGAGTGTTACTCACCTGCCCAGTCCAGCAGCCCATGTCAGAAAATTTTACGGTGTTTGTTTCAATTGGCTGTTCAAACAAAAACATTGAGTAGGGGGTTATTAATGGTCCATCTTCATTTCAACTTACACCTTGCTTTCAAATTGCAAGCATATGCGCATATGAATCGAATGAAAAAAAAAGGTGTAGTTGATGGGTCTTTAAGGGGTCTTTACCTTTGACATTTTACCAAGAATTCCTGTTCTTCTTCTTCATATGATACTAGACAAAACCCCGTGTGGGGCGTAATGTCCAGGACTTACTTATGATCAGAGGCCTTACCCAAGTGTGGTGGTGGTGCAAGTCGTCAACAAAATAGAAAAAAAAGTGGTGCATAAATAAACGAACAAAGTGATGCTGTACATTGCCACACTAGGTATAGGCTCCTACCCTTACAGCTGGGTAAAGCCGGGGTAACCATAGTACTTGGCTACCCCAGCTTTGAAGGTATCTGTAGTCTTAGCTTCTATAAGGTGTTGCGGTAGTGCATTCCATTTGATAACTGTTTTTGGAAACTAGCTGCCTCTGTGTGTTTCTGTCCTACTGTTTCTTCACATGTGTTCAAATCTTTGTGAGAGGGACTGATATTCCCTGACCTTATGCCCTCATTTGTTTTCGCCCTCTGCAGGGGCATTGTTGGCAGTTCTGACAGGTATGTGAATGGTATTTGTATCTAGTTAGCTCATGTCTTTATAACCTCTTCTGAATGGCCGTCTTTAACCGAGGCCTACGGGGACAGGTTCATGTATAACATGCCCCTGATGTGGACTGGACCACCACTATACCCACCCTTCAACAACGGTTGGTTTGGAGCCTTCCCAGGACCCAGCGAAAGACCTTGTGGATACAAGTGATGTGTCATCCAAGAAGGAGTACACATTGTTACCCGGAAAACACGACATATAACAAGAACAGAAACATACTCAATTTGAGAAAGAGCTGTCCACAATCAATTAGAATTAGACATCCTTATGATATGCAAATTATCAGTTACTCAAGCAACTGGATGTGATTTCTGAAACAGACCATATCCAAGATCATGTCTAATTGCTTCAGTAACTGCTTTTTGGCTACAGTTTGTGAAAACTGAATTAAAGGACAACTCAGAAGTATATTTCAGTGATATTTAGACACATATACATGTATAGTTTACTAATGAGAATTGTACACATCATAACATTTCAGGACAGACTTTATTCTGACAGCAAGTTGTGATGGTCACCTGAAGTTCTGGAAGAAAGCTGATGAAGGCATTGAGTTTGTCAAACACTTCAGAGTTCACTTGGGTAAGACGTAATTGTACCTTATGTTAAGCTTGTGTTAGCCTCCTTCGCAGACTTCTGGAGCGTTGGTGTTTATTATTGGGGGAGGGCTGGTTTTTGGTTGACTTTTACTAGGCTACAGAATCTTCAGTAGGTTGAAACAATGAAGTAGAACTAGAAGAGAAGACTCTGTGCTTGGAAAAGGAGTTTTGTTGGTGCAGTAAAACTCCCTGTCCCAGTATAAAGAACCTTAGCTTATGTTGAACATCGCTCTGCCCAAAAAATAAGTGCTCCAGGAGTCTGGGAAGGAGGCTGCTCTTGTGCAATTCTGGATCCATTCTAATGTGAACTGTACATGCACTGTACATGTAGGCAGAGTAATCATGATGATTCCAGTCCTGTATAATGTAAAACTCCTGTACCAATTTTTGCACATCATATTTCCAGGAAATGTGGAGTGCCTGGCTGTGAGTACTGATGGTACCATGGCCTGCACAGTGTCTGATGACCAGGCTATGAAGGTGTTCGACGTCATCAACTTTGGTGGGTATTCACTGTCATAATGAGTATGAACGTTGAACTACATGTACCGGTGGACTATCTATTAAGCTTTATTATATTATTTCTCGGGAAAAGGCATTACGGCAAATTTCTAATGTGTGTAACAGTAAGTCATCAGCATAAATTTGCATACAGCAAAGATTTTTCTATGTTAAGATTTGATAGCCTGCATGCCATCCTAGTCAGTTGTAGTAGTAGTAGTAATAATAACCTTTATTTATACTGGTAATGCCCTGTCGGCCTAGGCCGTGTAGGAGCTCCCATACTCTATATAGTTAGGGGAGAGTATGCGAGCGCCGGTAAGCTGCAAATGTATCAAGCATGACACTCATGGTATAGATTTGGATAGAATGGCCAGATTTTGCAGTGTGGTATAACTACTACCATACAACCCTGTGTCACGGATTTCTCTCTTCTTAAAGTTTTTCTTCTCGTTTCATGATGTGTTTTTCGATGTGTCCCTGTAGACATGATCAACATGATGAAGCTGGGATATCATCCAGGTGTGGCAGAATGGATCTTCAAGTCAGGAGACCCTATCTGTGCAGTGGCATGGTTAGTCAATGTAAAATTATTAGTGTTGTACAATATTTGAAGTGGACTCAGTAGTACTAGAGAAGTGATGGACTGATCCATTAAATTAGATTGAAGGGGTTGGGATGGTTGGGAATTTTTTGCTTTAATCTGCTTCTTAACTCACACCCCTTTCTTTCTTAACAGCTTTTTATCTATAAGCTCTCGCTACCCGCTTCTTGGTTTAAATGGACCAGCCCACCTAAAGTCAACTGATATCTAAATGTACTTGGCTATACAAATGAAGAGTGTCACCTTTCTTGTAGTTCTTCTTTTATCCAACAAGTTACTATGCTGTCATTTATACTTTCAAAAAAGTGTCCACTGTTGTGCTCAATATTTGTTTGTTTGTTTGTTTTCCTCAGTACAGAGAAGAAGTCCGGAGTCATCCACATCTATGATGGGAGGTCAGCGACCCTCCTACATACCCTTCCCAAGATGCACTCTGCCCGCGTGTTGTTCATGAAGGTGACTTTCTTGCGTGTATTTTCCATGTAATATTTTGAGGTAGACATTCTTTTAGTAGTATATATTTTCATATTTTCAGTACTAGGGGTGGATTACTGGTTCAAAACTAGTTTAATTTGCCTGTTGGACTGATCCAGAAGAACCAGATCTGAAGAAATTTAGTGGACTGGATTTTGGACCGATTAGAAAATGAACAGATCATTCTGATTCACTTGTTTTTGGGCTTACGGCAGGGCTCTAGCCAGCGTCCGTTTTTCCATCAATTGACGGAAATTTGCTGAGTCTGACGGAAAAATTTTAAAACCAATCCATCAACCTTGACAGACAAAAATTCTTGGTGGAAGCTATAGGCGGCTTGGGGACGCCGTCCACGGCCGTAAAAGCCACACACTGTTTGCTTTGCTATTGTTATGATTGTTGACAATGTGTGTCGGCGCACTTTCGCATACGATAATCTCATTAAAACCCGTTTTTCAAGGTCTCAGTTCAGTCCTTCTAATTAATTTTTGCGGTTTTCGCGACGATTGTAATTGGCTGACGGAAAAAAATTTCGAGCTGGCTAAAGCCCTGGCTTACGGGTAAAAAGAATAACAAGAATGAAGGAGAGGAGAGTTGTTAGTCATTCTTACCAATTCTTAACAGTGAAGCTTGGTCTCAATTAACAGAGGCAGTTTGTGTTGTTATAGGATTTTTAAACGCCAGTGGGAGTTGCAAAGTCCATCAAACAGATTCATTTGTAGCAAAAGGGACAATTGTTTTGTGTATTGCCCATTCATAAGTTTTCACAGACAATCAGGTTCTGGACCTGGACCATACCTGGACCTGACCTTTCTGTACTGTTATTCAGTACATCTCAATGTGTAACATTGTTTCCTGTATTTGTGTTTCTTCTGTTTTCCAGTACAACCCAGTTTATGATGTTGTTGTATCGGCTGATGAGACAGGGATGGTGGACTACTGGTCAGGCCCTGCCGGAGATTACAAGTTCCCCAAAAATGTGGGCTTTGAGTTCAAGACGGACACAAGTCTGTACGAGTTTGCTAAGGTTCGTTTTCTTCTTTAATACTTGGTCAGGTCATCTGTGTTGTTTAATTGTGTGTAAATTACTGTAAATGCATTTAAGTTCGCAGGGATTTAATTTTGCGGTAGCGGGAAAATGGACTTTTCGCGGTGGTTTTAATTTCGCGGTATCACCATGCACTACAGACTCTTACTGTTATGGAAAAATGTTCGCGGTGGTTTTAAATTCGCGGTGAAGCGGCCGCCGCGAAAACAGCGAACATTAATCCACCGCGAACATTTCTGCATTTACAGTAATTAGAGATAAATTGCATTGGCAATGTCAAATGATACATAATGTCATAGAAAGATGATATAAACTGTAGAAAAGTTGAACCTATAAGACGTCTGTTTGCAATTTTCCCTCCTTTTTTACAGTGCAAGACACTTCCTATTGCTCTGGCTTTCTCACCAGATGGCAAGAGATTTGCCACCATTGCTAGGGACAGAAAGGTAATCTGAATATTCTTTGTTGTTATATGGACTATATGTTATATTTCAGGGTACCGTAGAGAATCTGGGTTTCTGTCGACAGAGACCCCAATCAAGATCTCTACTGGCAGAGATCCCAATTGGAGTTTCTGTCGACAGAAACTTTGATTGGGATCTCTACCAGTAGAATAGCCAATTCTACCATATCAGAGTCTGTACACTGACATATGTATATACAATCTGTGATTAGTTTACCTCCCTGATGCCCAGTCTCGTGAAAAAATACAACTTTGGTGCCAAATTTGGCCATTGAAGGTTGAAATCATAGAATCTCAAAGCTGACAACTTTGGCCATATAGTTTTTTTAGTTGGTTATCTTTGAGTTGAATGTTATGTGAATCATACAGGTGCGAGTTTTCAAGTTCCTGACTGGGAAGTTGATCAGGGTCTTCGATGAATCCTTACAAGTTTTTACAGAGATGCAACAGGTAAGAACCACATCAGTGACCTTCCTTGTTGGTATTCTATTTATATTATTAGAGTCACACTAAAGGTGAAGTTGTTGTCATCTAGGGCCACTTAATTAGATAGCTTAGATTTTAAAATACTGGGAACAAATACACTTAAAAGCCTGGGTACCATCCTGTTTCTACAGGGGTTCCTTACACTCGCTAGGCAGCAAGTGCATGCAAGGATTCCCCCGGTAGAAATAGGACAGTACCCAGGTTATGCACATTATGCTTGTACTCCGAAATTTGGAGCTGTGCTAATTTTTGTGTGTAGGGTTACATTATATAAAGGTACAACAGTTGCTGCACACTCTAGTATACAGAAAATTATTCAGCCTCAAGTCTCAGAAAAAATAATAATAAAACCTAATGTTATATTGTTATGAAATTTTGAACTATGGAATTTTAGATACCAGGGTACATGAAGAGAGGTAGAAATGCATGTTATTAGGTATTGCTGACATTTGTAATTTATTCCGTCTTGAACATCCATTTTTTAAATTACATTTCTAGGTTAGGTACACCAGTAAACCCATTCCCAAAAATGAACTTTAAGCCCACATGTTTGGTATGAATGGTTAGGTGTTGTAAGTCTTTTTTTAACTACAGGTGACTGACCACGGTGTTTTACAACATTAGAACAGTTGTCCAGTTGAGATTCCAAGCCGACACATTGCATGCTGTTGTTGCATTGTTGTTTATTTATCTATTTAGATGAGACAACAGCTTCCCAACATGGAGTTTGGCAGACGTATGGCAGTGGAGAGGGACATTGAGAAATCAACCGGGCAAAATCTGGCCAACATCAGTATGTAGAATGATCCCTACATTTGATTAAAAACATAACAGTTTCCTTTCTCGGTTTTTTAATTGTTTGTCATGGTTGGATATTGTCTTGCAAGAAAACAAGAAGTAATGGGTCATTTAGAAGTTACAAATTTGATACTTGATATTTTCATGTTTGCATGCATCTTTGTCCAAGTACATGTAATGAAATGATATAATTCAACTAGCATTCTCTTTTTGTTTACAGTTTTTGATGAAAGTGGTCATTTCATATTGTACTCCACTATGCTGGGTATCAAAGGTCGGTACAGTGCTTTTTACAAAATAATACAGTGTGAAGTTTTATTTGGCAGCTCTTTTACAAGTCAATGTTTGATGCAGCAAATAGCAGTAACTATAGCCACGGGATGTGATTTTGGAAACAGTCAGATGTTTCAGATAGCGCTATATCTTTCACCAGTGTCACTAGCCTGATTAAATCTCGCTTATAGCAGCCCGCCAAACATCCGCCGGCCCCCTCCGCGGGAAGGGGCCAGTTACAGCCCTGGATAGCTGAGTTTGTGTTACACAGACTACAGTGTCACTATCTTTCGCCAGTTTGAAACTGACGCTCTCTGAAACGTCTGACTATTTCCAAAATCATATCCCAGGGCTCGAAATTCATTTGGGGGATTAGGTGCACTGGTGCACCCAGCTTAAAACTGGGTGCACCAAAATGTTTTTGGGTGCACCGCATAAAATAAAGAAGAATGTCAAAAAAAACTAATTACAAAACTTAATTACAAGCTATTAGATTCCATGTACCATGACAGACATTTTTATCTTCTTTTCTAACACCTAGATGTCAAGAATATGTTGTATACTAGTTTACTTTGATATCTTTACATAAACCTTAGAAAATATTTGGGTCCACCTGTGCACTCACAGAAAAAATTGGGTGCACAGCTCCAATTTTGGGTGCACCTGGGTGCACATGCACCCAGTATTTCAAGCCCTGTATTCAGTTGCATCAGTAATTGCGTTTGGTATATTTTATTACCTACACAACATGTAGATGTCTAACCTTTATCAATATAACAATGGTTGGTATTTTTTTCATTTTTTTCATTAGTCATCAATCTTCACACCAACAAGTGTGTCAGAGTAATTGGCAAGGTAAGCATGATATCACATCAATTTTTTAGTCCATCTTATTTACCTAAAATGTGACAGCTTCTGTTGGACAGTTATTTTTATTATGAATTGCTTTAAAGCAGCCCTAGAACCTGTCCAGTCAACCTCCTCCTGTCACAAAAGAACTTTTCTCCCAGCCACAGTTAAGCTATGGAACTGCCTCCCACAAGACATTGTAAATATCAGAGACTTGAAGAACTTTAAACGAATAGTTAATGCCCACCTCACCGATATTCGCCAGCGTGATGTATTGTAAATGTCAGCACAGCTGCTAAAGATGAGGTGTGGTCACAGCATAGATAAAAAAAAATTTAAAAAAGGACAAATAGTGGTAATGTTTGGATACCCGAAGTTGTAGGTAAATAATATTATAATAAACATAAATAATGTTTACATACATGTAAATTTCTATCCATTTCCAAACATGAAGCTGTAAGCTGTACTTGACAAAAAAAATATTGGAAAACAGATGCTAGTGAGCAACAAAGAAGATGTGAAATAACAAAAGGAAAATGATTTAATGTTTGGTATACTACGTTGTTTGTGTTCAGTTTTTTTTGTTCAACCTTCCTGAAGACTTAGATTTCATAATGACGGCATTTTATTTTGCCCACTTTTTTGGGCATTTGCATCAGAAAACTTGCAAAGAAATTGTTTTCAGATTCAAATATGTAATTCCCCATACAAAGATGACAATTTATCACTAGAAAAGACAGTTAGCTACATGTTTAACTTACATATACTTGGTTTAACTTTTTTAGGTACAGGTGCGGGTCCGGACCTGTACCTAAACCCGTGTACCTGTACCTGTACTTGAAATTTGTTTATGTTCACAGCTCTATTATCAGTTGTAGTACATGTTTACAATATGTATGATTGTATTCCCCCATATACAGCCAGAGAACGTGAGGTTTATGCAGCTGGCCCTATTCCAGGGCTCTGCCAAGAAACCCAAAGCTCATGTGACGGTGGAACTGCGGGCCTCGGACAACCCTTCACTACAGAACACAGACCTGGACCCCATCTTGTTCTGTACTGCCTACAAGAAGAACAGATTCTACCTGTTCTCTAAGAGAGAGGGAAGAACAAGGTACTAGTAATACCACAGGGCTTGAAAAACTGGGTGGATATGTACTTTTTTGCACTCAAAATTTTAGGAGTTTGTCTACTTTGTGACTGTTGGAGGGTGCACCAGGCAAGCTATGTATTTCTGAAGGCTTACATGTAAAGGTACTAAAAGTGTATCAGTCTATTCTTTATACATGTATTTAAGTGCAATTTTCCAAAGCTGGAAGCTGTGCTGAAACTGTGCATGCCAACATCAAGTGCTTCACACAAACTTTAGGACAAGAGCGCTCTTTCTTCTGTCTTGTTGTTTTGCTGACATTCTACTTTATTCTATGTTGTGCACACAAAGCTTTTCTGTATGATTAGGGTAGGTATTGGTACACTGGTACATTGGTACACTTAAAGCCACATCAAGTTGAGCAATTCAGAAACCAGTCACCAAAAAAGAATGCTGGCAAAACCATGGAGAAAACAGTTTTTTATTTGTATGTGAAATGATTTACATGTACAGATATAAGATATACTGAATTTACATGTAGGTCACACAGTGCATTTTTCCTTGCAGTGACGACTCAGAACGTGACATCTTTAACGAGAAACCCTCCAAGGATGAGATCATGGCCGCCACTCAGGTGAGACTAATGTTCATGGTTAAAATTTGTTCTACAGGTAAGTCATCTCTTGTTAAGATACATAGTGTTTCAAAGATTTTGTTATATACTGTAAATGCAGAATTTTTTGTGGTGGTTTAATGTTTGTGGTTTACGCAGTGGTCACTTTGCCGCGAAATTAAAACCACCGCAAACATTTTTCCATGACAGTAAGAGACTACAGTGCATGGTGCTACCGCGAACTTAAAACCACCGCGAAAAGTTCCTTTTCCCGCTACCGTGAAACTAAATCCCCGCGAACTTAGATACATTTACAGTATGTGCCTGTGACAGTATTGCGAACATTAAATAGGGCACATGTATAAAATCAATATGCTACGAGTAGACAGTATAAATTTAAAATACTTTTGATGATAGTTTTCAAATGATATAATTTTCTCAAGTGTTAATTGTATAAAAATTATATATGATAATCACACCGAGAATATATTTCAAACATAGAAACAGAGAATCCTTGTGTTAAGAGGTTCTCTTAGTTGCATTGTTTCTTACAAAATGTTACACAAGTTTTGCCTATATTTGACTCAGCATAGCCAACCAATTGAAAGTCAGCTATAACTTTTCTATTAACAGAGAAGACTATCTAAGTATACACATGTAGTTATCAAGTCTGCTAAAATGTTGCTTAAAGGTTGGCTATAACTATAGCAATCATCAGCACTTTTAAATATGTTTTTATGTGTATAATATAGCACCCAATAGTGCTCAAGTCCCTAGTGTTAGGGTATAGGATATAGATTATTGTTCATATATAATGATACATGTTTCTACTTCTGTAGTCTAGGTTATATAATCAGTGTATTTTTTACCTTTATTTCCTCTGTACATCCCATTCCTGTGTAACATGTACATGATTATGACACGATCCAATGTTTTCTTTCCCACAATATCACGTAAATTGTTAAACTTACAGTTGCTTTTGAAATGCCCCCCAAAAAATGTGCTATCCTGATCCACTTGCAATTATCCCATCTTCACACTTTCGTGACATACATGTACATAACATCCCATCAGAAGAAACCAAACAGTATCCATTGAATATAACGGACAAAACATATTCTTTCTAGTTGTGTAAACTTTGATCTTTGTAAACAGCTTGACAGATTAATCTGCACATATGCATGGAGATGCGTTGTGGATAGTATGTCAAAATTGAAGGTCCTGAAACATAGGTGGACAAGAACTGTGTAAAAGTTAGGAGCTTTCACCTTTGACATTTTACCCACAGTGCATCTTGCTGTGCAGGTGCAGTTTATCCTGTGATCTGACTTAGTCATGGGCCCCACATGAGGACCTTTTTACTTTTTCAAGTCGGAATCCCAGCTCTCGTAGCAGGTGTAACCGTCCAGACCAAAGCTACGCGCTCGAATCTTCATCTCGACAGACTTGAGGGAGTAGGTAGGGCCGTGCCAGCCGTTCCAGTAGATTCCGTCGTCGAAGTCCGATTCGTACTCGCCCAGGTAGTAGACACCGTTAGGGTTGGCATCCCCGCAGTCGTTGTACCAGAAGCCGCCCTTGGCCAGGTCGGCACAGTTCTTGTCCTTGAGCTTGTCGTTGTCACGGTCGGTGGTTGTGAACTTCATACTGCGGCTCCTCCCCATGCCATCACCTGTGAGATCATACAAGCATTATGTGCTGTAAATCTTGAAATGTTGGTAGTGATTTTCTTTTTGCAGTAGCCTCTCCTCCAAATGTAGATATCTATGATCATTATATCACTACCGAAGGACACAATCCTACCACTCAATTAAGTCGCCCTGGTGTCCATGTTGGATTACAGCAGCAACATGTCAGCATTTGTTACAGTACTCCAACATGGCACCATGCGAAAAGCCTGTAGAGTCTTAATGATATCCCAAGTACAATGCTAATGTGTCTGGGAAAAGTTACAAATACTAGGTTATTCAAAGAGTTTAATCAAGGAGATGCATAATGTATAAGGACCCACCTCCCCTTCCCGACCAGTCTCCGATGGACAGTGCGTATCCCGTACGCCCGTGGGAGACAGACATGGCGGTGTACATGGTGAAGACCTTCTCGGCCATGGCGTCCTGTAGGTCCACCCGCATCTGGTACCAGATGGGCAGCGTAATGCGATACAGCTTCTCCAGACCCAACCAGAACTCTCCCGTCATGTTACCAAAGCCATTCTTGTAGTCGTCCCACTTCCTGGAGAAATCTTCTGAACCATCCAGTCTCCTCTGGAAAACCTGATGGTGCAAAGACAGTAAAATATTACATGTTATGTAACCTAAATAGACAGTGTTATTTTGTATTGCTGTTGCAATGAATTTTGAAGCAAGTTCCTGACCTTTCTACCAATAACTGTGAAGCAAATTCTTAGCTTGCCGTTCTCTTACAATCTGCTAGGAGTAGATGACAGAAGGTTTACAAGATTGGAGACATACCGTCCATCCGCCGCCGTCTGTCTCCATGTCGCAGTAGACATCAAACCCGTCGTCCTGGTCGTCGGGAGTGATGCGGTAGATCCCGCTGGGCGTCCCAGGGTTCCCTGGGCTGCAGGCCAAAATCTCGCCGCAGTCCTTCGGTTTAAGAGCTGAAGACAGCAACGAGACAAACACAAGTTCGGTGTTTATGATTAACGATTTATCTTGTCTTTTGGATACACTTGCCAAGACCTCATAAAAATGATGGCGCCAGGTATAAAGTTCAGCCCTTGATTGTCTGATTTTGCTCTATTCTTGGAGTTTGTGACTTAACTATTGACTTTGATGACAAAGACTTCGGATGCTTTGGATTTATAAGGTCACACAGCACTCCTTTATTCTGATTGGTTGCAGCAGGTTCAAAGACTTCAGCATCCAAAGTTGAATTCAAAGAAAGTCCAGAGTTCAAACATACACTTTGAATTAACATTCGGTTGGGCCCAGCAAGATGGCTCTCAGCGGTCTTTGCAAATCTCTTTGTAACTCACAACATGATGAGGCATTTGTTTAGAAACAGTCCACGTGGGATGGGATGGCCTTCTGTGGTGAGCCCTCTGATCCCTACCAGTAGTGCAAATGTGTTGACAGGACAGGGATTTAAACCCCATGATTTACAATAGGAAAGGCCAAGGCTAGGTCATGCTATGCTATGCTTAGTCTATTGGCATTTGTTACATGTATGTTATCCCTGCACCGATTCTTCCTTGTGACCTTGACTTTTCGTTTAGAAGTCAGACTAGTGGTTTGCTTTTGGTTAACCCTTAACATTCTGTTTATACCTCTGCAAATAGAGTATATCATGTCGGCCATGGGTGGATAAGGTTAAATGCCCAGCCTAGCTACCCTACTAACAGTGGCTAAACAGTAGCAGTAGAGTTTGTCTCTCCCACATCTAAGACAACATCTAAGTGTTGAAAATGTTTAAGATCACATTTCTTTACAAATAATCAACTACAAGCCTCTAAGCCCTAGTATGGGACTATAACCACAACCACTAACTGCAAAAAGGGTCTTATGTGGAAAAGGAAAACAATTCACTTGACGCTGAAGGTAAAAACATTTATTCATGATAGTAACTTGACAAAAAGGAAAAATGCTTCATACTATCAATTGGGACATCAAGTAATGCAGCAACATTTCAACACTACCCCCCTCCCCCCTCCCACATAGTCCCCTTTGTAGTGTCCCTTTGCAAAAGATCAAAGAGATCAAGGTTAAATGTCCAGAATGGCCATGTCAGGGATAACAAACACCCAGTAGGCACTTTACTGACCCAAATTCCCACTTTCTAAACAAAAGTTTGCTTCAAACACAAGCGGCTCTGTCTTAAGAACAGTAACATCTTGTTCAACTCGCAGTCTGCCCTTTTGGTCACTCCCTTGAATACAAGTGGATTGATTCGAAATAAGCAGAAAAGGCTAGGTCGAAAAGTTACTGAAGTGTACATGTGTATCAAAAAAGTGATAATGATCTTATTGAAGAGCTACATGTAATCTTTCACTTGTCATGATAGAAAAGACACATTATTTAGTAATGTACAGCAATGGTTCATTGTATCAGGGAAATTTCTCTAGCTATTTTCAAATTCGACAAGCACAATGAACAGTGGACCGTACTGGCGTAACGTCCTGTAACCCTTTTTAGAGTAGCGTGCATGTCGGGTTGGTAACTCCCAGCCTTTTGGTCTTGCTATTTATTGAGGTATGCACGCTGTAATATACAGTACATGTATTGCTAGGCAAGGTTATTCTTTACTGGCTTTGCTGTCAGTTGTTAGGGTCATCTGTTTTTTTTGTAGAAGAATCGTTCTGATTGCTTATTTCAGTACATGTACCAGGGATTTGAATAGAAAAAAGATGTCATACCATAACTCCCATCAATATGTTACATCATTGGTTCAATGGTTTTATGTGCATTGAATAATGGTAATTTGCATGATGATTGCAAAGTATGAAGTGTCTCACCTTTCAGTAGTCCTCTCTTTGAGGGTCCTTCCAGAAATTTATCATCTGAGGAGAAAGAAAAGATTGTATAGTTTACAAGCAAATTGATTTCTATGTAGTACATTGTAATTCTCAGAAATTTGAACAGAGCATACAATGTTGGAACTTGAATTTGGTCCAGGAAGATGGAAGTGTCACTGATGAAAGACATCGTATTGTGTCTAAAACGTCTGACCGTTTCCAAAATCATGTCTAGTTGCTTGAGTAACTGCTTTATGGCATCTTATTACCTGGATGTCTAACTGTCATCAGCCTATAAGCTATACTCGCTTGGCCATTGTAACGGCTCCAAGAAGATGTTAGGGAGACAAAGTCATTGCATTTTCTTACTGCTATCGTTACATTTTCCACAACAAAGCCACAACAGTTAACTTACCAGAACTTGTGCCAGTAATGCCCTTGTTGATGTTGTGTCGTGGAAGAGCCGTAAAGTTAACACGACGGCGACCCTCCCTCTCCTCCACCACGTTTCTTCCCGGCAGAAACGGTACGGCCTGTCTGGTCTCCGGGAAGAAACGCTCGCCGTCGGGGTTGTACTGGGGAACGTTGGACTCGGACTGGAAGACCATGGAACGTTCCAGGTTCTGCATCCGCTGTGTCAGTCCATCAACTTTCTCTGTCAGCTTAGTGACCAGGGATTCTAGTTCCCCATTGGTCTTTCCACATAGACTTTCCCTGCAAAAAAAGGAAAGAAATATTTGGTATGTTAATTGATATTTAATGTTGATGTTGTTATTTGTAACATTCAATTTGTCGACACCACTGCATTGTTTAATAGACGAATCCTTCAACTTCAGCCACCTGTATCAAGTCCTACAAATTCAGAAGAAAAACTTGAAATTGCTCGTCGCTCTCATTGGTCAAACTGCTAAATAATCAAATGCCATGCAGCAGTATCATTGGTTGAACTTCTAATTGTGATAGACAGTCAGGATCAGTATTTTCTTTGACACCATCCTAAGAAGTGGAAAAAAGTCAGGGATAGTAAACACAATGGCATAAGTCTTTTTCTCAGGAAACATGATGGCCTGAATAAGAGAATAATCAGAGAGAAAAATTTCTGGTCAAATGACAATGACATACAATGTATGCCAAAGTCATCCGTCATCTTTCTGTTCAGTGCACGGACCGTACACTCCATGTTGTAAAAACTGTTGACCTTGCATCTTTTTGCTATGATTTACAGGCCCTCTGGGAGAGAGTTGTGGAAGTGTTGTATTGTTTTGTCAGGACTGGCCAGACACAACTGTTGGACATAGGCCAACATGTCTGCCAGAGTTGGCACACCATCGCCCCCCTCCCCCCCTGCTCCTGCTACCTCCGCCCCAGCCTAATCAGTTACTGTTGAACTGGCACCCTGTTGAGAGACAGCACTCTTTACAGTATCGGGCCTGATGTTAGTCTTGTGCTACTGCCAAGAAATCCTACGGTATTAACTGTTTGTCTGTAGCTAATACATAACACTGCAGGCGATTGTCTCCAACACTCCAGTTTTTACTGAATCCAGAAATGTCATGGGTGCTAAGTAATTTTGATTCCTGGACCAAAACCTTTCACAGAATGATATCTGCGATTGATGGAGAGTTTTTCGTACACTTTTATTCTTGATATGTCATGAGAACATAAAACTGACATATCAGGACATCTAACGCTGGTTGACAAATTTAGAAAGCTATTTTCTGAATGTTGACATCCATTTGTCAGACTTTTCCTCATGTTTTTCCTGAAATGTCATGACGACATAATATGTAATCTGTGTCATATCAGGACAACTAACACTTCAACTTGATAAATATAGAGTGCAATTTTTCAAATTTTAACATCCACATGTCAGTTTTTATTTTGATCTTCCATGTTTGCTAAGCTAAAAGCAGAATGTAATATTGTTTTGTAGCAAGTCATGTGAAAAGGTATCCTCTTGATAGTCTTGTCTAGTGCATTCACTCAAGGTTACAGCTATGAGAAATTTACAAAAATGTATAATAGTATGTAACATTCTAAACTACAGTGATTGTCTACCTTATGATTGAAATGGTGCCTTTCAGCTCATCTTAACTGAGCATAAAATTATCACACTATTACAGTATGACGTCATAAAGAAGCTAAATTGAGAGTCCTAAAAGAGAGAAAGAAAGGCTACTGTAACAGATATCTCTTCTTTGCCTTTCTTGGATCAGACATGTCCAGAATATTATCTGAGTTTCTGGATTTGTTCCATGGAAAAAGTGTCTGGCTTTGACATTCGACTTCAGATCTGAACTCATTATGCCAACTGTCATAAATCCTAGGCTGTTGATGTATCCGTAATATGGTTCACATGTGCCAAGCAAAGTAGTAAATCAAACTAGAACAAAGTCCTAGGATTATGACTTATACGGTACCAATTATTTCTTAGAGAAGTATTTGAGTCCTCTAATGTAAAATAAAAAGAAATTAGTCATAAGATATGTGCTAGGTCTTAATGTGCATGACATTAAATGCCTACACAGCATGGTCTGTCATAGTGTTACAATGAAACTAAAACCTTTCAAAGTTGCATTTACCACATAAAACATTTCCCACAGTAGTCTAATGAGCTTTAATTTCCTACTTCAACAGTTACATTTGTAGACTAGTAGTATTATCAAGTGTTTGTTAGTAAAGTTTATGTTTACCTGTCCACGATGATGTTGTTGACAGGGCTGAAAGTTATCCCCTTCTTCGTTTTTTCATCCGGCTTCTTGGTGGCTTTTGGCGGCCTACTTTGCCTCCGTTCCCTTATTGGTTCGGCAAGGCAAGAGACGAAGACAAACAGGAGCACCAGAGCGGACACAAATTTCCTCATGATCGAAGCAGTGCGTCTCGTGTCGCGTGAGAAAGAAGAAGTGGTACAGAGCTACTGATGGGGACGCCTTACCACAGCTCGGAGCGTGCGAGTGTGGAATGACAAGCTTGCGTGGTGTCTGGTACTACAGTGCCTGTGTGGCTGGGTGTAGTCTTCCGCCCGGTCCTAACATGTGGGTTGGTTTCTCTGTCTTCCCGCCGGGAAAATGCATGCAGTGTAAACACCAGGGTGAGAAGGTCCCCCATCCATAGAACAAATTTCAAACCCCCGACATCCCCTCAACAATGACCTTGATTCAAGGACGTCGAATGTGGGCTGATTTGTTCATAGTATACAAGAAGCATTGACAATCAAGAGGTCGCATAAATTTTTCTGTTTCAGCCCATTTATCATGAGTGATTATATCAAAGGGGGACAGAAACTGTGCAGTGTTTGAGCAAGAGCCAAACTTGTGCCACATCTGTCTGAGGATGGACAAGTATGCGTGAGTGTGTGCGGCCCTGTTTGTCTACCAGTGACTTTACTGCCCCTCAAAACTCCGGGCTATGGACAGAACCTCCTTTTGGCAGTTTAAATTGGGACGGGGTCACCCCACGGCCTTACTAACTTTAAACTACCATACTGTGAAATTCTTCTGGTGTGATGAGCGCTAATGTGTTACCTGTTGTACAATCCAATTGGGAACTTGCCAGGCTTCAAAACAATTTGTTATGCTTCAGAATGACAGTAAAATGAGTTTGAAAGGTCACATTCTGTTCTAATGAAAAGTTTTGGGAGGGGTTTGCAGGAATGTTTTTCACACCATCCTCGCCTTCATCCATTTCAACGGTACCCAGTACATCTCTGTATGTGTTGGTTTGATCTTTGGCTCCCATAATATTTTGCCTTTAAAAAAGTTTGCCAACTCCCCCCCATGTTTCAATGGAATAGCCTGAATTGTTGTTTTCTTCATACTTTTCTATGGCCTTAGATTCATTCTTAGACATTAGATAACAGCATTGACCTTGGAGAATGCACTTCCTGACTACGATATTCTTTGATGACAATGGACACTTCCGATACCACACTTGTTCATTGTCCGAATCAGTAACATTTCCTTGTTTGATGTCCTTACGTACAATTGGCCTTTGTGTAAGATCTGGTTTGATCAAACCCACTGTTAGCTGACAACCGATTTTCTTCAAAATGACAGTTGCATCTAAAATCTCTAATTTGACAATACCCCATACTGTTCTCCACCAACTTCTGACACCACCATTCGCTGCACATGTTCCGCCATGTCATCACGAATCGCTCACTACAAATAGAGACGCTAACGCTTCTTGGACAGTCCTACACCTACGAATGCCAAGTCTGAAGTCATTGTCAAAACTTCGGAACGGTTTCCGTGGTTACGGGTCAGACATGGCAAATAGCTGTCGTCTGTACGTAACCGCAGACGGTGTCTTCGAAGTCCCGCGGGTGCCAAGTTTCAGGACTGATGTCATATGTTGCATTGTCTGGTGGAAATGAACAGTTACTCATGTCTGGAGACACAATCTGGATTAATCAACAAGCTTTCATCCAAATGGCTACCTGAACAGGCTGATGTTTTTCTTAATATCCATCTGATAGGGCTGATAATCAAGTAGAACACAAAATTATGCTGTCAGCTGACTCAACCAATTTTCTCAGAAAGATTAATAACAAACACATGCTTAACGTAAAGTCTGTGACAAATAATGAGATTGTTGGCAACGCCTATATTCAAGACAGGTTTACGTAATAGAATTGAGCCAGGTCTTTGAGGCAAGTTGTCTTTTTGTCTGACTATGACAGATCTTCAAAATACAGATTTCTACATGTATATGTTATGATGGGTATACTAGCAATTCTTAGAACTGCAATTTTTGTACGTGTATCATGGCACAGCTGGTCTTCATCATTTAACATGGTTGTTCAAGTTTTAACTAAACATCACCCAATAGAGAACACTAGGGGTGGGTACCAGTACAGAAAATTCAGGTCCAGGTCCAGGTCCAGAGGATCAGGTCCAGGTCCAGGCCTGAACCTGACCTGGACAGAATTGTTTGTGAAAACTTGTGAATGGGCAAAACAATAATCCGTATCGCTAGAAAGGATTCTGTATGGTGGTGTATCCTGTCTTCACATAAACAAAATCTAATCGGTCCAAAATCCGGTCCACTGATTTTTTTCAGGTCCCTTTTTTCCGCACCAGTTCAAAAAAATGATTTTCCAGGACACACTCCTTGAGCACCCATTTTACCAGTTATTGTCAGAGTCATCACTATATCTTCTTTACTTCCAGAACTCCACATCCCAGAGAGTGGCAGAGTCTGCAGTCCTCCATACAGTACTGGGAGACATCGTCATCAAACTCTTCCCACTGGAGTAAGTACATGTGCCATGATTGGCTGTCAAATCTCCAAACAGATGTTTGGATTGGAAATTGATGCTCATTTCTGACCAGTCTGCTTTTTATTCTTGGCAATCCACAATTATAAATTCTTATCCATATACACCCCAACATCTGCTTGAATATTTATGTTAGCCCACCAAAACTTCAAAGTGAAGTTGAAGTACAAAAAAGGAACAAAGCCCAACTAACCATCATTCACTCATTTTTGTTTTATAACTATAAGTAACTCTTTTGTACTGTGTGTGTGGGCGCAGAAAAATTTGTCACTTCTGTCAAGACTTGGTGATATATAGCAGTGCCAGCAGCAGGGCCACTTCAGAATGCTGCATGTGTACTGTCGCGAACGTGCCAAATCGTCACGTCAGAACCGTGGACGTCCAGGGACAGATGTCCTGGCTCTGCCGACACGTTACTGACGTAATGTCCTCCTTGGTGGACATGACTCTGTGTATTCCAAGACACACAAAGACAAAGACCTCTCCAGCCCTACAAAAATTAGTGCTGTGTATCTGATTACAGTCATGAGGAATTTGAGTCAGTTGGTAGGGAGTCTCTTTAAAATTTTCTATTCTTTTAGATTTTCCTTGCAAGGAGTCCAGGCTAGTTTGTGCTAGGATTGGTCAGATAACTCGAAACACAATATTTTTTCCTAGGCTAATGGTTAAAGACTCGGTCTGCCTAAACACCACACAAGGTCGCTGCCCCATGTACACTGCATATTAGAGCCATTTGAGGTCATTTGAGGTGTTTAGGTAAATCCTTAAAGACTCTGGCCTTTAGATGAATTTGCCAGATGCAGCCCCACTGTGCAATGGGTCCCAGTCCCTCCCCACTTTTTCCAGAGAGTATGAAATCCCACATGTTCAATGTCAAGCAGGTGAGAAGTGAAGCGTTAGAGTCAACGACTCTTACAGACCTGCTATTGCCCCTCTTTTACGCTGTAAAGAAACCATTGTGTTGGCTCATTCCACATCAATTTACGTAGATAGCACATGAACTTCCAAAAAAACTGACAGTAGTATTGGCAGCTTGTCTACTAGATTCATCATGTTATCATTCTTCTTTTTTGATATCAAAAATTATGATATTAATCTCTTCTGGTGTCTCAAACAAAATTGGCCCCTGCAGCTCAAAAAAAGTTCCTAGGGGGCCCCAACCTACACCATACTACCTCCAGAACACAAGATATCAAAACTGGAAGTTCCACTGCAGCTCCACAGATAGGTGCTATGAGGCCCAATATCAAAACGGAACCTTTGAACTTTTAAACCTTTATCAAACTTGGACTTTCTAATTCCTACCCACGTACCAAATATCAGAAAGATCCATCCACAACTTCTAGAGTTATGCTGTCTACAGACAAAATTTAATGCACATAACCTTCTTAGTAAAGGTAATAAGAATAGAATTTCTTTAGGCAGTGGGTTGCTTTAAAGCCATGTACGTTGTTCTCAGCTACCTGGTTTGTGTTACACAGAGTTAGAGATCATTAACCAGGACGTGTTTGAAAATTGAGTCCCAAAGACCTCCTCACCTCCATTTGCTGAAACATTCCACAAAGAGTAGATTGAGTGGGAGGCAGGGGACTTATACAGGGGTCACAATTGTCCTCCCTGAGTTTGGCATTGAGCCTGCAGTTTGGCAACAGTAGGTCATTGTTGTGGTTTTGTTTGGTGTTATGGTTCCTCTTCGAAACAGTGAAGACAAAGAAGATGACAGCAATGGCGTGGACGAGATTATCATCCAATTTGGCAGTTTGGATTTTATATCACAGACCTTTGGCAATGGGGTATTCGGATGTACGATTGGAAAAGGATTAAAGCAGCCTTACATCCTTCAATACAGTACATACATACGGATTGAACTAACTGTTATCAGGAATTCTGTGGTATGAAAAATGGGACCATTGTCTGAAGCTCATCTTTGGCTGGATTTTATCAGCAAAGAACATAGATATGCAAAGCATTGTTTTCGATGGACTGGAAATATCTTTTTAAGTGCGGGTGGTGCAGCATCCTCCTTTGCAGGGACATCCAACAGCCAAACTGCCTGTCTGGATGTGCCCTGCTCTTTCAACCGCCACTCTTAGTTCCTGTGGACGTCCCCCCCCCCCCCCAAACCAGCTGTCAGCCAATCAGAGAATAGACTTTCCTTTTCAAAAGCTGTTTCGCATGTATAAGAGTAACCTAATTAATATTCATTTATAAGCAGGGCGGTCAGGAACTAAGAGTGACGGTTGAAAGAGCAGGGCACATCCAGACTGGCAGTTTGGCTGTTGGATGTTCCTGCGTAGGAGGATGGTGGTGCAGGTGATTTTTCTATATTGTTACCTGCAACTGTGCAGGTATGCAAAAGAAAGTATAATGAACCCTGTACAGTTGTATTGTTGTTAGTATGCATGATGATTGTGTTGATTGTTTCAGGTGTCCCAAGACAGTGGAGAACTTCTGTGTGCACACCAGGAATGGTTTCTACAACGGACACATCTTCCACAGGGTCATCAAGAGCTTCATGATACAGACTGGGGACCCCACAGGTCAGAGTTCACATAATTAAGCAGCCTACATACAGACATTTTTGTGATATTTCTGTTGTTTTTGTTCCCATGGCCTCTTAGTTTTTGGGCAATAGCTATAATCTTTGGTCGCTCATAAGTTTTGATGGTCTAGATTACTAATTGCCATTGTTTTCTGAACTAAAAGCTCCAGCGATCACAATAGCAAAAGTAAATCATTCACTTCAAGAAAGAAACTGTCGTCCTTGGGAAACAAAGTAGTTTCCAGATTTGGAAACTATGTAGACAGAGAGAGAGAGAAATAAAGGTGGAATAATTATGATGGTGCAGGCAAGGTGTTTTGGCTATATTTAATGCTTTAGTACTGGAACTGTTGAGAATATGTCACACAAGTCATGTACTTGTAATAGTGCAGTACAAAATTTGTCCTCAAGGTGGCGCTCTTGTTCCTTTTCTTTGAGAAGCAGAAAGCTGAAGTTTCAATATGCCATGTGGCATTTCTTTCTGTAGTGTCTATGCTATAAATGGCAAAAAAAAGTGTTTCACTGTATTTAATGATAGGATGTTGCTACAATTTAATCCCCATTTGGAATCATAGGATACAGTAATTCAGTCAATCAAGGAATTTTATTAGCTTTTTACTTAATGATCTAAATTATCACTAATTTGCAATGCCAAAAATGTTAATAGATTAAGACAAATTCAAAAATACAGCATATACTTATATTCGACATTATACAATTTATATTTTATATGTTTGACATAATGATTATACAATTTAAAATAGTCGAACAATTCAAAATCACAAAACAGTTACTGAAGTGCACCTTTGAACAGTGCACAGCATTAGAGAACCTTGTTGTGAATCAGTGTTGCTTGGTAGATGATCGTTTTATTCCCCCTGTTCTACATTTGTTTGTTTGAATCTTTATTTATTCATGAGAAGCTCAAATCAGCCTACACACCGCTTTTCACTGAGGTCATGAGGGAGGTAAGGTTCAGATGAAATATAACAGACATATGGCTTAAATTGAGTCCTCGTAAATCTATCAACATACTGTACATCATTACATACACAATGTCAATAAAAAGATAATAAAACATATGTATTTTACATTTAACTTGGGGGGTGTATCAGGGCTCGAAATACCACCATATGTGTATTAGTGCAGGTAAAATTGAAGCTGTGCAGGTATTTCTGATGTCTACCTGCACCTAACCTGCACTGGTCCATGTACTGGGTTTTACACATAAATGTCCTATGATGTAGGTGTATATGGATTGTTATTTGCTGCATTGACTGTTACCACCTATAGAGTATAAAAGAAAAATTGCAATGGTTGCTGAACAATTTTCATATGATCCATACTTCCTAAATTCAAAGTGGTGCAGGTAATATTTGTCTGGTGCAGGTAATTTTCAATGCTACCTGCACCAGTGCAGGTATGCAGAAAAAAAGTATTTCAAGCACTGCTTATACATGGTGCAAAAACATAATAAAACATATGTATTTTACATTTAACTTGGAGGTGCATGTACTAACACACAGTTTGTGAACAGGTACTGGAACAGGAGGGGAGTCCATCTGGGGAGGGGAGTTTGAGGATGAGTTCCACCCCAAACTGAAGCACGACCGGCCATACACCGTCAGCATGGCGAACGCAGGGCCTAACACTAACGGATCACAATTCTTCATCACTGTTGTACCAACTGTGAGTACACAACTTTGTTTGTTTGTTTGCATAACTGGTAAACACACCATTTTATACAGTAAAGTACTGGCTAAGTAACAGTGGACTGTTTCGGTAACATGGTCATCAATGTTACTAAAGACCTGGATTATATATACTTTTGAAAACCTCAAATTTGATTCAAAATTGAAATTTCTATTCTAACATTGCACAATAAGGTACTGGTATGTCAACGCTTTTCCTTTGAGGTAGTTGTGATTTCTCAAAATATAAAAACCTAGTGCAAACCTAGTGCTCCAAAATTGAGATATTCTGCTTGTGTGTGTGACTGTGAGTATATTGTGTGTCTATATTATATACACATTGTGTATGTATGTGTGTCTATAGTTTTATACCCACACACATATATATAAATGGAAACACATACATTTGTACATGCATATACACACACATTATACAATACCATGCAAAAACTTTCTATTAAAAGTAAGTTTTCTTAATCTACCTCCAAATTCAGTGAAAATGAAATATTTGTTAAAGATTGTTAGACATGCGTATGTACAATGTATGTATAAATAATACTAATTATTATCTGTTGTATTTGTAATATTATTATCTGCTGTTACAGTAGATAAACATATTGTGATTGTAGCTTGTTGTGGATTTTTTTCCAGCCCTGGTTGGATAACAAGCACACTGTGTTCGGGCGCGTGATCAAGGGAATGGAGGTGGTCAACAAAATCAGCCAAGTCAAAACTCACCCCAAAACAGACAAGCCTTATGAAGATATCAGCATCATCAGTATCACCCTTAAGTAGACATAACTGTTAATATGTGTTAATATTTCATGATAAAATACAGTCATAGATGATGTCCAGATTTGCCACTACTTTACTTCATTTAAAGGTAGTTCAATCTCTACAATTGCATTTGATTTTGAGATTTTCTTGCAGACATTTTGAGTGACATCCGTCTACATTTGCCACTATTTTACTTCATTTAAAGGTATTACTCAATTTCTACAATTGGATTACATCTGGTGATTTCCTGTTGGCGTTTTGAGTGGCATCCATCAATCTTCTTCAGCATCACTAGTATAAGAATAAACTGGCAAGAACAAAGTGATAGTGCATTTCTGAATTTTGGAGATTGAATTACCTTAAAGTTTTACATATTGTTTACCTGGATGTCTAACCTTTATAAATGTGCTTTACTTTTTACTTAATGTCCTTCAATGACATGGTTGGATTCCTCTAAATCTTGTTCATAGGTCTTTGGTAAAGCTTACTTAAAGGAGATGATACAAACGTATCAATCGATTCTTAGCATTCCAAAATAGTTTTTTCACTCACCCAAAGAAAAGGTAGTTACCATGCATATACAATGTACAGAGGTTTGTAAATCAGAAAGTCGTAAGCTAACACTTGATGGGACAGAGCAACATGTATTTATGCAGGTTTTATTAGTAATAAAAATCAGACTCTTTCATATATTCCATGTCATTTTTGATACATAATAACAACTACATGTAATTGTAAATGCTAGCATTGATAGTGCCGGTGTTTGCAGCAATGAGAGAGAAAACAAAATTATCAGTGAATTGTTTGCTGGGTGCTTGTTCTTGCAGGCCAGGAGTTACAGAGTGGTGTTTTCAAATCTGCCTGAGGCAACCAATCAAGGGACTGAGCAAAAACAGTTCATATACGCCCTATTCATGATGCAAAAATCGGTTTTATCCGTTTGGCCTAAAAAATTCCAACAGAAAACCGTTTTACAATGCAAACTTGCACCAACGGGCAAACCGTTTCATTTCCTTATGGTAATGCATGGTATGACTGGCTGAGGTTGTTGTGATCCTGCACAATCTTTTTAGTTCTGACATATGCTCCGATATCAGGACTGCCAGTTCCCCGGTCCACCAGGAAGTGACCTGACAATAAAAAGGACTTTTACAAAAAAACATGGCCAAAATACCCGACTGACAGGTTAGAAATGAGGTCAATGAGTGGACTATGAGTACACATGCTTGGATGTAAGCCGGATTGACACTGCTTTTGTGTCCGTGATGACAATTCGCAATTCAGGATGATTAGAAATCTTTTCAGATCCACCTTGCGATGCAGTTCAGAAACATCCGTTTGGAATCTTAAACGGAGAATCCCTGATGATAGATTTATCTGCCTGATGAAACGGATAGGATCAGTTGCATTTTTGCATCATGAACGGGGTCACGCATCATAGATAGGGTCACGCTAGCAGCAAGAGTCCTACAACTGTACTAAAAACAACTGTATTGTTTCAACCACAAATTTAAAACACAGCATGCGCCTCCTTTGCCTCCTACTGCGAAAATAAGTCCCTACGAGATTAAAACGATTTACGGTATTTGATTAACTCCTTTGTTTACGTCAATATGTCCAATTATCATAATGACAGATAATTGGAAGTTTGAAGTGATTGACAGCCAGTCATTCCAGTTAGCCCAGAAGCTGAGAGACTAGTCTTCAGCAGATACCATGGGATCAGCTGATAACTTCAAGACCCATGGAGTCTATATTAGACTATGAGAGAAAGTGTTACACTGCTACAGATTGGTCTTGAAATTCACTCTTTTTTTCCTGATACAAATACCTTTCACAAGTTTTAATGATTAGTTTGTTGATATTTCTCGAGGGACCAAATTGACCAAGATGCATGCGAACGATTGATTGACCAAATTGTCCAGTAAATCCCTTAAACAGGCAGGTTTATGCAGAACAATGTCCATCACTTCATGTCACTGGCTGTGTCTGGGGTTTAGTGGTAAGACTGGAGGATTAAGATAAGCAGAGAAGGAGACAGGCTGGCTGAGGTCAGTCCAGGTCCTGGTCCTGATGAGGGTTCAACCTAGGACATTGTATTGTGCTTCGGTCAGCTGACTTTAGAAGCTTTGTGAAAGATAGATTGTAAACAACTCTTGGAGTTATGTGTGGTAGCCTGGTACTGTCTCTTCATCCTTTGAAGCAAACAGCTATATGCGTGAAAGGACGAAAAGACTTGGCAGCTATAATGGGTTTGGATACCAGGCTAAGGTGTGGCGAGTTGTCCAGTGTGTATTATTTTGTACACCTGTTGCCTTTTGATAATTAGTTTGATCATGATACTCAAGGGACCTATTCATCATTGTGAGACACGATAGGTACAAAAAACATGTACATGTGGGACAATGGTCATGTCTTCATGCACTTCTGTGCTCTGACTAATGTGTGTCCCTATAATGTAAGGGGTTTAGAGGTAACACTTATGGATTTAGATAAGTAGAGTGGGAGACAGTCAGTCCTTGATGAATCTCTTTGGTCAGGCTATGGTCAACCCAGGTCTTGGTTCTACTTACTGTAGGGTTCTCCTCTTTAGATAGATTTTGAATACTGTTTACTCCTGTCACCTGTGAAGCTGATGTGCCACCACAAAAGATAGTAACTGTAAATTTTGATGTTTTTGTCATGACCTCTCACCATGAAAGAATTACCCTGCAAACATACTGTAAAATCATTTACTTTTGTAGTGGTTTTATTTCACAGTAGGAGCTGAAATGGAGGGTTATGCAGTGTTTTGAATTTGTGGTTAAAACAATTTAGTACAAAAAATCATATTTGCAGTGGAGACGTCACTGCATGAATTAACTACCGTGCTCTGTCTTCTTGGACTTCTAACTGCTAAGTCTGTCACTGTACCACTAAATTTAAGTGCTCCATATTCAAGTGAATTTATAGTATATGAGCTCATCGAGAAAAACTACACACCTTCATTTGAGAATAAAGATATAGCCTTTTCTCTTACCTGGACTAAAGTTACAGTCTTTGCAGACAAAGAGTACACTGTTAAACAGTGCCAACTTTTTTTGCCAGAGTGGTGCGATGTTTTACCAACCTAAATACGTACATTATCCAAACATAACACAGTTTCCCAGAATAACAACACACTTGCCTTGAAGGGTCCCTTGACATTAGTCAAGCCTAGCTTTGGTTTGGACTTGAAGTATCTTTGCTTTCAGTTGCTTTCAATGTACAGCCTGAGAGGACCAACAACTCGTGGCTACCACATATACACACAAGCTAACTCCTTAGATCCAAGTGTACTTCACATTCCTTAATTGGAGTAAGAACTGGGTTAATACAACCACTTGCCGAGGTATTGTGATTGCCTCTTTAAGATTGTTATCTGCAGTTTTGATAGCCGGTACATTGTGCCACCTGTCAATCTCTCCTTCCTTACATATCACAAGGACTACAAATTGATCCAAAAGCAGATGTAGGGCATTACCCATACCATTTTAGTGATGTTTTGTAGGCCTTTCTACCAGGCCCACGTTTTTGTCTACAAGGTTCGAAAGAGCTGAAAATGCAGACCACTATAGAAAGACACATAAAGCTGACCTTACATCTGCTTGGAGATAGCTACAAATAGCCTCATGACAATGCAAAAACAAACAAAATCTGACATATTATACCTCCATGATTTCCTTGTTCTATTGATTTCTCACTGATTCTGCCAACTGTATTTTTCTAACTTAGGCTCTCAAAAGACATGCATGTAGCAGGAAATTGTGTACAGGAACTGAGATAACCTATACATGAACCTTTGACCTAACGTCCTGTCAGTATCACCTTGCCAGCCATTCTGAATAACTATGGGCACACAAACAAACGCACAAACAGACACAACAACAAAAAATGCTATGCACAGAGGTGACGTTACGTGTAACAAGCCAACCAACAAGTGACATGAAAATATGACTACGTGCCTAGTAGCATGTCCTTGCCCAGGGTTTAATATCTAGTGGAATGATAAGTACATTTCTGCAGAACAAAAACCTCAGACTTGGCATGTCATCCTTCATCAGCACTTTGTTATTTTTAGGATTAATGACAATGCCCTGTGTTGATTAGATAAGGGCTGGGCCTCCTACTGAGGTACACACTAATCCAAGGTCAAGTTTGTAGGGCAGATTTCAAAGACACCGTGTCCTCATGTAGATGATCATTGTTACCGAAATTCTTTTATTCACACTCTAGTTAACAGTACAGCCAACAGTATATGTCAAGAAAAAAATTTCATTTTTTGTCACCCACTCCCAGACGATTGGTTGGTATCGCCCATGTCACACATCGTCCAAGCCTTGAGGCACTCCCAAAACAACACCGTTGCCCCTGGCTACCAAATCCCAAACAATTATTATGTTTACCTTTCCGAGCATACACGCATTAAGCAGAAATGCTGTACAGGATTATAAGAAAGGTTTTTGTTTGGAAATGACGTGTTTTTACATGGATGAAGGCCGCGAGAAATGTGTCTAATTTGTTTCCAGTCAAAACGCAGGGAACACGGAAATCTTGTTTATACACTTACTTAGTTTCATTAAGGTTGAAAGACGTGCAGGTGTGAACGGTAAAACTCTGTCGGGTGGCTTACTAGAGTTTTCCCTAGGCTTGTATAAGCCTCCCGGCCCTTTTACTAGACGGCAATGGCTGAGCGACCGCAACCGTTTGGATTTGATTCGAACCATTGATTTCATAGTTGGAATACCATGCAAGATATGAAATTATGATTTTATAACATACAAGATGTAAAAAAATCGTTTTAATTTATCAATGGGATTAGTTAGAGAAATCTTTGGTCGCTCAGTGGCCATAGCGCGGTCGCAGCTAATCTCCAAGCAGATTTGCCCGTGGCATAAATAAAAGAAAAGCTTCAAAAGCCGGTCAAGCAGTGTCCAATCTTCTCCCGGTGTCTGTTGGACACTGGTTGACTGACTGTTGATACTGTGATATACCACCAGTAAATCTGCTTGGATATTATCCCATAGCCTCTATTGGAAAGGGGTGTAACACCTCACGTTGACAAAGGTTTACACCTAGAACGATGTTTTCTGTGTGGCATCTTTTGTTGCAAACTTTAAACTAAGTCTCAATGAGATGTTTAGAATATCTGTATCTGTATCTATATAGCCGGTATAACCACTGTTCGGCGTAACACACCAACTTCGCAGGCACGCGGCGCGACAGCAGCTGGTTATATTACACCGAACGACCTGTTACACCTAACTTTTGCACATCTATCTGCAAGTGTTCTTTAAAACTACCCAAATATCGTAATGTGAATGAAACAAGGATTTTTCAGTAAAAGTATTCTTGAAAAGAAACGTTGTTCCTCCATTCCCACAGACATGCTTGAGAGAATGTCGGAATTTCTTCACACCACCGACGCTCAACATTCACAACATTGTTTGTGACTAATTCATGTTTTGGTGCAAACATTGTTTCCGCCTGAGAACTGTTCTTTGCAACGTAGATAGAATTGAAGGGAATGGTAGCTTGTCTGGTAAAGAAAGGAAGTGTTGTTAACACAGTTTCAGTGTTCAACAAAAAGAAACTTTGAAGCTAGTGATTTTCAGGGGTATTCACCCTACTTGAAGTTAAGAAACGCGAAAGAAACAAATTAAAAGTTCAACACACAAACGAAATATGACGTTTCATAACAACCACCTGCGTGATTCGTGAAAAAGGGACTTTGTTTAGTGTGAAATATCCGCATGCAGTTACGGTCCACGGATTGCCAAGTGAATAATAAGGCCAGCGGAGTGCAAAGTTTGGACACAAGTTTGATAACCATCGCGTTTCTTACACTACACGCCCATTCCTTATCGATTAAAGGTACATACAGTGTGTACAGTGTGTAGATTCGGCCTTTGTTTTGAACAGTCTGGTTTAATCATTTTGACATGGCGACTCATAAAACATCTATTTATATCGAAGATTGTGATAAGACCTAAAACGGAGTAGCTCAACGAGTAGTAATAGTTGTAATGTGATATTTTAACTAAATCCACTTCAGGGTTAGATTAGAATCAACAGTTTGCGATGTAACGTAGATGACATAGAATAGATACTTCTTGCATATCAGACGTTACTTTTGGTGCCTTCTTAAGATTCCTCGTCCCTTTAATTGTTATGATACAAGATGCTATCTAAGACATGGGCATTCTTCTTAAGACCTGTCTATTGAAGTCGTTACCATGTCTTATTGTGTCAAGGTAACGAATCTAATATACAAAACGCTCTCACGGTTGTAATGTAATTTAGTCAGGAGCTAACCATACCTAGTGAATACTTGTGCACCTTGGCAACACGCGTAACAAATCTCTTTCCAGCCAACAGGGCTTGCTAACGTAATCTTGTGTCGTTTCAGGGATTTACCAAGTAAATCAAATTAATGTATATCAAATTGAGGGAATAGCTTAGGATAATAATAAAATATATACAGCATAATGAAAAAGGTTTCACCAATAGTACTTATATGTACAAGAAGTGCAGTACGCGAAAACTGAATGCACGTACTTCTAAAACGTTTCTACGTACAGAAATGTACATCAAATTGTAGGTATACTTTGCTTACGTTATTAAGGAAAGAATATGATATATACAGTATAGTGAAAAGACATCAGCAATAATAACGTTATGTACAAGAAGTGTGGTTGGCTAAAACGTAACGCACGTTCTTCTAAAAGGTTTCTACGTACGCTGTAGTGTTATCTGGCTGTTTAGTGAGAGCAAAACAACATACGTCCAAAATTAGCTTCTAAGCGCATAGTTTCTTCGATACAGAAATATTTGGCCGTATTTATAGGTCAGACAGTAAGGTTATTTATCTTGTCTTTTTTTTTTTGTTCACTTCTGTCCTTAAAACTTAACACCTTGTGTGTCAAACTTTGAAGTTATTCAAAGTAAACGCCGTAAACAGTCGCTACGGCAAAGAGCGATCCATTTTGGAAAGTGGCGGTGGCGAAGTTATCGTTCTGCGGGTCCCACACACACCTGCTCGCCACCTCCAGCGAGTTGTTCCCGCTCTGCCCGATGTACACATGGCAGACGATCTTGTACCTCGGGAAATTCAGCTCCTTCACACGATCTTTAATATTCTCCGTCAGCCTTCTTGTGAGGAAGCCTACGTTCTCTTGGCGGTAGGTCTCGTTCTCAAGGAACTGATGCAAGACAAGATTCAGCATGGTTTCGACTTTCGCCGGCGAGAACTTGGTTCCATCGTCGGGAGTCATTTTGTAGGTGTTCGCGACCACTACCGGGAAGGTGGTCTTGCTGGAGCGGGTAGACATCGCTGCCGTGCTGAACCTTCTTGACGCTATGGATCCCATACCGGCGTAGGAGAACCTTCTAGTCGGGCCCATGCTCAAGCTGACCCGAGACTCTCGCCGTGACATCCGCCGTGCCATCATAGGTGGCACGTCTCCATCGTGAGAGCTGATGGACTGGATCGAGGACTTCCGTGTAGCGGCGAAGGACAACCTTCGAGTCGTGTTCGCGGGCGGCTGTAGCTCCATGGAGGAGTTGAATCGGTCCAGGCTTTCCCTGGTTAACTCGCCAACTGAAGCCATCTTTCTTGGTTCGTCAGTCTGTGTCCTTTGTGTCAATTTTTCGGTCCAAATCCCTTGCCACCGTGACTCAGTCTGATCTCTACTCTCGCCCACCGTCAGGTGTTGCTGTGTTGTAGCCGGAGGCGATGTTCTGTGCGCATGAAGAGTGAAGATCTAGAAGACTTAATCTCAGCCAAAGCACGACCCGCACGTAGACAGCCAAGGTTCCTGTAGCAAAGACAATACAATACAGTATTGACAAAACCCCAGTGCGACACCTGTTCGACAGAATGGGATCACAAGTCAATGTTATTGTTATCTTTCTTGTATCTTCGCTTACGCTTTGAATTCAAAGAGTAACGCCTTGCTCAAGTTCTAGTACTTTGCAGCTTCCTAAAGCCACATATATTTACTCTCCAAGCAGAGGTTCGGCTCCGACTGGTTTTTGACGTATTTTATGCGTTTTGTCGGGCTTGAACTTTCTATTTTGTCAGGTTTCCCTTAATATTTGTCCGCCAGCCAAATCCCGACAAAAAGCCTATTTAAAAGACGTCAAAAACTGATCGGGGCTTAACCTCTGCTTGGAGAAAACCTCTACTAGAGAGTAACATATGTGCACATGTCGATGGATTTATGTCAAAAATAGTCGTGCTACAACTTTCATTTCTGCTTTGTCTGACATATTCAGCCTTACGTATTACTAATTAACAACTTGAGAGAAGAACAATGTGCTCTACACACCTGCATGTACCTATCTAGTCCCCAACTGAGTACGAATACACATCCATCTGTAGACTGTGATCATTCTACATTGTCTGTCATCCCATAGGACTCTTAAACGTCACCGCTGGTTTAGCCAAAACACAAAAAATCCAATACACACCTTTTGTTTACTGTCGCAAGTGACGTAAGCAAGTGGAAAATGAGTTTTAGATAATTGTCGTGAAGGATTAATTCACAATGTCTAGGTGCGTCCTAGTGAGACGTAGTGACAATTACAACTTAATACAAGTCAGAAAATGTGGCTTCTCGGAACGGAAATACGATGAAAATATTCCTAGGGCCAAAGTATAATCAAGGATGTTACATAAGACTCTGGGTATATTTCTATGTTACGGAGTTTGATGCATGCAGGGGTTAATGACGCATAACATCACAATTAGGTTGTTTTCTACAAACAGGTAGTTCCGCTTGTGAGACCAAAACAAAGAACAATAAAAATGTCTACAACTATTAACAGGTCTGGGTGATTTGAGTCCCCTTCAGTAGTTTATACCTACCTACCTACCTAGTCCCTTGACCTCCAGGTCGTTGGGGGGACAAGGTAGACATCATAAAGATCGAGAGTTGCCTCCAGTTCGTCTTTCCCTAGCCAGGGTTATAACTACTGGCAAACGTTGAATAAAGGCCTGATCGGGATGTCTTAGATCCTTGTCGGTGGTTATTTCTCTCACAAATCTAACTAGACCGCTTAAAAATCCTTTGATATCAAATCGCACGATCGACGAGCTACGATTACGGAAATTTCACACAAGCCCCTCCCAAACAGAGAGAAAACGTCTGTTTCGAAGCCTGTGTCTAGCTCTTTCGGCGCCCAAGTCAGACATAACCAATAAACGTGTCTGTTGCTTTTGTATACTTCTCCTGGTCAAATTTCTTCAAATTCTTGGCTCTGTCCAAAAACACCTGTTGAATCAAGGCCTTCCTGCCAAGGTACAGTGAGTAGAATTCGGCAAAATTGCACTATATTCTCTATACAGCCAGCATATTAGTAGTTAGTCTGGTATTTGGTACCGGACTTTAGGACAGACCACAAACAATGTCAAAGCTTACGACAGGGGCGTTTGTGGATTACTTGCACATGAGAAAGACCACGGAATCAACATGTGTGACAGGGACAATAAAGTACAAGTAGGGCGAATTAGCAAACGGACTTACCGAACAACAACTAGTTGCCCCTTAAAAGTTGTCTGATTTCCTTGGATCCGCGCGTTGGCATCAGTTTGGAATCACGAATGTTGGAGCCCTAAACAGACATGTCCAACTCTCCCGTCTGTCGGCAGGTTATGACCAGTTTTATTTGATTATCACCCCTGGTGACCCAATGACACAACCCTGTCCCATAGGGGGACAACGGGGCGTGCTACAAAATCAACGGGCGTCAGCATTTCTTTTGTAGCGCCGCCATGCGGACTATTTGAAGTATTGCAGCAAAGGTATTCATGGCTTCTCCCAGAGGATAACAACAGAAAGAAAACTAATTACCTCAATCGATTTTTGCATCCAGACCTAATACCACAGCAATTGCACGGTTTAGACTTTTCTTTCCAATTCGTTTCGTTTGTTTTGTACACATTTTGCACGATCTTTTTAAACAGGTGCGAAGGACTACAGAGACCATCTTCTAGGTGAGCACGAACGTTAAATTATAACCAAAGTGCAACCAGCTTTCCACACATATCCTTTAACACCTGAAAAAACACAAGGTTTAAAACCATGACCCGTGTCACGACCAGTGTATAAAATCTTTATCAGCAAAAGCTTACCTGTCATTAATGGATGAGACGTTCTTCTGTCCGGTTATTACTCTAACCCCGCGAGCCGAACCCTTACTTCCATCCCTCGGGGCAACTCCCCTGATAACCCGCCTGACTTCCCTCCCTCTGTCCGCTTCTCCACGACAACTTCGCACGGCCCAACAGCTGTTTGTAAATTAGCACCATTTATTAATTTGATAACGACTGTAGAATCAATAATGGTCCGGCATATGGGTCCTTCTGGTGTTGACATAATGTGTAGGTAGTGTAAACTTTGAAAGGTCTTGTGTAGAGAATGCCACTGTTACTAGACTTCTGGCCTAGCGACTGGTATGGAATTTGAGATAGCTAAAATTGTTATTATGATCAACAATTACTATATCGCCTTAAGTTTTGTATGTTCCATATGGATGTTAGAAATAAGGCCTACGTCACATTTCCAAACCGGGGCCCGACCGGTCAGCTTTAGGGAACGAATAGTATGATATTAAAGACTCCAAACTACACAAGACATAAAGAGAAAAGCCGTGGGCATTATTTGTGTATAACGTTATCTTTAGATATGCATTTCTATTTTTCGTTTCCGATGACAATAGCCTTGATACAGACACATTCGACTGACATCATATTACAGACACATTTTTCGTGATTCCATTGGCTCTCATTTCAAAATTGGAAAAATTATTTTTTGTAAAGGTCAAAGGTACAATCTCCAATCAGATGAATTTGTCAGGACTATTTCCCTCGGTCTTTTGTTATTACCTTTCTTTGTCTGTTTCTATTTTAGCACTATCTATCTTACCTTGGGGCTATCTGCAGTTATAAATTCCGTCGCAAGGATAGAAATCACAAAACTATCGACGTCAAATTGCAGATTTTATTTGCGAAAGATTCCGAGACAAGAAGGACACCTGTCGATTATTCGGTAAACTTCAATTTATCCACTGAAGATTGCATGGCTTGTGGCATGGCATCTAGTTAGTGAAAGGGTATAAGTTGATCATGGACCCACGTTACATAACGTCCTTGGGTTGATACAGTTTTCCTTATTAACCGTCATGTATACCTTTAGACAGCACAACTCGAAAAACATTTGGATAGAGCCTTAGAACAGCTGTCACTTACTTCTCTGTACCTGGCACCTGTCTGTATCAAAATCTCCAACCTATTCTCGTAGTTTGTTGTCTCCTAAACGAAACGGGGAAGCATACATGTATATGGCAGAGAACTAAGATCAAAGGACAACTTTACGCAGTTCAGATGT
Source organism: Branchiostoma floridae x Branchiostoma belcheri (assembly GCA_019207045.1). Classification (NCBI taxonomy): domain Eukaryota; kingdom Metazoa; phylum Chordata; class Leptocardii; order Amphioxiformes; family Branchiostomatidae; genus Branchiostoma; species Branchiostoma floridae x Branchiostoma belcheri. The sequence goes on along the minus strand of CM033037.1, from coordinate 8,497,751 downwards.
AGATGCGAATGTACGTGCGCACCTGCTTGTTGCATGTAAACCACCAGCCAGTCATTCATTCATACTATTTGGTGACTGGGTAGGCGAAGGGACTTCGGTCATGTCATAATGTGTCTCTTAATGCATGTGGCTTCTCGGGTACCACAGAATGTCCAATTTTCCGATGTTATACAATTGTAGTGCAATGAAGTTATCATAAAAGCACGTTTCCTTTACGTTGGGATCAACAATAGTAGTAGATAAAATAACTTCTTGCTTGACAATGCCACAAAAACTTGATAGTCTGCCATGCCACAAAAAATGGCCAAAAAAATTAAGAGTCTCTTTGTATCTTTCGCGGTGAAAACGCTACCATGATAGTTTTAAAAGACTATGGGCAAAGACAAACCCTGCATGGTTTCAAAGGGACCTATTAAAGAAGTGTCGGTGTTTTGTGTACACAGGTTGGCAGTAGTTTTCAAAACCTTTCAGGTGGAGAGGCCTTCCTGAAGGAGTGCACTAGTGCCCTCTACCGGACTCGTCACAGTTTGCACAGCTGGTACTCTAGCCTGCTCAGCACAAACGTAACCATAGCGACGACAGGACGCCCGATTGATCAACGAGGACGACTGACAGTCGAAAACGTCGTCAAGCATGTATCATCCCTCTTAAGGTTGGTTTCTGACGACAACTCAGGAAATGTCTTCGTGACGTTAAGGTAAATATATCTTACGATCCAGCTGTGTTCAGTAATCTTCTTAAAAGTCCTGACATACTTTTTGCGTTACGATTCCTCCTTGTGGTAGGATTCACGCAGGTCGCTTCTTTCTGTCGTCGCGACACACCAGACGGAATGTACTTTAATAAGTAATAGACAGCGAAGCATGAGAAAATGCACAGACCACCAATGCAAGCATACATTGCATAGGTATGATATGGTACTAGTACTCGTTTTGATCTGTCGGTCTTTTTGTCACAAACCATGATGCGGTCAAACCTGTCTAGAGCTATAGTGGTAACACAAAGGAACTTACGAAAATGGTCACAATAGCCACTATAGACAGTGTTGTTTGGGTCAATAGTAAAATATCAATTCAGGTGACCACGAAACGAAGAAATGATCACTGAATGTTGTAATTTGTATATACACAGCTGTTTTGACATTACAAGAATAGCTTTAAATCGTTACAACGGAAATTTAAAGCATTAGTTCATGTTTTAGCTATAACAAAGGACTGGACACTCCCTTACTGACATAGTAATTAACCTGTGTTTCTTTGCCATTAGCTGGAGATATGAGAGGATAAAAATATAGTACGAGCCCTTGCAAACAATACCAGAGGATTTAGCCCATTTTGTATCCCTAAGACTGCACCTAAATAGGGGTGCGTCCAAGATAGCTCCCAGCTAAGTTTATAAAAATGTACTCGCTAATTGAGAGTAACAGCTGTTATCCTTTCCCTGACCTCATGTCAAAGGCTTTTCTATTCTTCACACTTTTTGTGTAAAAAAAATAATAATTCCACCTGTCTGAGAAAATTATGTTGTTGAAGATAACAAATTGAGAACAAACAAGAACACAGTGTGATAGCATGCACTTTTGACTATTTTTCTCAATCCTTTGTGAGAAAGCATTCCTGTCAGTAATCGAGAGATCTAAATGGTGCAAAATGGTACGAAATGCCCCAGGCTGTTGTCTTTAAACTAGAGTAAAAGTCGGTAGAATAGAACTACTCGTGTCATTTATGTACCTTCGCCTAGTTTATTCTGCTATAATTCTGTTCGGTCATACTTTTTCGTCAAGTTATTTTTGTCAAATTCTTCTAATGATTTAGAACACAAATGCATCTACATGGAAGACTTTGTGTGTGTTTTTTTCTCAGAAGATCTTTATATGTGGAAAAATGGCGCCGAAGCACTCCAGTCTTGGTCATCATTCTTATTTTTACGAGACAATAAACGACCCAAAGTGGTTATTAACAGGGAACCTTACAATGAAACTTTCCGTTTTGTACTAAGATAAACGTCATCATTACAAATAATACTACATTTAAACAAATCGTTAAACATTTCTGTCAGACGACATATTTCAGACGACTTTTTTGTCCTCAGGGCCACGCAAGACTGACAGGAACCACGTGACTTACTGAGGGGCGTTGTGCAGGTAAACAGTGTTACCTGTAGAATAAACATCCCGTCGTCTGATCCAAGGTTAAACAACCTCTCCTGAGTTACACTTCAGACGACTCTAAAAGTGTTCTTCAAACAGGAATCTGTTTGTCTGTCTGTCTGTCTGTCTGTAGGAGACGCAACCCTGACCAAAAAGTCATCATAAAAACATCGCCTCACGATCGTCAGATTCGTCTGTCCAACATTAGGGTGAGTACATCATTTCACACACTTCTCTACAGTAGTTTGTGATTGTTTGGGCTGTGTTATTGCCACAGGTGCAATCTAAAGGCTGTTAGCCGCACATTACATGGACATATGTAATGGTTAAGTGGCGAATAAGTAGAACTAGAAGCGTACCAGAACACAGTCAAGTATTCTTTGATGGTGAGAGGTGGTGCGGAATGGAGGATAGATGTTTGACTGGTTTGGGGAGAGTGTGGCAGCACAGCACGGTCGGCTACAAACTTTCACGCCACACTAAACTTTCACTATTGAGAGAGTGTCGGTACATCTACCCACCGAGACGAACTATAGCAAACAAACCTGCAGCTTTTTTGTAAGCGGTTCATACTAAACCCCGCACCTTTTCTAAACAAGCCTAGCTAGATCTCAAGAGCTATTTTAATACAGGTGTTGTGTCGCCGACATAATCGATTTTATCGTCTGATGTTGTATTTTATCTGCAGGTCGTGCACTTAGGCACAAAGCCAACATTCGATAGACCTCACTCCTGTTTTTTGTCTGCGCACTTGCTGACTAGCCTCCACCAGGCCTTCCTCCGGGGGTGCGAGCGGATCGTAGAATTCGGCAAAAAAATAAGAGACATTGGCCAGAGGAGTCAGTCCACGCCTAGGTTCATTATGGTTTCCCCTCCGGTCGACCAACTCCTCTGATAGCAAAACTTCCCTTAGGCTAGCGATTTTTTCTCTCCCTATAATAGCCAGCATAGTCAGTCTGGTAGAGACTACTTGTTGACGTGAATTCGACGCAAGGTTGGGTACCTACAGAGGCTTCGCGCCTTACTGCGTCTCTATACCTAGTATTCGGAACACTGCGTGCCATTGTGTCAGGCCATGTTGTTCTTGTGTCAGGCCCTTTGTTGTAATGGTTCATAGGAACAAAACAGAGTATATGGAGAAAAACAAGCCGTCCTTCCGTTCAGAGTTTGCCTGTTCCAAAAAGGGGCCATCTCAGGTCGAGGTCCAGTAATACAAACGATGTTCCCTTTTGTTGATTTTGCTTGTTTTCTTCCATTTTTCTCAGACGGCTGTTTGAGAGAGAACTCTGGCCTTCTAGGGACAAGGCAGCTGGCGAAAGATTACCACTCCATAGCTGAATTCAGGTCAAAAGGGACTGAACTTTCCACATAGAGCACTTCAGAGCACTTTTACTGCAGTAGATCTTACAGGTACTTGGATGGCACTAGAGACCAGCACTGGTACTCAGAACAACGTTTGAGGTAAGATAAACTAACCTCGGCTGCTTTTAACATCAACAGAATCGTTGTTTTGTCTTATAGTTGTCTCTCCTCCTTGATTGTTTTGATTTTAAACGAGAGCACGTGTCACAAAACGAGAAAAAAATCACACTTCCTTGCTCAAACTACTACATGTACTACTCATATTCCGATTTGCGACAAATAACAAGCATACATGTAACGCTATCCATTTACGTTTCTCTCTATCTCTCTCTGTCTCTTTCTTTCTTTCTTTCTCTCACTCTCTCTCTCTCTCTCTCTCTCACACACACACACACACAAACACACGCGCGCGCTCGCGCGCGCACACACACACACACACACACACACAGACCACATCATCTTCATTGCATCATTCATGACCAAATAACTGAATGCATAGATGACCACACGTGTAACACTGAAATACAAATGTACTATATACATGCACTATGTACACTGTATACACTATTGACACCTGTTAAGCATTACAAACACACGCCCTACAAATGAATTAGCGAACTATACACTTATGCGTTATTGGTTATAAGACACTTTTATTATGATGATACCAGAAGATAGAAGCTAAAAACATTTCTTTTTAACGTTATACTAGAATAGATTAGCTTGTCATCCGTGTGATATGCTTAGGTCATTGTAACAGAAGCTTGTTAAGTTTTATCCTAAATATAGTGTCATACTTTAAATACTTACATATCATTTGTACAAGGCCTATATACTGGTACATATGTGTGTTTTTGTTTCGTATTCACACAGATCCTTGGTATACCCTTTTACTCTCATAAAAGGATCTCTTTACAGGATTTATCCGTTTTTATGTTTGTCCTTTGAAGGATTTCTACCGAGACCACAGGCTACAAAAGGAGCTCACTGCCGCGTATTAACTCCACGGCGCCACCATCTCATTCATACCCTGGCGACCTGATTTCAAGGACCGGATTGTGTACTCTCTCCCCGCACAAATTAGTATTCAGGGATTAAGTTTTCAAGGCTCAGCCAGTGTGTGATTTGTCGACACGTCTGAGTGGGTACTACTACGTCAGAGATGGCTTCAGTCAGCCAGCTGACAGAGGAGAGTTTGGACCGCTTCAACGCGATGGAGGGAACGGCGGGGTCTCCCGCTCTCCGCAAGATGTCGACCCGGGCGTCGTCTATGGGCTCACAGGAAAGCAGCATGACCGCGGGGACAGGCCGGACCTTCCAACGGAGAGACCTTCGGGGAGGGAGCAAGTTCAGCCCGCTGAAGAGATTCTCCATGGTCGCTATGAGCACGATTATGTCCCGGAGAATGAGCTTCGCCGGAACATCGCAGTCGAGCAGGGGGAAGCGAGTGAAAACCAAGCAGGAGAACACGTACAAAATGACTCCGGACGAAGGAAGGAAGTTCTCGCCCACAAAAGTGGAAGGCGTGATGAACATGGTATTACAACAGTACCTGGAGAACGAGAAATACGACCCGAACACTAGCGCGAACCTGACTACCATCCTAGCAGATGTGATCAAGAACAGAGTGAAGGAACTCAACTTTCCACGCTACAAGATCGTCAGCCATGTCTGTATCGGACAGACGGACAACAACACCGTGGAACTGGGCAGTCGCTGTTTGTGGGATCAGTCGAACGACAACTATGCTACTGTGACCTACAGGAATGAATCGCTGTTCGCAGTGGCTACTGCATACGGGGTGTATTTTGAGTGAAATTCTTGAAGGATTCAAGAAGGATTCTCGTTGCAACCATCCAGCAAGTAATGCACGAACTTCTAGTGTGCATTCAATGTGGATATGAACCTTCTCATTCAACAATGTCAAATGGCATTCTTGAAGACATCTTCTGAGGAACTTCGCGGTAACGTAGGATCTAATTCTATAACTCATACATTTACAATGCATTCGTAAGATAGAAAAATTTAAGAAGAAGAATTTTCTGTCCGATGTCTGAATATCTTACATCATTACTTTGCATGCAGTTCCAAACAATTACAAACTTTTTGTACATATCACTTTTAAACATATTGTAACACCTTTTGATGTACAGTAATTTTTAGGATGGAACCATATTATTAAAGGTAATTAAAGGGTGCCAAATATTAGGGACTGACAAGTAAAGTCATATCGGGAAGTGTATGGATAATATTCACGTGTATTATTTTTAAGTCAACAATATGATATGTATTTTACGTATTTTCTTTCATCAGTAGTGTGTAGTTTCTACACGATTTTCCCGCTGTAAATATCTTATCATGTCAGCCCCCCTCCCCCACGATCTATGTTGTTTTACAGCCTTCCTGATCATACAATTTGATACATAATGTTGTTAGCATATGCGTTATGTATGTATATAAATGTATTAGTATGTGAATGTAATACTAGTGCTATGTATTTAGCATCTAACACCAATAGTTTTCATCCTTTTACACACTCACGAGGATTTCTGTATAATCATCATCACACAAAGCGTAATCATTCAAACAACTCTTTGAAGTTTTTCTTCTCTTGATCTACTTAAAACCCACATCACCTTAAGGATATCTTGGTCTTCCCGAAGGATTCTAAGGATTACTTTCCTTGTTATTGTTGTAGGATTTTCCCATTTGTAAAGAATGAGTAGCGGATTGTACTGAAAATATATTCACTAACAAAGCATCTCCTTGTTTAATTCAAAGAGTATTTACATCTTTTCCCAGAGGCTTGAAACATATGATATGTCACAATTGGAGGCGTCCGGAAAGAAGACAAGAAGATGATAATACATTTCACTGACAGCTGGGGCGGTGATCAATTATGCATTCTTTGAGAATAACTATTGTGTTTTGTTGCCATGGCAACGATCCTGAGGGCACAAGTGTCCAGGGTAGATAAAAGAAAGCTTTTAGTCATCTTGAAAGAAGTGATGAATCACTTTCAGTTCCTTTAAATCCAGATCGTTGACAGATAAATTTAGATCCATATGTTTGGGTGGCGTATTGCAAGAATCCTTGCTTTCTATGTCGTGTGTTTTGGTGTCTTATAATTTGAAATGTTTACCTACGTAGCTCACCCTTTGGGTAGGAAGAAAGCCATTACAATAGCATAGCTACGTTCAATATAAACATTTGCCACTCAGTTGCATCGCTATGTATATGTGCCCACGGCCATCAACGTATTTATCAAACCACCAACTTTGTTTGACGTTTTGTTTACCCCCCTCCCCCTTTCCACACACAAGCTGACATATCTAATTCTTAATGTAGGCACTTAATTTACCAGTCATTACATATAGTTTATTTGAAGAGGCTTATGGGTGAATATACTGACCTCTCGTGTGTGCGATACCATAGCAAACAGGCAAACACACCGACGGACTAAACTTTATACTTTAGACTTCTTGTTTACGAAGTTCCTTCCAATTAAACCAAGTGGGGCATAGCCTCTTATAGCAGTCATCGGTCTTTCAGAAAACAGCATGTTATCTTAAAGAAATGTTTTGTAAGAATGCTCTTCTTGGGGCCTGTTACATAGGCTAATTTTAGATTCTTTCATTGATAGACTGTGATCAGTTAATGCCCCAAAGAGTGATAAGGTTTAATTTAAGTTGTATTTGATTTGGCAGGTAAGTCAACTATAAACGACTCTAGGGTCAAAGGCGGGTTCTCTACGCCAGAATGTCTTTGAAGTCGCTGTGCTACAAACTTTTTTATCTCAAAGAATTTAGAGTATAGTTGAAAATGAGTGCACGTGCATGTGTTACTGGGAAAGATGGCGGGAGTTTGACATTGCGCTGGTCGTCCAAGTAGGAAATCTATAGTTTGAATACTAATCATCATGTGCAATAGATGAAGGATGAAATAGTTTAAGAAAACGGTTTAAAAATATTCAAATGACTATGAGAAAATAACACTGCGAAGAAAACACGGTTAACCTGGGTACCACACCCGTAGATACAATTGGCTTACTCACAGAAAAAAGAGAGCGTGAAACTACAGAGGATGATGCTCAGGCTGAAAAACAGTCTAATTCTCAAAACAACACATCTGACTGAACAGACTCGCTTTGTTCTGACTTGATGGATGATATGATTGGGGATTTTGTCTCCAGAATATTATAATGTCCAACATAAAAAGGGCTAAGCCAATGGAATGTAGTAAAAAAGCAAAGCCAGTCTTTGTACTTTTGATTGATGGGAAAGAAAACAACACTTGTCATTCACCAGTCATTTGAGGAAACAGAGACGAGAGAGAAAGAGAGACTCAGAGAGACTACGAGTTTGTGTGAGAGCAAGAGAGAAAGAGAGAGAGAGTGTATGTATCATAGAGTGTGTGAAAGCTAGAGAGAGAGAGTGTGTGTGTGTGTGTGTGTGAAAGAGAGAGAGAGAGAGAGAGAGAGAGAGAGATCAAAAGAGCTAAGCAGAGCGAGGGAGAACAAGCCCCCAATTGTGGTGCATTTATCAGTGTTTTATGGGTGTGGAGAGGGGCTGTTTTGCACCCCATGGCAACACCTTAAGCTTATCGATAACATTGTTGTAGTTAATCCTACCCAAACCAATACTCCCTTTCGGCGGCCACAAATCTATACTGGTTTATCCAATACAGAAGTAACATGCTAAAATGTGGTGAGCTGCCGGGGTCACTTCAAGGAGATTTATCAAACATCGACCTTGATCACATCTACGTTTCGTGCTGTCGGAAGCTGCTCGTTGTGAGCGAACTTCAATCTGTAAGTGTTGTAAGAGCACCATTTTATTAACAATGGTCTTCTCTTTGGTAGGTTTTTACTAGGATTTTGTAATCAGCTTTTCAATCATCAGCAAATCGCCCAGAGTCTTCAGCTGGACACGTACCCAGAAGAAGAAGAAGAAGAACTTCTAAAGTAAATCTCATGAAACGTATAATGAAAGAGTATACGTAAATCAACATTGTCTTTAACTTTGTCCCCCTGTATGTGTCACTATTGCAGTCGTTGTTATGAGACTGTACATGGTGAAGATTGCTTCACCCCAATGTTTATTACAGGTGCAGAGCTGAAGTACGGAAGTTGTGTGTTGTGTGAAACCTGAGGTGAGCGGAAACTGGCCTTAGATCGACTGTGAAGCACCAGGACTGGGTATACAAGAAGAAGGACAGGAAATCCAGGAAGTTGTGCCGATATTTAGCTTAGAAACGGCAATTAAAAGGCCAAAGTTGTCATATGAAACCGGTAAGGTCTCCAAGCAGATGTTCAGGTAACCGATCGTAATGTTGACGCCCGAGATTCTATAACAGCGAGTCCCTTACCCTATACAAATGAATGAATAGTTGAGTAAAAGGCCAAACTAGTGTAGGGAAAGCGGATGATGTCAATATATAATCCAAACTTAGTCATACCGTACAAAAAAGTGATGTATGTATGCGTTACATGGGCTCCTCGTACGGTATCTAAAAATCGATTAATTCTATGTTAAATTGTGCTTTTAAAAGAACCAAATACCATTCTAAATGTGCGCGAAAACGTCTGGACTTGTTTGAGAAAGTGTTCACCGGCTCTTAGCCTCCCGCTGTGTATAATTTCACACTTTTATTAACCGGGACGATATACCCTATGAGAGCCTAATCTGCAGTACCGCTGTCGGCCGCGCCGTGAAAAGCGTTAAAACGACCGCCAAATTGCCAAATTTCGGTCTTTTCGGGAATGGGGAAATGGCGAAAGGCTCGTAAAGGGTTTAAACTTTTGAGGCTTATTTAGCTTTGTTTTCAATAAAGTGACCATTTAAAATCAAGAATGACAATATTTAAGACATTTCACGAAGAAAACCATGGGATTATAGGTCACAAATGACACGTGTCTTTTACAATCTACCAATAGGAGTGGTCGAGCATACATGTCCTGTATACACTATTGTCGTGATCTGAAGGGCTTCCACAATCAAATTTTAAGTCTATTTTGTGAAACAGATAGACATTGAATACATACAAACGTGTTTCTCTTTGTTTATTCATCTAATAGATCGAATCCTCCTTTCAAACTGCTGTAGGTGTGTGAACTTGTGCAATATAACCTCGAGTGCCGGAGAGCCATTTGACGGGTTCTGTGCTGGAAGAACAAGAGTTTTAGAAGATAGGTTGTTACATCGTCTTCTGAAATGATAGAATCTCTTTGGAACAATGTTGGTGGATTTATTATACCATGTTCTGTATATCAAGTATTCTGATATAGACATGATGTAATTCGTGGATATCGTTTTCGGCGATTGTTGGCATCAGTTTTGATCAGTATTCAGAGGATATCATCATTAACAAGTCAGAGGCCACCTGTGCTAGCCTTTTGTATTTGCGAGGATGGGAGTAGAAATAATAATGAATGATCTGAGAGGAGAACAGAATAAAGTGACGCAAAAGGCTGACAAGGCAGGAGAACACGTATTGCATCCTTTTTACATTCCCAACAAGTGTAATCGTACAATAGACTCTTTTGAAGCAAATGACGAATAACAATAATTTTATGTTATGCGATAGAAACTGGTTAAAACCGAGTACAGTTTAGATTATTATCATAAAGTAGGTGATTGTACTTTTGTAGAAGACAATTCTTTCTCTAATTCTGATCTTTCAGCACAGATTCCACCAAACGGCTCCCCTGGCGCTTAATGTTATATTGCATTCACAAGTAATTCACACACCTTACATCATTTCGACAGAAATTGCATCCATTAAAAGACAAACAAACAAACAATTGCATATGTTAACGCTTCATTGTTTCACAAGATATTGTTTAAATTTGAGTACAAATTAACAATTTGCAGGACATGTACACATGTACACTCGACCACTTAGCTTCTACCAATAAAATGGGAAGGAAACGTGTCATATTTTCACCCAATATCCCACTGTATGGTTTGTGAAATCTCTTCAGTTTCATCATTCGTGTTTTCAGATGGCCAAATTTTCGAAAACAAAGTGAAATAAGTCTTAAAAATGCAAACCCTTTGCGAGCCTTCCACCATTTCCCCATTCCCGAAAAGACCGAAATTTGGCAATTTGGCGGTCTCCTTTGCCACTTTTCTGGATACGGCCGGGAGCGGTACTGCAGATTGGGCTTTCATAGGGTTTGTAGTCCCAACTTGTAAAATGGCAAAATAAGCAAAACGTATGGCTCAAAGCCAGTGAAAACGTTTCCAGGCAGGTCCAGACATATTTGCACATATTCAGAATCACCTTTAAGACTTTCAATAACACAGATTGGCATGAAAATGATAGATTTTTATGCGCTGCTCGAGGAGCCCATGCAAGGCCGTGGCCGTCCGTCGAAGCGCCCCCTACATTCATGTAAACATCACTTATTGTACGTTATGAGTAGTTTAAAGATATATATGGACATCCCCTTCAATGCCCTTGATAGTTTGGGCATCCAGTGCACTGTTCATCTGCTTATATGGAGCACAGAACTGTCAGAGAAGTCTATCCGCCACGCGGAAAGCATTACGATATTCCACCCAAACATCTGCTTGGAGACCTTATCCGATTTCCTATAACATTTTACCATTTACCTTTTTTTCCAGTTTACTAAGTACACATTTCTATATGCCTTACATCATTATTTGGACTAAAATCACCCATTTGTTAATTCAATGATGAAAAGTGGAAGTACTATTTTCAGTCTGAAAACAATTCCAGTTTCCAGTTTAGAACGTATTATCAACTTACTATGTGTATATAATAGCATCACAGCTATAAAGAACTTATGAGTGGCATCTTGAGAGCATTGTGTCTCTAAATAGGGGGTCTAAATTCCACCTAAAATAAACCGACATTAATCTAGATGACGGGTGTCTATCTATTTATTTCTGTCTTCTTTAACCATAGTTAGCTCCATCAGTGACTGGCGCTGCTTTTCATGGAGGCCCTGGATACATATACAAGTAACACATACATACAAATACAATACAATATTAACATAATACAACAAAAGCAAAAACACTTATATCCATTTCCGTTCCAAGTCGTTAACTTAAGGGGATGAAGTCACACAATGTTCTTGCACAATGTTTTGAATGTTTGTGTGGATGGTGCAGTTTTCACATCTAGTGGGAGTGCATTCCAGCTTTCTGCGCCTCTATATGCAAATGTTCTTTTCCCAGATTCTAGCTTAACTTTCGGAATTCTCAAAGACTGGTTCAAACTATATCTGGTAGTATAACTATGAGATTCTGCTGTTCTGATGATGTGCTGTCTAGTACATGCACAAACAGTTTGTGGCACCCGGCAGGGTGGACAGATCCCCAAACTAAACTGCTGCTGTCGTATCCATCTTAGTAACGCATCCCTTAGTTCCTCATGCTAAGTAGTTTTTGTTTCGATCAAAAGATGGCAAAGATAAAGAGACTTGTACGTGCCAGTTTCTTTTAATATGTAGAAATTATGGCAGTCATCTGCACCAGTCTGTCAGGACGCCTAGCAGTCTACGCCATTATTGCAGAAGCAGGGCGAGTAACATCTGCATTAATATTTTTATCCTCTAGGCGGCGCTTTTGCACCGTGTGCAGATTGGATAATTCCGCTGCTGATAATGTGATATACGCCTTACCCCTCCGAGAAACATGCTTTTACAATGTTTCTTTATTATGTGTTGTGCTTTACTATACAAACAGGTCTACTTTATGTGTAGCTTCAGGAAGAATTAACTTCTCATTTACTTCATCGGTACAATAACCAGAGCTATTGGTAGGATTCCACTACTAATGCTGGTTGTTTTCTGACAAAAAATTTGATTTTTTTTTCAGCTACTAAGCTACATGTAGCTAACCTGGCTAGGGAAAGACGAACCTGGAGGCAACTCTCTATCTTCATAGTTACCTTGTCCCCCAACGACCTGGACGTCAAGGGACTAGGTAGGTAGGCTACATTAAAGCCAAGGACATAATACCAAGGTTTTATCAAACCTCGTTGATTTGACGTAGCCAATGACGACTTTTAATTGGCCTTATATACATAACCTAACGTTACTAATGATGAATAAAGCAACACAACCAATGAAGACTTCACACACACTGTGTTTCATTTTTAGTCATTCTTCCAAGTTTATTCCAACTGAGAGTGTATTGCAGAGGACACAATTCATCCTAGTAAAAATCCAACACTGTACTACTCACAAGTTATCTGGAATTTTGCAACACAGAGTTCACATCAAAATGGTTTCATATTTTACCACTTTTTTTTCCGTATCTTCCTTGATGGCACAGAATCATGTTTTGTTCTGGAAAAGAAAATCTTGATTTCTGCTTTTTTTAATACAAAGTAGATTAACAAACTTAATTCGTGGTACAAAATCCAACAGCTTTCCGTCACTCTAAGACTCATGGATAAATCAGTTTGTCATTTGTCTAATTTTCCTTCGTATTGGAAACAAAGCTTTGAGTCGTGTCTGTCCCTGAAAAGTGATTTGGTTTGGAATGCTATCGGAGTCTTGTTAAATGTTACAGATTGTAAGTACAGCAGCAGAGATCTTTACAACAAAACAAACCTGATCGTTTCTGGTTTTCGATTGGACTGTCATTTCAAACGGAACAAAATATATGCACTACTGAACTAAACGTCTCTGCGCTAGATATCAGGTTGTCATTAAATGCATCCTTCAGCGGACTACACTGAACACCAGTGTTAGAAGTCTTATATACAACAAGGGAGGTGCATATTGCCCATTGGCACAATATATCAAATAGTGGAACATCTATAGAAAAGTGTACACAGAAAAAGAACTTTTGACTCTTTCCCAAGTATGGTCAGGGCTCTGGACAGCTCTAGATATTTGGGTACAAATTTAGTATGCTGTATATCAACAGCACCACAAAAATTCGGTCCATAGCTTGTCCACAAGTGGGAAAAATTCGTAAAGCACCAAATTTCAGTTCAAAGTCTACTTTCAAGTTCACAGTCTAATATCAATATACAAGATATGCGTCCACTTCTGTCTGTGTACCCATCCTTGGACAAATGGTCAGCCTGTCGCATCATGGCATTTGAGACAATGTGTATGAACGATACAGTATAATACAAAGGCATACGCCGATACAAGACTGTTACGTGTTATACTTGAGGCAGCCTTTTGTGATGTTAATCCTACAGACTTGTGCTGTCAAGATGGGAGATTTGCACAGATACAACAGTGTTACTGTCTTTATATGGGTGCTTGGCACCGGTTCATTTTTCATACGGCTGATTCGGCTAGCAAGGCAGACAGCCCGCCATATTGGCACCATGAATTCCCTTTACACACCATGCAATAATCCCAGCTATTACATTTCAAGTTTACAAAAGAAGTTAATGTTTATATATGTACACAAAAAGACTTAGGGTCAGCTGTAGAGTGCGACCAAAAATATCACAGTATCATCGTTGACTCAACCTCTGCAATACTCTCCCAATATTACCTCTGTTTTTTTTTTGTCAGACGTGGAATCTACAAAGCAAAATTAACAGCAGGGAAAAATGGGAGAAACACATAAAGATAAAGGTAATTTCTTTCCTAAACCTGGTTAGTTTCATGTGATGCTTCTATTTACATTAATCACAGTCTTGTGAGCTCAATCTCTTCTCTGTCTCTAAATCATGGTACATCTGTACAAAATTAGGCAAGTATATTACAAAACAGTATAAGCTTCACAAGTCTTTTGACGCCCCCTATCCTTCACACTCATATTTGCAGTTCCATCATCCCCAACTTCAGGCATGTCCATCGAGATAATCAAGGAAACAAAAAAAGAACTCAGTTTCTGCACAAAGTAAATGATCAGTAGCAGGAATACTGATATCCTTTAACAAAGGTGGAACTTTCAAGGCATTTTCCCTCCGTTAAGTTTCATGGGTTGCACAGCACTTCTGGTATTCTACTTTCACAAACCATAGGCTTTCTTCATTAGTATCATGTACATGTCTAAACTGTTCTTATTCACACAACAGTCAAGTCTGCCCCCCTCCCCACATCAGTACCCGCAGCTAGCATCAAACACTGTTAATAAACATCATTCATAAACCCTGAATCATGTTGGAAGTCTTTTCCGGGGAAACTCCAGAGATTTCCTGGAACCAGAAACCCCAGGAATTTCCCTTTTCCGGGGAAACTCCAGAGATTTCCTGGAACCAGAAACCCCAGGAATTTCCCGAAACTTCAGATTGCACCTTATTGTTCAAGACGACTGAGGATGGCCTCTTCTTAGACTATCAGCTCTTCCTTGTGTCCAATAATCAAAACAACCGTCCTTGAATCTTTTATGCTTGAGAACAATTCATGTAAAAAGGAACAATTTTTTTCTGGCGACTTCAAGCCTATAGACTAAGACAAGGCCTCCTCATTGACATCTTTCTCTCCATGTCAAGCTGCATGTCATCTCATCATACAATGCTAGATATATATATTATATACATATAGATACACAGCGTTGACTAATTGTAAGTATTAAGGTCACTGGCAAAAATCTGGGTGAACAACAGTATTTGATATGTCCTTTGATGATACATTGGGTAGTGTCTCAGTCACACTGCTGGCCAAGGATTTTTCAAACGGGTATGAAAAGCATCATGGGAACCTAGCCTCGGCTAGGATGTGTTGACAAGGGTCTATCAAACAAACAAACAAACATAAACATTGAAATAAATGCATCAAAAGGGGATACAATTTGCGAACAAATTTAAACACTGGCAGTGATTATGCAGTACGTTTTCAGCAAAACTTAAAAAATTACTGAATCACTCCTGCAAACATACCTGATTGGACCAAAAGAAACTATTTGTTCTTGTATCTAGATATCTCTTTGCTTCAAGCTATGGCATTCAAATGTTAAAGTAATCTTGCCATGACCAAAGTTGTGTTCATCAGCTAATATTTTCACTAGGAGAGGACGTCGATGTTCCCCAAGACTATCGGCTGTGTTGTTGTTGTTAACGTCACAGTTACAGTACAGCCCTTGATAGACAGCACCTTTGCGAATCGTAGCGAGCGCGGTAAAGTCTCGTCACCGCTGCGGGAGATCGGGCGGGGGCGGCCCGTACACCGGGTACGCCAGGGTGGTGTTGAGCGAGTCGTTGTGTTCGTACAGCGAGTTCTGTTGGTAGTGTAGCACCAGGTCCTTGAGTGAGGCGTACAGGTTGTAGGGTTCGGCAAACCCGTACCCGGTTGCTGAGTTGTAGATGACGCAGTGTCGCGCTGCCCCTTCCTCCGCTCTGTAATGGGACACAGCACGGATTAAAACATGAACAGAAGAGACCAATTTGTACAACTTCTTTTAAAACGTCCCACTGTCCAAATCAACTATCAGAAAAACTTAACAAGGCATACTTGATACATGTGATGTTAGGTTATTGTTATGGTATATGTTGCAATCTAGCAGGAGTGGAAATTCTACTAGTAGAGTCTCTACCATTGGCAATCTACCATTGGCAATCTATAGCTGTAAATTATGAAGTGCAATTTCAGCAAGATCATAATATCTAAACTAACAAACACAGCAACCAATTGTGACTTTTGCTATTGCTTTTTAACATTTGGCTCCTTCTGCCCTAAAAGACAAAGTATTGTACTTACACAATGGACAGGGCATAGTTGTTCTGTTGGCTGCTCTTGCGCACTAGGAAGGTCCCTTCAGGCTTGCCGTCCAACAAGCTTTCAGCGTGCACCCGCGAACAGTCGGGGAGGAACCACAGGGACTCATCGTGATGCGGGAGAGCCTCCTCATTAAAGTTTGGTGCCCTGCGAGGAAAAACACAATCGATAAATAAAACCGGCCATGTAATCTTTGCTGATTACAAATGTGACTACTGTAAAGCACTGCACTTTAACCTTCTTCCTCCTAACCCAGGAATGAAACGGCTACTCCAGTGTGCTAAAGGTTAAACTTAGAGAAATCATACAGGGATCTTCTTCCATGTCTCCTATTTTTGCTGTCAGACTGATTAATCATCAACAGCCACCGTACCAGATAACTGCATATTGTTGCGTCTATGTGATAAGAGAAACCTTGTTAATTTTTGCAGAGACCAGCGGATCCAGACAATGCTTACGTCGTGTCTCCCCCGTGTCCGTCGTACGAAGCCTTGAGCCACTCGTTGATCTTGTCCTGCTTGACGCCCTTGTGTCCGAGCCACATGACGTACTGGTCGCGGATCTTGCGCAGCTGGATGATGTCCGGTTTGATGCTGTTCATCTCGCGGTCCAGGTTCCGGTTGCCCTCCGTCTGCAGCTTCAGGTCCAGCTCCAGCTGTTTGCTGCTCTCGATGATCTCGTTCAACCGAGACTTCAGGTTCTCGTAGTTCTCCATGATCCTGTTAGCAAAAGATGTACCAAGGTTAAATGAAGGTCGAAAAAAAATTGATTAGAAATGCAAAAGATTCACTCAATCTCTGGAAAGAAATGTAATGTTCAGTCACATCTCTCTGCCATTTCCTCTGTTGAAATTTACCCATTTGTATACAATTGTGTCAAAAAGAGGGGAGACATGTAAACAATAGATTCAGTGGTACTGCAACTTTATATGCTAGACTGCTTTGTTTTTACCCTTGTTCACTACAGGTAGATAATGATGTACAAGTAACTACTGTATCTAGCCATGTGTGAAGGAAGATACAAAGAAACATTTTTTATTCATCCCTTACAAAAGACAAGTTTTCTCCACCATTCTATTCATAGTAATATGAATGCTCATGAAAGTGAAAATTTACTTCTTTCAAAGTTCATACAGTTAAATTTATCTTAGTTTACACAACGTAAGAATGCACAGATAGACTCACTTCTTGTACTCCTGACCCTTAACCTCCGAGTGGTATCTCTCGTGAGACTTGGCCTGCTCCTCGAAGATGCTGATGGTCTCCTTGAAGGCGTCTAGAGCCTGACGCTTCATCTGGATTTCCTGTTATTGTTAACGACACAGAACCACAAAATGTTAAGAAACCATACTTAAGTACCTTGTCTACTTATCTTAATGTCCAGAACTGTTGTATTCTGATGTGTAATTCTAAACATATCTGTTGTTCAAGCTATGTCATACAGTCTACCAGTGCTTATCGCAGCTACCCTGTTCTTACTACTGTAAAGGGGATTTAATTTTGAGTTAGCGGGAAAATGGAGTGTTCGCAGTAGTAATGGAAATGTTCACTGTAATGGAAAAATGTTCACTGTGGTTTTTAGTTCGCGGTTAGACTGCCTCGCGAAAACCACGAACATAAAACCAACGCAAACATTTCTGCATTTACAGTACTACCAGTATGTAACTTGAGTTTTGACCTCCACCACACTAAACCACACTCCCAAACATTTAAACCTTGCACCTGGACTAGCCAAGGCCATGAGACACTCAGGGGACCAACAACTGATCATAAAAATGTCACCGTCTAGAATTTACTTACTCTGAATGACACACACAAAGTTCAGTAACCTCAACTTTATATTGACACACAAAGAGGTCAACAACCCCAGTAGATTTGATTGATAAATCCTGAGATATCCTACCTCCTACCATCGCATCTGTCACCACTACTGTTAGTCCTATCTTATATCTACTGCCACGTGGGACTTATAGGGACTCAGCAGTAAGACCCACTGACAGATGATATATTTAGGATAAGGCCCAGCTTACCTTGATACCACCCTTAATGGTTTATCTTATCCCCTTAAATCATTCCAAGAAGGCTTCCTTTGGAGGACATTGACCCTTGCCACTACTCATGAAGATGTCTATCAACCCATCATTAAAAAAAATACAGATGAAACTGTTACAGCAGGAAAATATGTCCTGCCTTTTCCTTGACTTTAACAAGTGTTTGAAGATATCAAACCTCTCTGAAATATTAAGAGTTCTGGTATTTCTTCTACAATTGAAGATACATGTGTCTACTGATCACATCCTGTGACTTCACAGACGGACAGACATCTTTAAGATAAGGGTACCTTGAATGATATTACCCTGACTGGTTTATCTTATCCTTTTAAATTATTCCAAGGAGACTTGGTTCAGGGAAGGACATTGACCCTTGTCACAGCCTACAAACATGTCTTTCATCCAGTAATTTATACAGCACAGATGGAACTGTTACAGTAGGAAAACATGTTCTGATTTCTATTTGACCCAGAAGTCAACTTGTTTCTCTGAGTAATAGTTGATGATTGCAAGGCCTTAAGATGTATCCTAACTTTTAGTTGTAAGGTTGTTGACTAAGAATATAAATGTTCTGGGTTTGATTCTCTAGTATCAGGCACCAATGTTCTACCCTTAACACCTATTTCCTCACTTGACTCAGTTGGAAATGAGTACTAACTTGAAGATGCAAAGCTAAGGGTCCTGTCAGGTTGCTGGCTAGGAATCTAAGTTCTGGGTTCCCCTCTCTAGCAGGCCCCAATGTTTTATCCTTGTGAAAGGCACTCTACACGTATTTTCTCACTCAATTCAGATGAAAACGAGTACTAATGTAGAGAGGTAAAGCTAAGGGTCCTGTGTTTGAGGAGAGCCACACCACGAGCATGTTTAAGATCCCACTGCACTTATCAAAAAGAGTCTATTCCAGTGTGTAGGAATCAAACCTTACAGCTTGATCTTAAGAAGCTTGTGCTAATTGTACAAAGCTGTTGTGCAATGCTTAAAGGTCAAAACAAACAACTTGTGTTGCTCACCTGAGTGGACTTGGTGTAGGACTCGTACAGCTGGTCGTACTGTTTGCTCTTGTCCAGGTACTCCTTGTTTAACTCCTGTAGCTTCTTCCCAACCATGTCCACACTGCTACCCTCAACACCCTCATCACCCTAACAAACAAGAATGGAACATATTATCTTTTAGCTTTCATACAGTACCCTTTAACATCTTTACCATCATGAACGAAAAACAACAAATAAAGGATAGACACTTTGGATTGAAAGATGTTTCAACACATTCATCATTTGAATAACAGAAGACATTGTTGGAAATCCTACGAATAGTTCTATGCTTTTGTAGGTTTAAACATGTACATGTACTGTATGTAGATACATATGTACTAGAGAGAATCACAAATTAAATGGATTGCAAATTTACGGAAAATAGGTCAGATAGAATCACACAAATCATGTAGCTACATACTAGAGCACACCACAATTTAAAAGAATTGCAAATTTAGGAAATGTAGGTCAAATAAAACAACTCAAATGGATTGCTAATTTGGGAAAATAGGTCACATAATTATAATCGCTCATCTCATGTTTTTACATGACAGTAAAATTAAAGTTTACCTGTTGGATCTTGGAGACAGGGTATGTGAGCCTGACGTCGAGCTTGCAGTTGTACTGCGCTAGCGACTCTTTCCGGTAGTGCTGGATGAGTTCCACCACGGAACTGAAGCGTAGCGGCTCCGAGAACCCGTACTTCCCGTCCCGATGGCAGATCTTGATCAGCTTGTTGTTACCCCCTTTCCTGTGTGGAGAAACCATGTTTCTGTGTCATATGAAAATAAATACCACACTGTAATTTTTAGTTTTACTGTCCCTCTTTCTCTGATTGAATCAATAGCTGTTGCAGCAGTTCTGTCATACATACGGACTCATAAACATATTAAGCGGAAGTCCAAAGTCACACACTTCATGTAGGGTCACATGGCTGGAGCAGAATCCAGAGATCCCAAGTTCAAATCCTGCCATACTTCCAATCTTGTACCCTTAGGAAAGGCACTTAACACAACTTTTCTCACTCCACCCAGGTGTAAAAATGGGTACCTGACTTCGGATGGGATGGTAAAAGGCAGTGGAAGGAGAGAGATGGGCTCCACCTTCCAACATTATGCACTTGACACAGTACCCCAAACCCATTGCCCCAAGGGACTGAAAAAAGCTATGCCTTTTATCTTACCTTTGTCTTTTTACACTTCAGATCTTAACACTTTACAAAAGAAATCAAAGGTTTCTAACAGTTAGAGCAGTGGAACTTTATTACACAGCCATTACCCATGGCCAGTTGTTTGATTCATTCTGTGTTATTGTCTTATGTCCAACCTACATCAACATAGATCTAGGAACAAAACTTAACCTCTCTGAGGATACGTCCACAAATCTAAGACAATGATTCATCTACACAACAGCTGAAACAAACCGAACCTTTCCCATGTTTGCTACACAAGAAAACAAACTATCCCTTCACTGTACTGAACCATCTATCCCGATAACAAACAGGTCCTGTACTGAGCGGGACACTCACCTCAGGGTTAATGTGTAGTCCCCTTTGTACTTGGTGGAGGCGTCCCGAACCAGGAAGGTTCCATCTGGCGTGTCCTTCAACTTGTCATTGACCTCCTCCCTGTGAGAGTACAGCAGCTGTTGTTAGTCTTCACCAATGGGGATAGACTTACAGAAGTCAAAATGGTAAACATAGATAAGCACACTTGGGCCTCCTTTCTACTAGATGGAAACTGTTCCTGACTGTCCATCACAATTAGCAATTTGACCAATGGTAGCACGGCAATTAGAGTTACGACCAATGGGAGAGTGCCATTTTTTTGTCCGTAGTTTGTATCAATCTATTTGTAATACAATTGCACAAAAGTACCTGGTAAAACTGGCATATTAATTAAGCAATTCACATGTTGTTCAAGTTTTCTTCCAAGCTATTTACTTTCATCCTGACTTCTTTGGCCATTTTTGTCTGCAAACCAAGAAAATACATTGGTGTGGCCTTAAAATGAAACTGTACTACTGATGGCCTAACTGCATCTTTTTCTACAGACTATATTTAAGAATGACTTCATAATCATAGACAAGACCACTGTCATGCCTAGACAGTCAAGGTTAAGGAAAATGAGAGTGTTTACCTTGAGATGTCTCCCCAGTACCACTCTGCCTCTTGAAGAGACTGTGGTGTCTCGTAGTTGTTGAAGCTGTTCTCTTTGCCTTTACGTCCGAGTGGCATCCGGGGTGGTATGGCTAGAGACGGTGAACAAAAGAAAATGTTACTCCAAAATCTGGTAAAAACTCGTATCTCTGCTTCCAATATTCATACTGCTTTTGGACAACCATGAATTACAAAAATATCATTTAGAGACATTAAAATATGCTTCATCACAAGTTTTAAAAAAGATGTAAAAAACAACAGACACTGACAGGCAGTTAGGTTAGAGGTCCCAAACAAAGGTTATCTCATTTCCTATCTTCAATTCCCTACTACATGCATCTCTGTGCTTTATGGGAGCCAGTGGGAAAAATGCATCAAAATCAGCGAGGAATTTTCAATGATCAATTCTAAAATGAGGAATTCACACAAAAATCCCACTGAGTACGATATCTTTCATCCCCTGTTTAAAAAAAGTGCTGTTTTTACCTGGTTTATCCTCTTCCAGTTCCACATCAGGCAGAGCCTCTCCCCAGCTTCCTCCAGTCAGGAGCAACTCCACAACCTTCACGTGGTACTCAGTGTTACTGGTCACTTGTCTGGGGAGGAAGGAAAGAGTTGGGACATCAGTGGCAGTGTAGGGCAAAGATGTTACAGGAAATACAAGAAGTAAAAATATAAGAAATCTTCAGTCAGACCATTTGGTACAGTTGACTTGACTTTATTCAGATCCACAGTTGAGGCGTCCTCGTTTAAAAGCTTTAAACGACGCTTACAGATAGATGTGCAAAGGTTAGGTATGACATAAAGGTGAAGCTGGTACCATGCCATGTTATTCCAAAGGGCATTCTAGAGATGTGCCTTATATGTGGAAGAGACTATTCTAGTATAGGACTGTTCAGCCAAATCCGACACTGTCGGGCTGATATCGATTAGGATTTTACCATGGTCAATATTGAGCGAAGGAGGCCATATATAGTTATACAGGCTTTACAGATATAGATATGATTGACCAGGTACTTACAGCACATTTTCCCAGGGCGGTCTCATCAGGATGTGGCAGAAGACCACTGCCAGGTGCTTGGGAGTCATCTTGTTGGCTTTGATGTGCTGGCAGACTCGGCAGAAGTGGGCCATCAGCCACTCCAGCGTCAGTCTGTGCTGCTCGGGCAACTGTTTCACCAGCTCTAGGAGCCGGGCCACTAGCTCTACTTCTTCTTTCAGCTCTGGAATAAGGACAGTTCAAAAAAGCCATTAGTTGCCACTAGACCTGTGCAATGGCTGAGTTGGTAGAGTGTTCGCCTTGCATTTGGTAGGTCGTGAGTTGGATCCCTGGCCAAGTCATACCAAAGTCTTTAAACATGGTACATACTGCTTTCTTTACTTTGCACTGAGCACTAATGACGAAGAGTATGGGGTTTAACACACATCATTACCAGGGGACTAGCCCCCTGCTGTAGTGGCTTGCACAAATATGTGGCCTATGGGCTACAGAAATGGAGATGTTACAGATGTACAGGCAACTTTTACATTTAATTAGTTGGCATTCTTTTAACCTTCTTCATGCTACCTGAATCCAGTACCAACTAGAGAACTGGTAGTCAAATGGACAAAGGTTAAATACAAAAGACACAAAGTCAGTATAAAATTGTAACAAAACAACTCTCCCTACGTCAATGAAGGTTAGATATCCAGGTAATACAACTCTCCCTATCTTTTGATAGAAGATTTTACAAAGATCCACTATTACCACAAAAAAGCCTCTCCCCTGAGGTGTTGCCAAAAAACACACAAACAACACAACTATCCCTACCTTTAGCTGCTGCGATGAAGCTGTCATACAGCTCCGTGGTTAGCACCGGGTTGGGCAGCTCTCGGAGGTACCGCTTCAGGGCGCCGGAGACGCAGTGCAGGTCGTAGATGCTTAGATCCACCGAGTTGGGATCCGTGTTGAACGACTTCTTCAGTTCGTTGATAGCAGCAGTTGAGGAGGAGATTCTATAGATTCCATCTAGATCAAGACCTAGCGGATACAAAGAAACGATCTTGCTTTAATATCAAAGCTTAGCCAACGACGAAATGGCTCCATCAAATGGAGCAAGGAAAAGGTATGATTAGACGCTGTAATGCCTTATAAAACTGAAATCCTGATTCAGATTTTCAGATTCAGTTAGCTCAAGACCTAGCGGATGAAATGAACAATCTTGTCTTAGTATCAAAGCTTAGCTAACATAGGAATGGCTCGATCAAATGGAGCAAGGAAAAGGTTTAGACATCATAATGCCTTATAAAACTGAAATCATGATTCAGAGTTTCATGAAGAAATAAGGACAAACTCTTATACAGTCATATCATGTCAACTCTCCTAGTTTCGTAAAGTTATCAGATTACTACATATCTTAACCATAAGGCACAGCTCACCTCTTTCCTCTATGGCTTTACAGCACTTGATCACGACCACTGGCGCTGGGTCGGGCGGACTAAACTGGAGCTTCAAATCCTCCCCGAACAGCGGATCTGTGTGGAACACCACATACATGAGCATCTCAACATATACGTTACCTTCCCTACACTACAAACTGTCTTTAAATATCCCCAGACACAGTTCGGGGACTAACTGTCCTTGATCCATCGCAGGACATAGAAAGGACACAACAGTTGACAGTACAGTCTATCCTTTAATCCCCTGTGAAAAGGTGAAGATATGATAGCCTTGTCCCAATTCACAGCCCACACAATACACACATGCTGGCGTTCAACCAGTTTCGTGGACAAAAGGAAAGCTTCCATACTAGCCATTTCACGGGCTAGCGAAACGTTTCAACACTTCTAACTGCTCGTAACTGCTTGATGTGGTCCACCAACACTCAAGGAGATAATGCTAAGTGTCTAGTGCAAGTGGACGAGCATGTCTCGGTTACTCTTTAGCTGTCACTTTCATATGCACCTTGTTTAAGATTGCAGCCCACACAAATACGTCAGATCTAACAACTTTCATATCTAACAGACCAAACAGAAGGACATGACATGTCTCAAGTCGTAACCTAAAAAAACAGGAAACGGCCAAATTGCCTTGCGTAAAGGTAGTTCACAATGCTTCACAATTTCTTCTGACATGAACATCTGTTACAAACAAGGACATTTCCTTATGAAGAGCACTTGGTGTTTCCTTTTCAAAGGAACATTTTGTCTAGAAGACGAGACAGATGCTCAAGCCAGATATCATCTTCTTTGTGAAGCCACTTGAAGTGATCTGCATGTACGTCACAAGGGCTTAACGTGTTTTTTCATGGATTGTACTTTATCTATTCACTAGGAAATGTTGTGGCTTACTTGGTGAGTAGCTTTCTCTTCTTCGTCTGTCCCTGACTTCTGTGTTGCAGGGAGGGACTCCGGTGTGGGCACACATGCGGTGGCAACTGTAGGCACAGTCTGTAACAGGAAACAAGCAATCAATCATCTTCACAGCAGTACACTCACACACCACACACCTGCGCTGTCTTACTACACCTTGAATGCCCCTCCTACAACAAAATTAAGTCCCCATGAACTTAAAACGATTTACTGCACGCAATCCTGTAGAACTCTAAACATTTCAAGATGGGGCTGTATCAAACATTGACCCCGAACCGACTCCTCCATTCCAACCAGTGACTTTCTCTACATGTGACTTTGACTCCTACATCTTTCATTTAAGACATTCCTGACCATGGCTTGAACTACGTACTGTAAATTTTGAAATGTTTGCAGCGGTTTTATTTCCGTAGTTTTTGCAAAAACCTCTCCACCACTTCAAATACTAGTATGTGTTTTTACTGTATTACTACAAAGTTGCTGCAAACTTAAAGCCCCAATCCCTTTCTGCTGTGACATTACGCTCAAGCGGCAATAATATGTGGCTTTACGGTACCTTGGCACTGTAGCCCCTGTCTGATGAGCCCCCACAGGAACTTGTGACACTTGTCGCACCAGGTGACAGTGGAGAAGCTGTGCTCCTTGAACCTGTGGCTGGAGATGGGGAGGGAGGCCTCCTCCCCGTGGCTGCTGGGGTCCAACGGCACTGCTGTTCTCTGCAACAATAAACAACCAAAACTTCTTCATTTTACTGCATTCTACTGTTTGCTACATCTTCTTTCTACAGCTGAAGGGTTACAGCAGTATACACTGATCACATAAGTTCCACCAATGATAGCATGGCAATTACCAGTTCAACCAATGATAGCATGGCAATTACCGGTTCAACCAATGATAACATGGCAATTACCAGTTCGACCAATGGTAGCATGGCAATTACCAGTTTAACCAATGATAGCATGGCAATTAGTGGTTCAACCAATGAGAGAGTGCCATCTTTTGCTTGTACTTTGCATTTCCACATTTTGATAAATGTGGGCAGGGCTATACTGTAAATGTATTTAAGTTCGCGGGGATTAAATTTCGCGGTAGCGGGAAAAAGGACTTTTCGCGGTGGATTTAAGTTCGCGGTAACACCATAGACTGCAATCTAATATCATTATAGAAAAATGTTTGCGGTGGTTTTAAATTCGTGGTGAAGTGGTCACCGCGAAAACCGCGAACATTAATCCACCGCGAACATTTCTGCATTTACAGTATCAGATCTATCTATTTGTGATACAATGGCACAGTAGTGCATGGTAAATCAAGCTATTAGTTCAGCAAGGTACATGCTGTTGACTTGCCATAAATTTCTTGTGAAAGAAAATATTGTAGATGTACATGTGTGATTGCTACTTACCATTGCTGAGGTGCCCTTGCACAGTTCATCTATACTGTTCATCAGACAGATTCTGTGGAAATCATCCATGATGCCCATGTGCTGGAAAAGACATATTCAAAATGTTTACTGTATTTTAGCAAAGACAGCGTAGAGGGTATGCAATAGAAGGACACAAATGGTACTTGGAAACAACTAGCAAGAAATGAATCTTTTTTACTTTTTGTACTAAACTGGGACCTACAATATACGCTACTGACTTGTGCAAATTAACCTTCTCCATGCTACTTTAACCCTGTTACCAATAAAGCATTGGTGCCTAAAGGCTACTTCACTAGACAGAGGGTTAAAGGCAACCTCCTAAGCAATATTACAGCGTCAAAGTGGAAATATTCTGAATAAGGAAATCTGCATGATATTGATATCTACTGCACTGTATTCTCACACTTACATCATAATTTCATACTTTGAGTGGTTAAAAACAGCCCAGAGACAAGTTGCATGAGGATATTCCTTATTATTGTACCCCCCAAAAATAAGGACTTGATCTGGAATACTTGTGCAACTCATTCCCGCGCTGTTTTTAACAGCTCAATTTATGAAATAATGATGTAAATGTGCTAAAATAGTGCATTAGATGTCAATATTGTACAGACTGCCTTATTCAGAATATTTCCACTTTTAACAATGTGATATTGCTTAGGTGGCCTTTAAATTTGACCACTCACCATGAGCGCCTGGTCATTCAGGGTTTCCAGCTTGGAGCCGTCCACATGGCGGGCCTTGAAGAGTTCCGAGTAGCGGCTCAAGTTGACCGCAGCCATCCAGTGCTGCACGTTTTCTACTGACCACCTACTGACCTCCTGGACAACAACAATAACAACTTTCACTCTCTTTGTATTATGAAATGTGTACCCTGGTGTCATACTGAGTTGTTCTTCTATGTCACGAAGAGCTATCAGCTAAAAATTAACAAAAATCGTAGATACTTATTACGTTCATGATCTTGTAACAGTTACAGACATTTCTCAAGGACGACGGTGAGTCCCAAATGAGACAATCAAAGACAACACATAACATCTGCTCTTGTTGCATACACATATGGGCATTGATCTTGTTATCTTTTGCGATGACAAATTGAGCGTTAATGTTTCCTACACAAGACACAATAGGATGTATCAACGAAGATGCGGAGAAGGGAAAGGACTACTGACCACTCCGTGGTCCAAGGTCTGGTAGTTGGAGGTTTCTGCTCGCACACAGGTGTGGTCAGCGGCAAAAGAACCGCAGCCGACTCGGTCAGTGTCGCCTTTGTGGAAACAGCACAGGCAAACTGGAAGGGGGAGGGGGGCAGGTATAGATTATACATCAATCACATGATGTTTATAGTTTTATACTGTCAATACTACAAAAGATGTTTGCATGAGTAGTTTTGGCATCACAGAGGTCGACTTGACACAAAAAACCTTTACAACAAGACATATTGGCAACTTTTCTTTCACAATATTCCAGAAACTTCAGTAATTCCTTTTCATTGTCCATTATCAATCAAATTGTTTACATTCAACATGTTTGAGCCATTAGCATTGATGACATCACGGGTCAGACGAATAAAATATTGCCAACATGATGTATTGGCAACAATTTTTGCATGATAAACGATAAAGAAATGTTCACCATAATTTCTTGAACGTTATTGCTGTCCTCACCTCACCTTACCTCGTCCCATTATTGTTGTCATTCATCACCAAAATACTTGTACTTATGTTTCTTGAAATAACATAATCCATTAATTGTTACATACCTTCGCATTTAACAGCGGATTTTCCCTGGCCCCAGATAAATGCCTTACCTGTAAAAAAAACACATGATATTACAAATCAAAGGAAGAAAAATGTTTTTCTCAGTCTTTGAGAGAAAACTTAAGAGAAAGATCAAAATGTAATGAGTAGCAACTTGTATATGTACATTGCTAGTTGAGGGACATGTTAAGCTATACTTTATGTTGTTTCTACTCACAATGCTGGCAGAGTATAGGCTTCACAACAGCAATCTCTATCAAGCTGTGCCCTCGAGACCCACCGGAACCTGAAACCATAGCAAGACACATTCGAGTTAGGAAAAATAGCCAAAAATTCATAACAAACTTTTATCACATTGTAACTATTGCAGCAAAACACACAAGGGGCACAAAAGTTGAACACTGTCTCTTGATAAAATTTCTCACCTCAGTGACATTAGAGATATATCAGAGCTATTGCCAAAGTATTAGTTTTCACTAGTACTGCCAGCAGTTATATGCAAACGCCTTATAAAGGGAACACACTTTATATATTACTTGGCCCTGTCACTTGCCCAGTTCCTGCTATTGGCTATCTGCCACACGGTCTATGAACAAGGATATTAGAACTCCTCCCAGTCCAAATGCTTGGCAATGAAAAAGCAATTAAGCGTGCACTGTTATAAACCACCACATTAGGGATAACGCTGGCACCTGTTAGGCGTGACAAAAGGCCTGCTGTTCGGTGAAAAAAAAAGGACTTTTGGTAAAGACAGGTCCTTGGCTGCTAGAATCAAGGCCAACATGTGGGAACGCTATGCAACAGCTTTCATTTCTTATCCCCGAAAAACGGTCAGTCCTGGATTTGGCCATGAATGGTGGACAATGAAAAGAACTGGTAGGGACAAAACCGCCAGAGGTCACTGGGAAGGTGGTGACCTCCGTCATGCCTAAATTTCATTGGATTGGCCCTTTAATTTAAACACCAAGCCTGTTCACACACACGCACACAAAAAATAAATCACAACTTTAAAAAAAAATGTATTCTTCTGCAAAGCCATTGGAGGGTGTACGAAAATGAATCTAATACTGTATGTCATATAGAAGAGTAACATTTGGCGCACTGACAGATAAGAAAAATACAGCTATATAGAGGGAGGATATTTATTTGACAGAGGCCATATCTAGCGAGTAAACTGCCTAGGAAGCGAGCTAACTAATTCAGCCATCTGTCACCACT
Source organism: Branchiostoma floridae x Branchiostoma belcheri (assembly GCA_019207045.1). NCBI lineage: Eukaryota > Metazoa > Chordata > Leptocardii > Amphioxiformes > Branchiostomatidae > Branchiostoma > Branchiostoma floridae x Branchiostoma belcheri. The sequence goes on along the minus strand of CM033037.1, from coordinate 8,468,585 downwards.
AGTACATTCACAGACGAACGTACCAAGCTGAGTGCCGATAAACCACTGGTAGGGCATTAAAAATGTCTATAATACACCAAGAAGACGTAAATGTCTGCTGTAAAAGGTTTTCTATAAATTCTCCAGGGGCGCCGGGCACTCAAGCCAGCCCAGAAAGATCTGGTTTATCTCGGACATACCTTCACGTGCTGGACTCATATCTATGCGGCAGAGGTTGCTGGAGGCAGAAGAAGAAAGGACCAATACAGATGGCAAAACTATTAGCCATCTGCACCCTTCAGCATTGAGTGGCAACTTTTGGCCACAACTGTTTGGTGTGGATTAATTTAAGCAGTTTCATTTGGCCACAAGCCAAGACAATGTTTGGCAGGAGTATCTAGTTTCTTCAATCACAGTTTGGTACTGTCATAGAGATAGGTAGCCTGTAGTAGTGCGACTTTTTCGGTTTAAAGGGGTACAAATTGTGGGGTATTTCTTCTTACATGCCACCTACAGGCAAGGTTCAACCCTAGCTTTAAGATTTTTTAACTCTGCACAACTCGGGGCCTACATATGGACAGAGAGGCAGCTGCCTCGCTTTGAAGCGGGGAAGGAAGAAAGACGCAGTGAATAGCCCTCTCAGCATGGAGCAAAGCCTGAGCTCACGAAGCAATGCTCAACTCCAAATCCGAAAGCAAAATATTCCACCAATCATTGTGTCAAGCTGGGGGACAGGCGAACATCAAAGGTTTGGACGGACATCTTCGCAAACCTGCGCCTACGATCAAACAATCTCTACATATATGTACAACTCATGGTACGGAGTAAAGGCAGAATAACGTTCACTCTAACAAAAGTTTGCTCCTGCAAATACTAGAGTAAGAGGCCTGAACAACTACTGAACTTCTGTTACAGAGCCTTGAATATAAAAAGGACCTTTGCATGCACTCCATCTTTCAGGCAATAAAATCTGGTACCGCAAGAAGAAATGGAAAAGGGCTGGCCTTCCAGATACCCTTGCAAATACCCTTTTCCATCAAACCTGTCAGAAACGATATCTTCAACCTCTCCCAACAATAAAGCTTATTGCATCTTGGGAAGTGTTAGCCCTAAAGCAAAGTAATATCCCAACCTGAACCCATTACAGATCCGGCACTGCCCAGCGAATGCTCCTCATCCTTGAACAGTCTACAGCAGCATTACTGCTTGCAGGTCACACTTCTCTTTATATCTGTTCATGCCTGTCCATCTAAAGATGGTCAGCTTGCCTACATAAGGCAGGGGGATGTCCCCTCTATCATATAAGGACAGGCCCATAAGGAAATAGCATTAACAGCTTTCTTTGAAATTATTTTCCTCTGTGAAACTGCATTCAAATATCTGCGTCAAAGACTCCAAGTTGAGTTAATGGCATAGTTACGTTACTACCTGCTGGTATTTTATGCTCTTATCCTTGAGGTGCGTAACAGTGGGATAGATCTCGTAAAAGGGTTGTCCCAAACATGGCAAGGTTTTCTTTGAGGCTGTGGATGCGTGCTGTCCACAGTTGGTGGTACGCTCCATTTGTCCATGCTTGTGGGTTGGCACCCTCCCTTACACCCCCTCCCCAATATGACAAAACCTTTTGGAGATACAAAAACTCTTGCACCCCTCCTACTGTAAATTCATGTATGTTTCTGTTTCACAAGTTTTTTTTAATGGCACGAGGTAAAAAGCAGTTATGGCTGTGGTCACACAATTTTGTAGTATAGTAGTCATACAAGGGAGACAAATTTGAAGGAGAGAGGCTACTGAAAAATACAAGAAAATAAAACTATGATGAAGTTCGAAGAAACACAGTACTCAAACAGCAACACTCTAATCATACTGACTTTTTATCACAACCTTAAGACCAGAAAAGTATTCAAATACTTCAGAATAATAACGTATATAGAAGTACCACATTACACTCAAATGTAGATACAGGATATCACAAAACTAAAATCTAAGACAAATATTAATCTACTGTTCATTTCTTCTGTTAGTGGTTTTCACTCTACGCCTAGCTGGCCCTGGACATCTGTTCTAAACCATCAACTTGAGTTGCCATGGCAATGCACTGCTGTTAAGACTGGTTGGCGCCAGAAGTGCGGGCAGGTTGCCAATGGAGGGAGGCCCGGGCTGACGTTTGGACTGACAAGGCCCAGGCCCCTTCAGTAAGGCCTGATTGTCACTACTCCCTGATAAAAGTACCTTGTTGAGACACCACTCCATCTGCACTTTTAACATACAGACCTTACACACGCACTAATGGACCAGAGTCTCCCACAGAAACAAATGCAAACTTTACCCTTAATGTTAGCCTAAGTACCAGGCATTATGATGGTAAGATAATAGCTAAGGCTAGGGATCTAGTTTGTACACAAACCACTAGTATTTCACGCTGGCCAGCACTTCTCCAGCAAAGCAGAAACTGTAGATCCGAATTTTGAGTCCATCACAATCTACCATTTTCCATACCTTACTTCCTTACCCCATAACCAATACTAATTTGGTGCTAAAGGCTACTTTAGCAGGGATAAGATGAAAACAGTATAGCAATGCTAAAAACCATACAACTAAATATTTCATTGTCCGGATCAGTTCATTTTGACATCTGCTTAAAATAGTGTCACCAAGAAAAACTACTTCTTGCCACCTAAAAGCAAACCTGTAAAACAAGAAAATGTAATCGTAACCCACCTTCAAGAGTACGCACTACATCCATCCCATAAGGAAGATCCTCACTCATATGAACTGCACAGATAAGAAGCTATGCACAGGTCCTATATGTGTCCCTGGCACTCCAATATGATACGTGTGACAAATTCTCTCAACCAAGGATGGATGGACTCCCTTTCAAAAGATTGGAGGATAGCCAAGGCCACCAAGGTCATGGCTTTTTCTCGGAATGATGCAAAGATGTCAGTGTCCATCTATCTAGATCAAGAAGTCCATTTACAGGTGTGGGTTGACAAACGTTTAGAGTAAGCTGTGAGCTCTCCTTGACACTTTCTAACTCATTTGTTGATGACGTATCATCCTGAAAAACTATCCAGCATGGAAAAACACCCATTTCATTTCCAAACAAATGTTACTGCTATGATGAGTCGACATCCTCATTTTTCTATTTTCCTGTGTTGTGCAACTGATTCAGTTAAAAGCTTGTAAGAACTATAAGAGAGCAATTGAAAAGTCCACACTATTCTCTGAATTCTATACAAGATTTTTCTTAATTTATAACAGGTTTTCTCAGCATTCGAAATGTTGGTGATGACAAAAGAACTCTGAATATTCTCTACAGGTGTATGTGTATTAGAAGGAATGTTCTGGTCCCTAATGCCATCCCTAGTACCCCGCACAGGATTTCCCTAAACTCTTAACAGGATTTTTCTGAATTCCGAACGCTTGTCGCAATGTGATGAAGAACTCTGAACGTTCCACACAAGTGCATTATAGGGAATGTTCTGAAAACATGCCCTACTGCCACAAATGATATTCTGCACAGGATTTCTCTAGACTCTGAACAGAATTCTGAATGCTTGTGATCACAAAGAACCCTGAACGCTCCACACAAATGTATTAGAGGGAATGTTCTGAAAACATCCACTGCTGGTATTCCGCATAGGATTTCTCTGAACTCTGTACAGGATTTCTCTGAATTCCGAACATTGGTGATGACAAAGGATTCTGAACGTTCCACACAGGTGCATTGGAAGGCATGCCCTAATGCCACTGCTGGGAGCGTGCCAGCGGCCGGGCTGAATGTAGGCTTTCATGGCCTCCGTTTTTCCCATGAAATGACAAATTTGGCAGGTACCTGTGGGGGTAGGGACGGACAGGGGGACTGTGGGGAAGGCTTGTGTGCTGGGACCGCAGGGTCCTGGCCACAAGGACAGCTTAAATGCATCCTGACATGCCAAGCAGGCTCCAGGTCAGGACCTAGTGGCTTGGACGTGCGCCAGTCAGTAGCATGGCAGCAAGTCAAGGCTATCCAGCCACATTTCTTACATGTCTCCAAACCTCCGCCATTCCAAGCTATCTCCTTTCTTGTCAATCAAACATCTTTACAGCCATATCAAGATGATAGAAAACTTTCATGAATTTGACGTTAACCTAATGGCTTACCACAAATATCCTTCCACAGGGAAACTATGGGGTACATATATTTTCGTCTGTAAGGTTATATGTCTAATCATATCTTTCATCATTCCACTAAATCATAGTATATCATATACCTTTTATGTCTAGAAGTTTGAATTCTTAAACTAAGCTTTCTAGCATAGCAAGAGAGATTGAAAAAAAAATGACTTGACCAATCGCTGGAGAAAGGTTCCATTACCTCCAAGCTATATGGAAGCTGACTGTACTACCTACAACAATAACATAAAGCTGGCCTTTTACCTTTCAGATTTTGTAAACCCACCACCACCCAACAATGTTTATGTCCTATACATACAGCAGTATCAACGAAATCCTGTAGGCAGAAGTTTCAGAGTGTGCGTGTATAGCCAGTGGTGTACATGACATTGAACCACTCATCCCAGAAGGAACACATGGTCCGCATTAGTATTTCAGACACACCTCCAAACAGATGGTTTCTAGCAGGGAACTAACACGCCAAGTTCATCGACCCCTTCCTGCATCACCTTCCAACCACAGAACAGAGCTTCCAGAAAATTCCGCAGATTACCGGCGGAACATCCTACGGCTGCACGCCCGTGGCTGCGGACCAAGATGGTATCGCTCCCTCGTAAAAGCTTCGCTGTATGGAGACAGACTGCGACATGTCGTGTTTGAAGACTGTCTTTCAGACCGAGGTGCGATGACACAACTGTAAAACGGATTACGGCTGCCAGCTGTCAGTTTCAAGTACAGTTCTCATTTAAAAGAGCCTGGAGGCTGAGGGAAGAACTTGAACCTTTAACCTCCATTAGATTTGGTATATCCATCCACCAGTCCTAATTAGCACTACAGGTACACTAGCAAATCAGCATGGAGGGTTTAAATTACATGTAGTAATACATTATACAATGTTGACAGAATTGAAGTCGTACCATACTCATGGCAAATAGACATCAATCAACCAAGGTGGGAATAATCAAATTAGTATGCCTCATGTGTAACAGAATTTGTATATGGCATTCCAGTAGAACTAGGAAAAAATCTTAAGCTTGTATTTTTGATGGACAGCAAAATTGTGGTCTGTGACTCTTCTGTATTGACGGTTATGATATTGGCTGGATGGTCATGAACCAGGTCAACTGAGGTCAAGTTTAGCGGTGCAGCAGTCTCTGAACTTGAGTTGCCTGTAACCCGTATGCTATGAGGTATGCCACACAGCTATGCACAGCAATGTGGGGACCAGCTAGCCGGGCTCTCTTAACAATCTGGTGATGGACAGAACCAAGCCTGTCTCTCACAAGATACACAAACAGAAAGGAAGTCTTTGTAGGGCTGGCACCTAGGGTAAACATTCACTTAGGAAGTAGGGCATCGTTTTACCCAATTTACTGCTGAACTGCAGTAACCTACTGGGTTAGCCTTGACATTCTTAACTAAATCTCTCCAAAAACAATTGTTTTTTTTCCTAGAAAAGGTATTATCGATACCTTATGCCACTTTAAAACAAATATGTACTGTACATGTTTTTTTCAACCCTATATTATCGTTGCTACCACATCCTAAGGTTTTCTTTCATACATTTGAATAATGAATGGATAAGGAAAGGATATTTTGATGAGTTTTGAGAAATGAGACCTAAATTCAAAGCATGAAAGTTGTCAGCAATAGCAGCTATGAATATGATCACCAGAACTTTATTGAAGGTTGAGTACTCTTGGTGGCCTGTTCTTAGTACCGTTTTAACAAATGCACAGAGTATACTTCAGTTTTCTACTGTAGGACCTTTGAGTATGACACTATGTTGTAACAGCACTAAACTTAAGACATGTAAGTTATCAGCAATGATAGCAAGACCTCCATCGAACGTGGAGCACTCTTGGTGGCTTGTTGTAAGTACCACTTTAACAAATGTACAGAATACTCAAGTAGGATATATGACACTAAGCCTTCACAGTATCAGCACTATTGTTACTTTAAGCATGCATGACCAGTGTGTGAACCAATCAGAGGCACTCTAGGATGGCCAACGGGTCGGTTATGTAACTCTTCAGGTATCCAACTGTTCAACATATTTTCAGTGCAAGTGAACAGATTCTGTATCTTTTCGAAGGGCGTCGGCTACTTGCTTTGATTTGAGTCAAAATGGGAGTTAGATGAGAGTCATTCTGATGAAAAATGCTTTACTGAATCGTTAACTTCCCATTTGCATCCAGCTAAAATTCATGGCCAAATAAAAGAGTTGTAAAAGTTGATGAGACAGCCCTTTTGTTGCCCTTAATGTCCTCAGACCTGATTTGGCACCTGTGGTCACCTGTCCTAAAATGGCGTTTTATGACAGTCATGTGTTCGACAAAATTGGGTGGGCATTAAAATGGTTCATTTGGTGAAAGAACATAAAATGTCAGAAATGTTTATGTTCCAAGCCAAATAAGCTGGGTGAGGTTTGTCTGTTCATTTTTGTTCTCCAACACTAATAATCAAGCAATGTTTACAGAATTTTTGTGTCAACAAAGTCCATGTGATAGCCAAAACAAGTTGAATGTCATTATGCAGTACCTATTCTGGTGGCTAGAGGGCCAGAGGTTAATTGGAAAAAATTTTCCTTCTATACCAAAGTGTTTCATGATTCAAATTTTCTGACTTTGAATCATCAATTTGAAACAACACTTACACATCTCCCGAGCCCCCTAATAGTTTCAATGCACAACCCAAGCCATAGTTCAAGGCCAGGTAGCCCTGACTTCCAACATACCTGATGATTTTAATCTATCTAATGAGTAATGGTGCTTATCAATCACCATGCACCCAAGGCTGGGGGCTAACCATCCGTCCAACACTGTTGATAGGGCTCTAAATACCGAGATTAAACCCAGATTATAATATGATTCCCAAAATAGAACAAACTTCCCCTTACAAATTTGATCCGCAATTCTTATCAAACTGACATTTTTGCGGACTAAATTGAATTCCTGCAGGAACCTTGGTGGTTCTTAACTGATAAGATCTTTCCCTACAATGTAGGACCTTGAGTATGAATGAGTTGAACCATACTGTTCAATTCAAATAGTCAAAACTTGCACCTTAGCCAATCCTATTGTTAGTGTACAAATATTCAACAATTCATAACATATCTTTGAAGAACTTCTAGAAGAAAATGCACCGACATTTCCCGTAATTACTTTTTACAATTATGTACAATTTCATTACTTACTGTCTTATCAACACTTACTCATTGCAGCCCACTTACAGATGTTTGACTACTCTATCTCGTAAATTAAACATGCCAGCATGAAAGATAAAGGATATATTCAAACTGTTGAGATGATAGGTTATACTCTGTACAAACCTTAAGCAGTAGAGAACAGCTTCTTCAAGAACAAGACAACATCAAAGCCACGTCTTGAGCAAATTCAGCTACAACACAAGACTCTGAGGCCACTGACTTCGAGCAAACATTCCTTCAAAGCCTTTGGTTGTCAAGTGCAGTAAACTTCCACAAACTTTTCAAATTTGCAATCCTCAAAAAAGCCACTGGCTTTTGATACTCTTAGTTTTCCTCATGGCTTATGCAAAAAGGTACAACTTTTTGAGAAAAGTGGGAAAAATTGGTGAAACTGGACTTTTTCCATTGTATAGCCTGCCACGGTTGACGTGCCATTCGACCAGGCGCCGTAAGAGAGCGAACTGTTTGCATAAGGGGAGCGGACAGACTAAACACTCGCTATCGACTAGCTGCATTATCACTGAGTGAGAGAGTGCTGGACCTTATGGCATTGTGCTAGAGACAGACTGAAAGCTGTCAGTCAATATTTGACACCTACAACTATTGCAAACATCGATCCCTATACCTTCCATATCGTAGCTACATCAACGATAAAAACAAGAACAAGTGCTGAAACACAAAGGTCGAAAGACACAATCAATAATGTAATAAATGACCACAAGAAGGAAAAATTACAAAACATCTTTGCTGATTCTTTTCACCTCAGTTACTCAATTGTATTGTACCTCTTTTTTAAATAGCAATCCATGATTTGCATACTTGTAACTATTGTTAAGAGGTATAATACTCTCTATACCATTAGCCATAGCAACAGGCCTCAGTCCTCTTTTGCACCTGACAACCTGATACAATTCCACAGCTACGGTATTCACAGGTGAGTACGAAGGTCAGCGTTTGCAAACTTCCCACATATTGACACAACCTCACTTGACTCCCGGGGACCTATTTCTCGCTCCCTGATTGGCTGAGGAACAGTGGTGTATAGACAATTGAAGTCCCCTGCGCCGATGGCTGGGGTTTTTAAAGACAAAAGGCACGGGTGCCCCGGGGCACTACTTACGCACTTGTGCACAATGGCGTGACTTTTTAAAAGAGCGATTGCATGGAATCGTGTTGCTGGAGGCTACGAGCTAACTACTTTCCAATGGATGAAAGGATAAGAGAAAAGACATGTTCTAACATGCTAAAATATCTGGCTGCATCAAACTTATCGCATTAACATTTCACATAAGTCATAAAAAAAATTCTTCTATCACCTTGACAAAACCATGTACATATGTAATCTGTAAATAAAACCTCAAAGAAAGGTAATGAGCTAAGGGTCAGCCACAAGAATGAACCATAATGGCTAAGTTTACTGAGGGAAAACCGCAAGCCACAAGCCCACTAGATCTGCCCCCACCTAAAGACGTAAATCTATCGCTCCCCCCTTGGGCCGTCCTTGCCACATGACATGGGATAGGAAACAGCTGCTGCAGAAATCCTACATATCCATCAACGTATATGCACATGAAACTCAGTACAAAGTTCAAGTCAGCGATTTTTGCCACAACATTTGTTCATCTAACAATATGACATCAATCATTTACAATCTATCAATCAAGTGGTACCAAATGTCATTTTGCATTTCAGTATGTTTTATCCATGCAGTTTTTTTCTAAGGCTTATAATTTCCAGGAGAGAGACCAAAAACTCCATTAAAAATGTACAGTCAAACTAAACAAGAAGACCACTTTGAACAGATAAAATCTGGGTCAATATAGGATTCTTGGTGCTTGTGTCAAAGGAAAGAGATCTAAGGGACCACCAAAAAGCAGCCACAATGGCCAGGTGGTCCGTTAATGTACAGGTGCTCACTTATTTAGGTCAGACCGTAATTTTCAATACCGTATAGCTGTAAAACCAAGCTTAATGTCTACCTAACCTTCCACCTATTGAGCTAGCCAGTTGGTACTAACTTTGTACAGGTTATGTGGCTCAGAGATACGACATGCACACTTGCAAGCAACCTGTTGAGATGCTCAAACATGTACCAATATCACTAGGTATTCATGCATTGCCTACATATGCATATTAATCATTGAGGAAATTTTACCTGGAGTGGTGTACTGAGGAGAGACAACCATGACGAGAGCTGCACGCCAGTGACCAGCCTACCCTCTGTCTGTGTGCTCTCCGGCACTACACCAAACTGGCTCCATCCAAGCTAGACTAGGCTTGGCATTCAAACTTGAGGCAATACAGGCAAGTCCCTTCAAGAAGGTTGACAGCAGGGAGGATGTGCAAGGGGGTTAACAGTATCTTACTTCCAGAAGGTACGGAAACTAGGTATTCGAGTTATCAATAGGCAACAATTTTGATGAATTTCCTTGCTGAGAATTAAGTCATTCTTCATGGTCTGGCTCGTTCTATTTGCCAACACATTTAGCTCCAAATGTTATCTTTTAAACCCCATTTCCAACCCTTCCAACAGGATCTACACCACTCCACTTCTGCGGCAGACTCTTCAGAAATTGCTCAATTACGGCCGTGTGAACAAAGGCACTTGGGGCTCTCCTAACCACTCGTGTGTTCAATAACGTGACCAATCACAAAGACAGAATTGCTCCGAAAATCCTCCAAAAGAAAAGCCCGTCCAACCGCAGATGGTCTTCTGCCGTCGGAGAGGGAGGGAGTCCCTGGAAGTGGTTTGAGTGACTGTTGGGTGAAACCAGAGATTTTTCCTTCACCTTTTGGGTGACATGCTGGAAGGATCAGCTCTGTCTTACCTTGGGCTGATCCGCACCAGCTGTTACCAGACAGGAATGTTGGCATTCCTGCCCTACATTTACTTCCTTTTCTTCGTTAATTAAACTAGAAGTGAACTGCTTCAGGGGCATACATGTAGATGGGCTACTGGTACGCAAGGATCAGGAATACTACTGTAGATGCAGAAATACTCATATGGTTTTAAGTTTGCAGTTTTCGCATTGACCACAAATTCAAAACTACTCCAAACTGCTCTGACTTCTCCCCACCTACCCTGCTACAAGTACGTACTATACACTGTACAGTATTATGCTGGTTTTAGAGGTACCTGCTAGATACAGTGAAGACACACAAATACTAACATACCACAAACCGAGATCTTTGAGCATTGAATACTGCTATGTATTTAGAGCTAGAGGGAAGATGCGATTAGATCGGCAACAGTTGATCACTGCCAAAAGCGACAGTTCTGCCAAGTCGCTAGTACTGGCTGTCCATACATAGATTCGCCATCTCCATTTCTATAGTCCTCAGGTCACAATGGCCACTATAGTTGGGAGCTGGTTAGTCCATTGGTACTGCAGTAGTGGAATACGTTCAACTCACAAACACTGAGTGCGAAGTAGAGATAGCAATTTCTATCATTCCAGGAAATCTTTTGTTTGAACCTTCTAATTCTTAGTGCTACATGAACATTCTGAGCCTGGCACAGATAAACCTACCAAATAGATTGTGAAACTCGTGAAGAGTAAAGTTTGAGATCTTGTCAGAGAGGTCACCTTTTCTTTGTGCAGCCTTGAGCTAAATTGCACGAGCTTAAGGCTAATGGAGGCAGGGCAAGGGTCTGAAGCAGCTGACATTTGCAGACAGCGCAGGTGACGTCAATGCGGCTGCGTAATTGCTCCAGGTGCGGCCATTGAGCCTTGCGTCTTCTGGCTATCAATCCATGTTCAATTTACCACTTTTTCAAGAAATGTCGAGTGCTTACGACGGGACTAGGTAAGATGACATACTCCTGAAGTCACTGTAGCAAAAAATACTTCCGAAATAATGCATATAATGCATAAGATATACTCTTACATATTCAAAATCTGCAATAAAATGTAACAGAATATGTACACACCCACACAAAGAATCTAAAGCTCTTAATGGTACTACTGTCAAACTGCATGATACACAATCCCATAATATATCGGGGTAAAACTTCAGCAATGAGGAGTATGTAGAGTGCATGACTTTCCGGAGCCTGGCATCTTCTATACTAGAACACATCATCTATAATAAGATCTATTGGCAATGACATACAACCTTCTTACTAATTTTAGTTGTACCAAAAATATTCCTCTATATATCCAACACCCTTGAACTTGAAAAACAAAGCAGTACTACAAAATAAAGTTTCAGATAATAGTTTTTATCTAACCCCAAGAATGTGAGTGTTCTCGAGACTGGTATTATAATATAATGTCTTGTGCTATTCAATTACTTTTGTGGGGGTTCTATTTTGCTGTAGGACAGAAAAGGATTTTTTTCGTGTTCTAAACTTGCCTGAAACAATTGTCAACAGTACATTGGAAATGCATTATTTACAGTGTCACAAACCATGAAAGTAAAAATCACCATGAACGTTTCAAAATTTAAATGACCTTGAAGACAAGGATGCTTGCTTCTTTTTGCTCTTACCCAAACCTGTGCGGAAGCAAACTTAATAGGCCTCGAGCCCTTAGGCATTACAATAAAGAAGAAGTTTTCAAGGTTATATTTATCTGTCCAAGTAAAGCCTTGGCCATGACAAAGCTTAGCCATTTTAATGTACTGTATAAGAAACAGAAGGGAAGACACCCTAATGAGTTGCCTGGAAGGTAACCTTTGATCAAGAATTAGCCAGAACCTCTGGAAAATGATAAAGGAAATGATAGAAAAGTACCAATCTAGGTTCTGGAGAGAGGAGTAGCTAATTATACTGATGCGAGACACATGGGGAATATTGAGTTAGCTTGCAACTGCTGTTATCGTTTAGCTTCCTAACCTTTTTACATAGGATCCGAGCAGGATAGCGTGCCACTGTATAATGGTCAGCAAGTTTGCTTCAGGACATAGAGGTCATGGGTTCCAAGCCCAGACTAGCCCGTGGTGTTTTTTAACACCGATTTGCACGCAATTGGGTAAGGGTTACACTCTCCTGTTTGAGAACCGTTCTTCCAACATGTTAACCACCCAAAAAGTTTCAATACATTAAAATACTTCATTATGATGGCAGCATAGTGAGGGAAAAAAGAGTAAATATTACATGATGTTCCGAGGTAAAATTTCATACCACTCAGGAGAGCAAGCAGCTCCTGTTACCATCGATATCTAAATTTTATAGCTGCTCCATTCCACTATCATTAGAATCACATTTTACCTCTTACTTTATGTCCAAAAATTAGATTATAAAACTGGCATTATCCCAAGTCTATGCATGAATTACCGAGCATCTATACCTACACCCATACTGCATGCAAACAGTAACTCCACACAAGTATATAAAGATCATCATTCTGTTCAGTGAAGCGGCAATGATAAGAATGAATAGAAAATGTGATGTGCATGTGAAATTGCTTCTGAGGCAATTAATTTGACAATGCAATTATAGTTGATGCCTTCTGTCTCCCCTGTTCATGATGGTACCTGCAACCTATTTTTAGAGATAAGATCTAATTATTATGTTAGGCAGCTATTTTGCATATGGTAAGGTATGGTGGCTAAGATGTGAGAAGTAGAATTCAGAAATGGGGTGAACTTTTAACCTGGATGGTGACCTCTCGCGCCCCCATTTTGATCATTACTGGTGGCCAATCCCTTCTGGCTCCATCTCCAGTGCCTCATCATTGCAACAGGCACACTTTACATTACAAAATCAATAAAGCGGAGACAGGCTGGCTGGCCGACAGCTCGGGGACTTTCCTCGCTTCCCAGAAATCGCGGGAAGACGATTGGCACTTCCAGCGGAAAATCCGGTGCCCTACCGTAACCTTGGAAATGGTGGTTTTATTTTCACCAACTCTAATATGCTCTGTATTACTATTACTACCGTGTTAATGTTTTACAACTGTTAACTTACCTGCAAAAAACCCTTGCCCACAAAAACAAATAAATTTACAGTAGCCACTTGGAACTGAAATACTGCTCTTCTTTATTTCATACCCTGAAATAGATGACATCAGCAATTTACTTGCAACATTACAAGCACAAAATACGAGTCTTATCTGATCTGGTCAAAGTTTATGTCATGCAAATGACGTAGGAAGCCTTTGAGCCGAAATTTAGTGTTCCGCATAAAACATAAAAGAGATATACATTTGTAGATAAGCAGGTGCTTTCAGACGACACAGGCAGGTGAGGCAATCATTAACGACTTTTACTGGCAGACGCATTCAAATCCAGGGTGGATACGGTTGGGAACTTCAAATGGGTAACGGTCCAATACTGGTTTCCCAGAAACCTGTGCCCCTTGTGTAACTGTCACCTGATCGAAATGAAACAGTACCTTCACAGTAGTGACAGGAAATCCAGGATCTCACTTCCTGTCATCTATGGAATGGAACAGTTGCTGGAGGCTTAAGAATTCTCTCATGCTTCAAATTTTCTTTCGTGTGCAAAATTCCAAGCAACAGAACTTCATAACCAATTTATAAATTAAAAAAATTGATAAAAGAAAGCTGCAATTTTACGTGCAAAATTCCAAGCAACGGAACTTCATAACCAACTTATAAATAAAAAAAAAATTTATAAAAGAAAAGCTGTAATTTTACATCATGTAACTTCAGGGCAATCCATATTTTTGACCGGGAGTAACTAAATCAAACTTCTAATATTTGATGACGTTCCAATATCGGACACTAGTTTTATCTTTGAAAATTACTGCAAGAATCAATAGAAGAAACCATTTCTGATGTTTCTGTCGGGACTGCCCATAACTTGAAAGAGGGGTGATAAATCGACCCAGAAAAATATCTACTGTAACTGCCAACATTACGGACCATTCCGTTCTTTACTTTGTCTAATAAAGGTAAAGAACGGGTATTTCTTTGAAAATTGTCAGGAATATTTCTTCCTTTTCTGACTAACGACCTTTCTAACTGGCTTCTGCTCAACTTGTGCAGGTAGAAAATGACTCAAACCCTTCAGTAAGCAGTTAATCATGTGCCTTCTTTTATTGCGCCGGGAAAAGTTGAGCAGCACACGACAGACCAGTCGGCTGACGTTTTGCTGATGAGCGCTGTCGGACGCGGCTGATGCACTTTTATTACTTTTGGTCGGGGATGGCTGATTGGGACATACAGCGTGATTAGGAGGATATACGACTCATCAACCAACTGTGCGATCAATCCGAGAACTCGCTAGAACAGGAAACATAAAACTTCACTACCGTATAACAGGGGTCTTTGTGGCACATACATGAACATCTGTCAAAGGCAAATCACTATAAATATATACAATTACAACAAGTCTATATCGAATGCACAGACAGGTGATTTTGTAACACTTCATTTGTAATGATTAATTGCTTTTCCAGCTGGTCTAACAATGGAACAAAGCACATGATATGAATTACAATACAGAAAACAGGTGAACCATCAATTAGAAAACTTACCAATTTAATTTCCAACTGTCCTTTTCTTTTACATGACAAATAAAAAGGGGCTTTCAGAGGCAAGCAGCATTCTAGCCAGCCTGAAATTTTTTTTCCGTCCTTTGGATCTTGCTTGGAAATCCTGTCCAAGGTGCAAGGGGCATGCTACCCAAGGGTAAGTTTGAAATCTCAACCCTCTGAAACGCTATTTCTTCTATTTCTAGGGGCAAATTTTGCTGATAGACTCTGCTTGGTTCAACTAAAATCTTTACATTCCAATTTTTGTCTGTCACAGAGGAGAGAATGGGCAAAATTTTTGTCCGTTCCCAGCGTCAAAATTCCGTCAAAGGAAGGATGGACGGATATTGGCTAGAACCCTGCAAGCAAGTCAATACCTTTTCATAAATAGCGTTTTCAAAATTAGACCAATACAAATTCCATTTCAGTATGTTAGCAGCCTAGCTATTGTGAACCTTCCATTTACACTTTGAGGCTTCCCTTGCATTCATTCTGACGCAGCCACAGTCCTTCTCTCTTCCCCTAGCAACAGTTCCTGCTTTAGAACGTCCATGATTTAGGGCATCATTAGTGCTGGGCCAATGGGGACACCACAGCTCAATGCTCTGTCTGCCAGTTCCTCATTGCAATAATGTGCCAAAATCATGGATCATGCCCAGCCAGGGGGCAGGAGCATCATTTATTGATTCCGCGTAGAGAGCCATCACCATACATTAGGCCGAAATGGATGCGTTGTAAGTTACGATAACGGAGGCTCTCTGAACTCTTTTTTCTGCTTGCGTCGAGTTCTCGTTGGCTATTAGTCTACCTGGGTGCGTTAACGCAGCGTTCCCTTATTAGGAGCTCTTCCCAAGCGATCTTTAGTGCGCCTACGCAGACCTTTCACTTCTGGCGTATGTGTATCTTAGACGCTGCTCTCGCCGTGCTTTTGCCTGTAATTGGAAATTCAAACCCTTTACGCAAGGTTATATGACCTGGTTAGAGTTTCCTATTTCCTTATTAGGTACAAAACCATTCAGTCTACTCCGTTATGGGCCATAACTGAATCAAAGTGTCTTTCATTCTGCAATAGAGGAAAGACTGTAAAGCAATTGTACATACATGTACAAGACCTACATACGGCCAATTCATGCAGATGCAAGAAGAACAAAGATTCCCTTACCTCCTTTCCACCAGCACAATACCAGTTATGATGAAATTTAAACCTGTTAGGTAAAGGTATATATGACCTGGTTAGAGTTTCCTATTTCCTTATCAGGTACAAAACCATTCAGTCTACTCCGTTATGGGCCATAACTGCATCAAAGTACCTTTTACTCTGCATATAGAGGGAAGACTGTAAAGCAAAAGCAATTGTACATACCTACAAGACCTACTTATGTACATGCAAGCAAAAAATATTCCCTTACCTCCTTTCCACCAGCACAATACCAGTTATGAAGACCAGACTCGACTTTATATCATATCATAAACCATACAGCACATCAATCATGAATGCGAGCAAAAATCTCTCCACTGCACATGTCTGTTGCTACTTTCTAGTCACATGCTCATTATGACAACACATTACACATCAGTGCGCATGATTATAACATGCAACATTACCTGTTGCAAAAGAATGTAGCGTTACATCACCCACAATGACATGATAGAACAGAGCCCATCTCTGTCATGTTGTGAATACAGAGTCTTGTTTATATCTATCGGTTTTTTTGATGATCATAACTAGATAAAGCACAACAATAAACCTGGTGATCGATATGGAATTTGCCTGGGTCTGTCTTATGTTATATGACTTATTGATATTTAGCTTGTGACACTTTTTGCATAATTAGGAAGAAAATTTTATTTCAGATACAAAGAGCTACCAAATTTAACCCAAAATTTCAAAATTAGAAGATGTTGCAAGATGTAAGAAATACAATTCTGAAGACACCAAAACACACAACATGTAAAAAATCATTCCCTATCCATGAAATTCTAAGTGCAACCTGTCCAATATTACTTCCTCTGTAGTTACTTCCATGCGCACAGTATGCAAAGGTGGTTGTGCCTCCAAACATAACACACGTCCAAGACTCAAAAGTGGATAAGATGACTTCACAGCTCTCCCCACTATTTTTAGTCACGGACGAAAGAAAGGTGGACTTGATGTAATTACTGGCAAGTGGGGTGGGTTTTGTGCATGGGTAATTGGTGGTTGGGTGCGCTTGGCCTCTGACCATAAGCCACATGTTTGTCCCACGTGAGGTGGGACTTGGCTGCAGCCTGGAGGGGAGGTCTCCATTGACTGTAAAATTCTCTTTCAGTTGGTGCAGCTATACGTACGCTAATCTGCAAGTTACACCTTGAAGGCTTGAGGGAAATGCATGAGTGTCATTCTTCTTTCTCTGGGAAAAGGGAAAGGTAGTAGCAACACTGCAAGACAGAACGATTGAGATAGGTACAATTAACAAAGGGGAAGGGGGTTGCCATTATGGACTTTTTAGTTCAGGACATCTAAGGAAATGCCATGAGCACCTAGTGGAAAGATACGTAAAAATCAGGCCTTCCAATCATCATGTACAAGACAACATATCCAGTCCAGTTACTTTGCTTTTTGGCCTGCATCCAATATGAAATTCCATGAAGAGCACAACCATAAAACTAATTTTTACAGCCTTAGGCCCAATCTATACACAGTTTTTACCGATATCGGTGGATGTGTCGGGGGGGATCTGGAACGCTGGCCGCGGGACACCCGTGGCGCTTGCAGTCATAAACAGCTATATAGCCTAATGAGCCCGCGTTGTATGCTAATGAGCCTTCGCGAAGTCGGGACACATCTACACGCGCGCGGAAGCTGTCGGGGACCCCTGCTAAGCTATCGGGGACCCCTGCTAAGCTTTCGTACGAATGGTCCGGACCTTTCGGGAGAAATTTTCCCGATATCGTAATGGCGATATAGCAGTTCCATCTAGACGATGAAAAAAAGCTGTCGGCGAATGGTTGTAGGCTCGCCGATATCGGGAAAAACTGTGTGTAGATCGTGCCTTAGAAACAAGGCTACTTTTGTGAAAACCAAGGTCAAGCTAAGGTCTATGCAAATGTATAGACAGGTCCCTCAGGCCATATTTAATGTAAAGGCTGGTGTGAACATGCCAGATGGTCATGTCTTGTGTTTAATTTAACGTTCACAAGCTGACACAGCACCTAGTATTATCAGTCTCAGCACAATTGATAACCTCACTCTTGTAGACATTCCACATAACATTATATGGCTCAAAATTCTTTGGGGACAGGTGCACTGGTAGTGCACCCAACTTAAAAATTTGGGTGCACAAAAATAATTTTGGTTGCACAACTAGGATAAAGCAGTACATCAGCAAAACCTAATTACAAACCTTACTGCCCCTCTTCAGACAGACCTTAAACCTTAAGTTAAAGTCTACAGCTAACTTCAAAATGCAACAAAGTTTTGGTAATCTTTTCTACCTAGTAACACTCATATGTCAAGAAAATACTGTATACTTGTTTATGATTAGTACCTTTACATATATAATAAGTCAAATATCTACTTGTGCAGATGCATGCACAGTCAAAAATAAGTTGCACAACTGCTCCAAACTTAGCTGCACAAAAGTACACACGTTATGCACCCAGCACTTTGAGCCCTGCATGGCCACATATATTGCATCACTTTCATACCCAGATACCTGGCGGAAGTTCCTGCACAATCAATAGATGACCAATCCGATACCGTGTCTACAGGATATACCTGCATGGCAATAGAAACATCATCTCAAGTCTAGATGAACAAAAATTGATTTTTCGAGGAGCAGGAAATGGGTATCTTATGGACATGCATTTGTGGAGAATAACTTCTTCATCTGACATGATTCGGAAAGTGTTTTCTTCGTAAATCTCACGCATAATTTGTGTACTTTTTTTCTATCATCATTTTGCACTTTATTTCTGTTAACGTCCGGACGTCCCTTGTGCAAGATTTTCCTCTTTATAACGTTTATTTTTTTGTATCTCCCATATTGAAAGGTTTTTGACCTACATGTTTGAACAAAGGCCTGTGCCAAAACCACAGGAATGTTACCATGGGCATCAACAAATGTGACTGACCACAATCAGCCATTGGCTAATGATTGACACAAGCCTTGGTGTGTATCAGGTGTAATGTTGTTTCAAACAATAGAAGAAGACTATTGGACTCATGATTAAATTTTCTCAGGTATAGGTCCTATGTAAACCACTAATAATAGGGTAGACAATACGACATGTATTTGTAGTTTGATAGGGCAAAGGAATTAGAGTGGAAAAAACATCCAAATGACCCTCTTTGAAAGACATTACATGATTACCTTTAAGGTAAAAATAGATGGGAAAGAAAAAAGAAAGGATATGAGAGAGCACAACTATACAAAACAAGACTCAAGGTCTTGCACTAATAAATAATGCTTTCCTGGAATACCACAAAATCTACATTCCAGGAAATAAATACAAGAAAACTTCCCAAAAAAGAAAAAAAGACTTCCGAGCCATAGCAACAGCGGCGCGCGAGCAGCCACCGATCGTGACTTGTCCGATAGTAACCCTGCGAAAAAATCCATCCCCACAATCAAAGACAGTTGCACTGCCTCAATCACCAGTATTACTCTAATCCCCAATGACATCAGTAGATACATCAGTCCTGGCAACTTTCTGTTCTAATACATGCCTGTTTGACCTATTGCAACCAAAGGCTTACTGAAGTAAAACAGACAAACGAACGCTGATGAAACAAAACTGCTCAGGTATGCTCTCAATTTCTAGTTCTCAAACTCAATTTCCTTTTGTGATGACACAAAAAGTTAGTAGCCAAATACAAGGTAATAGGACACTAATAATAATTTTCATAAAGTTTGAATACTGATATTTCAAGTACTAAAATAGAAATATTTTTTGTTAAACATGATGTGTCTTGTTTAGCTATTATTAGTTATCGTTTTTCCTGTCAGAAGGTGTTTGAAATCTAATGCTTTTCGTCATTTTATTTTAGTGTCATAGCAAAAAGTACAACTTTTAAGTTTTCAGTATCGCTATCGGCACAGAAATGTGAAAATTTTACACTATTCAAGAAGCTGTTTTCTGGCAAATATTTATCGTAGAATTTTTGCTCACAAGCAGTTTACCAGGAAGAGATGGTACAGTCCACCTTGTCCTAGTTATGTCAGCGCCAATGATGATCATCTGCCTCCCTTGTACTATCAATAATGACCCAGTTTTCTCCACATTTTCCACCCTAGCAATCCGATTAACAGGCAACTGGAAAACGTGTCAGTAACGGGTACTTCATCTAATGGCGTTATCAAGATCCTGCTTTTATTTGGGTCAAGGTAATGGTAATCATCGTGCACTGGGTTAATTGGACCTAATGTCTATTTATAATTCAGCGGAATAAAGCGTCAGCCAAGTATGGAACAGTGTTGGGGGAACATTTTACCTCCGGGTGAGATCGTATCTCTTTACAATCAAATATTTTGGAACGATTGTGGGACAAAAGAATGATGAAAGAAATTGTCTGCGATGTGTTATGCTGAAGGGCAGTTGTACCGGCTATACAGGTACATATGCCCCCCCCCCTCCTCCCCTTTAGACTAGAAAATACTAATTTTTCCTAACCAAAGACCACGAGTTCCAATGCAATATATTTTAGTGGAGGATGGTTTGTGGTAACCTGGAAGACCAGACTTTGAGCCAGGGCCGGCAGAGAACTTGTTCGACAGCCAAGGCAGGTCTTTCTGAGGACCTTAGAGAATATGTAATGCAGGGAGAGTTTGCCAGCCTAGCTAGTCCTTTGATGCTTATCCAAGGTCCTAGGGAAGACCTACCTTGGCTGCCGAAGAAATTCTCAGCCGGCCCTGGCTAAAACTTTAAAAGTCTGGTTTTCCAGGGTAGGTTTGTGGGGTAGGGGAATCAGACTGTGACTACAGCTGTCTTCACTCTAATCACCAATGTTTTCACTCTAATCAGCAATGTGGGTCATCATGCACCTGGACACTTACAAAGGATGAACCAGCTACTCCTGACAAACCACTGGTTACAAATCTAGGCCAAAAGCCATACTTTGTGGTAAAGGTTGTGTCTTGAGAATTAGCTAGTAACCATGCTTAGATTAAAAGTCCAGCATGGCTATGTTAAATTAAAAGTTATGCAAGGCAAGGCTTCAAATAAATATACACTTGCATATGCACTTATATGCACCACACTGGAGCTATGCATGTAAATTTTCACTGTAGCCTAGCTGCACCAATGCACTTGTATAGTGCAGGACTTTGTACATAAAGGGGTACCATTGTACACAGATGTACAGCATTTTCTGGGTCAGAAAAAAAGAATTTGATGATAGCTATAGAATTTCAGATGCAAGCTCTGGAGAAAGCCATTAAATTTGCACTTAGGATTTGCCGACATTTTAATTATGTTGTGCAACCAAAGTCTTTCTTGTGCACCTAAAATTTTAGGTATGGTGCACCTAGTTAAAAAACTGAATTTTGAGCCCTGCGGGAGAAACTGAGAAGAATAGAGTATTTACAGACACACAAGTCCAAGATGCAAGCTCTTGGACTTTTCCCAGTGCAACATTTTTAGGTTAGGCACACCTAGTTTTAAAACTGAATTTTGAGCCGTACAGGGCAACAGAGAAGAATGGAGTATTTACAGACACACACGTCCACCTGGGGTTATCATGTCGGACATCTGTTGACCATAGGTAGGCGCAAACAAAGGGCACAGGAAAGGGTAATCAGCTGGACAGGAAACCAGGTTAGTCAAACACGTCTACACAAGGATCTCTGGCTTTTCTTCACTGGGTACACAAGGGGGGGGATTAACCGCAGGTAACCCCTGGACAGGTGACCCCCGGACTGGTCAGAGAGGAGTGGACAATACTGGACATTACAATATGAACTGCTAACAAAGATAGTACCCACATACTGTAAATGTTTTTATTTTCGCTATGATTTAAGTTTATGGTAGGCAAGAGAGGGAGTTTTTTTGCTGTCTTTCAAGTTTGTGGTTGAAACAACTAGTAATACATTGGAAATCTGTAGTCACATTGCCATGAAGATGTCTGGCAAAAACCCCAGCGAAAGTAAAATTACTACAAAGTTTTTAAAATATACAGTATGGGATGTACTTGCTTTTTACACATGCATTGGAAGAGTGACTATGGCAACATTTTTTTCAATTTCATTTGAATATTGAATGTTAAGATTTGTTAGCTACAAAATAAGATGGATGTGAGATTTGAAGAAAGTATATGATGATATACTACAGCCTGACTGGACCACCCAAACTAAGGATACTGAGTAGTGGTGTATAAATATACACTGCTTTCTGCTGGGGGTGCCATGATTAGTCTGGTCTTACCAGGGGGGTTTCCTCTACTTCAGGTACAATATCATACAACCCTTTCTTTATACCTCAAGTCTCAGACCATCTACTCCATCCCTCGCATTATTTTTTTCTAGGAACTCTTCCAACTCATTGCAAAGGTTAGGGTGAAGGTTGTATAGGAAAACACTGTCTGAAGTCTGCTTTAGGCATTGCGCAGCAGAAGATGCTACATTTAGTTAACCTTGCTTTGCCAAGATATCAATGAGAGATATGGCTGCAACATTTTGATTCTGAAACCAGTAAAACATTAACGTTGTAAACCTAAGATCCGATACTTGAACATTGCAACCTTCTGAACGAATGTGACCCTAGAATAAGAAAGCGCTAGCCTGTCTTTTCCGTCTTTGTTTGCCTTTATTGGTGTTGGTTCAAGAAAGGGGAAGGAACACACGTATCTCATGTCCAACACACAACATGTAAGGCAAGGCACCTTGATGCCTCAAGAGTTGTAAGACAGGCAAATCCAACAATACCACAAACCCAATCCTGCTCTAGAAACCCTACTCAGGGTGGTAACCCTAGCGGCCAACCACACAGGGTCCTTTGTTGGGGGCTCTGGTGGGCATTGTTGATACAATTTCAGACTTGATAGTGGAGAAGATCGCTGCCATGGCGACGCTGTCACTTACATCAGACAAATGTGCCCGTCGCTATGGCAACAGGTAGGGTTCAGCCACCTTGGGGCTGGGGAGAGGCAAAGATATTGCAGCAGGCTGCCAGCTGATAGAAGAGTGGTTGCACCTGTAATTTTATCCAGTTGGGGAAAAAAGCTTTCAGCCTGTGGCATTGTAAAGCATGTGTGGGGAACAAGCTTTGGAATAAAAGAATGGAGGCCAAGGTGACTTGGTGATATTAACGTGGTTGTACAGATATCTCTTGCAGGTGCATGAAAATGACCAAGCAAAACCGACTCACAGGTTTTTACCTGTGAAAAATACAAGTACAATGTGTGAAAATAATTAAAGCCCACCTGTAGTCTGAGGATCCTTGTCTTCCATTTCACCAGTATTCTTAAAGATTCCGTCTGGTTCTTGGCATGGTTGGCTGCGCTCAGCCATGATTGGGTAGTTACTAACTACTGACCCTTCCCGTGCTGGGCACAAGCCAACATTCCATGCACTGCCAAAGGGGCTCAAGCCAAGATGTTGGGAATCGGATCTCACTTCTGCAAGGCAGCAGGAGCCTGCCAAAAGCCTTTTTCCTTTCCTCTACGGAGGCCTCTTCTGGGGGGAGAACCCTAGCTTCATCAAACCTATATCTAATCTAGGCAGACCGATGCTTATGAATAATATCAACACGCTGGGGGGTCCGTAGGCATTCTTCCTACATTGCCTGTAATAATTAGTCTGGTGCTCCTAGACCTAACCACTGACAGATGCTAAGTTTATGGACACAGTAGCTTCTTGTGTTCGGTGAGTGATCATGTGGGGTTACTGTGTAGTGTCCTGTACTCACTTCAGAATGCTGTAGTCCCCAAAGCACGGATCCAGCCATGTGCAAATCACTAAGTCTGGGGAGGGCTGCTCTGACAGTCCCTGGCGCCATTTCAATAAGCGCTGCCAGGCTGGTTGACCCCATGTCAAACGTCATAAAACATGACAGCAGCGAGGGTCCTAATTTCCACACAGCGGCCTCCCCACCATGCAACTAGCCTAATCAACCTCAACCCAACCATAAATAGTGCTGGAGACAGCAAATTTTGTGAAAAATTATGGTCCTATGTAGAACAAATATAGTAGTACATATACATGTACAAGGGAAAGACTGAATGGATTCAAAAGTAAGTATAAGAAATAGGGCACCTTAAATCAACGCATAGCCATGGGACTAACAAAATTTGGTCACTGAATTCTTCTTTTGGAAAATACAACGTAGTTTTAACACTTGCTCATAACAAAAAAAGGGCACATGTTTGAAGCTCTCGTTTCGTTTTCCATAACATCAACATTGCTGTTTAATGTGTGGAAGTAATGAATGGAAGAAACCGAACATATCATTAGACCCCATCTGTCCTTGGAAGGCTGTCTTCAACCCATTGTTCCTGCACCTAAATAGTCAACTCAACAAAAGCTGAGACCTAAGCATTTTTTTCTGAGCATTCTGACAGGCACTTTTACTTCAGTAAAATGTGATATATCTGTGTGAAGTAAGCCATAAAAATGGGCCATCTGAAGTGATAAAGAATTTGCCATTTGCATTCTGTAGTAATTTGGCAAGAATGGAAAAGACGGGAAGAAGAAACTTATAACTTTGGTGACTGCACATTTCAAGACCTTGTCAATCAACCAATGGCCCACAACTGCACAAGGTGATCCTTGATTGGTTTTACCTCACAACCAACCAGACCACTTCAAAAATTTAAATGTTACTTCTACACAGTGGTTTGGTACAGAAATAGACACATCTTTACATTTGACTGCACTTGAATGTTTAGGTGTCTGGTGGTTGTCAAATGTGTTCCATGAGCTGTAAGTAAAAATGACTGTGTTTCTGTGAGAAGCCCTGAAGACGAATTTGGATGCAACCATGCAGGTCTATTCAATTGAGAGGAAAAAGGACACATTCTCCCTGAAGCAACACGTGTTGTGAAAAGGTGTGGTGGAGGTTAAGACTTCACCTTCAGCCAGCTTGACAGTGGGGAGTGGCTACTCTTTCCAGCAGGAATATAATAATTTCAACTTTTGCATCAAAATTCAAATGGGCATAATTCCAGCCAAAATTCTCCCATTAACTTATTATGTATGTTATGCTAACGGATGAAAACCATAGTTTTGCAACCTGACACTTTTGCAAATTGATGTATTCTTCAGATTTTTTTTATTCTTAATCTAATTGATTATGCAAAGAGGTAAAGGGGCCCTTCCTTTCGCCAACATCTAGCATACCAAATATCACAAAAAACATCCACGTAATTCCAAGCTATACTGTTCACAAACAGACACACACAGACTTCAGATAATCAGAACAACCTTCTTGGAACAAGTCTTGAGCAAAGTACCATCTGGGATAGGCAGCAATGTGCAACTACATACAAACGTGCTATGGAGTGCTGAAACTCTTATAAACAACGGCACAGTTGGAATGTCCATCAAATGGACAGTTGGCACTGCTTTGTTTTTACAACTTGTAAACTCTGTCAGGCCATGTGCAAGAAGTCTTTAGAAGTGGGTCAAGATAGGAGACCGCAAGTCAAACCGCCAGTGTTACAAAACGGACTTCGTAACCTAGCAAACTTCAATCCCCAACAAAATTGCATGCATAAACTGATTAGGGAAACCTTTGATGCCGCGACCTTCTAGTACAGTGCAACGCTGGGAAAATACAGTAATAGAATTAGGACTTGTTCTATTTAAAAGTCTGCAATGGCCAATGTTGGGGGTTTCATGTTTCAAGAAGGAGCTATTTATGTTTCAATGCCAACCCTCTTGTACAAAGAGAGTGCATTACCAGTACTCTATTCCAAGATTTTGTGGTGATAGGGGTGCAATATGATCTGTGAGCAACAACATTTCTAAACAAACTTCTTTGTTTTGAGACAAAAGAAGAACATCCAAAGTCCTAAACTGACTTATCTTTTTGTAGACCGGTTCTTAGAATAGCTAATATGCCTGTCAAATATTATAACTCTTTTCCATAAGAACTAATTTATGTGCATAATTTCACAAAGGAGTAGCACAGTGGGAGTTAGCTTCTTGGCCTAGTCATGTCCTGACCTTCGACCTCCCTTCACCTTCTGCAAGGCTTTAGGAGTGGGAGGAACTTCTCATAAATATTCATAAATCTTACATCCCTTTGTAAGATATGTGTAATACTGGGTCTAGTGTGAACAGGCCTTTACAATGTATTGTTAAACATCTTTAATCCATTCCAAACTATCAACACGGTCATCAAATCCTTTCAATTCTGTTAAATTCTGTAATGTTCAAATTTCCTTCCACATTTCTTACGTAAATGCTGACCTATATATCGACTGGGCAGTAGTGCCAGTGGTGCTGTTATGATTAAGATCTTCCACCTTAAATCAATTATTTCATTCCCAGAGCTGTTTTAGGTTCCTAAATCAATCTTATCGACAAAATGGCCGTTGCTACTTCTGCAAGAGAGTTTGCCTTTAGTAAAAAAAATCCCTTTACTCATTGATCGCATAGCCAATCACGTGATTCCCTATCTTAAAAATCAGGCAATTTTCAGCTCGCCACGCCAGCCCTAGTTCAAACAGAAATGGGGCTGATAATGATAAGTCCACCAGATGTGTAGTGTACTTTGCCCTCTGTGAACAAATATTCAAGATGGAGAGAGGACTCTGGTTTTTTCCATCTGTGGGAGGCATGTTACCATGGCAGCCTGCCAAAAATAGAAGAAAAGTGGAATAGTCCACTCAAATTTTCCAGAGGGGCGAGATCCAGTAACTAAACACTTTCTACTCCAGAGATATAGACTAATCCATGTGATAAGAAATACAGTGTAGAAATTTAAATTGTGCACACAATTAAAACAGGAGACTGATAAGAAGGTCTATAGTCTCAAAGTGGGAGGAGCAAGCAAGAGATATGTAACATGACTATCTGATAGACCACTGAGATTTTCATGCTCTATCATGATCAGGAGATAATATAAAACCACAACAAATACATGGTTCCTTCATTGCTGTCACTGATAAATAATTTTCCTAAGATTATTATCATAATAAAAAACAGTTTTCTGAACCCTACACACATTATTGTGTAATGACTGTTCTTTCTTGGCTGAAAATGCCAAACATAGCAAACTTACATTGCTTGGCAAACCACGACTCTTCACCTCTGTTGAGAATGGCTAATTTATACCTTTACCTAAGTTTTCTGAAAGTGCCTCTGTTCTACCTCTAACCTTTAACCTTTACAGGATGATTGACATCTGGGGCTTTCCTGTGGAAGTCACCCCAAGCCACATACCTGGCTGCCAGCTTGAATTAGGCATGAAAACCATCTAAAACCCAGACAAACAAACTCACAAACAGAAACAACTGGGCTGCTGATGGTCACAAAAACGATTTTATCCCTAGTATTTCTCCAATCTAAGCTGCTAAGTTCGCCGCAAAACCTCAAATATGTGTGTCAAACAAAGAATGCGTTCCACTCCAATGGGGCCAGGTCTGTCCAGTCTGCAAGAGCTGAAATATGATACCCCCGGGGGCCAACCTGTCACTGTTATCCAGTCCAACAACCATACCAACATTCAGACCTCCAGTACTTTTCCTTTCTTTTCAAGCTCAACAACAGTCACATCTGGTACAACCAAAAACCATGCATCTTTCCCCTCTAGGTTAAAAATTACCTATCGTTTGGTTGCTAAGTGCGTCTGCAGACAGCCGGGGAAACTTGAGCTAAGGGCATTTACTCTGCACGCCTAACAATGGGGGCCTCTATAGAAAGAGTTCCACTATTCAAATGCCTACAGAGAAAGCCTGGGGTGACCTTTGGTGGCAGGTGAAGAAACGTGAATAGGCCGGGATGTCAGCTTGCCGGCCGGCGCGCCGCAAAAGTTTGCAAGGACGGTAGCTGCAGTTCTACTCTGTTTAGAGCTAAGTCAGGAAGAACTGCTACTACCTCAACAAGGACACGTAACACATAGTTGTCGTCACCACATCCACACCCACTATTTTGTGGTCAGTCCAAATTTAAAGAGTAGATAGACCCATGAACACAAAACCACATAACGTATGATTCCAGTGCGCTTGTGGTCTGCGATTTGTGGATAAAATGCGGGGAATTCCAAGTGTCAGGATAGCGGGTGACGCCAGTTTACACTGCAACACGTCCTGACAAATCCCAACCCCCAAAATAGCCGCACAAGCATGGGGCAGCCCTGTGCCATGTCCTTACAAATAACAAAAACTCTTGCCTTAAAATAGGAATAAGGTTATGTAATTTGTCATACCTACCAACAGACATAATATAAAGCATTGGGGAATCCACACAAATAACAAAACTTTCTTTTTGAGCAGTGTTCAACTTTGTGCCACTTGCAGTCAAATGCAGCCTACTACATCATTATAACAGATGCAAAGTATCACATGTATGTGAAATGTATTGGTTAGTGTGGGAAAGTTCAAACTTAACTATTATTAAACTACAATAGAGACAGGTTCAAAAACTTGCTTTCAGCAGTGTTGTAACATACAAGATGATCTCAAACAAACAATACAGCCATTGTCTAGGTAATGATGAATCATGAATTTGATGCAAGTCTTAGGACAATAGCAATTGTCATTCTATTCTTTTATCAATGCTCTTGACAAACTAGCATCAAGTACTGGATGTAAGCGCCATGGCTTCATAAATTATGTTAATTTGTATACTTTCTGAGTTAGTACATTTGTGAGTGTTTGTGTGTGCAAAGCAACACATGCATTACCTCCAAGTGTTACTCCGGGTGCGGGCGAGCCTATAAATCCTGAGTCATTACCTTCACTACTTCGAGCCCCTGGTCTTGGCGGAGGCCTTGGCGGACGTCTTGGCACGGCCACGGGGACGAAGTATCTTTCTACAAATTCAGTGTAGGTACCGGGAAAGCAACCCGATTCGCCTGTTCTTTCGTTACGTCCAGTCAACCAGCCTTCTGGTTTCTCAACTGTACCCTCAATGTCTGTGAACGGTCCTTTCGCGACAAGGATGTCCCCAACCTCCATGCTTACGTCTTCCGAGGATTCCTTGTCGTAGCGGTAGAGTGCACGGTATTTCGCAGCTTCCACTCCTCTATCCATGGCGTCAGTTCCTCCGGTGGCCATTACGATGCACGCATCCACGGTTACTCAAAAGTTCTGCAAAAATCAAAAGACAGTGTCTGCATCAGTATTAACTATCAACTTTGGAACACAACGATTTACTAAATTCTAAAATTCAGAAAAAATTCAAACCTGTTGCATTATTTTAGAAAAAAAAGAGCAACACTGGGAAAATGCTGTGGACATCAGTTATTTGACACTAAGATTCATTGCAGCAATGTTTTAGCAAACATCATCCAAGTATAAAATTTCTCGAAAAGTCGTTCAAACAGCCAGAGAGTATGAGAAAATATACTAAGCACTTCCTTCAAATTTTAAAAGTTCAATTTTTTGCTGAAGTCATCCATGTTTGCGGTGAACTATTATAATTGACACGTACTTTTGTGAAATATTTCTCGAAGATTATAAAATATTTGTGAAGATTGGTTTACACTGTACACAGTGCCAGCAACATTTCGGGATGGTCAGTTGTCAATAAGGGGCGGTTTGTGGCTGTGTCAAACGACAATTTCCACAACAGGGCAGCCATCTTGGCATCACAAAAATGCTGCCGGCCGCAAAGTTTACCGTCTGAGGCCGCTCCGCAAACACTGGCCACGCGGAATATCCCGTCAGCAATCTCTCAACACACCGAGAGAATAACCGTTCAGGCAAAATATCAATACTTCAGGTAGTATCCGATTGAGCTAACTCCGTAAAAAAATTAAAGAAATGGCCAACTTCGCTAGCTTCGTGCGGTGTGAGCTATGTTGGCGGAGCGCTGCAGGCGACAGGAAAGCGCAGCCCCGGCGGCATGCGGAGGCACGTCAACGTGCAGGCCCCTCGCCGCTCTGTCGGGAACAACTATCCCACAATATATGTGCAAATTAAGCGCGTCTCCCTCCTAGACATCGTCTGGATACCTTACCGTCTGACAGGTGTGGTACTTCTGTGGAATCCAGCGAAGGGGAATCCCGTGCGCTCAAACTCCAGATTTACTGTTGCGGGGGCCTGGCATGGGTTCCTGTTGCAAGGGGATGTGGAGAGGGGATTTATGGCGTGGTTTGAAGCCCTATCTCGCCCGCGAGAGTCTTCAGAAGCTTCGGTACTATACGATCTAACGGTGATCTTCCGTGAACGAGGGTCTGATGGCGTTGTCGAGCCCTAACGGCGCCTGTAGGACAGGGAAGGGGACCTACACTCCACCTCCCAGCTCGGCCATGACCCAGGCTGCGGCTGCAGGAAGTAAGCACAGAGACATGCGAGACCTCCAACACGTGACCATTGACGTCACCCATCTCGTCCCCAGTCCCCAACACTCTCGTTCGTTATCACGTTTTGCCCAAGGGAAAACGTTCACTTCTTCAAATTGCCTGCCAAGAAATGATGGTTTGCATTATGACATGTCTCAACACATGCATTTGCGTTTTCTTCGTACACTAAAATGCTTCTAAGAAGAGAGTGATACATTGAGTCTCAAATAGAGGGCCATAGAGCTGTTTGTGCATTCTGTCAGGTTTTCCTTTCACCTGGGTTGCTGACTGAGCGCCTGCTTTCTTCAATTTCTTGTCTTATCAGTAACATGAGTAGGGGAATCAAGAGCGACACATATGTCTTTGTCAGTTCTTTTGTACGGTTGTCAATGTGTCAATTACCGTTCACTCTGATTAGCTGTGACCGTGACTATGCTAACTTGTGCGTGCATTTCGGTCGGGCGGTTCGTACGTAGCATTCGCAAAGTGAGAGAATACCAAACTTATCAGTTTGTTATTAATGTTAGGTTGGTCAACTTCGGCGCTCGAACTCCGAAGAGTCCGATGTTAATGTTACTACTCCTTTTTTCAACGTCTTTTCTTGTTATTTGTTTGCTTGTTTTTGTTTGTTTGGCACTTGAACCCAACTGTTACAATGTGTTTGTTTTTGTTTGTTTGACGTTTTTTGTTTATTTTATCGTTTAATGTTTTTTTGTTTATTGGCTGTTTGTTTGCTTGTTTGTTTCTTTGGTTGGTTGGTTGGTTTCTTGGTTGGTTGGTTTCTTGGTTGGTTGCTCTCTTAGTTTATCACGTTGACCATCACTGACCCACAATCGATGTGCTCAGCAGTACAGCCGGTGGTCAGACGGACTCTCCCCCGCACACGATCTCAGTAACCACATGTGCTTCTCATCTTACCTCGGCTCGATATCAATTCAACCACAAAATCAAAACTACCGCAAATGGCGCATATAAACTACGGGATGTAGATGTTAGCTTTCCTTGCAATTGGTTCGACCAAAACTACTATTAAAGCTGAAACTCCGCTTTTTAGGTGAAGTAGGATACTTGTTATGTACGAGTATTTTCGGCACTGTGGACACTTTTCACGACTGGGAAAAATCATAGAGTCGCATCGGCCTTTTGGAAGATCATTGGAAGGTCTTGGAAGGGGGCGTACAAAGTCATCGGCTCCGTGTCGATGAGGGTGCTTCAGGCGTCAAACCTCTGTACGTAAAATAATTATTTTATTGCACTACTGACACTACCACTAGCTACTTGAAAAAGTATATAAAACTATAAGGCAAGACACATTTTGCATGGACAATCCACTTTGCATGGTATTGTGCTCACTGAAGGGACCACTCTATAAGATCAATAAATAAATAAATCTGATTCTCCACAGAAAAAAGCGGCCCTGACAGTCGATTGGAGCTCTTTCGCACAAACAAACTACTACGCTCCATATTCGAATCCATGACTGATACTCTCTTCCTACAAAAGAAAAAAATCATCGGGAGGTATCTTGAAACGCGGCATTGCCGGACCTTCAAACGTAACCCCACAGATTGCTATATGTTGTGCGATCAGTTGTCAAAAGTGTAGGGAAGTCAAATACATTTGTACTATGGGACAAGCATCATATGGCGGAAGAGAAAAGCATAATGAAGATGAATTCTGAGCATCTCTAGTCACGATGCGTTTCCGTTTCCTCTCCTGAATCTTCTTTTTCTTCTTCTCAGTGCGTTTGCTCTAAAGACAGCGCAGTCACGACGAGTGCGACGACCTTCAAGTGCACTCAAGTAACCTTCACTATATAATACTCCACCAGAGGGGTTAATAGCCTAGGATTTCATTCCGCGCATTCGGTGATAAATACAGAATAGGAACTGGAGCGTAAAAACCGCCAATGGTGCGTCTACATGGGTTCCTAATGGACCCTGGCGTCAGTTTTAGCTCAGAATCTCGTTAAAACTCACTCAGGGCGAAGCGCATGATTGCTACCATAACATTTTGATAGATTCTAGATGGATAGATCTATCATGAGATGCGTGGGAAAGAAGACCAGATTATTGTAGATCTCGTCAACTCATTCAGCCGTAGAACAAAGTGGACAAGCTCTATTAAAAAGTAAAATCATCTCAGCCATCACGAGTTACTACATTTCAATCGTCCATGAGAGAGAGAGAGAGAGAGAGAGAGTGAGAGAGAGGGAGGAGAGAAGTTTATAGAGTAGCTTGCAGAACTGTGTGCGATCGTTACTCAGCATCCAATTTAGCATGTCAGTTTTACATGGACAGCTTCTTTGATGGTTTTGATGCTCACCCATGATCATTTGCGGTACGTGCTAATTAATGGCCTCTGTCAGGGGTGCTGACGTCATGGTAATTGATTCCCGCCATTTCGATTTCCAATGCTACGATTGGCTTTGACTTTTGCCAAGGACTTTTGGAAAATGTTGTTGCCCAGGCTTTAGGTGGTCATGTTTCTTTTCATCTGTTCAGCTGTTTTTAAATCATTGCAGTGTACACTAATAATCGTTATTGATGGCTGAGTGAGATTGATAATTACAAGGACAACAGCGGCCTCTTGCGGAAGTATGTTGAACTGTACCTAAGAGTTCCACAACAAAATTTATTTTCCACGATACCAGTAGTAGTAGCTCCCAACGACAACGCTGTCAATTCTTTGTCTTTCTGATATTCTAATACGACATTCTCATTCTACTGAAATTAATGCTCAGTTGCTTAGTTGGGGATATATAATATCTTAGCGTTTATTGAATGATACAGTATTATGTACAAAGTTGTCACGAAAGGCTGCTTTCGTGTGAGAGAAGTGCAAACTCGGCGATCCTGCCTGGCCCTGGTTTGTTGACGTGTGACCTACATGACAACCTCCAGTGTCTGCAGCAGCGCATTGCCAGACTGTGTGACGACAGAAGCCACACGAGAGCCGGCGGCCCCAGACTCCCCACCGTCTGACAGTGATAGACCAGCAACAGGTGTTTTGGCGCGAAAAAAAAGTCCACGTAGTTTGTAGCCCACTGTGTTTGTAGCCTCTACTCTCTACTCTCCAAGCAGAGCCCAGAGCACTGAAGAAGCCACACAACGAAACATGTTTGCGTGTTGGCTCGAATAAAGTAGCCTGAGTATCATCCTCCGTAGTAACCGCTGGCTCACGACTTTCGCTTGCTAACCGTGGTTAGCAAGCGAAAGTCGTGAGCCAGCGGTTACCGTGGTTAGCAAGCGAAAGTCGTGAACCAGCGGTTACCGTGGTTAGCAAGCGAATGTCGCGAGCCAGCGGTTACTACGGAGGATGATACTCAGGCTACGAATAAAGCTCCAAATGCGAGAATTCGAGGGGGAAAATTGTGTATAATTGGCCAGGACAGTCAATCCGTAGAAAAGAAAAGAACATTCCAACTTTATGTCTTTAACCCACTTTTTTTCTGAACACTAGGACATTGGACTTGAAAACGGACAACTACAGTCTAACGTTACCATGCGTGATGTAACTACGGAGGATCATATTTCTGTGTCACCAGAATTTGGCAGAAATTGATTGGACAGAACTGGGACAAGGACCATACAAATTCTTTCTACGATCAAGTTACTGATAAAAGTATTCTTCATAATCCATCTTCTTCCCGTTCGATATTTTGACATTCAACTCTGTTCATATGACCCATCAGACAGACTTGAAAATGTTTTCATTAGCCGTTAGGAAGTCTGTAGAAAGTGATAATCAAGTACAGCAACTCATACAGATGACATCAAATGTATAGTGCTCTACCTGCATTAAAGCAATTCATGAAAAATCCACTTGAGGGCATTTTTTTATTGCACTCGTTCTATGTGAGTTGGAAGAAGTGCTGACTGATTTTATTAATTGCTAACTTCCATAAGATTTAGTAACTGATTTATGTTGTGTAATAAACATGTTACATAACACCTATTAGTTCATACTGCAGTGTCATCATCATCATCAGTCACTGGGTTCTGCATCTATGGTCTGGAAAGTCCTATAGCTGCATTCTGTCTTTAGTCTTCAGTCTTCTGTAGTGTACACCATGAATATTGATATCCAAACAGTTGATGATTTTTCTGGTATATGGTATGTTATAACTGAACTGAACTGAATGTATCATTTAAAAACATTTCATATAATAAATTTTATTATGTTCTTTCCTAGACACAGATGAATTGAATGGTCAGTGTTGTGATTTGTTGGAATTTTGAAAACCTTTATTGAACAATTGGATTCAGTTAAAATTCATCGCACAATGTCTAACATTGTAATGTACATAGACAAGAAGTGATTTAAATTTTAGGACACATAAAAATCTAGATTGACTCTATGACACATGAAAAAAATGACATGAACAACTTTTTTACATTTAAAACTCCAAGCCATAAAATGCTCATTGATATAAATAGTACAATGAACAATCAAAATTGCTGAGACACTAAATCCGAATAGAGAAGTCATGACTATTCTGTACATTGTATACAATCATATCTCTAACAGGTGTTACAAGGTGGGTAGATTAGGAATGTTGATGGGCGTACAGGAGTCCAGACACAGGTGTTCCAGGTGCTTCAACATCGTCTTCACACCATCCAGCCCCGCCGGAGTCACCTGCCTGCACTGGGACACGTTCAGGAACGTCAGGCGCTTCAGGTGTCTGCCGATGTGGTGCAGACTAACGTCCGTGATTTTACACCCCTCTAAGTCTAACCTCTCCAACTGTGTCAGCTTCTCTGATAGGTGCTGGACAGACGAATCAGTGACTCTGTAGCACCACGACAGCTTCAGAACCTTCAGTGATGAGACGTGACAGATGTCAATCACGTCGGGGTCGGAGACGCGGCTGCAGCAGCTCAGGTCGATGGCGCGAAGGTTCCGGAAGGCTCCGTCCAGTTCCAACGACTTGAACCAGCGCGGGGGGATCTCGCAGTTCACGGTCTCCAAGGTCGCGAGGGATTCGGGAAGGTCGGAGAGGTTGATGGCGGTGAGGTCGGCCGTGGTGATGCAGAAGTGTTGAAGGGACGGAGCGCGGGACTTCAGCTCCAAGAGTAGGGGTGTGGACACGATCTCACCAGTCCTGCCACTGTGAGAGTATATCATGAACATTGGAGTTAAACTTGATACAATATCATCACTGTGACCATGTTGGTGTGTCTATTTGAATGACAGTGAGCTAAAGCATTTTTCATACATTGATAGATCTGGAGACCCTCTTAATTTACAGATAATCACTACTAGTATTAAACGTCTACAGGGAAACACTATCTTCCGGGTGAAGCGAGCACTCTTTCAAACGAGTTATGGACGAGCCGGATGACGTTATTTTTTGTGAGTAAAATCTCCTCTATGATGAAGGCAGTTTGTGTGGTTGAAAGGGTCTATTTTGTGTGTTGTTGCATACCTGTGCAGGTGGCCGGCCAGTGTGAGTGACTTGAGGGAAGGTGTGAAGAACTGTCTGACGATCCTCCACATGGCACGTCCATCCAGCCGCCTGCTGTAGGGTGCAAGGTTCACACGCTTCCATAGGGGGCGCTCATAGGCTAGCCTCTTCCACCTCTTACAAACTCTGGGGATGAGACATAGAATGTAGTTCTGAGGTGTTTTTTTTTCATAAAGGGTTACTTGCGAACTATTCAAAGACTCCCACTTCTGAAATCTCAAGCCTCAAACATTCTATGACAACAAAAGGGATAGGTATATGTTACCGTATGTAGACACTAGTACATGTAGTAGTAGTAGTATCCAGTGGATCATAGAATTTGGCAAAATGGGGAATGATTGCCGAGAGTGTCAGTTTGCGCATGGTAGCCTGGAATCCAGCCTTGTTAGCTTTGATACGTTCCCAAACTTTAGGTTACTTGTTGGTGGGGTAGCGACCTTCGGGAGTAGACCAAAGCTAACAGGGCTTGATTCCAGGCTATGCGCAAGGAGATAAAATGCCCTTGGTCTGCAGGAAGGTTAAATCCCGCTCCCCTAAAGTTGCCAAACTTCCAAGGTGAATTATTCTCCCCATAGCCAGCGTACGTGGCGTACATAGTCTGGTAGATTAGCAGATGTTGTTCATGCTACTGCAAGCAGATATTGCTGGGGAAAATTGTGACTTTCTTATCATATGCCCCATTTTCTGTCTGCCTGCCCCATCAAGTCACAATCTTCCCCAACTACCTCTGCTTGGAGAGTAGGTAAGACACTAGGAAAGCAACGAAGATGTGATGACGTCTGATCTGATGTGATGTTTTAAATCTGCGATCCATTATTCATAAAACATCTATTACGAAGGCTGAGGATCCTTTCAAACATCTTCGTAGTATTTTATATTCGACATATCACTGTTCTGAACATGCAATCGACGTGAGAAATTAATATTTTTAACTTTTATTACTTGAACGTCACTTCCGGGTTCTTGCCCTACTACATGTCCCAGCCTGCCCTACACGTACTCCGCGAATGTTACTACAAAAGCGAAACTATTACAAGTTATTAGAAAGTATGTAAAGTACACACCTTGCCATACGCAGTAGATCCCTGATCTGTAAATAGGAGAAAATCTCCGTCAGGATGTTGTCTGGGAGGAGGAACTCAGCTTCAGTAGGGTCAGCCGTCGCCATGTTGTAGTGTAGTAGAACATACCACTCGCTCAACAGGGGCGGTTTTCTTAATTTTTTTTGCCGCGCAGGAGCAAAGATGAAAATCATGTGATATCTTGAAATATCATAGAAACCAAATGACCATATAAGTTGCTCTGGAGAAGTTTATTCTCTGGTAAAGGATAGCAATGTGTTTGAATTATTAACAGCGTTATTATATAAAGAACCCATCCAAGATTTTAGAATGATCAAAAAGTCAAAGTTCATCCTGGGTAGGTAAGACATGCACCTGCATTGCAAAGGGAAAATTTTGCTGACACAAAACAAAAGTTGATGATACTTTTGCTGCATACAAAGAACAATATACACTTTCTGTGATATACACGTGAAGTTGTAATGTTTGAAAACGATCATAACTTTTTGTACGGGTATGAAACAGTTTTATTATCAGTCGATTTTTGTTTTTAGTCAACTTTGTAAAATATTCGCTATTTCCTATGGTATGAAACAGTTTCCTTACTTAGTCTATTTCCTTCATTCATTCTATCAATTTCATCTGAGACATAGTACAGAGGACAATAACAATAACACTATTGGTGCAAAGAACAAGAAACATGTAGAATGTAGCAGAGTTGTAACAAAAAGTGACGGTGGAAATGGGAAAAGGATCATCAATTAAGTCTAGACATCACCTACGAAATTAAAAGAAAACTGTGTTTGGTGAGAAAAGGGGGATAGGTATCAGACTTACCACTCAAGAAATCTTCGAATCCCAAGACTTCTTTCATCATGTGTCTTCAACACATATATGCTGATGTTCAAGTACTGGTAGGCTCAGGTGTCATGTTAATGTGCCGTACCCTGAAATTCTAGCCTCTCCAGTGCATCTTGTCCTGAGCCATCGTATACAAGCCAATCACTGACCAGTGTGTGTTGGTCTGTACTGCTATGACCTTGACCAAGGAGGTTGAAAGACTCGGTTGAGTCGGGCTGGCCCTGCTAGCCTTCAAAACAGATCTGTGTCAACACTCTAGCATCAAATGATCAATATAATTCCTTTGGTTTCTTGAACCATTTAGTCGTAGTCGTTTTAAACCCCGTTTGTTCATTAAACTTTAAAGCCTTGTTCAAGTCTACCATAAACGCTACCTTTTATACCACGGAAAGAAACCGGCGGGCCAGCAAAAGTGTATTTTGAGCTTCCCCTCCTCAAAAAAAGAAACGGAAAAAGGCCCAGAAAGCCTGCTATTGAGGCAAGTATTTAGGCATGGACAGCCTGTGGTAAAATTTTATAACATATCCAGGGATTTTTATTTCATGGGAGGCTCGATAGTGTCATGGTTGCAATGCCAAACCCAGGCAAATTAAACAGGTAGCATATTTGAAACTAGGTTAACGTTGCTGAGGATAGGTTCCTTGCATTGTCACCAATATCGTCAATATCTATATTTTTGTGACGCAAATATGATATTCTCTGGTTTAATCCAGTTACGGGCGGCTGGCAAATTGCTACATTGATGGGGGTCACGTGATGCCGCCATGGCTTGCGTGTGGGCTGTCTGGTGCAACATCGAAGGTCAATGACCTATGGACAATGAACCTCTGAGTTCGTCCGAAGAAAAACAAACAAACAAACAAGCTAACAAATACAATTTTCAAGCAGATGTTTGTGTAGGAAGATCCCTATTTTATGATTGCCGCGGTGTCCCACTCTGGCAGCCACCAAATGAATAAACGACTGTCGGAGAAGCCCAATGACTCAGCAGATATTTCGATCTTAGACGCAATAATCTGTTCAGAGATTATAGCACATGAACAACAAGTGGCTGATTACAGTTTTTGCTACGTTTTTGCTGGATTGAGGCTTTTCAGCGCCAGCACCTGCTGCTTCACACCTGACCTGACAGTGGGGGCCTCTAGCAGATTGCAGGCAAATCGGCGCTTGAGCCGTGGACATTTTGCATGTTGCAGTCATTCAATATCGGCTTCCGTCCGTCCAAACGAACTTTGGTATAGATCTGGTCTTCGAGTAGCACCTATGCTGGCTATGCAGGTCTATCCGTGGGTAACGTTCCTGCTGCATCCTCGTAATGAATACTGTGAGATGTCATGCCGTGTTGCGCCATAGTGGTTGTGCTGTTTGGATTGATTACTGCAGTACTGACAGTGATTAAAAGAGGACGCTTTTGATCCATGCACTTAAAGTTCATGGCTCCGCGTAATTTGCAAGCAGCACGTAACGTACGTTATAATTAATTGACGCCCTTTGGTAACAAATACAGCTACTGAGTCTTTTGAAAACTATTTTAAATGCATGAGTGTCGATTGCTATTTTGAGTGATTTGCATATTGGGCAAGAACGAAAAGAGAATAACAAGATGTTTGACAGAAATTTGGCCCATTTTTGTAGCAAACTTCTTAATCAGTCACGACGCTCATCGCAAAAAGCGTAATGACAGCAAATGGGGTATGAGGGCACTAAACAACCTTCAATGTGCTAATTTTGAATAAACAAACAAAATTGGACATCTTTTATCTAGCATGTCTTGGGAAATGTAATTTTGCGACCTACTCACGTAATCACACAGCCTGCATACTTTACTCTCAAGTTTACGATCGTAACATGTAAGATATCGTTGCAAAGGGCGATAAAAGTTATTTCCTTTAATGGATAATACAATACAGTTTATAAAGTAAAAATGGAAATATGATCGATCAAAATTAAGTTTCAAGAACTTTTTTTCAAAGTGGGGTTATTTTATCCTGATGCATTGTGGGCCACTTTGATGACCCCGCTAAGGCCAGGTCACCGAGAAAAATGGACTCAGTACACATTTCCTTTTTTTGCATTTTTTTTACTTAAAATGCGTAAAATTTTAAGCATTACATTCGCCTATTGAGTCTTGGGCGTCAACATCCGTTTTAAGGCGAGTTCAATTTTTGCGCCCTCATTATGACGTTTGTGACGTCATAACAACATGGCGCGTCTGAAGGGAAAATGAGGAAGAGGCCCTACCCTTCCTGAAGTTACGTCCTTTCTACCAGGCTTCACTCCGCTTGGAGGTGAAAATCGTCCACAATATCCCTTCAAGACGAAATAGGGAGCCGCCAAGATGGAAAATGTTCCGATTCGGGACAGGTAAGTGCTGTTGATAGGCTCAGAAGATCATGTGTTTTGTTGTCAACATTTGCATTTTTAGTGGGTGCCTAGTTGGCACTTTCGATACTTTTGTTTATTTAATGAAGGAAACGTTATAAGAGCCATCGAGCCAAAAATATCACACAAAACAATAGAGTAACGGCTTTAATATCGTAAATCTACGGGGCATAATTTGGAATAATTCTAGCGGTGACCAGAAGCAGAAGGAAAAGAGGAGATCACACATTTCTTTTTTACTTGGACGTTTTTATTACAATTTTTCATGACGTTTAATTTTTATTGCAATGGCTAAGCTTTTTATGGAGACGTTGCTTAATATGTGGATGCCTGTCTAGGCTACAAATATGCAGAGTTTGAGTCATAAAGTCGCCAGCAAGCCAACAGCTTTGCCAGCAAGCCAACACTATTTGAAGAAGTGAAACCAGCTGGCCACTGTTTAGGTTGAGTGGGGAGGGGGGCAAGGGCATAATTTGCCTGTAAAC
The DNA here is from genome assembly GCA_019207045.1 of Branchiostoma floridae x Branchiostoma belcheri. Lineage (NCBI taxonomy): Eukaryota > Metazoa > Chordata > Leptocardii > Amphioxiformes > Branchiostomatidae > Branchiostoma > Branchiostoma floridae x Branchiostoma belcheri. Next base: position 8,428,114 of record CM033037.1, on the reverse strand, counting down.
GTGTTGAATAACTGTTAATCTTTTCCTTCCCTCAGAAGGAGAAAAAGGATACAGTAGATTGTTTGTCAAGATGTTGTTTCCTTGGGTACACATACAATAAATAATATGTTACCATTGAACAAAATTGTACACAAGAAATAATGATTATTTTTGATACCCATTGCTCATCTCAGATGTTCATGTTATTTCCAACTGGTCATAATAAGCATAATTTTGGTTAACAAACTATTTTACATCTGTTTAGTGCCAGTACTGTTTAGGATACTATTTTGACTGTTCCTGGTTGAAGAGATTTAGATAATTCTCTGTTACTGTATTTATACAGGGCAAATACCTTTCAGTGCCTAGTATGACAGTCATTTTTGGACAGAGTGGATATGATCTTCAGTGACTTCTATACTGTATTACATTTGAATAACCCCTAGAATGGGTTTAATATTTTGTAGGTTTAATCCTAAGTACTAAATCCACCATATTGGCTGCCCCCCCAAACCAACAAAAAGCCTGACAGAATAGAGCACTTATTAACAAGCTATTATTACACAAATTGCATTGGTAAAAATAAGCAACACAAGACTATTTACTTAGTAGAATTGAGGTTTTGATTTGCTATCAAAACAGTACTTTAAATTTACTGTGTAGCACCACAAAACTTTTGCTGTGTCATTTAATATTTTGCAATGGAAAGGCATTGTGAAAATAAAACCTCAGTGAATATTTCAAGATTTATTGTACACTGCATGCCATTATAATCAGTCAATCAATTCCTTTGTGATTTCAGTGTTTACATACACAAAACTACCCTGGGACAAGTAGAAAAACACAATGGACTCATGGGGATACAATAGGGCTTACAAATTGGACATTTGCATCTGACAACCAGTCAACCACACTGATCCAAGTTTAGACTTGTGAACCAGATATGGTTTTGTTTGATCCAGGTTTTTTGTTGGTTTGGGGGGCAGCCAATATGGTGGATATGCAAACAGCATATGCTACTGTGATATGCAATCTACATGCTGTGCTTCCCTTTCATATATCTTTATCTATATTATCAATCCACAGGTCTAACACTAGTAACAGCTCTGCTGCATAGCATACAAGTTCTGCATGCTTGTGATGGTATACTGATAAACTCCAGCCCAGTTCACCCATAAGGATTAGGGTTAAGACCTAGGCGAGAGATGACTTCATTTTTCCTAAACTAACATTGATTTTTACTGAGGTTGTTATATATGAGACCCTTTCCTTCATCCTAGGACTTGGACCTGATAAAGCCAAACCAGTAGGGGTGGGTACCAGCATAGAAAATTCAGGTCCAGTTTCAGTTCAGGTCTAGGTTCAGGTCCAGACTTGTACCTTAGAGGATCAGGTACAGGTCCAGACCTGAACTAGCCTGGTTACCAAACCCCAGCCCGATCTCAAGTATCTATCGTGCAGAAAAGATATCTGAGGTTGGGGTATGGTATCCAGGCTAGACCTGAACCGAACATGGACCTAATTGTGAAAACGTCTCATAGGTGGTACTCAAAACAGTGGTCCAAGTAATAGATAGATGATGGGCGTGGCTTGATTATGTGAAAATAGGGGTTGCCCCACCCACAAGGGGTTCCTTTAACACCCGAGGCGAAGATTTTAGTCCGTTTGGCTGAACGATGGAAAGCTGTGACAACCCGCTTGACTCTCGAGGTCAAGAAGATGTTCCATATACCGGCCTGCAAAGTGGAGCCCAAGGCTCGTCGGTCAGTCCAGTCATTGAAAGTTCAAGTCAAAGTTAAAATTCACAACCCCCTTGTGGGCGGGGCAACCCCTATTTCACATAATCAAGCCACGCCCATCTTCTATCTATTACCAAAGGAATCTATTTGGTGGAGCATCCAAGTCACACTGGCATTTTGAAATCCTGTCTTCATGTAAGTTTGACTGTAGAAACTTGGTAGAAATGACTATAAACTCTACTCTACTTCACTTTTGTTATTTTCTTGAACTGGTAAGTGCCAATATGTGTCAACCCCTGGTGATATGATATGGTCATTCTTTACTCAGTCTAAAATCCGGTCCACTGATTTTTTCAGATCTGTTTTTTCTGGACCCATCCAACAATAAAAATCAGTTTTGTACCCACACCTAGTGACAAGAGTTTTTAAAAGAGTTTTTACATTTCACCACCAAAAATTTATCACTGATTCAGTGAAGGCCTTTTGTGAAAAACAATATCCGAGAAGGAAGGCACAGACAAATTTCTTAGTGATTGCACATTTTCTAGTCACAATAGGAGTAATGCTAAGATATGAATTTTCATGTAACATGAAATATTAATAATGCAAAAATGGATTATGAAAACAGAGACCTAAGTTAGGGTGTGTTCAAGCAAGGCTCGAAATTCATTTTTGGAAGGAAAAATTTAGGTGCACAACCTGATAAAATAGAATGTCAGCAATACCGTATTTCATACATTACTATCTCTATCTTGAGCTTGAATATGAAATTCTATAGCAAATATCAAAATCTTAACCAAGGTCTTGTTATTTTGACACTTGTTTTAATACAAGTGTCAAGAATATGCTCCATACTACTGTAATACTAGACTCATCATCATTGGCCTCCGTAATACTAGACTACACAAATATCTACTAGTAGGTGCAACTAGAGTGCAAGCACATTCAACAACTACACACACATCTTCAATTTTGGCTGCACAGAAGACAAGTGCAAATGCACCCAGTAGTTCCAGCCTTGTACTTTTGTAGCAGTTGTAACAATTTTTAGCTAGGTCTTGATAATGTTGGAGTTAGAAAACTAATTCCTTAAAAATGGGTTCTTGAGAATTTACCTTAAAAATGGGATCCTCGAGAATTCACCTTAAAAATGTGGTCCTTGAGAATTCACCTTAAAAATGGGGACCTTGAGAAAAATAATATCAGAGGTCTATGTTGGCATATCTCCATTGACGTCATACGAAATATCGCCTTTGTTTTGCCAATATTGGAGAGATGTTGACGTGTCCATGTTGGCATGTTGTAAGGAGGAGGTTCAAAGGAATGGTTGAGCTGAGTGTCTGGATACTTGAGTGCTGAGTAACCTGTAGTAGTCATACTGCGCTTGTTTTTACCAATCATTAGGCCACACCAATTAAATTTCTTGGTTCACGGATTTTTTTCATGAAAAATATGGAGCGAGAGGGCGAAATAAAAATAAAAATACAAATTGTAAAATGGTTGGGGTAAAGGTAAGGGCTAATCCAAAACATAAAGAATAAAAAGTTTTCAGCTTGAAAAAAGTACAAAAGACTTACTGTACAGTAACAGCACCTGTTCGTTGAAAATTACAAAAGTAGTGTCAGTTTTTATGTTTGCTACACCAGAAAGCTGGCGAATGGTTTCATTTATGGTGAAAATATGCTGATTGGTAATTTTTATTTTTTTCCCAAAAAATAGGAGCGAGCGAATCCGTGAACCAAGAAATTAAATTGGTGTGGCCTTACATTGAAATGTAATTCAGCTGAATAGTAATAAGCTAGCCTCTTGTTATTCTGTGTAACGCAACCTGCACTGGCTGGCTGGATGTTGGGTGGGCTGCTATAAGTGTGATTTCATGAGGCTTGACTCTTGTGTGTGGAGGGTGTTTTCTCAAGTTTTGTATGGACAGTTCTATGGATAACCCAAGTGAACATGTGAGTAACATTTTTGCCGGAAAACCATGAATATAAAACCACCGCGAACATTTCTGCATTTACACACACTTACAATTACAGTATACCGTTCCCCTAACGGGTAGCAGAAGTGAACATTACTACTAGTACCTTCATGGTACCTAGGCTACAGTGGCGTGATGCAAAAGTGTGGTTACTGGGCAGGACCAGTACATAAGTAAATGTTACTCTTAGGTATGGTTTTTACACTAAGTCTTATGGTGTTGTTTGAAATATTTATATTACAAGTCATTTTTCCTGTGCTGTTATACAGGGTGACTGCAGAGGAGCGTTTTGAGTCTGCCCAGGTCTGCCTGAGTCAGGGAGAAGTGGAGGAGGCACACAGATTGCTACAGGAGGTATTCATACTGCTGTAGGAGTGCCAGAACCTAAGGCACGATTTAGACACGGTTTTTCCCGATATCGGCGAGCCGACAACCTCTTGCCGACAGCTTTTTTTCAGCGTCTAGATGGAACTGCAATATCGCCATAAAGATATCGGCAGAATTCTCCCGAAAGGTCCGGAGCATTCGCTCGATAGCTTAGCAGGTGTCCCCGATAGCTTAGCAGGGGTCCCCAATAGCGTGCGTGTAGATGCGTCCCGACTTCGGGAGGGCTTATTAGCATATTACGCGGGCTGATTAGGCTATATAGCTGTTTATGACTGCAAGCGTCATGGGTGTCCCACGGCCAACGTTCCAGATCCCTCCTGACATCTCCACAGATATAGGTAAAAACTGTGTCTAGATTGGGCCTAAGCCAGAATGTAACATGATAGCTAGTGTAGTGTTATTGTCTAGACAAATTTGTCACTAAGAAGAAATGTAGATATCAATATGACAGTTAATGTAATGTGATTGTCCAGACAAATGTCCAGACAGATTACTCTTTCTATTAGGATATAGAAGAAAATTTGTTTTACATAACCAATTTGCATTCATTTTGTTTATTTGTCCATGTCTCTCAAACACCTTTCTCAGAGATCTGCTTCTCGATGCTGTATGTAGCTGATGTAGGTGGGGCTTTTGCGGGAAAAACACAATACCAAACATGGCTAATTTTTGTATCCCTTATCGTCACGATCATCACTAGGTTTGACTTTCTCATCTAGACCGCCTCCTTGATCCACAGGCAGGCTTTAGCCAGGAATACCTTCAGGTGTCATTTGAACGCACTTATTTTTCTTAAAATAACAAGAAATTGGATGCACTAGATGCCCTTACACTGGGGAGCAGATCCTCTAACAACCATGAAATTCTGATTGACCTGGGATGCCAATAGGTCATTTGTGGTCACAGTCTTCTACTGTGACCTTTCTGACTGTAATTTTGGCCCTCGGGATACCTTAGAATGCACCATTTTAACTTAAAATTCTTGAAAACTCTATGGAAGGTGGATACCCCGAACCCCCTAAAATAGTCGCCCCTATATCACTTACCACGACTCACAAAGAAACTTGGACCCCCTATAATAAAAAGCTAAAAGCCTGTCCTCTGGTTATCCCATATTCTACCAACCTAATGAAATTACTATTTCTAGTTCTTGTGCTATGAGTATATGTGACCAATCCATCATTGTTTCCCCACCCAGGCTGTGAGACTCGACCCGTCCAACATCGTGTACAAGGACAGTCTCCAGGAGGTGGTGCGTCTGCGTGAACAGCAGCACAGCGTCTACAACGACCCCGCCACCACGACCTTCAGCTTCTTCCACCACGGCGGCCCGGGGGACGCGTCGGGGTGCCAGGGCGCGAGCTCGGACGAGGACGGTCCGCTCAAGCTCTTCAACATCTGGTCCAGCTGGTCGGGATTCGGCTCCCCGTTTGGCTTCAACCTACCATATCAGACCCCCCCTCCCGACAACAACCCGCACGTCCCTTCCCAGCCTGCCCCTGGAGGATCCAACACCCCTCCGCAGCCTTCCCATGATGCACCACAAGCAGCACCCCAAGACCAGAAGTCCCACAAGTCGGAGGACTTTGACTTCGACATCCAGTATCGACCCAAAACCAAGAAGGGAGAGAAACATGCATCGCCTAGCTTCTCAGATGGTAAGACGTTCGACTTTCAAGATGCCGCCCGAGAAGGGGAGAAGATGTACAAGGATGCGTTTGCATCTTGGAAGGCCAAGCCACAAACCCCAGAGCCTGTCAACAAGAAAGCAAACGTGTCGAAGCCCAAAGTAGCCGCAGAAAACCTAGAATCGTTAGGAGCAAGCAGGGTGGTACCTAACGTGAGATACTCGGACATCGCGAGCAAACCTCCCAAGCCGGCTGCACCAGAACCCAAGCACAGTCAACCTCGTACCACTACCACCAGTAACAAGCCTACAGGCAAGAAGGCACAGAAGAAACGTGTTTACAATGTAGACCTGAACAAGGTAAACACAAGCAAGTGTTGTTATTTTTGGCATCCATGATAATGCCTGGCGGTTTGTTTGGTAAAGCTTAGAGGATTGGCCTTAAGGGGTAAATCATATTGAAGTACAGAATGTCAATTTTTGTTGTTTGAGATATATATCAGCAAGACCAGTTGGACAAAGTTGATACTTTCATTGTAGAAATTCTAAATTATTGGTTAGTAACATTTTCTAGAGGAAAGTCTAAAGATATACAAATCCTGTCTCAAAGATGGTATTTGTGAGCAGGAAACATTGTGGGAAGCCTGCAAATAATCGCAATTACATTGTGTTAATTCTCATACAAAGACGACAATTGACCACTAAAAAAGACGTATTATTTTTATGACAACTTACAACTAAGTAGCTGAATAAGTTGACCAATACCTAAATAGCTGTATAACCTTGTTAATTTCATTTCAAATATGGTAATAACTAAATCATGGATCATATATCTCTCTTTTCTCACCATGTTCACAGCCGGAAGTCAAGCCTGACTCGAAGTATGGACTGGACAGTTTTGACCCAGGCAGTGAGTCCACCATGCACCGTGCAGAGTCCATGCAGTCTGTGGCTTCCACCTCCTCCAATAGCAGCGACCGTGTGACGTCTGCTAGTGACCGCTCGCACGTCGGCAACGGCCGCGTCCAGACCAGGACGTTCAGCGTGGACTCTGATGACCACACAGAAGGTATGTGTACTGTAGATGTTGAAACTTTTGGATGGTTTTATTAATAACACAAATTCAGTACGCTGAATATGCATTTCTAGTGTATTGCTATCTGAAAACCTCCTTTTACCATGAAAGAAAACCAGCAAATTTCAGTATGTGTACAGCTACTAGTTTATCTGTGAAAATTGCTTGCTAGAAATATTTGATATAGGTGCCAGATGTTGGTTTTCTTGTTTCATCAGTTTCTCCTCTCCTTCCATCCCCATTCAGTCTAGCCTGGGTACCATCCGGATAGTAGTTCGCTCCAACGTTTATACACTGTATACAGTCGCTTCTCTGCTATTCCATCTGGGAACCTTGACATCTCTACCATTTGGAATTGTCCAAATTTTGTATGAGGGTGCCGATTGGGCAAATAAAGGAATAGGTTCAAGCGCTCGTTCAAACAGGTGTTCCAACACCCGAAACGCCCTCCGTTTGCTTGCGGGATGGTCTGTTGCCATCGGACGAGCGCTCTAGAACCCATTCCTTAATTCGCTCATTAACTGATGTAACCACCAAAAAATTTGAATGCACAGTTCCCAGACGGGTAGCAGAAGCGAACATAGGAGTGAACTACTACCTGGATGGTACCCAGGCTACCTACTTTTAGCCTTGACACTCACAACACATGCTTCCTCTTTCCTCCCTAACCACAGAAGCAGAGCCTGTACACAAGGCTGACCACAGCTCCACACAACCTGCCAAGACCACTACCAGCGGGAAGTCAGGGTCCGAGGGGGACAGGCCCTCCCATCGGGGCGGTCACTCCTCCAGGACACGCCACACCGTGGACGAACTGTACTGCAGTGGAGACTTGGGCACAGGTATGTCAACAGGTGTAGTGGTAGTAGTTGTGGTGGGGGTAGTAGTAGTAGTAATAGTAGTATCTAGTAGTAGATTGTAGTAGTAATAGTGCAGGTAATCCAACAGGTGTGAGTCATGGTCTATAGGAAAGCAACTCCTGCTTTAGACCTAGAGGTTGATAATTGAAATCTCAGCAGTTCTTTTTCACACTGCTAGAAAGCGTTACAGTCCCTAAGTTGGGATGTCAAGCCATGCTCCACTGCTCATTGTGCTTTTGTGAAAGGAATATCGACAACATATAATTGTCTGTCATTTCTGTCACGACCCGTGGTTTGACATTTTACCTTACTATTGTTCCCATTGCTGATGTAATGCATGTGTGCTTACCTCTGTGTCCACCTACCCCCACCCTATAGGTCGACAGGACACAGAGCTACAGAACGGGTTTGCCCGACTGTATCAAGAAGAAGAGGAAGAGGGGGAGGAGGAGGAACACAGGACCAGGGTGAGACAGAGGAGCTCCGCCCGACACACTGACGGGGGACCGCCCAAGAGGAGGTCCAAGAAGCAGAGAAAGGGAGGAGGCAAGAAAGGTGCGGATCTGGTTTTCTAGAAAAAAACTGTGATTTAGTAAGGTGACCAAGCAGGGGCGATCTCGTTTAAGTTGAGGTTCCCCGTTCGAGGTTGTGGAGTTTTAGAGAAGATGAAATGGGGGATTTCCAGAGGAATAAAATTACTGTCAGAGAGGTCAAAAGACTGGCCAAATGTGACCTCTGGTCAATCAGAATTGTTTGCTTGGCAGAAAATTTGCTCCCTAGGGTAAGGGTTGCATTGTCAGGGCATGGGCTGTAGTCTTTTCATAAACAAGCCTTCCTATCCTGTTTGTCTATGTTACTGGTTAAATCCTGTAAAACTTGAAATAGTCAGGAGGTTTTTTAGGGTTATCACGGTACCTATCCTGTGTGAAATTATGACACTGGAAATATGTATGGTTGTTCTACATGTATGTTATTGTTTGACTGCAAATCTTCTTTTCAGTCCTACAGCAAAATTTTATCCCCATAAAAACAAATGGATTTACAGTAGCAAGATAGACGTGTTGTTGGCAGCCAACAGATGTCTATAGTAAAAGAAGTATTACTGAATGTTTCTCTCCTTCTTGTGTTAGGTGGCCTCTGGCACTCCAACAACAAGGCCGTCTCCATGGCGCGGGAAGTCATGCTGGGCTTCTGGTTCCTCGTCCTCGACTTCTCCACCTGGACCTACCAGAGCGTTGCCATGGCAGCCGAACGGTCCACGCCCTTCCTCTACCAGGGCATCACCGCACTGGGCATGCTCCTCATCGTCTTCAGCGATTGGCTGAAGGATATCGGCCTCAAGGCCTGGGATTGGTTCTTGGAGCACCTCTTCCGGGGCGTGGAGTGGACGAACCAGCGGTCGGCGCGTCTGTGGGAGTGGCTGAAGACGAGAGCGCCGGTGTCAAGAGTAGAGGCGGGCAATCTAGCGAACAAGGCCGTGAGCTTGGGGAAACAAGTGTTGTACGGCGCCGTGTCGCTAGTGGTGTTTCTACTAGTACTAAGCTACCTGCTTCTGAAACAGATTTTGTTATGGTGAGTACCAACATCTTCATACCATTCTTCAGGAAGCGTTTCTGTTTGAGTGGACATAAGACATTTGAGTGGACATATGACATACCTCTTACCTCATACAGTCTAGAATAATGTACATTAGCTTTGAGTTCCTTGACCAAACAGTGATTTAGCACATTGTACAGGACATATAGAGCAGTCTGCTTTGTGACTTAAGTTAAAAGCACACTGTACCATATCAAGACACAATGTACCATGTATTGTCTGCTATGTGATTGAAGGCACATCGTACCATATTGATACACATTGTAGTTGTACCATGTGCCATGTACAGAGCATGCTGAGCTGTCTGCTATGTGATTTAAGGCAAATTGTACCATGATATAAGACACATTGTACCATTTACCATTTACAGTGCATACAGACCAAAGACACATTGTACCATAGTAAGACACATAATAAGACACATTATACCATGTACCACATACAGGGCATACCGAGCTGTCTGCTACGTGCTCAGTGCTGTGCTGAGGAGGGACAGAAAAGGCAGAAGTCAGCTGGAGACAGAAGGGTTGGAGGAAAACATAGAGCTGCCCTCCACTGGTAAGACAGTTCTACATGGTACGTCACCTGGCATGGTGGCTAGGGACACAGTGACTCTGTTCAGTACATTTTTATGTGTTGTAACTTCAATGTCAAAGTTTGCTGTCTTCTTGAAATGATAAAGAAATAAACTTCTCTATTTTATTCAGGTGAGGAGGCTGTCAGAAGATTGCTATCCATGAAAGACAGGGACCCTTGGAGGTAAGTATATTGTACATCAAGTACATCATTTCCACATGTAATTATTAAAGAATAATTATGGAAACATATCATTCTTATAGTGTTTGTTTGAAAGGAGATATACCAAGTTTTGTATTTGTGTAGTTTTTCCAACAAGAGTCCCAAATGAACCATTAACACAGTGGTTTGCAAAGGTGCGTAAAATGTAAAACTTACTAAAAGACATTGTATGACCCTGCATCATGGCATATTGTATCCCCTTGCCCAGTATCCTGGGTGTTCGGAGGGACGCCTGTGCTGATGATGTGAAGAAGTACTACAGGAGACAGGCTGTGCTGGTCCACCCAGACAAGGTAGTCTTACACTTACAACTCTGCTTCTTTTCCTGGTTTCTTCAAGACATCTTGGATCACCAGGAAGGAGCTATGATATTAATGATAAGAAGTTTTGCTAACAATTTCTAGGGGGTGATTCAGATTGTAAAGAAAACAAAGAGTCTATTTTGTGGATATAATCTTATCCATTTGTTCAAAAAATGGTGTAGCTGGTGAGGGCTCTGAATCTAGAGGTCCCGGGTTGTCCCATCATTGTACCCTTGGGAAAGGCAATTTATACGACTTTCGGCTGATCTGTCAATAGTGTACAAAAAGCACAGATTTGGTGTGCCAATGTCCACATGTACCTGTCAATGTACAAAGACTAAGAACCTTTTTTTTTGTTCAAAACATTTTTTTTCTAGAATGTTTGGGGAATGACTTGACCACTCACTTCAGTCCGCCATGTTGACTGTTAACATACTTTTGTTTCAGAACCAGTTGCCAGGTGCAGAAGAAGCCTTTAAGATCCTGGGCCATGCCTTTGAGGTGCTTGCCGATCCGGTAAGACCAAATACTAGTAATGTTTATGTTAAGTGTACAAATCAGGTCCTTGGATAGATCCACAAAGAATATTTGTAGCTACCAAACAGCTGTGTTTTGAATGTATGCAACCTTGAGATCAAATGATAATGATATTCGTGATTTAGAATTTTGGTTTGTAAATTGTGAATGAATAATTCCTATGGATTATGTTCCAGATGAAGCGGAGAGAGTACATTCAGCAGAAGTCCAACAAGACTAAGGTGGATGAAGCCATGGTAGGTGTTTATGTTTTACCGTATGGTGGACATGACTGTAGGCTTTTTTACTGAATATCATAAATTTTGAAAAACAAGGTTTGTTGTAAAACCTCATGTGTATGCTTAAGCTTTCGTGAAGAAAAAAGGTTACAAATTTGATAAATCAGATAGAATTACGTAGAGCCAACTCAGAGGAAACCTTGTGAATTATATATATATTAGTTGCATGTTGGTGTACAAGTCTTGACTTTTGCTCTGACTTTCCCGTGCAGGAAGAGTTCTTCGGCCAGCTGGAGGAACTGCGTCAGAGGCTGCAGGAGGTGGGTGTGGTCTGTTGCCATGGAGATGACATGACTGACATGTAGTTGGTCAATATGAATCAAAAGATGTCTCATGTTTAAACTGCCACTACAACAGTAGTTCTACATGTAGGCAAATGCATCCACTCCCCCCCCCCACCCAAAAAAAGCCATTGTATACCTATACTGATTTCTTGCCAAATTATTTGGGTAGATTGTGGTATTTGTAATTGTAGTGTGGAGAATTAGTCTGGATGATCTGTGCAAAAATTGCATGGAATCGGTACAAAAATAGAAATAATTCTAGTGGTGGAGCCAATAGAAACTTGCTTTTACATGGCAACTGTTGTTAGATAACCTTTTACGGTACGTAGTATGTAGTACATGTACAAGCAACCGTTGCTTAGAAACATTTTGAAAAAGTATTTAGTACATAGTAAGGAGTCACTGTACCAAGTTTCATGCTTTTACCACATTTTGAGCAAATGTCGCTATATTTTGCACCAATAGCCTTAACTATATTGACTTTATCATGTGCCAAGATACTGATATAAGGCATGTTTCTGGGCAGGTACAGTTGAGGTAGTATATTGCACCGTCACTTCGTAATCGCTGCATTAGTGTTCCGTCATTCTTGTGCTGCCGTTAATTATGACGTAAGTGGTACTGTACTACCTCAACTTTATCTACCCCAGAAACATGCTTTATAACAGATCTAGAAGTACCCGTCCATAGCCATTTCAGTAAATGTGAAATCTATTTCTGCAGGCCATTTACACCATGCGCTGTGACCGCTGTGGTGAGAAGCACCGCCGTGTGCCCATGGACCGGCCCTGGTACGCCGCTCGCTTCTGTACACGCTGCAACACGCACCACTGTGCCAATGAGGTAAGAAAATCTTCCTGCACTTCTGTTAACAAATCAGCAGCTTTACTTTTGAATAGTGTCACCTCTGGTGAGCAACATAGGATTCTTGTCAACAAAGTCGAGCATATGGGCCCCTACACTTTGATTTCTATCCCCTGCGCTGAGACCCTCCGCTGTGTTTCAACCAGGGTAGGGGGCTTTTCTGTTATGTAACAAAGCCAACAAATATTGGTTTTATTTCTGTAAATTTGGCTCTCAATGTGCAAGATATAGTGTTTCTGAAGGTCATGAATTGGAACATTTTCAGGGGGAGGATACCCCCAGGCCCCCCTACAATGCTCACTCTTACGCTGTAAAATAACCTGGTGAGAACTCTGCCAAATTGCCCTGGATGGTGCCATGTACGCAGTGGTTTTATGTTTGTGGTTTTCGAGGGAAATTTATCACACCTCAAAATAAATGCTCTGCCTTACATGTCCTACTTTATCATTCCCATTGCAAACACATTTAACATGCATGTTACACTATCAGCATTTAACATTCATGTTATACTATCAGCCTCTGTACAGTGATTTAAATGAATATTGTCTACCCCATAACCAGTACTAACTAGCTGGCTGAAGGTTGACGTGTTTTGATGATGTCGTACCTACAGGGTGACATCTGGGTGGAGACGACAATGATGGGCTTCAAGTGGCACTACTTTGCCGTGATGGACAGCGAGGTGTGCGACATCACCGAGTGGGCCAGGTGCCAGGTGCGTACAGCTGTTTGTTAGTCACCTGTCATGTGAAGTGTCTTGTGGTTCTCAATTTTTTCATCAAACATTAACTTTCAGGCATTTGGTGCACTAAGGTCATTCAAGAGTTCAATTTTTTTTTTTTTGTAACACGTAAGAAGACCTAAAGGTCATTGCAAAGTTACAGGTTAGAATAGAACTAGAACAGCATGTCTTCTCCCTAAGTCAGAAACACTATTTTTGCACTTTTTGCCCCAAGGTTTCTTTGTGCTAGTTTTGTGCAAATTCCAACGTAAAACATGACAACCCAGAGCTCATTTCCATGTCATTTTCAAGATTAGTCCCCCACTGAAATAAATGAATTATCATTATGTTCTATATTGATGTTTTGGGATGTTCCCCGTCCACACACTGAAGTAAATGAATTATCATTATGTTCTATATTGATGTTTTGGGATGTTCCCCGTCCACACACTGAAGTAAATGAATTATCATTTTGTTCTATATTGATGTTTGGGATGTTACCCGTCCACATACTGAAGTAAATGAATTATCATCATGTTGTATATTGATGTTTGGGATGTTCCCCGTCCACATACTGAAATAAATGAATTATCATTATGTTGTAGATTGATGTTTGTGATGTTCCCCATCCACACACTGAAGTAAATGAATTATCATTATGTTGTATATTGATGTTTGGGATGTTCCCCATCCACAGACTGTAGTAAATGAATTATCATTATGTTGTATATTGATGTTTGGGATGTTCCCGGCCACAGACCGAGCTCCACAACCTCCAGCCCAACTCCCACTTCGTGCAGTGCCGTATCGACACCAAGGGTGCCCGCAGCGCCAAGAACTTCTTCAACCCCAACCGCCCCCGCGAGGACGAACTGGACGAGTTCCTGGCCAACCTGTTCTACGAGGCCATGAAGGAGGAGTCGCGGAGGGAGGGCGGGGCCACCCCGCCCGGCCACGCCCCGGGTCACCCTCCGCCCCAGTCGCAGGACTTCGCTGGTGCTCAACCCAAGAAGGGCGGGAAGCGGAGGAAGAAGAGGCGATGATGCGAACGATCGGTGCTAGGACTGCTTTCATTGGACATGAGTTACAGGGGTCAAAGGGCATGAGATGACCTCATGAGGTGCCTATGACATCACCAGGGCGGCCTTGTGACATCACCAATTGCCTATGACATCATCAGTGTGACATCATTGATCATGTGACCCCAGAGCAATTGTAGACGACAAGAAAATGTAATCCTAGCGCAGCTTCCATAGACAAGTACAGTACAAGTACTACATTATCCATGATGTTGCCCTGAAAATGTATCTTTTTTACAAAGATCCCTGCAGTGCATTTGAATAAGATATTTTCCTTTATGTAAGACAATAATGTTTTTTGCAAATTTGGTGTATTGGCTCTTGATTAGAGGGAAGGGACGGTCTTAAGACAAGGCTAAGGAAAGAATCTCAATCTATCAACTGGCACTTTGCAGGATTTTCATTACTTCCTTTCTATATTCTATAGCATTTCATGACATGTTCACTCAACTCACATCATACCCACGACAAAGACAAGACTACAAAAAAGATACCGTATGTCAAGTAGCAAGTATTTATCGAAGAACATAGCAGTTATTGGAAAGAAGCAAAACTGGACACAGTTGTAGCATTATAACGTGAAACATAATTTCATTATTCAGTTTTTGTAGTAATTCCTGTAGCCAGTGTAGGGCTGCCCTAGTAAGATTTTGACTGACTGCTAGCAAAATGTCATCAGAGAAAAAGACAATGGTAATTTCTCCATGACACATTACAAACGTATACTGTTCAGCTGTAGAGAAATGTTGGTTAATTTTGAATGAAAGTGTACCAGTATTTTGTTATTGTTGGGATTTAGAAATGTAGTCATGGTCTTAGCTTCTCATCATGATATGCCACTGTCATGTGTCAATCATTTTTGCAAACATGTAGATGGGCCAGTGTAGGAAAACGTATTAATCGTTCTATAAAAAGTATATCAGTTCACAGCAAACCCTGCTACTATACAACCTGGGTTGCAGTTGTTTAAAAAAAGCCATCTCAAAAAAATGATCTATTAGATTTTACAGGAGGTATTTCTTTCGTAGTTTGTTCATGATATTTTGTTATGTTTGTAAATGCTGGTATTGAAAAGATGATACAGCAAGAATGAATCTGTTGACAATCTTGTAAAACTTTATATTACTGGCACTACTTAGTACTAAACCAACTCTGTGATGTGTGAAACTGTATTCTCAAATTATATGTTGCTTTAAGTGCCTTATGGAATGTACAATATACACTTCGGCTTTGTCACAGCAACAACTACAATCTTTGAAATTCCAGTGGACAAAAACTATCAGCACGATTTTGTAACTTCTTCAGAACAAGCCAAACAATTTTTCTTTATTAGAAACAGTTATCTAAGAGTCACCTGAAAAAAAGTCTACTCATTCATGCTACTAAAGCCACACAACTTTTTTGTATCAACCCTCCTTGTCAAAAGTGCAATTGGTGCCCTCGTTTTCTTAACAATGAATACTGCAGAGCAGTCTTCTCTTTGTTCTAACACAAGTTAAAAGTCAAATGTATGAGATGGTCTGCAATGATAATGTCATTGAAATCTCAATGCAGCTCTTTTCACAAGATACATTTTTGGCGACGCCTCAGGGGCAGGCCGTAATTACAACAAGATGTGAAACATGACATAAAACCATGAAACGCGATTTCTGTTTTCACTGGTACAGTTGGTTTAGTGAATGTACTGATCTTAACAATGTCTTGAAAACACTAAGGAATTGGAGGTATGTTTGGTTGTAAGGTTGGTTTGAAGTCTGGGATGGACTCATGCTGTTTATTTCTGCTATGTGCCAAATCAGTGGATGTAATTTGAAAGTTTCCCTTGTTTCTCCTCTACTGTATTCCTGAAACGTCAGCAGATCGTTGCCACTAGTAGTAAAGTCATTGAATGAAAGCATCAGCATGTCTGTCATTACTTGTGATTGGTATATATGGGCTATTCTACTTTTAGAAAGTGGGGGTGCACAATCAACATATTTCTTGGCCACAGTAAGTGGTATCCAACTGAGGTAAACCACCATAAGATCACTTGGCACCGCCGCTGGGGTCACACTGCAGAAGCCTCACGATTGAGGGGTCGCTCTGAGCGCCTTCAGTGAACTCCTGGAACGATAAAGGTCAAAAGGTACAGCTTGAATGTTTTTGAAACAAAATTGGTACACGTAGTTGGAAGTAACAAAAGCTGTTGTGAGGGAAACAAAGATTACAGGGTGAAGAGAAATTGCAACGACACTGACATGATTGATGGTAAAAAAAAAAATACGAGTCAGCAGGAAAAAAACTCGTTAATCTAGTAGGCTACAGCAATGAAGCTGAGTTCGGAGACCTCATACCTACGTGACAGCTTTAGATTTCTTGTTTTATCTGATTTTATTCATCATGCAAATAAACCTGTATCAAGCATTATCTAGCCTAATCGGTCATAATTTTTACCCAAATTGCGTAGAAACCCTATCCCTTGTTCCATTCTCACATTTCTTTAAAAGAAATCAACATTTACATATTTTTTTCTTAATCCATGGTGATGTTACTGACCGCTAGAGAGAGTTTTCCGTCTGTGTTTTTGTCCATCTGGCGGAATATCTTATCTACCCGCTTCTCTGGAGTGGACTCGTCTTCCGGCATCTTCACGACATTGCCTACCATCTTGTAGATCGCCTGGAGTGGACAAAACCCACAAAAATGATGGGTTACTCCTTCGTCAGGTTTGTATCGCTTGAGAGTAGTTGGAATGATAAGTAGCAAGTAGCTGGAATAATAGAAACTGGCCAAATATACACAAAATAGCAATATGGACCAATCTATAAACCTGCCCCGGTTAAACTCCTGCTTCGGAAGATACGCACTCAATACTCATACAGTACTTCTCATAGGAAACTAGTACAATTTTCTGGGTTTTTTTTTTACAACCAGTTAATATCACCTGCCGACGTTTTGATGCCTATCACATATCTTCCTCAGAGCTTTTAACTGGAGTTCTGCTTCTCACTGACCAGCTATATGTACAATTAGCCACGTTTGAGATAGCGTTCTCGCTGCAAAAGCGCCACCTACATCGGTAACATACAGCAGCGAGAACCAGAACTCCAGTAAGAAGCTCTGAGGAAGAGGTCTGATATGCATCGAAACGTAGACAGCAGGAAATATTTAGCCTCTACCAGGCTTCGTGGTTTGATGGTCTAATTGTCGAAATTGGACAAATAGAGTCACCGTACGCTAGGGGAGTCAGCCGGCCGAGAAGGTCCTTTTTTTTGGTTTGGAGAATGTCCCTAATCGGCCGGCTGACTCCCCTAGCGTAGTATTTACTCTATTTGACCAATTTCTACAATTAGACCACCAAACCACGAAGCCTGGTAGAGGCTAGGAAATATTGACAGGTTGTGTAAAAGAAAACTGTACTATCCTATGACCTACCAACCTGATGAAATTATTTTCGGAAGTACTTCTCATGTCATCGGCTTTAACTTACTCGAACTATTTCCAACATCTCGTCTTTGGAGATGAAGCCATTCCCATCCAGGTCGTACATACTGAAGGCCCACTTCAGCTTCTGTTCCAGCGTCCCTCTTGACGTCACACTCAGCGCACAGATGAACTCCCGGAAGTCTATCCTTCCGTCTCCGTTAGCGTCAAACGTACGGAAGACGTGCTCCGAGAACTTGGAGGCATCTCCGTACGGGAAGAAGTTCCCATAGATTTTCTTGAACTCGTCGACAGTGAGGGTACCGTCAGGGCAGTCCTTCAGAAAGCCCTTGTACCACTCCTGCAGCTCATGTTCATTAAACTCCGTCTGTTCTCTCAAGTCTGCCAGAGCCTCCGGCTTCAGCTTACTGTTCTGTTTGCCCATGGCTGCCTTGAGCTGAAACATTCAAGGATAATCGTTACAATTTAGTAAAGCAAATACAGATGCTCTCATATAATATCATGTTAATACGTTCATTCTGTGCTCCTGTTTTGGCTAAAAGTCTCATATTCATTTGTACTTTCAAATCTCTTGTTCCACATTTATCATTGCAAGGTTTGTGGCACGGAAGACCCAGATTTGATGTTATATAATACGCACTAAATCCGTCTATCAACGATCCTTCATCCAGAGCTAAGTCTTGTTCGTTCAGCTATCAAACCGCTCCGATCCCGGGCGCTTAATGTTATGCAGCTAGCTAGACATAAAAGTAGGATCTATCGATGAAAACGGAAACATCGTTTCACTTGTTGACGTCTTCTTGTACGTGTTTTCCAAAATAGATTTGATATTTGGCTATGGCACCCAAACAGCCAATTTACGTATACAGGACATGTCACATGCTCTCGATCCGGCCGGCGTCATTTCTGACCTAATATCCCGTGGTTTTGTCTTAAATATTGCCATTCTTTAATCACATTTTGGAAGAAAAAAAACAAACCACAAAAATTAAAACCTCTTTGCGAGCCTTTCATGATTTCCCCATTCCTGAAAAGAGGGGAATTTGGCAATTTGACGGTCGTCTTAGCCACTTTTCAGGACGCGGCCGGTAGCGGTACTTCAGCTTGGGCTCTCAGAGGGTTTGTAGTCCCGACCTGTAAAATGCCTTAACATACTAGAGGCTAGTTAGGCTCTGGTGAAAACTTTCCCAAATAGGTCCAGGCGTCTTTACACACATCTAGAACGACATTCAAGACGCTAGTTGGCATAAAAAGGATAGTTTTAAGGCGCCGCTCGAAAACTCCATGTAACAACATGCCCACCTGTCGAAGCGCCCCCTACATTCATGTACTAGTATATGTCATACGTTGTACGTATTGAAGAGGTTAAGAATGGTGGGCATCATCAAGTTCCTCTAGCTACTTCGGCTTTTTACTCAACTGTTCACCTGCTTCTATGTGGAAAAGGAAGCCCGGTCGTTGCTCAGAAAATATTACGCGATCTTTAGCCCAAACATCTGCTTGGAGACCTTATCCGATTTACTAGGACAACTTTGGCTTTTTACTGGACTGTTACTGTCCATGTGTATGTCCACAATAACGTTGTTTCCGTGTTTACGTCTTTGCTTTACGCATTACGACTGTTAATCTATATATAATCAAGAAATGTAATATAAGAGGTTGTAGTGCCGGTCATGTTCACTCTAACCTTCGCCTTCAAGGCCTTGTTGCAAGCGAAATGATGGCGTGTACACTGAAACTAGAATAGTCTGGTTTTAATGCGCTATGTACAGCGAATGGTAACTATATACTGAAAGCTTCGTGGCGAAAACTATCATATGGCCCCTGTTACACATTCAGGGCTTGTCCTCTACCACTAGTCAAGCTTGGATGTTCTCAAGGCTCGTTGGCGGTAGATTGGGAGTAGTCTGACCACTTTTGGACTACCCCTACCTTTCGCGACAACCATATGTCCCAAACATTTCACAAACAGCGCATACATGATCTCACTTCCAACCGAGCCCCGATCGGGAATTCTTTCGAATCTACCAGAGCTGTACTTCAATCCACTTCTTCCAACTACACCGAATCATAGTGCAGACTGGTTCCGCAGCCGATTTCCAGCCTTCTTACAAATCAAAATGGGCATATCCTGTGATTTTCAGAAGAAGGGTCATTTTTGTTTTTATCAAAATGATTCACATTTCAATGTTGTAAACATCACCGAGACATTATATTATCGGGGTCACAGACTTCCAAGTACGTTTGGGGGAAGGTTGGGAGTAGTCTGGGGGTTATTGTTGAAGAGCTATCCACTGATGTTTCTAACGTCACAAACACAAATAAAGGAGTAGCTGATAGAGCAAAACCTACCTACGTTTACGTCCCTGCGTGACTCGTGCCTTGAACCCAAAGATTTCGCGATCGGAATGAAGGAACGGAGACAGGAAGCAAAGTAGCACGCTGAAATTATGCAATGCTGATTAGTTGCTTGGCTGGTTGGTACGGTAGTAGTCTGCATACGTAATTAGGCCACAGCAAGTCAATGTTATGGATGACATCCACAACAGACTACAAATGTAATGCGACAGGGCGAAAATAAATCAACACGGGTAAAAAAGTAAGATTTTCCAAATGGATAGCTTGAATGTTGTAACAAGAATTGAAGCGACGAAACGTGGTATCACGGCCAAAAAGTCTTTTATTTCTGTATTCAAGAGGTGCACCCACCCATCCTCCTAACGCCCGGTCCCCAACGGCACTACAGTCAGGAATAAATGACTGACGGTACTCTGCTGTAGGAGAATGCACCCACCAAGTGACACTGGTATCGTAGACTGGTATCACTTACTAGTACCAAGTTGGCCAACTACAGCCATGGCTACCAATCGGTGCCACTTTTACTATCGAACTAGTTTCACTTCTATAAGTACATTCATGGCTACATGTACCTCAAGTAAAACCAAGGCTAAAAGTAAAACACGATATACTAGTATTTCCCATTTTGATACTTTCTCGTCATATTGACCATCTCCGGAGAGGAAATGCTTGTTGTTTAAAAAAAACAGGCGAAAATTAAAAGGCGGGCCGACGTCATCCATAAATTTGACTTGCCGTGGCCTTTTCTGGACCCTGCGGCTGATGGATACGTAAGATAGGTCAATTCTCAAAGGAACACTCAGCCCGGCCTCAGACATAGCCTCAGGCACATTCCATTCCACAGCTTAAAATGTAGTCCTTGGACAACTTCGCTAGGGTGCGTGTATGTAACGCTAGTTCACCTTTATCCGCAGGGTAACCTATTTCCGTTTTTGAAAATTGAAACAGCGCATTTAGAAATATGAAGCTGACGAACGGTGGTTTAAAAGTGTAGTACTTTCAGATATTGTGGTATGAAACCAGTTTGTCAACTTGGTATCGTTAAATACTGTAAATGCAGAAATGTTCGGGGTGGATTAATGTTCGCGGTTTTCGCGGCGACCACTTCACCGCGAACTTAAAACCACCGCGAACATTTTTCTATTATGGTATTAGACTGCAGTCTATGGTGTTACCGCGAAATTAAAACCACCGCGAAAAGTCATTTTTCCCGCTACCGCGAAATTAAATCCCCGCGAACCAATATTAAAAAACAACGGATTAATGAGTAGGTACCCTGCGGATTACCGGATATTTGGTATTTTGCTTCTCATATTCTAGATAAGCTATGGGGTGCTTCCTCTAGTACTACTTTCTCTCCCCCCCCCCCACCCCGAAAATGCACGAGGTGGATATCATAGTATATGGGAAGTAAATCACAAACAGTATGGACTCAAGAAGAGCATTCTCAAAAAGCTAGCAGAGAAACATATAGGTGATATCTGGTGGAAGCGGAGACACTGATCTAGCGCTGCAACAACACGTCAGACCAATGAGGTTAAAAAGACAGTCCTACCATCTACTTGGAGTTTAAGGTCAATGCACTGGCTGAATATGTTTTCTTCTTATGCTTCATTTATCCTCGGCGCTAGCAACTCACTATGGCTACTGTTGACGTTAAAGCTCGCTTTGAAAAAAAAAAACCACCCTAAACAATGAGGTTGCTTATAGGTGAGGACATTTGATATGTGGCCAACTTCGGCCTCATTGTCATCACGAGTCGCAGCAGGAAGTAAAATTCGTCTCAAAAAGTACGATTCGTCCTTCACGTATTGCAGAAGCAGGTACGGTGGCACATTTCCTGGTGATTTTTGAGATTCCTTGTAGAAGGTCAATCTTGACCGTCGCAGACGGAAGTAAAATATTCCAGTCTTAGAAGGAAGTAATATTCGGTGGTCGGTATTGCAGACGCAGGTTGATTTTTTTGTATCTTAAAAATCTGCCTTTAGAAGGTCTAAATCTAGTCGAGTAAATGAGTGAAGAGAAAGTAAGTATCGGAAGAATGGCGCACGAGCCACGGAGCGACCGACTCTCCCCGGCGGTGGGGTTTGCCGTGTGCAGCCTGGCAGTGACCGTGGCCGTCCTGCTCGTCACCTTCCTACACAGCGGCCAGGTTCAACAGTCGGACGTCGCTTCCCTCAGAGAGCGGCTTACCTCGGTGGAGAAGGAGCTGTCCCACTGGAAGGAGAAATGTCAGGACGAGACGATTTCTCTGCGCGAGCGTGTGACAGTGTTGGAGACGAAGATACAAGACGGAGTCTGGTTGGGACAAAGCTCGGTATTCGACACAGAGGTGAAGTTTATAAGTATGCCTTTGTTAGCTCAAAAGCACCAGGAAATAGCTTGGATAGAAGCATGGATAGAAATTATAATGTAAATGTTTATATACGTCTACTACATATTCACGCTTTCCGTAGTACGACAAATCTGATGCCAATCTCGTCCAATGCCAATCTATACGCTACACGTTGAAGATCGTTGAAACATGACTATGTTATACAACAGGGGAAAGGTTTTGACTCTGAAACGTCCCTGATTCATGTTAAACTTAACACCATGTTGTTTCTCTTTCAACAAGAGAGATGGAGCATTACCCAAGACTAGTATGTAAATACTATTTTCAAGTACTTTATACTGGCTTGATAAAGGTCAAAGACCACCTCATATCGATTTTTGAAACTTCGACCATGTATTTCCCAGAATACCGACACGTTGAAGACGCCAGGTAGCGGTTCGGCAGGAGTAGGGAAAGACAAAGACTCACCCAGGATGAGGGCAAAGAGGCAGGCTGTCTACACAGTAGGAAATACAGGTAGGTTGCCAAGTTCAGGTAGGGAGCTAATCTCCAAGCAGATCTTATATTGTTTTCTATCTATTTTATTTATTTTATGGATGACATCAACGTGCGCATTAAGTTTCGCCTGATTTCAGGAAAAAAAAAACAAGATTTTTTTCTTCTGCTGGGATGGTCAACATGACGATTAAGTACCAAAATGAGCAAATATGTTGGGTTGTAGCCTGATAATTGTACTTGTAGAAGTGATAGTTGCGAGGTATCCAGGACTGTACTTGTAGAAATGAAACTTATTGGATAGTTGTAAAAGTGACACCAATATGGAAGCTATGAGTGTGGTTATACCCCCTCACATTAGGCACGATTCGATCGAACGACGAGTCTGCGAGCTCTAAATTACGAGGAGTCATGACCCTGACGGGAAGGGGGAACTCTGCAATTTCTTCGTCGGCATCAGGGTCATGCCTCCTCGTAAATTAGAGATCGCAGACTCGTCGTCCGATCGAATCGCGCCTACTGTGAGGGGGGTATTACCAACTTTGTTGGCGATGCCAGTCTACCACACGAGTGTCACTTTTACTACACCAGTACATGTCTTGAATACAGGAATGAATGCCTTGTTGGCTCTCATACCATGTTTTATCCCTGTAATTCTTTTTACAGCAGTCATCACAACTTTATGGTGCCTATTTTTGAAAATGTAGCCATCTTGTTTTTTTTTCACCCATCTTGTTTTTTTTCGCCCTATCGCACTATTTTTGCAGTCTGCAGTGGATGTCATCCATAGAATCTACTTGCTGTGGCCTAATCTATAACTATGGTATGATATGGTACATCAGCAATGTTCTATGGTAACATCGTGATATTAAAAAAATGTCTGCCATGACAGGATGTATGCAGGGTCCCCCTGGACCCCCCGGGGCGGCCGGTCGGGACGGGACACCGGGTCGGGACGGGGTGCAGGGACCCCCGGGGACAGCTGGCTGCGGCTGTGACTGTGAAGGTGTAACGGTAAGAACCGTCATCAAAAGAACGTTTGAAAAAAACTTACTTTTTTTTTAAAGAGCTTGAATGCCAGATGGTAAGTGTCGTCGTATTCTGTACATCAACCGTTGAATACATTATTGATGCCAGTATGGCTAAGAATTAAAATCCACATCAAAAGATCTTAAAACTTTTACCCTCGTTTGTTCTTAGGGTCCACCTGGCCCTAAAGGGGACCCAGGACCGAAAGGGATGCCGGGGCCACCAGGCGTTTGTGTCAAGAACTGCACTGCGAGTGGTAAATACTAGTACATGTAGTATAATGTTGTCTTGAGCAGCTATAGCTTGAGTATCATCCTCCGTAGTGTCCTCTGGCTCAATACTTTCGAATTTCGCTTGCCTGCTATTGAGCAGCATTCGCAACCGAGAACACTAAAACAGGCTTTCGTAGAAGATGACCTAGATTTAGACTGAGGTATTGTTGATGTCAATTCGGAAGGTGTTGATAGATAATAGGTTGCAAAGGAAGAATCATTTTTGGCGACGCCTCAGGGGCTAGCCTAACAGTATTGTATATTTCCGATTGGGATATCAAAGGAATCATCATTTTTTGTTTCAGTTTCAGAAAATTACAATCATTGAATCTCCTAAGTAAGCTAGGTATTATTATACATTACTGTCACAATCTAAGCATATGATTCTATAGCATATTTGTCCTATTTCTCTCTTCAGATGTCCTCGGCTGCAAAGTCCTTGACGCAGACCTGTTGGCGTACTACCCGTTCGACGACAGCTACGCTGACAGTCAGGGTAACTTCGACTTGGCGCCACAAGGAGGCGTTTCTCTACAGCCCGGTGATAACGGGAACGGCTACGCCCAGTTTGGCGGAGCGGGAAGACTGGTGGCGAACGGTTTCAGCCCCCACGCGTGGGGCAGTTCGCTAACCGTTAGCGTGTGGTTCAAACGGACGGGTCAGTTCGGGAACTACCAGGGAATCATCAACACGGGATACCACGCTTCTGGGAGCTGGGAGATCCGCATGGGTCGGGTAAATCAATGTTTTCTTTATTTAGTTCGACAGAAAGTAGGAACTTGTGTCTTGTCTTTGGTACAAGACAAATGCAAAGTGTTCTCATACATGGTGTCGTTCTAGCATTTGATACACAAAACTTGAACGTATTAGAGTATTTCTTTTTCCTATTTAGAGTATTTCATATTTCAAAAGGAAAACGGTGGAACGATGATTGGATGCGGTGTCGTCACAAGTAACAGTCCTAAAACCTGGGACTACGTACACCTGCACGCCTCGACCAACACCTGGCATCATGCCGTCATGACGTACGACGGGACGCTGACCAAGTTCTACCTGGACAACGTGGTACAAGCAGGACAAGACCGGTGTGTTACACTATTGTTATTTTTGTCTGCAGGAGGCCCTGCATGACTAAGATGCACTAGAAACGGCATGCCTTAAATGCCTTTGAATGTTGTAGATTGACAGGACGTGATGGTGTAGCCGGAGACTGGCAGGATAGGAAGCCTGGCTTAGTCCGGGTGCAAAGTTGGTCCCGCAGGGTGGCAGAATGGTAATATTGGCTTGGCCCAGATCCAAAGTCGGTCCCGCACGCAGGCTGGCACGAAAATAAATAAACAGAATTATTGAGAAATCCACAATATGAAATTGAGGTAAAACTCCAAATACTATCTAGCGGAAGTATGAAACCTGCGATTTCTCAGTCGTTTCAGTCAGAGGCGGACCGTATGTCATACAATTTACAAATGGTAGATTCAAAACTGTACAACATTTCTCCTACTTTGTAGATGCTGCTCGGGCCCCATCATAGACAAGGGAAATCCACTGGTCATCGGACAGGCCGGGCCCGGGATGAGTAATGAGTACTTCTTCGGGTTCATCGACGAGATTCGTCTGTACAGCCGGGCCCTGTGTGCGGAGGAGGTGGCGGCCCTGTACCAGGCAAACAGGCCGGAGTGAGGAAGCAGCAGTGCGTAGTTTCTGTCTATGTACTTTGTTCTTTATAGACATAGTCAGGCTCATTACCGAAAGATTACATAGAGGCATTTAGTATCGACTATGGTTTTTCAGTTAACGGTTTCGGTTTGTAGTAATCAGATTAAGGGGAATGGTGGTATTAAAACAACGTAAAATTGAGACATCTTGCTATTTATTTCTCTAATGAAACACTCAGTTCTAGTTATCAAACAGCGAATGTATTTGTTGTACAATGTAACTCTTACACACTCCTTATCCTACAATCCTATTTTTATATAAGGAGTTAAGATATGATTTACCTTGTTATATTTCAGCCATACATAGTATGGTGAAATATATTGTATTCGTAATGTTTCTTTCTTTCTTTCTTTCTCCTGTCAAATCTTCAAAGTGATTCATCTCCGCCGTTCCTGGACCGAATGACCTGAAATTTGGCACAAGGGTAGAGTGAGCCAATACCAAAATGTGTTTTTTTCATTTTTTTCATATCTGCTCCTTAAATGATTTTATTAAGGTTTTATTGCAACTTTTGGACCAAAACTGTATAATTTGGCCCCCTGTACCATGGTATTACATCCAAATGACCTGAAATTTGGGACAGAGGTGCCCTAGATACTTATTCAAAGGATCCATGTATAATATTTGGTATACATCACTTCAAAATGGCTCATTAAGGAGGTTTTTGTGGGAGAGTTTTGGATATGTGAGATTGAAGTGCCGAGGTCAACGACCTCTAGGTCATTCTGGTGTGTCAGGGCCACAGGTGTGCCAGGTAGATCCAATTATCTACCTACCTACCTAGTCCATAGACATCCAGGTGGTTGGGGGACAAGGTAAATCCCATTAATGACCAGCCAATGAGCAAGCTCATTTTGCTGGAAGAGTCCATTGTTGGACAGGGGGTGTTTTTTAAAATTTACTTTTAGGCTTTGGTGATAATGCTAATGCTTTTTTAAGCGGAAGTGTTTTTGCACTGAACCACTTGACATAAGACTACTACTGGGACAGTCCATTTTTGCACATAGGGGGGATTTTTAAAAAATTCAGTTTTGGACATGGGTGATGATTCCGAATTCCATTTGTTGAATGGAAGTTGACCCCCACCTGAAGACTGCACATGGGGAGGATTCGGCAGCCAATCAGCAAGCCTGGTGTTATCTGGAAGAGTCCATTCATGCACGGGGGACTTTTTTAAAATTCAGTTTTGGACTGGGTTGCTTATTATACAAAAGGCCATGTACTGTGAGTATTTCTGGACTATTGTGCAATTTTAAACAGGGTGTGCTGGGAGATTCCATTCTTCGACGAAGGGGGTATTCTTTTAAATTAATTTTGTGGACTTTGTTGATTATGTCGATGTCCTATTTTAGCTGATGTATTTCTGGATCGCACCAATTTACATAGGGGTATAACAGGAAGAGTCGATTCTTGCACAGAGGTTTTTTGTCATATATGGTTTTGGACGGCTGATGATTCAAAATTCCATTACTTAGCGGAAGTGTTTTTGGAGTCGTCTATTTTAACTTTCTACATGGGGTGCACTAGAAGAGTCCATTCTTGAAGGAGGTTTTGTAAGATTCATTTTTGCTCATAAGTGTGATTAGTAGTTAGAAGTCATTTTAAGCAGAAGTGTTCCATTTTTGCACATGGGTGATTTTGGAACAGTCTATTGTTACATGAGGAGGGAGATGGCTGAAATATGCTGTATTTGCTCTCAAGCAAATGTCGGCCTTTCTAGTTGTATATCAGTTGGTTAATAGAGTGCTTTGTGTGAAATAAAAGCAACTAGAGAAGGAAAAGTGGACTACAGAGTGTTCCATTAGCAGCATAGATATTGCAAAACAGGTGGGCATATTTCCCCTGAAATAAACATTATGATATAGGAAAAGCTGCATGCACAGTGGTGGACTCAAACCGCATGAGAGACGTTTGAAAAACTGCACACACACAGGAGCTAACATCTGCTTGGAGTTTAAAAGTAGCAATACTAATATTAGTTTTATTTTTGTCGTTGGCTATGATCACTGAAAACGTGGGGGCCCACTGAACCCAAATATAAAAGCCATTCAAAACGAAGGGTGCACTATAGATGCTGAGAAGACTTGATATGTGGGCAAATATTTGTGACGCTTCTATGGCGACTATTGGGCTAACAGTCCCGAGTCAGAAGGAAGTAAAATTCGGTCGTCGGTGTTGCAGACGCAGGTACTTGGGCACATTTCCTCGTTGATTTTGTATCTTAAAACTGCCTGTAGAAGGTCTAGCCGAGTAAATGAGTGAAGAGAAAGTACGTATCGGGAAAATGGCTCACGAGCCCCGGAGCGACCGACTTTCCCGGCCGGCGGTGGGGTTTGCCGTGTGCAGCCTGGCAGTGACCGTGGCCGTCCTGCTCGTCACCTTCCTACACAGCGGCCAGGTTCAGCAGTCGGACGTCGCTTCCCTCAGAGAGCGGCTTGCCTCGGTGGAAAAGGAGCTGTCCCAGTGGAAGGAGAAATGTCAGGACGAGACGACTTCTCTGCGCGAGCGTGTGACAGCGGTGGAGACGATGATACAAGACGGAGTTTGGTCGGTACTCGACACAGAGGTGAATTTTATAAGTATGCCTTTGTTAGCTCAAAAGCACGAGGAAATAGTTTGGATAGAAGCATGGATAGACATTATAATGTACTAGTATACGTAAACGTCAATAAACGTCTACTACATATTCACGCTCGCGGCTGCTACAAATCTAATGCCAAAGCTCGTCTAATACAAATCCACACGAAACATGCCTATGTCATGTAACAGGGGAAAGATTTTGCCAGGCAACATACAAGTTGTACGATAAAACCTTCCTGATTCTTGTTTATATTTTGTTTCTCTTTTAAGAAGAACTATAGAGCACCTACTACCATGTAATATACTGTTTTCAAGCACTCTTGACTGGCCTAATAAAGGCCAAAAACACCTCATATTGATTTTGTAACTGTGTAAACGTTATGTATTTACCAGATGACCGACCCGTTGAAGACGCCAGGCAGCGGCTCGGCAGGATTCGGGAAGGACAAAGACTCAGCCCGGATGAGGGCAAAGAGGCAGGCTGTCGACTGTGCAGGTGTACGGGTAAGAACGTTTGAAAAAACACAATTTGTTAAATAAATGTTATCCTATTCTGCACATCAACAGCAACATTATGGTTGATGCCAGTATGGTTAAGAATTAGAATCCACATGAAAACGTTCATCCATGTTTGTTCTTAGGGTCCGCCTGGCCCTAAAGGAGACCCGGGGGAGCCGGGACCGCAAGGGATGCCGGGACCACCAGGAGTTTCTGCGAGTGGTAAATAGTATAAGCAAGATAACCTCCTTGGTATATGGTTGTCTCAGCATTTGAAACCGAAACATAAACTTGCACCAGTTAGGTTATTAAGAAAATGTTAGTAGATTAAGACTATTGTTGATGTCAAGTTGGAAGTTGTTGATAGGTAGTAGCATTTTTTCTTTTCAGTTGAATGAAATTTACAATCATTGAATCTCCCAAATAAGCTAGATGTCATTACGTATCACTGTCACAATCTTAACATATGATTCTATAGTTTTTTTGTCCCATTTCTCTCTTCCGATGTCAAAGGTTGCCGCCTTGATGCAGACCTGTTGGCGTACTACCCGCTGGATGGCAGTTACGCTGACAGTCAGGGTAACTTCGACTTGGCACCGCAAGGAGGCGTTTCTCTACAGCTCGGTGGCAACGGGAACGGCTACGCCCGGTTTGGCGGAACGGGGAAACTGGTGGCGAACGGTTTCACCTCCCACGCGTGGGGCAGTTCGCTAACCGTTAGTGTGTGGTTCAAACGTACGGGTCGGTTCTGGGACTACCAGGGAATCATCAACACGGGATACGGCAATTCTGGGAGCTGGGAGATCCGCATGGGTGGGGTAAATGCAATGATTTATTTTATTTTTTGTTTAAGTCTGACCGTCGACCAAGGAGGTTAAAAATCACTGGCCTCCTTTTTTTAACCTCCTTGGTCTGACAAAGGGTTTTAACATGTGTCTTATCTTTTGCAAAGACAATGTTGGTACGTGACAAATGTAGAAAGTGTTTTCAGACATGGTGTCGGATCACAATTTGTACAGAAACATGTATACTTGAACGTAGTCTATAACTTCTTTTTCTGACAGGAACGCGGTGGAACGATGATTGGATGCGGTGTCTTCACGAGTAACAGTCCTAACATCTGGGACTATGTGCACCTGTCTGCCTCGACCAACACCTGGCACCATGCCGTCATGACGTACGACGGGGCGCTGACCAAGTTCTACCTGGACAACGTGGCGCAAAGCGGAAACTACCGGTGTGTTACTTTTGTCTGTAGAAGGCCATTTATAGTACCACTGTGCCAGTGTAGATTGCTGGCCCATAATTAATGCTTCGTAGACGGCACGACGTCAAAAAGCCTTCCAATACAATAGAGTGACAGGACGTGACGGGGAAGATGGTGTCGCCGGAGACTGGCAGGATAAGAAGCAGCTCAGCCCGGGTGTAAAGTTTGCCCGGTCCCGAAGGCTGGCGGAATGGTTGGCTCGAAAATGCACAGACAGAATTACTGAGAATCCACAATGTAAAATTGAGGTAAAACTCCAAAGGTATGAAATCTTCGACTTCTCGGTCATTCGTTTCAGCCATACAGATGGTAGATCTAAAACTGTACAACATTTCTCCTACTTTGTAGATGCTGCTCCGGCCCCATCATAGACAAGGGAAATCCACTGGTGATCGGACAGGCCGGACCCGGGACGATCCGGAGTAATGAATATTTCTTCGGGTTTATCGACGAGGTTCGTCTGTACAGCCGGGCCCTGTGTGCACAGGAAGTGGCTGTCCTGTACCAGGCAACCCGGCCGGAGTGAGGAAGCAGCAGTGCGTAGTTTCTGTCTATGTACTTTGCTCTTTACATAGTCAGCCTCACTATGCCGAACGATGTTTACATAGAGACATTTAACAAAGTTGGTTCTTTTAACTTGCGGCAGTTTGTAGTTATCAGATTAATTAGAAACCAGTGCTGGTAAACAACGTAATAATTCCATACTCATCTTGCTATTCCTTTCTCGAATGAACCACTCAGCTATACTTATCAGAGAATGTATCTTTTGTATAATGCTACTCTCACACGCTCCTTATCCTGCAATCCTTTTTTTAAATATAAGAATATATAATTTACTTTGTTGTATATCAGTTGGTTAATAGAGAGCTTTGTGTGAAATAAAAGTAAGTAGAGACGGAAAATTGTACTACAGAGTGTTTCATTAGCAGCATATATATTGCAAAACAGGTGGGTATGTTTTCCCTGAAATAAATGTATGTATAAATGGTTACTGGTGACGTGGAGTCCAGCTGAGCCCAAAAGCCATTCAAAACAATGGGTGCACAATAGGTGCTGAGAAGATTTGACAGGTGGGCAACCTTTTGTCACGGTTCGATGACGACTAACAATCCTGAGTCGCAGACGGAAGTAAAATATTCCCGTCTCAGAAGGAAGTAAGGTGGTCGCAGGTACTGGGCACATTTCCTCCTTTATTTTCTATCTTAAAACTGTTTGTACAAGGTTTAAAGGTCTAGTCGAGTAAATGAGTGAAGATAAAGTACGTATCAGAAAAATGGCGCACGAGCCCCGGAACGACCGACTCTCCCCGGCGGTGTGGTTTGCCGTGTGCAGCCTGGCAGTGACCGCGGCCGTCCTGCTCATCACCTTCCTACACAGCGGCCAGGTTCAGCAGTCGGACGTCGCTTCCCTCAGAGAGCGACTTGCCTCGGTGGAAAAGGAGTTGTTGTACTGGAGAGAGAAGAGTCAGGCACTTCTGGAGCGTGTAGCGGTGGTGGAGACGAAGATGCAAGACGGGTTCTGGACGGGACAAACTTCGGTACCCGACACACAGGTGGGTTTATAGTTTGTGTTAACGTTTACAGGCCATAGAAGCAAACGTCACTTCCGTCGTATTTTGCCTGAATCAGTTCCTGTGGGCTGTGCAAGTGTTGGAAGCTGATTGATATTGCTAAGATCTTACAAGGAAGGATATAACCTCCATAAATCCCTATACAGTTGTCTGAATATAACTCATTGCTTAGTCTTGTTTAATACAGAAATACAGATCAGTAGAGTCAATGTCTTTTGTATCTAAAATAATGTGTTGACATATTCCACAGTGAATAGCAAAAATGTATGCATAATCGAGACGTCAACAAATGCACACCTTTTGCATGTATCACACATTTGTTCGGCTGAATACATGCTTTAGGGCAGTTTATAAGACCCCTGCACCAATTTGCATATTTCCCCGAAGTATGACTCAATGTTGACGCCCGGAGGCCCGAAGACGCCCGACAGCGGTTCGACCGGAGCCGAGAAGGACAAAGACGTACCCCGAACCAGGTCAAAGAGGCAGGCTGTTAGCGCAAATACAGTCAGGTTGCCAATATCCGGTAGGGAATTTTTGTTATGATGTTGAGGGCATTTTAGAGATATGTAAGGGTGACAATTAATTCATGTTTTCTCCTTTTTACGACGAGTGAAGGTTATTTGTAGTTTTTTTATTGCGTTTTCGTCTCTATGCTAACAATGTAGCATTTACTTATAAAAACATCGTTCATCCTTATATAAGTGTGATTCATTTTTCCCTTGAAAGGATGTATGCAGGGACCACCCGGCCCCCCTGGGGCTGCCGGACGGGACGGTCGGGACGGGGTACAGGGACCCCCGGGGCCTGCTAGCTGTGGCTGTTATGGAGAAGGTGTACAGGTAAGAACGTTTGGAAAAGAAACACGGTTGTCATCAAGACAGAACTAAGACACATTCTCTTAGAGCTTCACCTTGCACTTCTGTATCAATAAAGTGTCACATAATAGTAATTATTTTGCACCATTTGGCACGTCTCGCATCATATCTAATCTCCAAACAGAAGACAGAATCGAAACATTTTCTTACTGTTCTATTTCCCTGTTAACCGTTTGACCTTCGAATCCCCCCCCCCCCCAACATCTCAAGAGGAGAACAGGTGGCTGGTGGGTGCATTTGGGCAATGCGAAAAGTAATGCAAAATGTTACCATTGTGGAAAATAATGCACAATGTTTCCCATTTACTCTCACAGCGCCAGATATCCAATCTAGAACGTGGACTTGATGACGTGGAGAACAAGACTTCCCAGATAGAGGAGCGCCTGGCGTCTCTGGAGGGTCAGCAGCAGCAGGAAGAGATAGGAAGTGTGACCAACCCTGCAGTGTCCTGCAAATACATCAAGGACAATGTGGACGGAGCTCAGGGTAAGGCCAGAAAAATACATTTTATGGATGGCATCCTCTGTAGACTCCGAATTCAATATGAGAGGGCGAAAAAAATAATAAAGTACTCAAAATTAAAAAGGTGCTACAAGTTGTTGACAAAGTCAGAGTGCGTACATTGAGGTTATTGAATGGACAAATGGAAAAGGACCTAAAATAGAGCAAGGTCTTGCTACACTCAGTAGAAGAATGCAAAACTATACACATTGTTTATGTGTACAGCATTTCTTCTATTATGAATGGTTTTCATATAACCGACGGTAGGAGAATTTTGAATAATAAATTTGAATGTATCCAGTTCAAAATATGTTCAAGATTAGTGGTGCATACTTTATCTGAGTTTTCCCATTTTACCTTTCAGTTCCATAGATTTGTGTTAGACTTTCCACTAATCAGGGGTGCGTATTTTAATTGGGGTGCATGCGTTAATGGATAAAATACGTATGATAGACTATTGATTATCATTAATGTCAAAGTGACCAAAATGGGTCTTTTCTCACCCAGACGGATTGTACCACATTCGCGGTCCGGGAGGGGTGGTGTACGAGACCTACTGCGACATGACGATTGCCGGCGGCGGTTGGACTCTCGTGTCCAGCGTGCACGAGAACGACATCTACGGCAAGTGTACCGCCGGGGACCGCTGGTCCTCCACCCGGGGAAGCACCACTAATTATCCCGAGGGGGACGGCAACTGGGCTAACTACAACACTTTCGGTTCGGCGGCGTTGGCGACCAATGACGACCTGAAGAACCCAGGTATGTTCATCCTAGCTTATAGATTACTAAAGAGTATTCCGAAGTTTGAACACATCCTTACTGATCGTGCATTGTGACTAAACGCTCTTGAAACTCCAAATTTGGACTATTTTCTGCACCAGGTTACTTCAGTATCAACGCGTCTGACGTCATGCTATGGCACGTGCCCAATGACACCCCACTGCCTCAGCACAAGTCCGCCGCCTACCTGAGGTATTACACAACTAACGGCTTCCTACAGCAGTATGGCGGCAACATGTACTCACTCTTCAAGGTCTGTGGTGGATCTTGTGTTGAACTACTGTATCGTACGGCAACTTTTATATATAATAACACAATTTCACGTATCAGTAAGCTAAAACACGTTTGCTCGTTGCTCGTCTTGTGTAATCTAGTCAAATAATGAAAACCAGCGTCATCTACATAATTGAGATATCCAGAGTAATTCTTATGATGTAACATTACTCTTTCAGGACCATTTCCCGATTGTGTATAACGGTGGGACAACAGCGGACAACGGGCCGGCTATTCCCATCACGTGGGACAGAGGCAGTGATGGGCTGAGGACATCACTCATCGGTCCAAAGTCTGTTCCAGGTACATAAGCATTTGAGTAATACTTGTGATTCTCAGTTTTAGACTTTGGGTCGACCTAACTGGGGCCCAGCCGGACTGTTTATGCAAAGAGAAAATTTATGTATATACACCAATAAATGTGCACAAGGCATGCTGTTGAATTTGTGTTTTTGTTGTCTTTTATATCGTACTTTTCGCTCCCCCAAACTGCCCGACCGGGCCCCTTTGTGGAAATGTGACGCTAGGCTTACACAGACTCATTGTTATTTTAGATGTGACTCCAGGGTTTGTGCAGTTTCGTGTCTTCAACACTGAACGGGCTCCCCTCGCTGTGTGCCCGGGAGTGAGATTCAATGGTGGCGAATCAGATGCTGTCTGCATCGGAGGTGCAGCATACTGGCCCCAACAAGCCCCTCAGCAGTGTGGAGACTTCTCGGCCAAGGCCTGGAATGGATACGGAACACACACCCTCTGGAGCAGCAGTCGGCTGGAACTGGAGTCAGCAGTTCTCTTCTTTTACCGTTAGATATCTCATGATAGTTAGTGATGGATAAAGACAGCAGACGGATCATAAAGACGGAAAGAACTAATGACATCAATCTTGGCAACCATAGTTGAATTGAGTGAAGCTCTGCTTTTTTTAGTCTTCGTTGTTTTTAGAAACTTCATGTACTAGTTTTTCCTTAGCCTTGTTGGTGTAAGAAAGCTCTGTCGTTTGCTATTATCATGGTATATATGTAATGTATGCTACATTAATGATTATGCCAATACTTCTGGCATGCCTAAAATGGAGAGCAGCAAAAGTTGGCATCTTTAGTCTATTTGCTGTGTTTCAGGTAAGGCCACACCAATTTAATTTCTTGGTTCACGGATTTTTTCATAAAAAATATGGAGCGATAGGGCGAAATAAAACTTGTAAAATGGTTGCGGTAAAGGTAACAGCTAATCCAAAACATAAAGAAAAAAAGTTTTCAGCTTGAAAAAAGTACAAAAACACTATTATTGTACAGTAACCGCACCTGTACCCACACTTTAAGGAGCTTATAATATAAAGGCCAATTTGCTTCACCAGAAAGTTGGTGAATGGTTTCATAAATGGTGAAAATTTGCTGAGTGGTAATTTTTATTTTTATTTTTTTTTCCAAAAAATAGGAGCGAGCGAATCCGTGAACCAAGAAATTAAATTGGTGTGGCCTAAGGTATGCAATGATCCTGTTTATTATAGTTCATACCAAATCAGAAATAAGAAGGCACAGGTGTTACATAGGGCTCAGGCACCGCATCAAACACTTTTACTCACACCCATCCTAACACTTGTTTGAGCTTCATTGTATGTGTGGAGAGGCGTGTAAGGGTGATGCAGAAACGGTACATACATTGTACTGCGCCCTTTGCTGTACTTAATATAGTGGGCCGACAGGCTGAATAAAAGTTCAAAATTTGAACTATGCGGCTCCATATGTCTTACTGAGGGACGACAGCAGTGTGCAAGATGTTGGTAGCTTGAGGAACGAATCCACTTTGCTATATATACATGTATATATATCATTTCATATCTAGCCAATGTATGTATATTCTGCATGTGTGTGGGATGTAGGATATATATATATATATATATGGGAGATATTATTCAAGTATATAATCTCACATTATCCCTTTACACCTGAATTCAACAAACTCCCCTTTGTTGCACCAACAAAATATGGCTGTACAGTCAAACCTGTACTAGTCATCACCTCTGCATAAGGACCACTTGGCCATTGTGGCCACCTTTTGGTGGTCCTGTAGAATCAATCATTTTTCCATTGACACAAGCAATAAGAATCCTGTCTACAGTGGCCACCTGTCTACTCTGACTGTTAAGTGGTCGCTACAAACAGGTTTGACTGCTGTATGAACAAATAACAAAACCACAACAAATGATGTGAAGATCTATTTATTTCCATGGAATTCAAACTTGACAGAGCTGTTGCCTGATGTTCTGGCTCAATTCCACTGTGGAGTGAAGTAACTGGAAATGCAGATGTCACAGGTGCCAGCTACAGCTGTCCATCCCAGTATCAGGTGCTTGGGTTGTCATCTAGGACTTGGACACGGCAGCAGCGGCTGCGCCCCTCTTGCGTGGCTTGGGCGTAGTTCCTTCACGGAAACCATTGCTGCAGAGGAAACAGTCACATAACAACTTAATAAAAGCTCCAATTTTGTTGTTTTATTTGTTATGTAAAAAGATGAAGCCTTGGTTCACAAAATTAACTGCGTAAAGCTCTGAAGGCCACATTGGCAGCTTCCTGTCCAAGACTAAAATTGTACAGTGTACAAGTATGATGGAGGTATAATGTCTTTTCTGGAGTCTTATATGTACTTAGTTTGATGTCTATGCCACTTGTACCATGGATGAAGTGAAATCAACAAAATGAACCTGTAGCAGTGTTGTTGTTAGAAGCATTGTACATCTCTATAAATAGTGTTCCAAGAGCACCATTGGGTGAAATCTTGGCTTTAACTTTAGCTGTGTTGGGGTGGCTGATTCAGGTTTAGGTTTCTAACCAGAGGATCAGCAATTTTTGGTTATGGCTTTTTGGAATCGTTTCAAGAGTCTTTTACAGTTTAGTATACAGGTCTCCAACCCTATTGCTCAGAAAACATGTACTTACTCGAATCTACGCTGCACCTGCTTGAGATGACGCATCCTGCCGGTACCTGTCATCTTTCTCCTCTTGGCCTTCATGCTCCAGTTATCTACGAAGGAGAAATAATATTACAAATATAGTTATTATACAGCACATGGCAGTCAAAATTTTGTTGTTCTACCAATAGATCCCACACAAAATATGATCACAACATTAACAAATCTTCTATGTCGACAGAGAAAGGGAAAACTATGACTAAGTTATGCACATGTTACATAATATACAGAATCAGACAATCTTACTAGGACAGAGGATCATGCAAGAATGTTAAATTCTGTCACTGGTTCCGTTGATAGGATTGTGGAAAGACGACAGGATAAGTAGCAAAATGGAGCATGCAGAAATATCACGCCAGTCGTGGGACTCATCAACTAGTGATGGAACATTTGCACTACAAAACTGAGTTTGTTCAAAATGCACATGTCACGAGGTGTTGTGGTCAATCCGGGGTCACCATTTTTTTTACAACATGGGGCACAGCGTGAGCTCTGGGTCTGTGCGTGTGAACAGAAAGCTGACTGACTACTTTGGCATGTCATTGTCGCACAACCAGAAATTTTCCCTGTGTGAACTGGCCCTACGTAACGATTACTGTTCATTAATAATTATTCAATTTTGCAATTTTTAGGACATTAAAGGAGGTTTTTGCTGCTGTGTTTAAAGTTTGGGCTTGTTACAATATTGTAGCAAAAAATACCTTGGCTATTTCCTATTCACAGTGTCATAATTTCACAATAGAGGGGTACCAGGAAAATAAAAGTTCCACCATGAACATTTCAAGGCTCTCATTTTTCATTTAACAACATAAAAAGTACTTACAGCTCCGCATCTTCTTGCTGGGGTAACCACAGCCGGCACATCTCTTCTTCTGGATGTGGTAGGAGCTCTTACCACAACGTCTGCACAGAGAGTGCGTCTTCTGGTTCCGCTTTCCGAAGCTTGATGTTCCCTTCGTCTGTGGGAGGGGGGTGAGAATAAAGAGTTGTGAGGCCAGGGATATACAACTTACAAGTACAGGCACAATGTTTCCAGATATACAATAAAAGGCTCTTTCAAGAAAGCCACATGTAATGAATTAAATGGTGTCACTGTAATAAATTTTTATGCACAACATTTTGGTTGGAGCATATGATACCGGTATGTACTACTTCTTTATCATGTTTTGCAAAGTTAGATCTTTAGGATATTTTAGCGAATCATAAATTTCACTTCTTATTCACCAAACACTTTTATGAGTCTTACTTTTCCCAACTATGCCAGAATTATCACACAACACGACCTCTTCTTGAATCTTTCGTATGCTGACCGAGGTACGACGAGCCCCCACCCAAATAAATTATTCACTATCTACTTTATTCTATGTGGGATAAAAATTACGACAAAAACTGCATAACCTGTAGCACCTTAGGACACAGTATACACTGGTCCTAATGAATACCTGAGCGTCAAAATAAATATTTCCTACAAATCAAATTTGTATGTATGCGCATGTCTGCCTAGAATTGAGAAAAAGCAGCATCCATCGACAGGATATTTTGACGAATATTCTCTCATATCGGCACGCTTAGGCGAAAATTTTTACGTTTAACACAACGCTAACTATCTAAGGAATAGGTCTGTGGTGACAAATTTTCCTGGATGGCCCCAAAAGCCTCGATTATAGCGGATTCAAAAAGGTATTTCGTCAAACTCACCATCTTTCAGACGTGGGAAGGAAAAAAGAGGCTGGGGGTCAGCCTCGTTTTGAATCATGAACTTTCAGGACATTATTTTATTATTTTTCTACATATTGCCAAATTTTCAGATTACAATCTTAACTCAAATATAAAAAAAGATAAAAAAATGCATATTCAAGTTATAGAAAAAGAGATTATACAATTTTCTGGTATGAAATGGTAATTCAGGTTAAAGGTTAAAGGTGAATGAGTCATGTCTATTTTGGTGCTTCCACGTTGGCCTGATCCACGCGTTTGTTTACACGTCAGGTTTATCTCTTATAAAAGCCGTACACACGATGACATCGACATAACTCGGTTTTATAGAGATCAGGGAAGTTTCACAAGCCTTCCTGTACCTTTTGTAAGGACCGATTTTCGTTACGCGTGGCGTGAAAAACGGTAGGCCCCCCTCCCCCACGGCCCACCATATCCCAGATGTCCGTGGCTGAGACCGCATGTTTTTGGCCTCTTATCATGCAGCCTGCCGGCGACGAAGTCTCGTCCGTCCCGTCCCTTCAGGACGTGATAGAGGTGTACAACAGGGTGTATACAGCAGTGTGGGACGTAGGGACTCATAGATCACAGCAACAGAAAGCCGGCTGTCAACCAGAAAGCATGGAAAGAAAACAAGAACAGGACGACAACTGTGATGAACGGGACCATTTTATAGAATTAGACGACTTACCTGTGAGTTGGTTGTCCTTGCAATGTTTGTTATATCACGTAACGAAAATCACGTAAGATTTAACGCATGTCCCTGTGGCGAAAGTGGTAACAGAACCCCACTCCTACCTCCATCATCTGAATCAAATTCCATCGATCTGTGGGCCTGAGTTCATTCCTAGGGTCAACTCAGCCCAGACATGTATGGAATAGCATTCGTCTTCTCATGAAGTGTGTTGGGCTCTTTTACGTTCAGAGGTGTGTGTGTGTTTGTGTTTGTGTGTGTGTGTGTGTGTGTTCTGGTGTGTGTGTGTTTGACGTTAGCTTGAGGCTTATTCTTACCCCAAGGTCCATCGTACACCGCATGCAGCCAGCTTTATGTAAAGACTAAAGTCATCATCCAAAAAGATGAGGGTGTGCTTAGTTGAAGATTTGTACTGTGGTGTGGCCACCTTCAGTTACACAAATAGCCCTGGGATTTTACCTGAGATCCCTATCTTGATCTAGGGATTTGTCTGCATTCGATTTTCATAGACTCTAAAGCAGGAGAAAGTTTTTATGTAATACCATACATTGAATCAATATTTTACTTTATGATTTAAAGGAGCCAGTGAAGTTGCACATCCTATCCTTCCTGGATGTTAAGTCCATCTGTCAGCTGGCCGCATCCAGTCGGGACTGGAGGATTCTGGGTAACGACAACATCCTCTGGAGAAATCTGTTGGACAGAGACGGACCTTCCTGGTCATCCATTGGTCACAGGGGAGGAACGGACTTGAGTAGAGATGACCATAAATGGAGGTAGTTGATTGTGCACAATTTGTCTCTGTGTTGTCTTCATCGTTTTCAAGTTAACATGTCATCAAGTATAATTTCCAAAAAAAAAGAAGAGAAAATTGGACCTTGAATTTTTACTGAATAGCACCAACTCAAGGAAGGAATGAAAACTCCACTGATTTTGTTACATCACTTTTTGTAGAAAAGACATGCATGTAGTACTCAGTACTAAGTAAGTGAGTAGTGAATAATAGGTTGCAGAAAGCTTATGGCATCTTCATCTTTGGTAATCTGTGAAAAAAGCTTTGTAATTGTATCAAAAGTTTGTTTCCAGTGTGTAATAGTATGAAATGTAGGGGAATGCCATGATGACCTTAAGTACGACATGGATGATGCTATGTCTTCAAGCTGGTATGATACACTGGGACTCTATCTATACTCTAATACTCTGTTCAAGGCAAACTTCATAGATTTTCTGACCAGGATATTAATGATTGGGATGACTCGGTGTGGTGTTTCTTCATTAAAAGTTTGTTTCATAAAAGTAAAATCTTTGTGAATAGAAATGTATGATAATGATGATAATGTTGATTCATACTTAGCCACGTGCACTGTGACAATCTACATGTAGTTTGTGGATCAACAAATCTTTGTATTGATCATTTGAGGAAGATTTTTTCTTCATTTTGTCAAGGTATCTCCAGTGCTGTCCTGAGGCACAGAGGCACAAAGAAGCTTCTTCCATTGGTTCCCAGCTCAGAGGTTACCTGAGGTCGCTGTTTCCTAAGACCCTGCCCATGGTAGCCATGTTTGGGCCCGGCCTGAACACCAACACTTCTCAGATAGTCCGAGCAATCATCAGCGGAAAGGAGGGAGTTTTCAACACAAACATGCAAAGTACTATGTGGCAGACAAAGCTCCCAAGAAGAGGTGAATATCTGAACACAATTATTAGTGTAGTATGTTATCTAGTGGTTTGCATCTTATCTGAGCCACAAGACCATAAAGGTGTTAATGTTATGGTTAACATTAAAGGCTGTAGTTTTGTACCTGATAAGAGTGGAGTCGTATGGCGTAACTGCAGGGTGTAAGGCCAGAACCCAGAGGTCCTAGATTGAAATCCTGCCAATTTTTGCCACCAATATGTGCTCTTGGGAAAGGCACCAATGCAGGTGTAAAAATGGGTACCAAACTTTGGTTGGGGAGGTATTTAGCAGTGGAAAGAGCAGATTAGGCTCTTCCTCCCAATACCGTGCCCTAGACAAAGTGGATATAACAACCCACTGCCCCTACAGCCTTAAAAAGGCCATGGGACTACCTCTACCTTTGCCTATCCTTTTACCTGCTCAGAAAATGTAAGACAAGTATAGATAAACCTCATGATATTTTTTTTCATAACAGTGTGCCTTTTGTTGTGTTTCAGGAGGGGGAGGAGGACTTGCCATCAAATTCAGAAACAAGCAGGAATTCTTCCTCATCACTTTGTACTCAGGAACCAGGTGTGTTACTCATCTTAAAGTTAAATATCATTTTTATGGTGCAGATAGTGACCGAGAATGAGAACTAGTAGATAACGTAATGCTTTCACACTCTTGACACAGTAATACAGTAATACATGGTTTCTAGCAAGATTTATTATTTCATGATCCAATTTTCATATTAGAAATCAACCCTTTCCCTACATGAAAAAATAAAATTAACAAGCAACTGGATAAATTCTCTAAAGAGTCAGATGTTTCAGATCAGCATTCACTCTATCTTTTATCAGTGATTGAGTATAACACAATGTATATGAATAATTGGATGCTATTAAAAATGCATTCTCAGTCACAAAAGAAAGGTAGTAGATGCCTTTTAAATCGTTTTTCTCTGTAGAGAATTTATCCAGTTGCTTGAGTTATTTCATTGTATGTAATGTTCTCCCTGGATGGATAACCTTTATCAACGATCCTTTTAATACTTACACTTTTCTGGTAGCTTTCACCGATTCCATTAGTTGGTGTATAGAGAGCCCACAGTAGTTGTATGTACATGAAATACTACCATATACATCTTTTGTCTTTGTACAGAAGAGAACGTGAAGGCCAGTCATCTGCAAACAAACTCCTAGTACCCAAGACACCCACTTCTGATGATGCAGAACCAGAATACGAGCTGAAACGCACCTTCCGCCGCCTGTGCTCCGAGGTCGCGGGCTTCATATTCGTGGTGGACGCATCACTAGGGATAGACCATGGTGACTATATGATGCATTGTTTGTTGATATTAATTGGTAATAACTTACTTGCTTGGAAGGTTATGATATAATATGTCTCCTTGATCTGTTATGATCTTTTTTGATCATAGACCCTTTTGTAACTGTTTTGTTTTTCTTGTTTTCCAGTTGAGTCAGGATTAGCAGAGCTGCAGGCCATGACTGACCAGCGCTGGACTCCGGCCTCCACCCCAGTCCTGGTGCTGTCCTGTGTCCCAGGGGAGGGACAGGGGGAGGGGGAGACCAGACTGACCTGTATCAAGGTTATGGAAG
Organism: Branchiostoma floridae x Branchiostoma belcheri; assembly: GCA_019207045.1. Classification (NCBI taxonomy): domain Eukaryota; kingdom Metazoa; phylum Chordata; class Leptocardii; order Amphioxiformes; family Branchiostomatidae; genus Branchiostoma; species Branchiostoma floridae x Branchiostoma belcheri. The sequence continues at coordinate 8,385,375 of CM033037.1, read as the reverse complement.
CCTTACAGCTGGGGAGCATGACCAGACCATGGCAGGTAAACATACAGGCCGAATTCTCTCTGCATCTTCAATGTTTATGGTACATCTATTTTGTATACAAAAGGGTAACATGCTTAAGTCCCCAAACCCTTATGTTCGGGCACCCCTATGCTCTAGATCTGACCACTTCATGTTCTGACATCCCCTTACATCAACTCATGGTACATCAGGGCTCTAGCCAGCGTCCGTTTTTCCGTCAATTGACGGAAATTTGCTGCGTGTGACGGAAAAATCTTAAAACCAATCCGTCAACTTTGACGGACAAAAATCTGATAAAAGCTCCTTGGTGGAAGCTACAGGCTGCTTGGGGACGCCGTCCGCGGCCGTAGAAGCCACACACTGTTTGTTTTGCTATTGTTATTATTGTTGACAATGTGTGTCGGCATACAATAGTCTCATTAAAAAAAATGTTTTTCAAGGTCTCAGTTCAGTCTCTCTAACTCCTGGAATAGTGTTTTCGCGACAATGGGAATTAGCTGACGGACAAAAATGTCGAGCTGGCTAGAGCCCTGGTACATACAGTACAGGTGTCAGAACATTGGGGTGTAGGAACATAGAAGTGGTCCCTATATGTAGGTCTTTGTTTAGAGGTGGTGACTTGTAGTTGGGTTTGTCTGTATGTTACTATTTCTGATGGGAAACAGTGTTCATGACAATGTGTTTATTCTTGTAGGTGCAGAACGCAGTGGCAGGAAGTCTGCAGGATGTAGATACGGGTGTCGAATGGCTCATGAACAATATACAGGGTACGTGATGTCCTGTTAACATAGAAAGTGCTCAAAAATTCCAAGTCACTGTCCAGCTACTATCTGCTATAAACAGACAGTGTCATAAATACTGTACATTTGTTGGTACTCAAAACATACAATCAAGCTTACAGTTGAGGCAATGGTAGTATAATGCAACATATATTTGTGGTGTAAAAATTTACAAGATTTACAGAACAAGAAGGAACATCAACCATTAACAATGTTGGTGAATACTAAAATGAAAGAGACAGATTTCTTCACTTGACCAGTTTATTTCCTTTTGTTTGCTAGATTGACTTCCCAAAAATATCTGAACACTAGATTACTAGTAATAGATTCTGAAATGGTATGGTGTTCTTTCCTTGGGACCAAGCAATTATTAATAAATGATCCTGGCTATCTTTTTGTACTGTTGTTTTCATCTTATATACAAGGTAACAAAGATGTATTATGTTCTTGTATGTCCAAAGTTATTTTTAAATACTATTGACAAAACTTACCATGACTACTAGTACATGTATATGACTCTGATAAAAGAACTAGAAATAGTTAATGTCAGTGACAGAAATGTACAAGATGTTCTTCTCATTACATGGAATGTAACGGAAGGTTGTCATAAGAATTCCTTTACTGCGGTAGATATATAACTATCCTTATATGTAATATACTGTATATAGATAACAAATTGAATGTTATTCTGAGAAATGTCTCTCTTTACTGTATAATTTTGTACATTGTATATAACACATCATTATGTCTTCATAATAAATGGTACTGTGCTATCTCTCTTGCACCAGTGCCAATTGTTAAGCAAAAATTCTTTCAAGTGTCCATCGTTACTAATAATGATAATAATAATAGTACTCCAGTGATGATAATAATTACAAGATATAAAATACAACTCAAATGGCAAAACTCTAATATATTACAACTCTCTACACAAACAACATGAAAAAATGGAATTTTTTATTTTTTTTTCATTTGAAAAAAAAATGCACATAAAATGTAGCATGTTAAAAGTCACAAGGAGCTAGATAAACTTTTCTCACAGTTAACTTTGGTCATATTGTAAGATATATTAGATTATCATATATGTATCTCATTGGTATATCATCAGACTTATCATTTTTATAATACGAGGGGGGTTCAATAAGTTCTTGGCCTCACCAAGAAATAACAAGCACAACTCAGATTTTCAGGCACAACTTCATAGTATGAAGTCTTTTATCAATATCCTCCAAATTACAAATCATTGGAGTCATTACTTTCCAGGCATTCGTTTTTTCTAAATTAGAAGGTAAGTGGGGAGAAAAAGAAGGGTGAAGTGTGATCAGACAATTTGACCTCACACCTCAGGTTGCAGATCAATTGTCCACCTTTTTTTTTCGTTATCCCTTACCTAACGTTACTGGGTGTCGCCTGCAACATGATGATCACAATAATTTGAATTTTGGTACACATTTATATAAGACTTTATACATGTACGTGGGGTTATCAATAAGTCCCCGACTTTACCGAGAAAAAATAAGCACAGCTCAGATTTCGAAGCATAGATGTCAAGTATAAAGTCTTATATAAATACGTACCAAAATTCAAATTAGTGTGATCATTACTTTGCAGGCGACACCCAGTAACGTTAGGTGAGGGAGAAGGAAAAAAACGTGGACAATTGACCTGACCTGAGTGTGTGGGTCAATTTGCGCTGCTGGAAGTTAGAAACCCAATTCTTTTTGCTTGAAATAGGAAGAGAATCATTATCAAACATTTTGACAACGTCTTTTGTTAATTTATGGCATGGGAAACTAGACCCACACATGTCTGATCACAATTCACACAACTTTTTTCTCGCCACTTACCTTCTAATTTAGGAAAAACGAATGCCTGGAAAGTAATGACTCCAATGATTTGAAATTTGGAGGATATTGATAAAAGACTTCATACTATGAAGTTGTGCCTGAAAGTCTGAGTTGTGCTTGTTATTTCTTGGTGAGGCCAAGAACTTATTGAACCCCCCTCGTATGCTATTATGCTATATGGCTTATCTACACTGTTGAGCATCACAACCATTTTGTTGAGGTGACCGATATGTAAATAAAACAAAACTCTCTTAAGTAATTTAAACAAATATCATTGGTAAGTGTATTTTGTAAGCTTTACACATTTTGTTGTCTTTTAAATCATACTTTAACTTCATGGATCGTATTCCAATCATGCAGTTATAGAGATAAAAGAATACAGATTATACAGATTTGATTTGGGTCATTGGACAGTCTCCATTCAGCGATGAGCCTAAAACTAACACAACAGCTCTTATAGTTATAAAAAAAGGCATGCTCTACCAAATCAGCACCATGCTTTTTTACATTATGATATAGACTTAGATATGTTCTTGAATGTGCAAGTTAGAAGGACTGTCAGGATACGGGTCTCTCCCATGATTTAGTCAATTCCTAAATTAGTGCACTCACAAACATAACGAAGCCCATTCCAAAGATTAAACATTTTGAATTAACCCTCTTTTACAAACTAACCAGTCACAACCTCATGGTGAGAACATACTGTCCTTGACAGGTAACAAATAAATATCTATAAATTACGTAGGGCTACTTTCATGTGTATGATGTAACATTAATGAATTTCCCTTGTTCAATTACTGACTGGCCTTGTAAATCTGTATCAATCTTAAATCAGAAAATGAAATTATGTGGCCATTGCTTAATGCATTGTATCATGTTACTTGGCCACTTTTGCTGTGCTGCATTTGTTAAAATGTATAGTATTGACATGTCCATTTCAAGACCAAGTCTGAACAAAGCCCTCGGCTTCTCTGTCTATTCAAAGCTTAGATCTACAGTCCATATTCTTCAAGGTGATGTCATTTAGTATTGTATGCCGGTATCAACTTTGAAACCGCAATGTCTTCTACAGGTCTTCCTGCTTGTCAATATCAGCATACTGGAATTCTTCATGTATCTCCATGTTCATGTACGGCTGTGGGGAACAACAGATAGATGATAACACAACCAATAGTTATCTTAGAAATATCAATATTTGTCCATGATGCTATATAAACTTTGTTGTAATTGGTCGCCATTATCATGATCATCTGGACATTGATAAATCAATAAAGTGAATTCCATAAACCCCGGGCCACCAACATAACGTCTATCATGACTGTAGAATCTGCCATCTCTCACTGTGATATTCAAGCTTAGTACATGGTCCAGTAGATAATATCAGTAAAACCCAAACAGCACTATCCATTAATAGCTCACATGTTTGCAGCTACTGTACCTTCCTGGCTTGTAACATCTTGTTGAGAGCCACGCAGATCTGTGCGAAGGGAGGGCGGTCATACGGGCGGTCACGCCAGCACTGCCGCATCAGCTGATACCTGAAGCAGAGAGTAGTATCAAACACTTACATGTAATGAAAATTACAGAGAATAAACAATGGTAGGACAATCATGAAATAAACTCCATTACATATTAGGTATACAAGGCTGTCCCCGCATTACTGAGTGGCTATAGGTGGGTTTACAAAAAAGGCTAACCTGTGTACCTGAGTGTCTACCTGGCCTGTTTAGCTGGGCTGGCTATCATGTCAGGCTTCATTTGAACTCTGAACAGTTTCTCTTTGGAGATATATAAGATATGATAGGAACCTAGTAAATTCTGAGTGGTGGTCTTGGTCCTGACTGCACTTTGTGTTTATTTATGTTTTTTTAGACAACTTTAACATAAAAAAAGTGAAACAAAACTTGAACTTACAGGTCGTCGTCACAGTTGAGGGGTTGTTCCATCCGGTAGCCCTGGGGCAGTCTTTCAAACAGCTCTTTGCAGGTCATGCCGCAGTATGGTGTTCCACCTGGACATTTTACATTTAATAAATGCCAATTCGCTAAGGAAATAATCGCACTCACATACTTACATGTATGAATTGTTGCTACAGTAGTGATAGAACAAAAAATATTAGTTCAGCCTTCCGAATGCAGAAGTTTTGGGAATTTTCCTTCCACAGCAGTTAAAGTACTGGGGACTAGGTTGTTCCAAATATACTACTACAAATTAATAAAAATTTCCTTTGTCGATATAAAACCAAGAAGTTTCAAGATGTTGACGCTTACCTAATGTTATGATCTCCCACAGCAGAATTCCATAGGACCACCTGTCAAAGATACAAGGCAGCTGAGTGTCAAGTTACTTCAATAACTGTCATGCTAAAACACTTGACTCTTCTACATTTTATGACAACCATGTGACATCAACAAAAATGAAACCATTGAATGTATAGGACCTATGCATTGTGTGCGTTAATGGGTAGTTTGATGATTAATTGAAACAAGAACTCACACATCGCTCTTGGTGGTGTATACACTGTAAGTCAGAGACTCCACTGCCATCCACCTTACTGGCAAGCGACCCTGGAATAATCATCATCATAATAATAAGGAATGGAATTCCGAATAATGAGGAATGGAATGTAAAATATATAAGAGAGAACAGACTCCAAGATGTAGAATTGTAGATACACGTGACTGATCATTCCAAAAAGTTCTTAAACGGTTGTGGGTAGGTAACTTACCATGGTTGTCTTGACGTAGACGTTCTCTCCGCGGGAGAGGCCAAAGTCCGACACCTTGGCGACCATGTGTTCTCCCACCAAGACATTCCTCGCTGCCAGGTCACGATGGATGCACTGGAAGAGCAGATATGGAATGTATTAGAATGCTCAACAACTATGAAAATTTCAATATGATATATCCTACCTAGAATGATGTTAAAGCTGTCTGTAGTGAAAGCTACAGTAAACCTTTCCATATCACCAAAATTCCAACAAATAAACCAGCAAAAAGAAACAATACTGCAATGTCATTATCATGATGTACATGAAAAGGTATGCTTGGTTTTTAAGTAAAAATCCTGTCAGAGTCCATCGCTATGTTGAAAGAGTAAACCTTTTTGAAATGTTATGAATCTGTTGTTAGTATAATCTTGGATTTGCAGAAAAGCCTGGCTAGCCTGCCTGGCCCAGGCTTTTCCGCAAACCCGTATAATCTTACCCCCTTCTCGCTGAGGAACTTCATCCCCCTAGCCACATCTATAGCCATCTGCAGCAGCTGTTCACATGACAGAGCGCACGCCATGTTGGTCTTTTGCGCGTAGTCTGGGTCCGTGTCTAACGTCCGGCTGGACCGCAGCACTTCCAGCAAGCTTCCATAGGGGGCATACTCCGTGGCCACTAGGAGCTGATCTGAGCAATACAATGAGTAAAGTTAGGTCACCTTTAGGTAACCTATATCCGTTGTATTTAGAAATAGGATATTTTGGGATTGTCAAGTCAATAGAGGGTAATATAGTTTCACACTGCAATATTTTGAACATATTTCAGTTTGAAACTCACGCTGAAATCTCTAGGTACAAAGTTTTCTAAAACAATGAATTTAGGCTACCCCATGGATAAAGTGAACAAGTGTTATAGAAAAACACTTCTACTGTAATCAATATGAACATCAAGTTACATTAAAAAGAAATATGCATCGATATCCTACTGACTCTCTTTAGCAATGCCTGCACGCTTTTTAAGAGAACAACGTAGAGACATAAATGTTACTGCAAAGTTTTACAGATTTGCCCATACCTCCGACATGGCATGCCCCTATCAGGTTGATCACATTTGGATGTGGTCCTATCTTGCACATGATGTCAAGCTCTCCAATGAAATCCTTCCGATCGTTGTCAGTTGCACCCTCTGAGGACAAAGGAAAATGATGCATTAGTTTGAACTTACAGTGCCTGTCCTTGGTGCTGAAAGGGCATGTCGTTGTGCATAGAATGTGCTTGGCTATAACTGATACAGTAGATGGATGATTTTGGAACGGTAGCCTTGTGGTTAGGATTGTTGATTACGAGGGGTGCTCAAATTCCCAGCTAGTCCCAATGTCGTACCATTGGGAAAGGTATTTAACATCAATTTCCTCAGTGACACTTGAATCATGTGAAAATTAGTCCTAGCTTCTGTTAGCAACATCCTCTTGTATGGGATATAAAAGTCCCATTATTCAAGAGAGATACAGATGGAGCATGTGGAACCTGGAACCACACACTTGTTGATAAGAGAAGGGGTCCTCCCCAGTTTGAGTGGTTGACGGGTATAAGACTTGTATTGTAGACGGGTATTGTACTTAAAGCAATAAAAAGCTGGTGACATTACGACATAAGGCATAATGCTACTAGTTAACTTAAGACAGTTGTAATCAGTTGCAACTGGTTATGCATGCAAACAAATAAACAAATAACATTTCCCTACCCTTGAGTACTTTGATGGCAGCCTTGACCCGCCGGTCACCCTTCTTGATTGTGGCCTTCATGACTTGTCCGAAGTTCCCTTCCCCTAAGATCTGTCCCTCCAACATCAGGTCCTCACATGGTATGACCCAGTAGTCTTGTTTCACCTCTGTGGCTGAGTCCACGTTTGTGAAATAACTCCCCTTTGGCAGCTAGCATGGTTGGGATGAAAAAAAAAGGGTTCAAACAGTAGTCAATCAAATTTAGAGTCTAAAAAACAAGAGTCTGCTATAATTGACTGAACAAGCTGTAAGTGTAAGCTAAACAACCTGACATTACCGTGTGGGACCCGCTGTATCTATGAGTCATCTTTGCCCTTAACTACAACACCATTGGACTCAAGCCAAACTGTACTTCCAATTCTCCAAGTATCTTATTGCGCCACTTCCCCCTTGCAAGCTGCCACAATTTTCATATCACAGCAGAAAAAGCAAACACACAAATAAACAAAAACAAAACTGTTTCACCGAGGCGAAAAAACCTCACACTTTCCTGAAAACGTACCATTCTCATCTCCACGTTCTGAGAGACCCTTCTCCTCTTCCTGCGTCTGCGGTATGAGACCATGAGGACCAGGACAGCTACAGTGGTCAGGAGGAAGGCCACGGCCAACACGAAGAAGATCACCGTGGACGTGTGTGCAGCAGCGCCAGCCAGCGAGTCACTAGAGGGGTTCGGTGTGGGTGGCTGCCGTATCCCCCATGTTGTAGCTACACACGAACATAGGAAAAAGCAGTGGCATATTATAAATGATTTGCCTAGGTACAGTGATCGATCCCAATTCTGAATTTATCCGAATTCGGACAGTTCAAACTAGGATTCGCAAATAGGGATCAGTCTCTGTGCCTGGGTCAAAGTGGCAACCCAACATATTTTGTAGGGATTTGTATACAGACTTTCATGCAAATTTTTTATGCCTAGTACTCGTATCATTTGTCAGGTCAGAAGTAGTTAGTCACTTGTCCTCATGAAGGCATTAGATACATACAAAACTTCAATGAGTCGTAGTTTGAAACTTCAATGAGTCGTAGTTTTCTTTCGTTGTAATAACATTTAGTACTAGTATACAATAATGCTATCTGCAAACACAGAGACATGTTTTTGGGGTTAACAGCTGTGAGTTTCCAATGGAAGACTGCAGTTTGCATCACACAGAAAAGACAACAACGAAAAGCAATAAAACCAAAGACACGTAAACCTACCCGGTAGTGGAGGAGTACTGAACGTCAAGACTGCCTCGCTTCCCTTCCCCTTCTGGTTCCGTGCTGCAACCTTCAGCAGGTAGGACGTGTTGGGGATCAGGTTCTCCAGCACAAACCTGGTCTGGGTCTTATCATACACAACCCGCTCTCTTTCACTGGCATCCTTAGGAGCTAGAAAAGAAAGTTTAAAATACGTTGTAATACCCTCTCCTGTTATCTACATTAAGGCCTGTCAATGAATCGTTAAACCTAATATCTGTTTGCGCTTGTTTTGACGAAGTCTCATAGTTTCTATATGTTGACCGGCGGAAGATATGGTGCAAAGTGGGCAGGTATATGGAAATGACAAAAGTATAGTTCTTATAAACCTTGCTAACTTAGCTGATGTTTTATTGACTCTACAAGGCATAAAAGAACTTAACTTTGTCTACTTCTTGCCACAGTGTAGTGTGTTGGCAATGATGCAGTTTCAAACATGACTGAGTTTGTATCTTCATCTCTGGAGTACTACTGATCTCCTGATCCAGAGAGTCTATTTATTCCACAAGGTTGTTTTACATGAACCATATCCCCCTGTCTTCCAACCTGATAAAGCTATCCAGGGATAGGGTGGGTATGTACTGAGAGGTGCTTTATATCGTGTGGATAGTACCTAGCTTCTCTCTGTCAGTCAGTCTATACAGACTATGATACCTAGCTTCAACACCTACCTAAAGGCCTGTATCTGATGATGAGGAAGTCGATGTAGTACCCGCCCTGTACAGACCACATGACGGCAGCTGTGGTGGCGGTTAGAGGGGTCACCTGTACGTCATCAGGGGCCGGAGGGCGACCTGCCAATCACAATCAATTATCAGAACGTCATGTATAGACGATTGGATCATTCACAACAATGAACAGAACATCTGCAGTATAACGTGGATTGTTGGGATTCTCTCTGCACTCTCTTAGACACCATTCCTTAAGATCATTCTTATAAGCATGAATATTGGAAGTATTCGTGAGTGTATTCAACTCCTATTGCTATCTGTTCACTTCTCTCTTTCTGTGAATGCTAAAGGTCTACAAGTTACAAAAAAAACAAATTTATCATCATAATGATAATTTCAGCTAGCATTCTTGGTCTCATAATACATGTAAGACACAGTTAGGAGAAGTACGGTCATCTTACTTAGCTGGAAGGTCCGTGCCGACAGCTTGGCTGAGAGGGGTCCAAAGTTAGTCGTTTTTGCAGCCACTCTGACAACGTAAACTGTGTCAGGCCTGAGCCCCTCTATTCTCATACTCTGTACACTGCTGCTGAGGACTCGGTGCTCCCACATGGCTTCAGATCTGTGACATGACAGAAAGCGCAAAAGCGGTTTATAACAATTCAGGACAAGTTAAAGAGCTTCTGTTACAATTGGTCTCATTTATATTACTCTGTTGTTTTCTGTTAGACTTTTCTGTTAGACATTTTACATATCTCATTACGGTTCTTGTTTGTACAGCTGGAGCTGTACTAACATGTAACGTTACATGTACATGTATTAACATGAATCCTGCGCATATAACAAACATATGTTGCGCAAGTATCTATCCTGATCTAGTTCCAGCCTACCCAAAGTTACAAGGCCATGAGTAGAATATTTTGCAGAGCCAGAATTTAATTGATTCCAGGCGAAACTTAATGTATAAAGATGTTGGAGTTATTTTGTCACAGCAGGAATGCATGGACTCCGAATAACAAATCAACAAAAATGGATCCTGTGCCCTTACCTGGTCGGATCGTCGGTGTAGATGACTTTGTACTCGGTAATTTTCGTGGATCCTCGGTACTCGGCCCGTGCTGGCGGCAGCCATGACACCTCAACTGCGATTGGAGAGATCGGGCGAACTTGGACGTCTGACGGGGGAAACATGGGCCCTGTGTGATACAAAAGGGACAAGATGTGAAAGTGAAATAACGTGAAAATGAAATATAGCTACTTTCTCTAGTCGTTACAGAGAAGACAGGTGCTATGAACAGTATTTACAGGTTTATTGTACCAGGGGAATTTCTCTAGCTCTTTTTGACAAGTACAGTTAACAGTTGACTAAGGCTTAACGTATGCCTATAAGGAATGGAACTCTTTCCAGTAGCATACGCGTCGTATGAGCAACATCAGCCAAAATTTCACAAGCAACCTGATACTACACACTATTTGAAAGAAATCTACATCAATGCATATATATCTAACAAGGAAGGAAACTGTTAGTAGGAAGTAATCTTTACTTAAAGTTTGCACATGTAAATTTGAATTGCATCATACCAAAAGTGATACATGCATTCTGTACATTATTCTGTACATTAAGCTGCCACGTATTTAGTGTAACAGTTCACAAGTGAAGCATTCTGCATCTTGAAACTGTCATTTGAACAAGTTGTTGACATCTCCGTGGTGCTGAAATGGTGGCTGCAGTTTTTCTCTCTCTCTCAAGGTGGCGCTTTTACTAGGTTTCTCCTAGACCTTTATACAGCATGTGTCGTAAAGCAGGTTGTTGTATTTGAATACTATACTAAATTTTAGATTGTGAAAGGTATAACATATTCAAACTTACTCTCCCTGAGTGTGACGTTGGACACATATGTGCTGAACTCGCCCGGACCTCCCTGTGTAGACGCTCGTACCTGCACATACACAAAAATCAATAAGACCATGGAAGTGGCCACAGAAACCATTTCTGTGTACAGATACATTGTTTGGTGTGTCTGTTTGTGTGTTCCTTGTGTGCCCGGTGTAGGCTGAGTACAGTAGAGTGGTAGGAAATGAAGGGGAAAAGCTGTTTGACAAGAAGCGGCAATGAAAATCGAATTTGGCGTCAAAGTGGTCCCCGCAGGCGGGCTTTCATGTGCTAGATACGTCGGGAACATAGACAGGAAGTTACGCCTAAGGTCCCAGAATAGGTTATCTCATTTCCTGTCAATTCCCTGGTAGATGAATGTCACAGCCTTAAGAGAACCAGAGAGAAAATTGCATTAGACAAAATTGAGGACTCTCATATTCACATGAATGAATAAAAGAACAAATTTGCAAAACTAAACAAAACATATTTCACACAGGTATGAAATCTTTGATCTCTTGTTGTGTTTGAACAATATCCAATTATAGCATTTGAATAGGTACAATGTGAGTTGACGTACCCGGAAGACGTATGTCGTCACTTCCTTTAGCCCGGTGATGACATGTCCACTTTTGTTGCCGTCTACTACTACCTCGTCCTCATCCAATAAAATCCGCTGCACATCACAGTAACTGATGGTGTAGTTCTGGATTATTCCATTCGACAGAGAGGGGGGTAACCACCTGACGTCTACCGCAGTTGGTGGGAGGAGAATGGCTTCAACTTGTCTAGGCGCAGAGGGTTCTGCGAGGTTCAAAATGAGCATACACATATACATTAATTACACCACATGACATGTGATTTGAAGAGAACAATTCAAACATAGAAGCAATGTCTATGTCACATCATCCACAAGAAAAGAACATACTGGAAGCAAAAGCAATAAATCATACAGATAGATTTGCGTCATGTCTTGAAGTTGTGGAAGGAAGAGAGGACAAAGAAACAGTGTTGTATTTTCTATAGCTGCTTATACTGCAATGGGAAAGTAGCAAAAACTATATATTTGGATACGTTCTCTCATGCTAGTCCCACCGATTGGATAGATTAAGAAACAGCCCTAAGATTCATGTTTCTCATTGCTACCATTGCAGCCAATCATGTCCCTGCTTTCAGTGGAATCAATGGTGTAAAACAATGTTGTACTTACTTCCCTGTTTGGTCTCTCCCATGACGGCTGTACTTAAGTTGCCTGGCCCGGCGGCGCTATAGGCCCGCACGGCTACCTGGTACACCGTGAAAGGCGTCAGTCTGGGGAGACAACAGATGACTCAGCAGTTATAGGATTATACAAGAGAACAGTACACCAAACTAAAAATACATGTATGTTTGATGGGCCCCCTTGGAAATCAACTATGCACTGTTGTAGGGGCTACCCATCTGTTTCAAGATGAAATAAATAAATAAATAAATAAACTACACTCGATCCATATCAATCATATTTCCTTTCGTAAATCTTAATTGACTCTTAAAGAGGCATGCTCCAGTTGTCAACGGTTCTATTAGATTCCCAAACATTTCTCTTTAATCTACATATGGCCCAATGTAATATTCAGTGAGTAAAAGAATGCAAATATTGTGTTAATGGAAACATTTACTGACATCTTTATATATTAATACATTAGGCCACACCAATTTAATTTCTTGGTTCACGGATTTTTTCATAAAAAATATGGAGCGAGAGGGCGAAATAAAAATAAAAATAAAAATTGTAAAATGGTTGGGGTAAAGGTAACGGCTAATCCAAAATATAAAGAAAAAAAGTTTTCAGCTTGAAAAAAGTACAAAAACACTATTATTGTACAGTAACAGCACCTGTACCCACACTTTAAGGAGCTTATAATATAAAGGCCAATTTGCTACACTAGAAAGTTGGTGAATGGCTTCATTAATGGTGAAAATTTGCTGAGTGGTAATTTTTATTTTCATTTTTTTTTCCAAAAAATAGGAGCGAGCGAATCCGTGAACCAAGAAATTAAATTGGTGTGGCCTTAATATTCAAAGGTAAACAGTAACAACTATTCATTTGGGTCACAGCCAGAGGGGGTAAGGACAATGGGCAAATTAATGTTCCAATATGATATCTATAATATCTCTTCAATAATCATAAGCTATTCGTAGTTGGTGGTCTTGGTATAGATTCTACTACTCACGTGACCAGATGAGTGCTACATTAGAAAAAAGAACAGTAAGCCGTATTTACCCTGACCTCTCAAACTTGTACACACTCCCGGACGTGTTGACTACCTTTTCCAAACCGTTGGCATTGTCCGAGGAGGTGCGCTGCCGGAAATGAACCTCATAACTGATGATTGCAATTTCTTGCTCCGCGATGGGAGCATCCCAGGCGAAGATAAGCGAGTTTGCGGTACGTTTGATGACGCGGACATTACGTGGTCTTCCAGGTAAAACTGTGGAAGAGGGGAAAAGACGGAAGCTGGTTGACGAGAACCAAATGGACCTGACGTACACTGAGATATGCCATCACATAGTTTTCGAATAGCTAGCAAAAGTATGATTGAACCATGCCTACACCCCTGATGAGGCGTCGCCAACAAAGGTAACACTATACCATCGTGGTCCCTCCAGAACCTTGACTGTGTGTACCAAGATGTGTCATTACATATTTCTGAGCTAGCAAAAGACCAACTGAAAAAGTGCCTCCGTCCCTAAGGCGTCGCCAAAAAGAAAGAAACAACGTGTCTTACCATCACAGCCAGTGCTGAAAGTAGCGGTGGGTCCCGGCGGCCCGTTGCCTCCCTGTCCCGGGCGACTCAGCATCAGGCGCGCCTCGTAGCTGGTGCAGGGCTGGAGGCCAGAGATCGTGATACTGGGAACGTGCACGCCGGGTATAGCGTTCCATCCCGTGGTGCCTACCTCCTGATGACGTAAAGAAATGACGTCAACATTCAAAATAAATACTAGTACCTATGCATTCTCCAAGTCTTATAGGTAACGTTAACGATCTTACACTTTATAACCAAATGTGCGCCTTTGAAAAATTTAGAATTGTCGAGGAAATGTAGATATTCTGGAAATAATGCGTTCAACAGCAGTTAGAAGCAACCCTGTTGCCTTTTACGCAAAAGCCTTGAATGTACGTTTTTTTTTATATCTAAAGATAGACTTATTGTTTGTATTACCCTATAGATGAGTGTCTGTGACTTGATTGGTCCGTCTCCCATGAAGGGATGAGCGTTGAGTCGCACGGTCAGAGTGGTGCGGCCGCGCCCGTCCAGGACCGGCGGGCTCTTCGGGCTCGGTGGGGCTGCAGGAACGAGGATGATGCCAAAAACAACGTCATACAAAGTTACGAAACCCCAGAGCGACAAGTGTAGAAAATAATCCAGTGTTATCAACGAACAGGTAACATATGGGACTTGTGACCATCGATTAGTGATGAAATCTAAAAATTTAAAGTCTTCCAATGCGTTCTTCTGGACGCACGGATACGTGTGGGTCATTTCCAAGTAACGTAAGGTTAACGGTTACCAGTTTACGGTCGATTTGTTAATAATGCCGTTTTATGGAAAGCGCGCAGGCCGGGAAGTGAAAAGCTGTCCTTAATTGGAAGACATCAAAGTTGGTCTGCGTCAAGCTCTGTGTGGCATCATATTTCTTCTGAGGATTTCTCGCCGTACGAGCGTCTTTAATAAACAAGTCTGCAGCCAAGAATTCTTCCAGGGTGACCAATTTACGGTCAGTTGGGTGTTTCTCCATGAGGTTATTAAAAAAGAGCGACACATTACGAGCGTTACCATAATTGCAGCTGGGATTGTCGGAAACGGACTGCGATATGATGACATTTGAAATTCCTCATAAACGTGAACATATGCTATATCAGCAACAAAGAAAGCATTGTGTTTTAAAGGTGATGATTAAGTATGTAAATGTACAGTAAAATTACCTATTTCTGCATGAATAACGTTACACTTACTTTTGACGGTAAGGTTGGCGGCCTTCATCCCACTGCCCACGTCAGTGGACACCATGCACAGGTAGAGGCCCTCATGCGACTTCTTCACGCTCTGCACCTTAAAATATACCGTGGTCACCGTCAGGTCCTTATGGACTTGAATCACCGGACGTGGGTCATGCGCTGTGCGGGTGACAAAGTATAAATCGATTAGAAAAGAGACAAATAGAAAGTTCAATCGTCAGAATCCTTTACATCTTGTCAGAGAGAATTAAGACAATGATATGTTGAAGAAACATAGAAGACAGTACTGTATGAGGGAAAACGAAAGCATGTAGTTTGATTTATTCGTAACGGTCTGCAGTTTGATAGCGTGGTTGGTGCGGCGGGAGCATCGAGTCGCCAGGACCAGTTTGGACGTATGTGGGACAGAAATGTGGTTGTGTACGATCAACTATAATTTTGTACATTTTATGGACACGCCATTCTTCTTTCGGGCTTGTAAGGCCTACCAGCCCAGTTTGTTGATAAGCGCGCGGTGGTGAAAAAGAACGTGAGTGTATAACGTAAACATTACGGAGATTTGTCTACGATGACAACTTCGTCATCTGCTTATCCTGACAACTGAGTGACTGACAGTTGAATTGGACAAAACGCAGAGTAACGTTACTACTACTCGGCCTCTGTATCGGTAAAAACCTTTTCCGTACTTTCCTTGGGGCACACATTAATGTGTTTACGGTGGGAAAGTAAATGTGGCTAATTCGAACGTGACCTTGCTTATAGGGCAGTGACCCCACAGGTCACCGTTTCTAACAATAACAAAGTTACGTTAGTGCTCTTTTCACCAAGCCTCATTTTGGAGGATCCCACAGTCTAAGGCTCTACAGGCAAAGGTGGACTCAAAATGTGTAACATTGACGTTATCTGTGTTTGTAAAGCAGAGAAAACATTGATGGCTATCAAATGTAACGTTACGTCGACTTCGAACAGTCAAAACGCGCAATGTTACATTTCAATTACAACTCGGCCGTCATTTCTCGATCAACAGGTGTCAATGATAATCGTATGAAAGGGATTATGTACTCGCACCGTTACGGTGTTTAACTTGAGTTGTGTTTTGTAGTTATTTCATAAATGAGAATTCTTTACGCCATTTGGGGAGGGGGGCAGAGGATGGGGAGGGGGGCAAATCGAACTTGCGAACGCTGGTTCTAACGGTCATATGTTCTGGAACGCCATTGTACAGCATGGTTATCCACGGCAACCTTCTGTTTGCTTCATTCCGCGTGAGACTTCGCCGCGGACGGACGTTCCTTTGAGAGCTCCGCTGTCTCATTGTTCTACACTTACGGCCAAGATTCAAAGATGTCTGCCAGTTCTGTGTCGCCTGTGGAAGCTAAGGCAATCGCAAGGAGACTGCGTCACCGGCGCGAGGCCTGGCGTAAGCTCTGGGAGAACCGGGCAAAGCGGCTACCGGTGATGGACAGACCCTTCAAAGCCGTCAAGCCCACTTATCTCTTTCAGGAAGGACCCAGCCCAGCCGAGGAGAGCCCAGCCGAGGAGCAGAGCCCAGCCGAGGAGCAGAGCCCAGCCGAGGAGCAGAGCCCAGCCGAGGAGAGCCCAGCTGAGGAGCAGAGCCCAGCCGAGGAGCAGAGCCCAGCCGAGGAGCAGAGCCCAGCCGAGGAGCAGAGCCCAGCCGAGGAGCAGAGCCCAGCCGAGGAGCGCCCAGCCGAGGAGCAGAGCCCAGCCGAGGAGCAGAGCCCAGCCGAGGAGCAGAGCCCAGCCGAGGAGAGCCCAGCCGAGGAGAGCGAGGAGAGCCCAGCCGAGCAGACCAGCAGCGAGGATGATGATGCCAACTACGACGGAGATGATGAAGAAGACAGCAGCGAGGAAGAAGATGACAGCAGCCGTGTTTCAGGTAAGGACAACGACTTCATTTTAAAATTCATCAGTACAAGCTTGTTTTTTTGTAGAGCGGATCTTCTTTCAGTACCACGGCTACACATGCGTCTGACAGACGAGCCGGTCAGCTGTAATTCAGCCTAATGCTCTGTCCAAACATGGTCACATAAACAGTCACTCTGGCAATATTATTGTTATATTATTGCGTTGTATTATTGTCGACATAGAGGTGATTATAGCTGTTGCTGTTGTTGGTTTTATCCTTTGCTTCGTACTTGATTAGGGAGCAAGTAGTTAGGCCATGTTGATTTGATTATATGGATGACATCCGCGCACGTATAAATCTTTTCCTGTTTCCAAAGATTAGAAAAAAAGTTTTAAGTCATACCGCATATCGTAAAAAGCCTGTCAATGCCTGATCATATAATCAGTTAATTTTCCAATAGGTCCAACATCCGGTCCACTGAATTTCTTCAGGTCCGGTTTTTCTGGACCGGTCCAATAAGAAAAACTGGTTCTGTACCGGTACACTGTACCGGTACCCACCCCTAACCCCAGCAGAGTATGTTGACTGGCAATTTTCAAAGCTACGACATCGTTTCAGTCATGGGTAATTTTTCTACAACTTGTAGGTTCCCGGAGGAAGTGGTGGAAGAGACTCTTCTGCTGCTGCTGCAGACAAGAGGACACGGAGGATGACTAGAAAATGCGGTTAGTAAGACTGATTTTTAGACTGTTTGTCTGTATGCTATACCGACATAGTTGGGGATACACTATGAAAGAAATTAGGATTATTTCCAATCTGAAATGTTCTTAGGAAATATTGTTCAATTCATGTTTCCTTCCATTTTCTTTCTTCTACGTTACAGTGGAACCTATTTCAGAAATGATGATAAAATGCCCAAGTACATGCACACATACTCACATACACACACAAACACACTCACCCATCCATTCACACATACACAGCCAAACATTTGTACATATATACAAACGTATACATTTTGTGCACACATTTGCATACACGCGCGATTAGGAATTGTCAATATGCTCATATTTTGCTGTAACAAAAACAACAGTACGTAGTTGTAACTTGTTAGCTTTGTCTTACATTCATCTTTTCCATTCCTTTCAGACACCGGGAAGAAGATAGAAGACTTACAAAGATTTATTTTCATAAAGAACTTAAAGAGCTATTGTATAGTATAAGATTAGACGCTATCCGTAACAGAGTGGGTTCTAAGTTATTATTCAAATGTGTATCGGGTGAATAAAGCTTTGTCGGAATACTGAATAACACAACGCTGTTATGGGCTCTCTTTTTTCCAGCTGTTTTTGCAGCAAAAATTTACTTCGAAGCTAACGTACATATTACGCATCAATATAAAAATCAGCGTCACAAAATAACGGTACCAAATTGGGGAAAATCACAGCTTCACATTGGATAACTGACACCGAAACAAGCGTGTATGTAGAGATAGATATCATGTTCAAAATAACATCAAAATACCTACCTAAGAACCAGTTGCTGTCGTATAAACCACCCAGAATAGGATAGTAGCTGTTGTATCCCAACAACGCCATAGGAATCAAAAGGTAATAAACGATATTATCACACCGCTCAGAACAGTCATAAGTCTGACTCAAGCAGTACTAACCCTCACCGTTTACCACTAAATGTCCAAAAATAGCAAAATCAGCGTCTCAACAGAACGACTCCAAGTGAAATTAACCACACAGCTTCACAATGGATACCTGAGACGCAGAGCATTGTAAAAAGTTGTCCCAAACAGCCGCAACAGTGACAGCTGTGAAACAGCTGACGCGACGTGCACAAAACTATCAGAGAAAATCACGCAACATCTGCTTGGCAATATCCAATTACCGCAAGTCCTAACGCATGGAAATGATGCAGACCTGGACCAATATACCGAAGGACGTAGGGGTGATTTCTGAAATTATTACATCGATTATAAAAACAGCTACCGCAAAATAAAAACCTTACGTGTATTGTCGCACAGCTGCGTGCAGAGGACATCCCAAACTGCATACGAACGCGGCAAAAGGAACATAGAGATACAGATGCGAACACTCATCACATCTGACAACTACAATACTCTGTCGTCATCGGTAACCCTCCGTCACAGAGTAATAACGTTAAAAAGATAATGGCTTACCGGGAGGTATGGCTGCTCCATCGGGCAGTTGAAGCGACATGTCCTGAACGCCAGGTTGTTTGTTAAGAGCGCCTCTAGCGGAACACCTGAACACGGCATCCTTGTTCTGGTTGACTTCCACACTGCCGAACTTAGTGATGGTTGGAATATCCCCCGTTGTAAGAGCGGACTTCCCTGGCCAGTATTCCTCAATAACGATCGCATCTGATGAAAGGTGGCATTTGAAAACAGTTGTCAACACAGTCGTCAAAAACAATTAATATTTCCTTCATGTAGACTGTACACCTAACCAATTACAATTGTTACTCCATTGCCGTGTTTCTAAGTATTTGGATTTTTAATGATGTTAGTTTCTTAGAATTGGAATTTTTGTCAGCAAAATACGCAATGCATTGCACCTTGTATAATTCTTGTGAAAGTTAATTCATTTGTTGAGTTTCCGAGGATTGTGCAATGGGTCCTTGCATACTGGCATTTATCAATGTATATCGTGAAATATTCGACGAGGCATTATGTTCACAGCTGTCGCCGTGGTTTCACTCTCTTGCATGCACTGGGTCACTTTAAAATAGATGTAATTCACAGCTAGACAGGCGAACGGCAAACGTCAACATGTCCAGTCCCGCTATGTCTTCGTCCGGCTGTTCTAAAATTATCCTGTGAAAGGATGTTGGGCAGCGGGGGGAGGAAGTAGCCTCCATAGCAGGCTCTCTGGGGCCTTTTGGGGCTCATAATACACTTTTGCTGGCCATTACATGGTCGCTTGACTCCTGGCCCCGTCGACCTTCATAGTAGGCTCTCTGGAGCCCTTTATACAAAAAGAAATGGTCAGCAAAGGTGTATTGTGAGCCAAAAACGGCCCATAGAGCCTGCTATGGAGGCTAGGGAGGAAGAGAGACCGATCAGATTTTAACCTACAACGAATCTGTCTAAATCGTTCAAATACTCATACAGGGCGCGCCCGGTTATACTGGATTAAGTCTGTGACGTTAATTTGGCGTCAAAGTTTTTATTTACGCAAAAAAAATCGGAGAGAATTGACAACGGGTTTGTAAACCCTGTGCCAGTGAGCTGTCACGTGACCGGGTATGAAAAACCCTGCTTCCTGAAGATAACGTCTTTTGATGTGCGTCGCTTTTCCTCTTGCAAGAGGCGCAACAAGAGGACTGCCTCTCCAACTCAGCTTATCAACGGGGGAACAAAGTACTAGTAACAATCTCTTTTGGTGACATACATTCTTTAAGCAGATATCAAAAGAATAAACAAGTGTTACGAGTTTGCAATCTTGTCATCTGCGTCGCTACATGGCTTCTTTTCAGTAACGCCCTTGTTTGAATACGTTGATACAAGTGAGATAAGAAAAAAATAACCAGAAAACTTGCAACTCTTAACACAGATTTCATACTTATGGCAAGTACATGATAATCAGAAAAACATTGATAAGAGTTCCTTGGGTTTTTTTAGAATAATTTTGGATCTGAAAAAAAGTTCTTACCGGTAAAATAGACGATATTCAGAAGTAGGAGCGAAGCAGTCCACGGACACATTGTAAGCCTCTGCCACTGGCCGATTCATGAATGAAACTCGCAAGGACTTTTGGGACGTACGCGCGTGCAACATCGGATGAACGGATTTCCTCTCACCGAATCCTGCCCACCCCTGGCTACAGCATGGTATCGTCCTATTAGTTCAACACTAGCAAACAGTATTCGATGTTTTTGGGTTATGCTATTTGTCCTGGAGGTATGTCCGAAAGAAAAATTGCCACTCTTAATGGGAAGTGAGTAGGTTCCGGTTCCAGTAGCACGGAAGAGGCCGGATATAGACAAGCAGTGTCAGAAGATGTACGGCAATACTGGGACATACAAAATAACGTCAAATTCACAGAATTCTGCAAGCCCCTTCTTGTTGCAGTTTAGGAAACGTGTCCGAGGATGACAAATACATGTACAAAGATCCTCTATTGTTTCTCTAATATAAAACAGTAAGAAATTTATAGCAGTTGCCTTATGAATTGAGAAGAAAATATAGCCATTCACAAGTAGGTCTTGCCCTCTTCTACATGTACAGATTATGAGCAACAGGATAAGTGGTGCAGTAATGTACAAGATTTGAAAGTGTGTTATTGACATTTCTGATGTAACTGCATGTAATCTTCATTTCAATGATCGACGTTTAGGAAGTGACAGGCTATTGGCATGGGGATTTTCCTAATAATTGACATCTCAAAAAAGTACTCATTGACTAAATGTTAGAAGAAAATCATAAAAGATCTACATCACTTTGTCCTTTTAAGTCTCATATTATTATAAAGGTATTCTGGCAATTGAACTTACCCCCACCAAAGGTTTCAAATGTAATACTGTATCGCTAAAGGTTGGAGGAGGGGGCGATTTCTATAGAGGTCATGACTTGGTACTTGACTTGACTCTCCCGATGGAAGGAAATGATTCAAATGCTGTCATGGCCTTCCATAAGGTCACTAAGAAAGGGCACATTCTCAGAAACTACAAAGAAAAGCCGTTGTTGCTTGAGTAATGTATTTTCCAACATGCTTTTTGATAACTTTTGTATCATTTATAAAGACTTTTTACACTCAACTTATGAAAACAAATATCAGAAAACATAATAACCTCTATCACTATTATAGTAGGCTATGCGAAAAATTGCACTCATTTTGAAAAGAAAATGATGATATTTCAATTGTACACTTGCTGAGCACAGAAACCTTACCAGCTTTCACACAAATATACAAACAAACTCACACATTTATACGGAATCCATTTACAACATATGTTCCTGTTAACTTCTAAACCATACTTTGAATAATTCCACAAAAGTGAAAATATGTGTGATTACAAACTGGAATGTGAGGAAAGTTATCTCTTACTGGGTACTAGTACTTCATTTATAGGTATATTACAATGGTGCTACTTTGCTTCATTTTAGGGTAGAAATTGCGATCGGGCAGAATCAAGGACTCTACTGCTGGAGATTGCATGCAATCAGAGATGCCTTCTACAGAGACTCTGACCAGGATCTCTACCATGTAGAATAGTCATTCTCACTGAGATATATCCCGATCGCGATCTCTGTCGACAAAGAATCCAATCGTAGAATAGACTCGTAGACAATTGCTGATTCCGAAATACTGCAATCTCTACCCTGACATCTATATCAGTTTTGCTATGTGAGAAGACAAAGAGTGTTCCCCAGTTAGGTCCCATCTCCTGTTGAGTCCCAGGTTAGGCTACAGGCCGTCCACTCAGCTGATCCTGCAGCATCTTGTTGTACTCCTCCACAGTCTTGGTGACCTTCTGCATGGTCGGACGGAAATCACTCTCCATCGTCTTTGTGGCAATGACTGGAGAGATGGTTAAGGACAAATCAAGCAGCATCAAACACAAAAAGATTGAATCATTCAATATCAGCATTAAAAAAAATCTTGCTTTTCCAACCTGAGAAAGTATCATTTATTCTACAGTTGATAAAATCTAGAATAAAACCTTTCCTTCTGAAATAAATTCAATTTCCAATTTGTCTCAATATTTCTAGACATACATGTTTTAGAACAGGCTAAAAATCTCATATTTTAGAGATTACACATTTTAGAGTGTATCACAAAGAGGTTATATATGAGTACATTGAACCATATGAACATTTAGGAGTTTCCTATAAGAGGAAGTAAAAATGGACGGGTGAAATGTTACGACATTCTATTGAAATCCCCTCCCAAAATGTGTGGGGTAAACATGACGTTTAGGCTACTTTCCAAGCTCCAACTGTTTTTTATGTTTTCTTTTGCATTTCTGTAGATCGTTCTACTTTGTCAGAGTTTCTTTTTATTGGCAAAATGACCAAAAAGAAAGCCTGATAAATCAGTTTGATCAGTTGTTGTAATGTTGTGTTATTTCATATTGTGTGTATTACATGTCTGAGTGAGATGTCTGTGGCCAGACTTCCTGTCAACACCATGTTTATCACAGGAAACATGTCTGTGTCACAGCTACTCTTCCTGCTACTAGGTTGGCATAGTCTCTCTACAACTCACAAGTATCAAGCTTAAGAGTGCTGTCTTGGATACAATTACATTTTGAGTTATCATCATCATATTTGGCTTATTATTGTAGACAGTTAGCACTTAGCAGCATTGTGTAATGATTAGTGTGTAGTGCCAGAATCACGAGGTCCTGAGTTCAAACCACTGTGATGTTTTTCAGTAGGCAGTGATATTGTTCCCTTACGGAAAGTACTTTAGACAAATTTCCCACTTCAAAGCTGGTGCAGGAGACATTCCCAAGCAACCTTAGTTTGTAACCCCAGCTTCTGCTATTGGGTCAGTTAGTTCTTATTACTCGTCTTGTTAAATGGTGGCTGAGTAAAAAAATTCCAAAAGGGAACTCAAACGTCAATGACTCCAAAAGAGTGCAACAGTGTTGATAATATTATCGCAAAAGCAAAATGTGCATTGATATAGACAGGTGAGCTAATGAGCTAACTAATAGTATCAGTATGTATGGTGCCCCGAAAGTCTAGAGGCCCTTACTATAGAGCTGTCCCTAACAGGAAATGTACTACCAACAAGTGAACCCATCCAAAGGATACACTCCTTCATGACGAAGTTGTTCTGCTCGTGGTGCTGCCACTTCCGCTGGAGGTTACTCAGCTGGGTGTGGGTCTCGTTATCGCTCAGCTGTGCCTTCAGCTGGTCATACTGCGCCGAGAGCTCCGACATTCCTGTAAATACAGCGTAAAGCCATTCTAGTGAAGAGCTTTCCCACAAAATATTGCATTGAAAAATACAGTAGGGGTCTCTTTAGACAATTGCAAATTACAACTGCAGTTAGATTTAGATATGAATGGTTTAATAGATCTACTTTCTATACAGAGGGTTATGGTCAGTTTATAAACAGTTGATCTCACCAGCACTGGAAAAGTCAGAAGCGGACTGTTCTGTCTTGCTGAGTAACCAGTAAGTAGTTTATGACCGGTTTTCAATTACAGTATATGTGACCGCAGTACAGAACTGTTTAAGTTAATGGGATGGCATTACCACGAACTTAAAACCACCGCGAACACTGCATTTTCCTGCTACCGTGAAATTAAATTCCCAAAGACTGCACTTACAGTATAGTGAGCCAACGCTGCGTGTTTGAGAAGCTGGAGTGTTACGCCAAATGAGTTATACTGGCTGACCAATTCAGATTCAAATATTTTGAAAAGTTGCCTTTAAAAGCTGCATAGCTATAAGTGTCCTCTGACAAACAGAGTGAGATGTGCCTGTTTTGGAAGAAACTATTAGAAACACAGAACACTTACCTGTTTTAAACATGTCCCTCCTCTTCATAAGTAACACCTTGTCCTCTTGGAGTTTCTGGATTAAGAGAAGAAATACAATGTCTTCAAACAAGGAATAACAAAACACCACCACACCTTGCTTGAATTTCTTAACCAGAAAAAAAATGCTCCTTGCTTTAAGCAGTCAATGTCTTGAAAACTAGTAAGTTTTTTTCATATGACTGTGTATTATCAAAACATTCAAATCTTTCTATGTAAAAACCTGAAAGATGATCAATAAGACAACCCACCCTTTTCTTCTCCTCATGATGTTGCTTCAGTTTGTCCAAGTCTTCGTACGTGGACAGTTCCTCGTTCATCTGTTGTATCTTCTGTTTGAGTGACTCCAGCTCTGTGGTGATCTTAGTCTCCAACTGTTCCACCTTAGCCAGGTCCATCTGGAGTTTCTGGCTCTCTGGAGGGCACAGAATGTGAATGGTCCAGTAGTTTAAGGGATGTAATGTGAAAAATAAATTCCCCTTTTTTTGTCATTCTTCCATATATAGCTTTTTCACTGCACAGCAATATTCACAACGTATGAACATGACTTTGTTGTGCTGTAAGGATGTGCCAAAATATGTGCACTTCCCACTGCCACTTGAGTTGTCCCCCATTTTGTTCAACTTTCCAGTGAACCAAGGAACACACTAGAACACCTTCTGTGGTTTGCTCGAATTGTTCCTTAAGTTTGACAAAAGTCCCAGTGAAGGTCCAAAGATCTTTTCGGAAATTTACGTCTGACTCCAGGGATTTGAACCCTAGCTGAATCTGGTACACCAGATCACAAACCCAACCGTTAAGCCAAAAGGCAGTCCCTTTGGCATGGTCAGTTTGGCAGCCCTTGAACCCCACCCACCAAGGGCCCTGTTACACACCTTCAGCCAGGTTAGCGGCAGTGGCCTTGGACTTCTCCATCTCTGTCTCCTTAAAGTTGAGGTCGTCTTGGAGAGTCCGCAGCTGCTGCTGGGTCACACCTGGCAGGTGTCTGGCGCGGGTGATTTTCTGTCAACACAAACAAAACACAACATCAATACAAGTCTTTGCCGTACCACGTGGTATATAGGGTGGCACTCATCTCCATTTCTGTAGCCTATGGCCACACAACTTTGTGCAATCACTACAGAAGTAGTGGTATGTGTTAAACTACCATATACTGTTTCCCAAATGCTAAGTCCTTTAAAGCAGAAAAGGCAGTATGCACAATTGTTGAAAGTCTTTGCTACAACTAATATCTAGCATTACTCACCCTGCTTGAAGCCTCCAGTAGTGCCACAATGTTGCCTTCAAGTTGTCCTTTTGTTTCCTGCAAAGTTATCATT
This sequence comes from Branchiostoma floridae x Branchiostoma belcheri, assembly GCA_019207045.1. Taxonomy (NCBI): domain Eukaryota; kingdom Metazoa; phylum Chordata; class Leptocardii; order Amphioxiformes; family Branchiostomatidae; genus Branchiostoma; species Branchiostoma floridae x Branchiostoma belcheri. Next base: position 8,359,741 of record CM033037.1, on the reverse strand, counting down.
GAAATTTAGATGTAGAAGTACTAAAACACTCAAAAAGCTATATATAATTTACATGGCGGACAGCCAAAATTCAACAAACGTAGCATCATTTGATGGAGTGAATTTTGAATTCACCAAAAATAGAATTCTACAATGTTACTGTCATAATTAATAAAAGTTACTGTTTTTTATAGCATAACTAGAATTTTATCTAGTTGTCCAAGGGGAAAAAGAGTATTAACTTCTCTTTTGATACAAATTTTGACAGAAAAAGTCACTTTCACAAAGTATGTATGTTGGTAAAACAAACCAGTTCTGAACCCTTGGTCTGTTCAAAGCTGTTCAGGAACTCATCCATGGTTTCTTCTCTCTTCTTCAGCTCCTTGTACTTCAGGTTTCTCTCACCTAGAAGGAGAACATTGTTACAGTCTCTACTGTGTATCATAGAAAACAACTGTAAGCATTTGATCTATACATACAGAATACAATGTATGCACTACATATAAGAGTCTCATCATACATAGTCAGATGATTTAAAGGCAAACATATCCATGTACACCTGACCTTCTCCATTCTACAGATGGGCTCTTCCATAAGAATATTTCTCCCAAAGGTTTATGGTAGATACCACATGGCTACAGGGGGAGACAGGTTACCCACCCTGGTGTTCCTCCAGGTCCATGTCCAGCTGGCGGATCTCCTCCTGTAGAGCGTTGATCTTCTCTCGGATCTCTGTTGTTCTGAGGGAACAAAGGCATGCCTCACAAAACTGGCCTTACAAGGCTTGTTCTAAACATACAATTTTGTACAACTAAGAAGACTGGCATAATATTTAAGCACAAAACAAGCTTCAAATTTAAAGATAAATAGTCTGAACTACCGGACCAAGACGAATCTCATGGGACACAGGATCAAAAGGTTAAGGGTTTGATTACTGCACTATGCTGGACAATGTGACTTTGGGAAAAGCCACTTTAACACAACTTCCCTCACTCCACCCACGCATACATTAGAACCTACCAGAAATGGGGAGGGGTAGAAGGAGGAGGAGGATGGGCTACAAGATACAGTAGATGATAATGTACTGCCCGATGGCTTAAGGACTACCTTTACCTTTTTACATGTGTGATGTTCTGTAAATACATTTGCTTTTGCAGTGGCTCTATTTCATGGAAAAGGAAGTTTTTTTTGCAATGTTTCGAATTCAAATTCATGAGACAATTTTGCAGACATGTAGTAACATGTGGAAACACATACTTGTGGTATGACTTCAACTTTCAAGATGGAGAAGTCTCTGTGAACATTGTTAAGCCTAAACTTTAAGCTAAAAAAAAGGAAGAAGTTTTCCAGATTTCCAGGTACATGTAGTACTCACTGCCTGTCCATGCTGGCGATCTCCTGGTTGTCCTCCTTCACCTGTTTGAGGAGTTTCTCGCGCTCCTCGGCAGGCGAGCCCTTAGCCTGGTCCTCCGCCATCAGGTTATCCCGCTTCGCCTCCAGCTCGTGGAGCTGCTCGTACAGACGCACAGCCTCCTGTTTGATCGTAGACGTCGACAGCTCCTGCAATAAAAGACATACAGTGCACGAATGTTACATCTACAATTATTCAGGTGTTTTGCCCGATCAAATGGACTGTTTTTCCTTTAACCATCAAAGTGTAATGAGATCCTCTATGACCTTGTTTTGTGTTTAATAAAGCAGCAGCCAGCAGGAGACAGTTAAATGACTGCATTCAGTAAACCTTATTGCTACCCCGCCCACCAGGGACGACAGATGATGATGATGATTGCTACAAACTAGCGTATCTTTTGAGTACAAAGATTCATCATGTAATCACATTTCCATTTCAATTTTGTATGTAACATTTGTATGACATTGTATTTATTCATAGCTACAATATGAAGGATTTTGTTTCGAATGTTTGTGTTTCACCATTGTTGTGGCACCCCAAAATCAGCTCAACCAGGTTTGTTATTATTTTTTCTTATTTCAAAGTAAAATAAAAACAATAAATGTGTACTCACATCTTCCAGGTTCTCCTTCTTCATATTAAGAGAATCCAGCTCTTGCTGTTGTCTCTCCAGATCCTAGAATGTAACACATTGATTCTTAAAACTGAACAACAATGTATATTGAAGAGCTCAGTACTTCTGTATTTGATGCTGAAATTACAACACACAAATGGAAATCAAACTACCAAAAGTATGTCCACATGTATGTGTTATGGTTTCAGATGATATGACAAGGAAGCGGAAAATTCCTGACACTAACAAATGTAACAGTAGCTAGTTTTTGTAAACCTAAAAATGTAAAAAATATTGTAGACCATACCTCCAGCAGTGCCAGGTTTGCTTTCTTTAGCTGGTTGTACAAGCCCTTCTTGTCTGGACTCTGTATTAAAACAGGGAACAAAATTCATCATTGCCATTTGCTAGTGACCGATCATTAAAGAAACAAATTTTAAATTGTATCAAAATTAAAACCGTTATACGAAATACGTACCATGCCTTCAACCAGGCTGTCCGTCAGACGGCGCTGCTGTTCAATCTCCAGTTCCAGCTGTCTCAGCTGTTCCTCTTTCCTGTTAAACAAAAAATAATTTATCACAATCTTTTTCTTACCAGCAATACATATAAATGTAACTGAGCTGGACTGTACTATAGCACAGAAATTGCCTGACTTATTACATCCTGTTGTTAATATAATTTAACAGGTTTCCATAGCACAAACCAAACTAAGATATTGGATAAAAATCTAAAATAAACTCACTGTCTTCTCTCAGTAAAGATGGTGTCCATGTTCTTCTCTTCCCTGTCATTCTGGACTTTCAGCTGTAAAAACAAGCAATTAATAGTTCAGCAAAATGTCTTTTGTAAGACTATAACATCACATCTTAACATAATTTTTTTTTCTGTTCCAATATTGATCAATCTTTTCCATGACAACTTTAGCCTTATGGAACCATATTTAATATTCAACTTCTCTATATGCTATCTATCAGTGTATTGAGACTTTTCATTGATACCTTAGTTATAATTTGAATCCCCTGGCAGCCATGTTGGCAGGTAATCAGATCTTAGCAGCCACCTGTTTAAACAGATGTACACTGTAATACAACATGGCCAAACGACATTGTATGAAAAGTCTGTATAGCAATACTGAAGCAATCCTTTTAAAGAACTTACCATGTTGTAATCCTCCATAACTTCTTCCATCTCTGTGTCTGTGTTGATCTTGTCAACAAGCTGCAAACAAGGAGGAAATTATGGAAATGAAGTGAATCAGCACAAACAGCCTTTCATGAAAGATAAAAGAAATAAATTTCCATACAAAGAGAAAAAAATAGAGATGCCATTTGTGACAATGATAAAATACACACCATGTTGTAGTCTGCCAACTCTCCTTGCAAGCCTCTGAGTTCACTGGCCAGTGTTTCAGCCCTAGATGAAAATTTCATCAATAAGTGTTGCTTAGTTACCATTCAACATGAAGCGTTTGTTTCAAATTATAATTTAACACTTTTCTGACTGTATGATTATTACCAAGACCGATACCATTGCTGTTTTTCAAAATTTGACCAAATACACTTGTATGTAACCCATGAATGTACAATCATAACAAATAAAATTTCCATTGATATACAATACAATGTATTTGATAAACCACTCACAGAGATATGAACAACCAAATCTATCATCTTTTTAAGCTTAATTTGTTATTCAACAGCAGTCACCAACTTGCCATAGCACAAACAAGAGCATTGACAGCTCAAGAATTTGGTCCAATGCATTGTAAACATTTTTTGCTGAGACATTGCTGATCGTTTTAATACTTTAATTATAAGATGTCAAAGTCAAACCCACCTTTTCTCATAAGACAGGTAGGAAGAGTTCTCCTGTTCCAGATTCTCTTTCTCTCTTGTCAGTCTGGTCACCTCAGCCTGCAGTTCCTGGATTTTAGACCTACCATGTAGGGGGAGCACTGGACATTAGTGTCAGCTAAACCATACCAAGAGCAGAAAACACATTTCACAATGCCCTGTGATGTTAGAGTTACATTTTAAGATAAAGTTTACAGTAAATCTGTATCTTACCGTAGCTGGCCCAGCCAAAAGGATCGGTCTTGAACTTGTCTCTGTGGACCTGAGTTGAAAGATATGGTTTAGTCATTTAACAATTACAATTGTGCATGTACGGATTGATCTTATGTATGTGTAATGCAGACTGAATAACAGACAAAATCTTTGTGCAAAGCTTGTCATGACACAGACTTTATTCCTTAGCGTTTCCATCTATTTAATGTCATAAGGACCTCAACAGTATCTGTATCTGAACAGTCTGCAAAGTATAAAACAATTTGGCATTACACACTAGCTGGTTACTACATAGCCGGTACAACTGCACTTCAACATAATAAGTCAGATAACATAATAAATCAGCTTTGCACGGCAGCAGCTGGTCATCTCGACCTGTCACACCTAACCTTTGCACATCAAACTGCTAACATTGTTTAATTTAAGCTGTACAAGGATGCCCCTACTGTATATTTCTATATACAAGGTACCATACCTTTAGCTCCAGTCTTCATGCCACCCAGGCCTTGCTGGGTCATAGGTCGGTCAACGACCCTCACTTGAGATCCAAGCACTAAAGAAGGACAAAGATACAAGATCAGAAAGTACATAGGGTCAGTAATACTAGCAAAATACACCTTACTTACATTTCTTACAGAAAAATCCATCTGTCTGCGAGCATATGGTAGAATATCTTAAAGCTCAAAATTGAGCCTTCCATTTTGATTTGGCTTGGGAATTTAAGTTAGACATATAAGTGGTTATCTGTTAGGTCCAAGCTCAATGTATATAACCATTCCAATGAAGATAAATAAACCTAAGTGTAGACTTAGATATAGTATAGACTTTAAGCAGTCACAGTGAGTGTAATTGTTTGTCCCTAGAATGTATTTTTGTACACAATAATGCGTCACCTGAGCCACCTGCAGCACCTCCACGTGTACCTGGCCGGGCTGTGCCAGGTGCCTGGGGAAACACAGCAATGGATTATCACTTTTTTCATACACTCAAATATGCCTAAATTAAGACACCAGAAATCAGACAGTTAAAGACTGCTTGCTTCTTGTATACCCTGGAATCCAGCCTAAACAGGTACTAGATTTAGTCTGCATCTGAAGGTAGTAAGTGGACTAATGGCATAAAGCTAACAAGGCTGGATTTCAGGCTATACATGTACATGTAGCTTGTATATCTAGGAATTAGAAGGTTGTCAGTATCACTGATAGTTTGTAGGTTTGCTCATGACTAGACAAGTTTGCACATTACAATCATTACAAAAACTGTTTCAAACAGAAGATTGAAGAGTATTGTAATCTTATTGTAGACACTCACCCCAGTTCCTAGTCTCATAGCTGTGGGTGGTGCTCGAGACATCGCTGCAGGAAAAATCAAACAGTGAAATTTTCCAACAGAACTTGTTAACAATACAAACATATGTTCCTGCATAGAATAGGACTCATTTTGGTCACAGGAACCACTAGATCTAGACCTGATGCATGTTAATGTACATGTAGAGTAAAGTTTTGGGACAGACCAATATTTAGATAAGGAGTTTTGATTCTGACTTTCTGTATGTTCCAGGCAAGGCTGCAGCGCCCCCTGTTGACAGTTACGAAAAGTACAACTAAATACAACAACATTCTAGCAGGTGGTTGCTATGTACGAGTGTTGCTGAATTTCACAATGTACCTGTTGGCTGTCTGGCTGTTCCTCCTGCTCTGGAACCTGGTCTGCGTCCTGAACTTGTTGGCGGTCTGAAGTCAGCCCTACAGACATATATTTTGATTTTAAAATCAAACTTCTTTAAACGTTTCTCCCGCAAAAGCAAAATGCATGCACACTGGCACTGCAGCAAAGCATGCTTTCTCTGCGAACCTTGCCATGCTCCATTTGACTATGTACAGTGATTTACAGTCATTATATTTCAGCCATACCATAGGTATGGTGAAATATATTGTATTCGTAATGTTTCTTTCTTTCTTTCTTTCTCCTGTCAAATCTTCAAATCGAATCAACTCCGCCATTTTTTAACCGATTGACTTGAAATTTGGCACAATGGTAGAGTAAGCCAATACCCCTAGGTGTTTTTTTCATTTTTTTCATATCTGCGTTTAAAATGATTTTATTGAGGTTTTTGTCAATTTTTATGTATATTTCGGGCTCCTGTACCCTGGTATTACAGCCGAATGACATAAAATTTGGTACAGAGGTGCCTTGATCATATGCTCACCTAGATTCAATAATAGTTTTGGCAGACGGTACAAAGAAATGCTTAATTCTGCGATTTTTGGCCATTTTTTGACCAAAAAAGGACATTTTTGGCTCCCGTAGCCTCGTTTTACAACCAAATGATCTGAAATTTGGTATAAAAGTGCCCTTCAATTATGTGCACATAAATTCAATAAAAGTTTTCCCATACGGTACAACAAAATGCTTAATTTTGCGATTTTATGGCCATTTTTTGACAAAATTTGGACATTTTTGGCTCCTGTTCCCTCGATTTACAACCTAATGACCCGTAAATTGGTAAAGGGGTGCTCTAGATATCTATTCAAATGACCCATGTATAATTTTTGGCATGGACCACTTTAAAATGATATATTTGGGATTTTTTTTGGTCATTTTCCAATGGCCAAAGGGGCCAACGACCTCAAGGCCTATTGTTGCATGATGGAGATGGCTGAAATATGCTGTATTTGCTCTCAAGCAAATGTCGGCCTTTCTAGTTTGATTTTTGTTTCATGATGTTTTGTTTCCTTGCTTATTTCTCACTTTTATTGAAGCAACACTGAGTTAACATGGGCAAAAAACATAATATATGTATATGTGTGAGCTGTTTGGAGACTTGATCTTAAAAAAAAATTCTCTTTTTTTTTCCATCTTTGATATACATTTGTATCAAGATTCAAATCACTGGGTTCAGAGTGTCAGCATTGCTTACACATATCTTGTGATTTTATATCTAACTTTTGAACTGTTTCCATTTCTACATGTAGCAATCTGGAATGACATGAAGTGGTATTAGAGTGCTGCACACATGTGGTGGTTCTGACAACAGTAAACCTACATGTATAAATTTGAAGTCATTTAAACATGCACCAGTGGCAGGTGGTGTGTTGTGTGTTATGCAGTGCAGAATGCCATGTGTCTTTCATACAAGCTTCAGGGTCTTTCACATATATATAAATATGGGGGTCTGCATGTGGGGAATTGAGACAAATGATTGGTATTATGGCAAGTTCTGATCATGAATTCATTACGAATTGCCATATTAATTCATTTGAAGATCTGAATAAGTCAGACTCAGACCACCCGTTAATTAATTTTCAGAATTAAACTAATTCAAAAAGGAAGATTTAAAAGTTGATTGACACAAAGGAAGGCATGCAGATCCCCATGTACAAGCCAAACCCATGCATCGCAGCCAGTAAAACACACCCAGCCCATAGACCTGCAACATGCTGGGAGACACAAGGCACAATGGGTAGTGCAGGGGGAACAACATCATTGCAATGACAACACGTTATGATATTGATGTATACCATCTATTTGTTACCCATAGTGCCCCACATCTCCCAGCATGCATTGAGATCCTTTGATCATTTTCATTACTCCATCTTTGTCCTTCTGCAGTACTTAATAAATGTCACTAGACACGACGAAGAAATGATTATTACATGTTCTATGCCATCTTGTCTTGATCAAATAAAACCCACACAAGCGCATGTAATTACTGTATAAGCCAAGCTTCTGCAACTACTGCACTACAATCTACCAAAATCCCGCTTTACAAAGAACATGAGACCTTCTACTTAAGTCTCAAGACTTAAGACGTTGATTTTCCTCCCGACTCACTCCTGCTTGACGTCTCACGGCAAAGCGTTGGTGTAGGTTGTACTGCGGTACAGAGAGAAGATGTGACTTACCTGAAAACAGTCTTGGGGTAACTTGAAAGTCATAATTATAAGCCCTCTCACAGAGATCAGAACGCATCTGTGGCAACGGGAATTCTAGGTAATATGTCAAAGGTAAAGGCCCAGAAAAAGAAAACACACAGTTCTTGTCTTGACCATAATTTGTTTCTATTTGCATAACAAGCTTCAGGTTGGTTTTGTTTTCTTTTTCGGGGTTATTACCTTTCACATACCTCTCGCTGCACATGCGTTCTGATCTCTGTGAAAGGGCTTTATAATAATATTAGCAACGTTGTTCACATTTGAGTTTATAAACCTGTATATATTATACATGCTGATCCAATTTTTTAGCAATTCAATTCACTGGAGCTTTGCCATCACACTCTTAAAAGATGGTAGAATCAGATTTTTAAAATTTAAAACGTCATTTTGTAAAACTTTTAATTTGAAGGCCAAAATTCAAAAGTTTTTCAGGTTGTCAAGCAACGGCCCCCCTCCCCTAGCTCGCTTTCTTCGACGTCAACTTTCACAACGCTTGATGTTAATACGAGACCAACTCAATTAAAGTAAATCAAAGAGATTGATATACTTACATATTTTGGTCAGCTTTACCCACCTACAATAACATATGGCCCTAAAACGTAACGATGAACGCGATGTCGGGAACAGTGAAGAACTTTTGGAGCGTTTTTGTTTTCTGCACAAAAAATGTGCGTAAAGGATGATGGGATTCGGAGTAGTCCATTACGAAATAGGGGTCACACTAAGGACCTGAGGCAAAAATGGTCTAATGATGGACAAATCATTGAATGACGTATCCTTTCTTATGGATTAGAACTTTGGGAGATGTGGAATGGTGTTAAGAAACAAACAAACCTACGGAAAATGATGATTTGTGATAATAACTTTCCCCATGGGGGAAAACAAGACAATGGCCTGACAAGTGACAGGTGTAATGTTACACCAATATGAGTCACCCTTTATTTCTATAGCTGATGGTACAATTTCTTAAGACAGTGGAAGACACTGGGTCATAAGAATTGAGAGTCTAAAGTTTTCATTTAGTTTTGTATACATGTATAATTCTAAGAACACCCAGAGCCAAGATGTAAAGGTGTTGTAATGCTTTATTATGTTGATAAAAGATCCTTTTGGAAAGTAACACAGCGACTGGTACAGTGGGAAGTTATCATACTTTAAAAAGATCACAAGACGAGAGTTCTACTACAGTACACTAGAGGTACGATGCAGCATTGCTATGTCATGACATGGGCTCATTTTCACTGCTATGAAGAACTTCCATTTAGGTCATCTGATATTATGTATGTGCCAATTCACAATACAGGTGACAATATTGCTGGCTACAATTGATGAGTCGAATGTTGACAGTTATGAGTCACGAGATATTTGCTAAGAACAGTTTTTTTGTTGCTTCCCATTCTGGACAAGACAAAGCACTCAAAATATTGAGGTATCTAGTTGATTTAAAGACTTCTGTTTCAACTCAAACAATCAAACACAGATCACTCAATCACAAAAAGCACAGTTACTGCTCAATGTTACACAATCATATTGACACACTGAAGTACATCACATCTAATACAATTCATATAGATCTGTTTATACATTCTAGTCACTGTCATATCTATTTCAGCTATATTAACACATGTACCATGATTAAACATTTTGCATTTTTATACAGTGCACTGAGGTCAAACAATGTGATGTAAGACATTGTTTGATTTAAAAAATGACACAACAAAAAATAAAAGCCTGTTAATCTAACAAACTTTTGGAATCAAACTTAAACTTCCTGTTTTCTTACTTACATTTCAATATTAAAGCATTGGCAAAAAGCAAATTTGGAAAGCTTTCCTTTATATTAAATTATGCATTTATGAGTATACATGAAAGTGTAACTGTACTGCATGTCAAATGGTTACTGATGCTATACTTTACAATATAAAATCATAACTCCACAGTGCATACTGATACAACAGTAATACATTATGTCTGCTGCTTTAAATCCATTGCTGATACCACACTTCCATTTAGGCCACATGACATAGGCTTTGGGCCACTTCAACTTGAGAGGAATCAGAGGACTGATCCAAAGCTTGTTGCTAAGCTCTTTACTTTGCACATGGAAATACCATGTTAAAATTTTTACTACAACATATATGTTGATGATACCATCATGGATAAGCCATTACACGTAAATGTATACTCTCTTTTAGCTTAATATTTTGTTTTCAGAAACAAAAGATCAACAGAGTCCTCCAGCAAACTCATCCTCATCCTCTCCTCCTCCATCCTCCTGGTTCTCTAACTGTCCCTTCTCCATCCCTTCTTCAATCCCCTCATCTAATAACTCCGCCTTCTTTTTCTTACCCCCCTCCCCACCCCCCGGGGCCTGCAGACCGCGGGCCAACTTGGCGTAATCATTGTCCATGAACTTGAACATCGGTCTTGCTGCGACGGACGAAAGACGCTCCTGATCGTTCTCGTCGTACGCATCCAACAACTCCGCCAACTCCCGACAGTGATCGCTTTCTGTGAACCCCGGTATGCCGTAGGCATCCTTGTATGCTTTCTCGGCTGCGACAAAGTCACCTCTAGCAAGCTGACACAGTACCAACTCTACAGTCACCCTGCTCACTTCTGGTCCATTCTCGCCTTCAATCTGGAACTTCTTCTCGACCTTCAGGACTTCAACTGCTCTGTCGTAGTTCCCCATTCTTACAAGAAGCTTTGCAGCTTTCTTCTGGAAGTCGGCTGCTTGTCTGGGTCTGTCTTCACACTCGGTTATGTCACTGCCTATTAGGTAGTACTCCACTGATTTCTGTGGGTTGGTAGGCTCTAGTAGCTTGGCCACTCTATCAAATGTAGAAGCTGCGGTGTCTGGTACCCCATGCTCTCTGTAAAGGTGCCCTGCTTTCTCAATCAGCTGGGCAGCTCGGTTTAAGTCGTTTAACTCCTTGCACATCATACCTGCCTGTTCATAGGCTTTCCCGGCATGGAACATAACGTTGTTTTGGACGTTGCACTCAGCCGCTTTTAGGAACGCTTGCCTGGCTTGGTCGTAGGACTTTGCAGTCTTGAAACATGTACCTGCTTTGGTGTAAGCAGACGCTGCACCGTCGTAGTCGGCCTTCCACTTGAAGAAGGACGTTTTCATGCATTTTTCGGCTTCTTTTAGGTGCTCTAGTCCCTCAGCTACACGTCGGTCGGCAGCCATGATGCAACTGGCCACATCATAAAAATTTCTTATTACGCGAAGAAAGAAGTTCCCCAACCCATAATCTCAGGCTAGCTTTGCCCTAAGACGTGCTGTTTTAACACAGAATACACTAGATGATTTTATAGATACACAATATTAAATGACATGTTCTAACTTTATGCTACCGAGGCTTTTTCTTGTCCAAAAAAAGCAAAAGCGCGGAGAAATATCAAACCAGGCAGTGATGTGCCCATCGACCTTCCCAAAATGTCAACAATACATTTCTAACAATTTTAATAAAATACAACATGATGATAGAATATCTTGGCTCAAACTATCATCAAATACATAATTTCTCACCAAATATTAGGGTCTTTCCAGATATACGATTGCTTTTGTCTTGCAACTTTTCGTTTCCACAACTAACCCCCTATGTTTATGAATGTAATATTCCAGTAAACTTTGACCTTCCAGCACATGCAATCACATCTGCAACTTCTGTCAACATCGGAAAAATCAACATATTCTGTGGTCTGTAAGATTTTCTGTAGACTCGTAACTAATCAGAATGATAGACCTGTACCTGTGTCACGGCCACGTGTACGTCTGGAACGCTACAGACGCCTGTGACCTACGGGAACATCACCGAATCGTCGGGACGTTTGTGGGCGCTCTCCCCCGATTGCCCCGGCAGAACGTCCGACTAGGCCGGCCACTACAGCTCATGCCTGAGGAAACCACGGTACTGCTGAATAAAGGCATTGCCAGGTACACGTATCTCCACTAGTCGAATTACGTCCATTTGCAAGTTTCTCTGAAGGCCTTTTATAATGGAGTATTAAATCTCCAAGCAGATGTTGGGATGCCCCCTGTCACTGTTATTAGGACATAGAAATAAGATCCAGATACAGTATGATAGTACATTTTAGTGTAACGTTACAATGGGAAATTTCACTAAGTGCCACTTGTACACCTGGTATGAATGGTATATGGCAACAAGACAACAACATTTAAAAATATACAGTAGCAACATAGCCTTCACCTTCGACCTTATCATGTGCAGTTCAAACTGTAAAGTGGCTTATAACACTGAATTATTTTCCCAGGTTGCTTGATGGCAACATCCCTCCAAAGACAGGTGAAGATGTTTCCCAGGCTATAACAGAACACAGACAGCAGAGTTTCAGGGAACAAGCTGAGATGTGTAAGAGCGACAGGAAGAGGAAACTCCACGAAATGGCCAGCGTCATCGCAAAAGGACGAGCAGCAAAAAGAAAAAAGCTTGCACAGAAGGCAATGGAAGAAAGTTCAAGTTCAGTGTCTTCAAGTGATGTCTCGAGTTCAACTTGGGATCAGCCAAAAGATGAGGAAGAGCCAAGCTTGTCTGTGGAGGAGATGAGAGAGTTGGAGGCGAAGCTTGAAGAGACTACTGGTTACAATGAACAGGCCTTTCTGGTGCAGATTCTGACAGGTAAAACGTTTAGTGACTCCATGGTCACTATGAAATAGTCTTAACTTAATGTCAATGTTGTGGATGTAATATCACATCTTTGCTACCTCGTACAGGCTTTCATATGATAAAACCTGACATCCATAGTTATGCAGGATTTGTAATTCACGGTACAACACAAGTAAGAACTGGACTTACTCAAAGTTTTGACTGTTAAACACATCTTTGTCAAGAATGAGTTAATCAATTGCTTCTATTACTTTATGTTACAATAATGTACAAATAGGATATGTGGCTCAGTAAGCAGTGGATCAAATGTTTAAGATAGTCTTTGGCATCCCAGTGTCATCATTGGATAACTTTTGAGCCTTGAAAATTAGTAAGATTCTGTTTCAGAATACATTCCACCAAGACATAAACTTTCAAGCTAACCTATTTCCTTCATCCTACTTACAGAACAAGTTTCAGAAGAAACTCAAGAAGCCATTCCCTGGAACTACCCAAACACAGACAGAGAGACACTGAGATGTAACGTTTTCCAAGACCTTTGGGAGAAGGGCTACTTTCTGACCAGTGGCGGGAAATTCGGCGGAGACTTCCTGGTGTACCCCGGGGATCCCTTCCGGTACCACTCCTTCTACATTGCTGTTTGTCAGCAGAGAACTGAGAAAATGGAGGCCTTGGATATAGTGAGGTTGGGAAGACTGGGATCCAACGTGAAGAAAACTGTGTTGTTGTGCTCAGAGAGCGAGACCAGAGAGATCAACTACACATCTTTACAATGGACAGGGATGAACTGAGAATTGTGTTTTGTTTCAAGTTAAAGATAATTTTATGATGTGATGTTACTGCAAATGTCCGGTCACTTTTGTAGCCATTTCTTGCATGGATTTACAGTTCTTCTTTGATGTTGTCAATGCCTTATGCTTCTAAAAGTAACCTTCATATCCTCACTTTATACACTTGAGATTGTACTACTTGTGTGGACGTGGACTAAACCTGATACACATTAACTTTCTATTCCAAAACCATATCCAGTAACTACTTTTTGGTGTATCTTATTACCTGGACGTCTAACCTACATCGATGTAACTTTGGAGTCTGTACCTTTCAAGAGTATTACTAGTATTTGCCATCCTTCTAAAATGACTGTGGTATGTAGGTACGAGATGAAGAAGCTAAAGAAACAGGGATGCTTGTATCCAAAATGAAGTAGATACATTGTAAGTGTGCAAGGAAGCAAAGTTTGCCACTGTGAACTAGAGACATGCTACAAAAGCCGTCCTAGGTCCTATAACTATTTGGTGGCATATCAGACTCACCAGCTTTGACAACGAAATATTGCAGAATTCGAAGAAACAACAAAAATCAGAGGCATAAAGCACAAATTGATATATTTTGCATCATATCCATGTAAGTTATATGTACTAGTCACTGACATAAGTACAAATATCACCAAGTTACAAAGACTAAAAAGCAAAGTTAACATGTTCATAACTAAAATTAATTTTACATTTGTGTATCTTTAATATTATGAAAAGCAAGTCTCTTGCCTGGTGTACATGATGCAAACATTTTCTTTTGATACATGTACTTTTCATATTCACAATTATCATTTGCTATTGATAGCTACAGCATAATTTTTATAGGCCAACAAGCCTTTCTATTGCAATATATACACTACAAAGTACACACAAACATCTCACATTGCACACCAATACACTGTATTGTAATTGTAACCACGTCTGGTTTTGTTGTATTTTTTTGTTGATCTCTGCATGCTTTTTTACATTACGATGATTCATAATCATCAGCAAATATAATTCATATAATCATCAGCAAATGACAATAATTCGCTACTACTGCCAAACATTTTCATTGCAAACAAAACATTTTTCATTTGACATCTAACATTATGTTTTATCACAATAATATTTTTTATTTAAATGTGTCTTATATAACGTTATACCTTCTTTAAGGTTTCAATTACTTTTTGAAGTAAAAAGATTGTGTTGTATTTTACAAAGAAAAATTGGAAAATGGTGGTATACCCAAAAACCATACATTACATACAATGGCATAATCTTCATGCATTTGGCCTTCTGTACACATTTAACCACCTCCCTGCTGCCTTGTTTTGTAACCAGTACAAATTGGTGCCAAAGCACTACCTTAGCAGGTAGAGAGTTAATCTCACTAAGAGCATTACAATGCAATTATACAGACATTTCTTTCAGTCATCATCATCATGGGCAAGTTGCCCAGACCTGGTTTACTCTCTCCCTCCTGACATCTTTCTTTCATTAGTGTGCTCTATACGTCTCAATCTTCATGCCATTGTAAAACGTAGGCAATTTCTTAACATAAACTTTGGTGTTGTCATGCTACAACTTCTATAAGTGTAATTGTTATACAAATAATACAATCATGGAAGGCTGCATGCATGTATTTAAACCAAACGTAATACATATAGCTCTAGACCTGTGGCTCTTAGCTTCCTAAAGAAACTAAACAAGCTGTTACACATGTACAAGAAGTCAAACTTTGCATGAAATGATAGTAGTAGATTAGGAAGCCTTGCATAAAGGTTTTCTCATTAACTATGGATAAAATTGTTCTTTTCATAACTTTTATGCTGTGCAATGCGATAAAACTGACTAATGTGCATGTGTACTGTTATAAACTGCCAAATAAGACACTGACACTACTACCGATCCCACAACTGTGTCTCCATACTATTTACACGCTATAGTTTTAACTGTCTTTAGTAGGCCCATCATTTCTTTCTTGAGATTTCTTATCCGGACTGTCAGTTCTTGAAGCCTTGTGTGGTGCAGACTAGTCCTCAGCGAGCCAGGGTGGTGATGAGAGCAGCACACATCTCGAAGAACTCCAGGGTGTGGTGGACCCCGGCGGAGGCGTGGTGCGTGCCGGTCTGCTGGGGGTGGGTGGAACCCGTGGGGGTGGTGGGGGTGACTAGGGAGGACTGGCTACCCGAGGGGGTGGACGGTCTGCTACCATCACCTGGGAGACAATGGTTTTCATTGTTAGAAGAAAGGAAAATGATTTTATGGATGACATCTACCTCATTTGCATACTCTTTTAGTGCAAGAGTAAGAGTATTTTGTTATGCCTTGTTTGTTCGATTCTTATTACATTTGTCAACAAAGATTTTGGCATCTTGTTTTCTTTACAACCAATCTCGTTCTGTCTTGCATTACATTTTGACTTCTTAAAGAATGTGTCGATTTAGAATTGTTGGTCCTCATCATAATTACCAGGATTAACAGTCTCAAAAAGCACTGCTATAAGGTCTTGTCTTCTTAAAATGTGAACAAGACTGTCTCTGCTCAACACACAAAGAAGTTCCCAGACATACCAAAAAGCTCTGGGCTGCACTTTTCATTTGCTACAACTATTCCCTAACCATGAACATCTCAAATACACGATTGACATTGGTTTTCTTCTTTGTTTATATTACTCGTGGTTTAGTGGAAGAGCTAAATGCCAACATACTGCTTCCTCCTCCATCTTCTGGGTCAGGAGCATTGCTGAGGCTCTTGAAGTCCAGCAGGTAACTCTTCTGGTCCACCTGGTACAGCTGCAGGCTCATCTTGGCCTGCAAGGGGGCGCCAACCACACACAGATTATTAAAGGTGTCAATAGAAAATGTAGCAGATTGTTTCAAGATCCTGTAGCTACCGGTAGTTGCTCTAACAGTGACATCACATACTCCATTTCTTGTTACATTTCGTACTTATTACATTAAGCTACATAGAATTTTTCTGAATCAGTAAAATGTTAGTTGCTAGTTATTAAGATTGTACTGTATACCAGATGGTAAAACTTACATATCTTTGTGTGACTGGGTTTTTCCTCCTTACTCTCAAATGAAAGGGGTTCACCATTTTCCACTCCTGTGGATGAAAGGAGAAATCATAAGTAACAAAAATTCTATAACAATTGAATTTTTTTCATACTGAAGAACAACATTTATTAGCATTCACACTAACACTAGAACTTGCTTGAAAACACATGCAATCCATACTAAGAAATTATTGTCCTATGGACACTGCCTTGCTGGTTTTAAAGCATATGCGAGTACTAACTGCAAATGTTTACAAATAACTTACATAGTTGAGCTGCTTCATAGCTCTGTACACCTCACTCATTATGTCATGGGGCTTGCTTTGAGAGCGGATACCTGAAATATGATGAGATTATACACAAAATACAATGAGACAAGATACCTGAACATCTGAAGTTCTTCGGACTAGATAGTAACAAATAAAGAACAAATAAAGGGTTTCCATAGATTTAAGTAACAACTGTCAAACATCATTTGTAACAAATAAATGAAATATACCACATTTACAAAATTTGACAGGAGAAAAAGACTGTACAACTACCATCATAAGAAGTTAGTAGAGATATTTACCTAGGTGCCATTTAGCCTTCTTGGATGGGGTAGGTAGTCGTCTCTCTGTGGATATAAGAGTGTCCAGGGCCGAGGAAGGCTGGACCAGAGCTGTTTGGGTGGTGGTACAGCACAATAGGTTACAATTAAATAATTAGTTCCCTCAGTCTTGTTAGTAGGATTCAGCAGTTAATGGTTAGTGAGCCATTAGGGTAACTGGCACTAGACATAAACATATATTGACAGTAGATTATTGGTAACATGGGTGATTTTCTCTCATTGGAGGATTGGCATTTTTCAAGAATTAAAAGTTTTTATCTTCTGAAATATATTGAAATGGGTACACAAATTTCTCTCAAGTACAGTTGTGAATCATAATAAATGGAAAAATGTTAGTACTAGTAATAATTTTTCTATCCTCAATTTAAGTGTTACTGTTAGGGCAAATGATGCCTGAAATAACCTTTACAGATATTTTTTCTCTGTGCCACAAAAATCATGGTTATCATCATTTGTGTCATTTAGTGATTATCCTATCAGAGTATCACATATGTCTTCTAGAAGACATTTGTTCTTCTTCAAATTTTGACTTTTGGCTTTGATAAATGTGACTGTGAAGAATCAGTTAGGGTTGTCCCCAGGTCTCACTTTTGCCAGTCTGGGATTCTGGATGGATTCTTAACTGTTGCTTGTCAAATAATCTTAAAAAACTGTTTTAGCAATATATTTTCAGCAATTTACCAACCATTCATGCGAAGTCTTTGACAGAAGCCCATTCAATAGGCCGATCCCATAGCCATAACAACCTCTGTCGAAATGTAGAGATTAACTTAAAGCATAGAAATACAAATATTTGATGGACATGCAGCAACTTTTTGATTAGCCAAACCACTAATTGCCATGCTATCATTGGTTGGCTACTAATTATGATGGACAGTCAGAATCGGTCTAATCCATCCAAATTCCCAGTGGGTGCACATGGGGACAACCCTGTACGTAAGTGAAAGTTGGAACAGTGCTTACTCTTCCCTCCTGACGTGGGCCGCGAAGTCCGAGCTTATGTAGGAGGGACAGAAGGTTAGGTAGAATTTAGGGACAGAACTGAAAAATCTTCTAAAAACTGTCCATACTTTTAATTAGTGAAGATAAAAGGAAAATCCCCCCACCTCGAAACATAATTTGTATGATTGAAGTGTAAAATACATTAAGGATTTAAAATGTGTACATAATACTTAGTACTATTAAAATGTATTGTTTCTAAACAACCAGATTGTGACACTGACAACAGACATACTTAGGAAGTACATACATTATTCAAATTTGCTTCAAACAAAAAAGCAAAATAAAGCATCATCAAACACAATCATGCATATTTGACACAGTCTCAAAACATTAAAGTCAGGATAAGCAGTTTCATTTGAAAAGTACAAACTATAAGATTTTTTAGTGCAAAAATTTGGCATGCCATATATATCTTTGCTGACACTCATCAAACAACTTGTAAGAAAATCTTTTTAGACATTTTCGACTACTCAAATTAGAAACACCACAATCTTACAATTGTATTGATTTCAGCTGGCAAAAACTACATGATATCACATCACAATTGCTGGCAAAATGCAATTATCATCAAAGCATAACATTATATCATGTCGCTGATTTTTGGACAGCTAAAGAACAGGAAAAGTTTCACCGAGTTGTGCACAACACAAGAAGACGTGGAAGTTGTCGGCTTACTTGGTCTGTCCGGGAAAGGCTTGAGGGGCGAAATAGGAGGAGCAACCTGTGAGTGTGAGTATAAAATACACGCATAACACTTCCCACTGTACTTAACCACCACCACCGTCACTGGACTGGTTACAGCTTCAACACAACACTCTCACCTACTCTAAATGTTTGTCTAACCTCCATTTTGATAGACGCAAAGAATTCAGGAGGTACTTTTGAACTCCATTTTCTGCATTTTGAGGGGCAAATGCAAAACTGCTTCACCTTGTTTAGTGAAGTTTGAATCTGTCTTTCAACTGAGGACAGAATAGCCAAATCTGGTCCTACCCAAAATGCATGTACATGTATTTGCATATAGCTAAATCTGGTTTCTTGGGAAAGTGTCCAGTATGTCTCCCAATCTCAGTGTGTCTCCCTATCTCATGATATGATTTTAACGAAGGACCCATCATAGAGTCTATGCACATATCTTACCTTGTCAGCCTCCAAGGTAAGCAAAGAAAAAAAATCAAGCTCCAATTAGCCACAACTGGGTCCTTTTCAAACACTACTCATTCTAAAATTTCAAACACACTACTTCAATAAAAAATGTCACAATCATTAATAGCTAAGTTTTCAATGATACATAGTGAACATGGCTACGACTAAATCTTCTACGAGAATACAGTTCAAACTAATATTACACATGATAAAAAGTATACACTCTTTTGCATTCAGGAGTGCCCTCTTCCCCCTAGTAACACACTACATGTATCTCTATCATACATGTAGAATGTATACCTACCATTCTCTCCTCGATGAAGGATGTCTCGGGAGGGGGGCTTGTTGCAAGGTACCAGTCCTTCATCTTCATGTTCTTGGCAGCTAAAGGTCAGAAAGGTCAGAAAGGTCATCACTAAAAGCCAGATTCTACTTCATCTTATGGTAGCATTTCTTGAGAATGTTGGATTCAAGGCAATAAAAAATACACTCAAAAGACAGCTCCTTGTTTTTAGGAATGCAACCATTGAATAATTACATCTTGCAACACCTGCCCAAATTTCATAACGACACTTGCATACATAGCACTGCAAACCATGTCCATCCATTGACTACTGGCATTCTTTTTACATCAACATTTAGCAACGACACACTTCTTTTTCCAAGCGATTTGCTGTGAAACAAAATTGGACTAGGCTTTAGACTAGGTTTGGCTGAATGTAGTTAAGCTGGTTAAATTTTGGTATGAACTAAGGAAAGTCTTGCATTATCTTGCACTATTTCAAGTTTAACTTTTTAGCTGCGGCAAACCCTGTTTATTCCGGAGAAGATCTGATAAAATACATGAGCTTGTAAGTACTGTGCTGCAAAACATATCTGTAACATGTACCTTGCAGCTGTTGTACACATTTTTTCAACTCTACGTGAAGGACAGAGAGAAAAATAATGAAAAGAAAAAAGGAAATGACAGAATCAAAGAAAAGCTCAAAATGAAGCAAACCAAACTGCGCATTTGGACAGAGACACAAACAAAATGAAAAGGGAAAGAAATGAACACATAACTATCAGATAACAAATGTCCTACTATGTGTCTTACTAACAGTAGCTGAAAATTTCTGTGACAAAGAGAAGACGATATATACTACCATTAAGAAATTATAAGAGTGACATTTTTCTGTTATCATTTATGTATTCTACTATGTCATACAATTCTACAGGTGTACCAGGCTGAACTATACCCATGGCCAAAACATACCCGGGGTACAATATTTTCTGGCCTGTTACATTGGTAAAAATTCATTTGCATAACTTCTTGAGCGTTCTACAGTAAGACACAATAGAACAGAAAGAATGACAACGTGTAGGGGTGTTACCATCCGAGGGTAGAGACACACTGCGAAGGAAGTTGTACCGTGAGCTAGCGACTGTAAGGGGAGGGGGTGCCGTGTACAGGTGAACAATACATGAAGCGAAAAGGGGAGAAATAAAAAGAAAAGAAAGAAAAGATGTCAGTGTATGTGGAGTAATCATGCAAATGTATTCAAGGGTAAAAGATGCAAATCAAAATAACTGGTCAAAACAGACTGCTATTATTGTAGCTTAATGTATACTAGGGTTTATAACAAATAATTCTTCAAGGACATTTATTTCAGACACAACATAAATACTGCAAGACATTGAACTGGATAAAATGTACAGAGAAAAGTATCAAATCATTTAAAGAGTTTCAATCCTAAACAATTAATGCATGTATGTATATTCGAGAGGGATGAAATAGAAGTTGGAAGTGTACGAGAGATTTACAGCATTAACTGACCTTCTCTCTCGATGCGCTTGTTGTCCACGATAAGATGGTACGCCACGGCGAGCGGGTTGTGTGGGTCTCCGCCCAGGAGGCCACTGATCACTTCCGTCTCCTTACACTCAAATTTCTATTGTGGAGAAAGAGATATAGTGTGGTCAAGAACATTCAAGTTTGATCCACTCACACCCGGATGGACCCCTACTCCTATTATTAAGTATGGTGTGTTCTTTAATGTGCAATTATGACTCTTTTCCAACATGGGCCACCGGCTGTATATCCCGTTTGTGATGATATCCCTAATCAAAGATGGCGTTCATTTGCATAAAGCATGAGGTTGACAAGGCTACGAGAGCTACATATATATCTATCAACTTTGTGTTTTCATATGAGAAAAAAAGATAGGTTGAAAACAAAAGACTTTCAGAACTAACTTTGTTAAGGTAAGCAGCAAACCATGTCTAAAGTCCATATTAGTTGTGTTTCTCATACAACTATTTTCTAGTGTGTGCGCTAACTAAAGAAGAGAAGCAACTTCTATTCCCTGCGATGAGCTGCGAAGATCCTTACATGCAGTACCTCACACACTTCCCTCACAGCGTCATAGTCTACCACGTTCGTGTCTTGCTCGTCCAATGGGAACAAGTACGCGGGCATGTCGATCTTCGTCCACTCGTGTTCTCTACAGAATACAAAGAACAGACATGGCTGTCAAAATGATCATATATCAATTGTAATTGCTTGGTGCTACCAGTGTAGCAGGCCAGAATATACCCCCATCCAAAATAGACCCAGGTACATTATGGCCAGGCATACATTCGTTGTTACTACACCTGTAACTGTTGATGGGTTCACCATGTTATAGATTACCATTGCAGATCTTGCATTCTATAGTTGCTAAGTTACACATTTTTACAGGCCAGAATATAACCTTAGCAAAAACATACATTGTACATTATACTTTCCGGCCATGTATATACATTTTGTATTCTTTACCGCTACACCGCTAACTTCAGGCATTTATGCATTAGATGTTAATCTTCCAACACACATGTTCATGTAAGTACAACTTTAGAAACAGTTTTTTTATGTGTCTTATCCTGACCTGATCTCAGGGATGGTAGCCCGCTTGACTGGATCCACCTCTAACATGTGCCTGAGTAAGCCCACCACAGTGGGGGACAGGTGGTCTGGGATGGGGAACACCCCTCCTGTAGTAGTGGTACAATCCATCCAATCAGTAAATGCACAACTGGAAATACCATTAGCATTGTCATCTGACTCTAGAATTCTTTTATTTCATGTAATGATGGCTTGCATATCAAAACTATGCGACTGTTAAATTTAACATCTTCAAAGGCTATGTATTGTATTCGTATAATAGTACTACAACATGCATAGATTGGTTGTTGTACTCATTAGCGAACAATTGATAGAAAACATTACCTTTAATTTTCTTGAACAGTGTTGGGACATGTTCATCATCAAATGGAAGCTGAAACAAAAAGATGAGTTGTAAGACCTTGAAAAACAATATGCTAACAGCAAGATATCTTAATTGTAATGAAAAATTATTTCATAATTAAATATTAGATCATTTTGGTCTTCTTTCTGAAAAAAAATTTGACAAATTGTTTAGATGGATGAGCAACGATTAATGAACTCTTTTTAAAATGGAAATGATCTGCTTGCTAGAAGTAAACTGAGACTTACAGTTCCACAGAGTAAAGCATACAGGATGACTCCACAGCTCCACACATCTACTTCTGGACCTGCATACAGTCTGGAATAATGAACAACAAAGCTCTTAATCACAATCAGGACCTAGATACACATGTACAATCATTGGTGACAGTTTGTCACCTTCCACAATTCTGACTGGTACTATTCCACACTGCAGGTAAAATATTAATGCTAACAATGTGATCCCACATGTAAAGAACTCAAGTAAATGTGGCCCTTAACATAATATTGTCTAATACGTTTGTGAAGATTATACATCCAGGAATATAATGAATAGATGAAAGTTGAATCTCTTCTTCTGGATAAATCAAATTTAATTCAGACGTTTCAAACGACATCCGTCGTTCTTCTTCAGTGAAATAAAAATAAAAGTTTACAACTCTGCGGAATAAGGAAAACTTCTTACGTTCTAAATAAACAAAAAAGGTAACGGCTAAGGTGTTCTAAAGTAAACAAGGTACCTTTTTTTTACCTTTTTTGAAGAGATTCAACTTTCATCTATTCAATATTGTCTAATATGTATAAGACTTATTGTTGTCAATGACGTTCCAACCTGGTGAATTAGTCTGGACAAGGAACACATTCAACATGCCAAGTAGAATAACATCACTGCTTTAAAGTAAAGTTAGGTAAGGCTGTACGTTTACATAGTACATTCAAGCAAAACAAGACAATTTTTTCTACATCAGCCGTTTCATGTACAAATCAAACATTTGTTGCTTGTTCAAAACACTAAAAGCTGAGTACTTACTTTCCGGAGATGACTTCTGGTGCGGCGTAGTTCGGTGATCCACAACTGGTACGGAGAAACTCTCCATCCGCCATCATGTTAGAGAGGCCTGAAAACAAACATTATAGCATGACACACCTGGCTTAGGCCACACCAATTTAATTTCTTGGTTCACGGATTTTTTCATAAAAAATATGGAGCGAAAGGGCGAAATAAAAATAAAAATTGTAAAATGGTTGGGGTAAAGGTAACATAAAGAAAAAAAGTTTTCAGCTTGAAAAAAGTACAAAAACACTATTATTGTACAGTAACAGCACCCTGTACCCACACTTTAAGGAGCTTATAATATAAAGGCCAATTTGCTACACCAGAAAGTTGGTGAATGGTTTCATTGATGGTGAAAATTTGCTGAGTGATAATATTTATTTATTTTTTTTTCCAAAAAATAGGAGCGAGCGAATCCGTGAACCAAGAAATTAAATTGGTGTGGCCTTAGAGTGTCAACTCCAAAAACATGGTAACAATACTACCATTAGTATTATACCATAGTAAAAGAAACTACATATGTGGAGCCTGTTTTGCACAACACCTTAATTTTAGCATGCTTAGTTCAGTGGTTCGTGACCCTGATTGTGGACCAAGAAGATGCAAGACCAAATTCCGTCTGTTGTCACTCAACAGCCATGCATGATACTGGAAAGGGTCCGAGTTTTTTGGACAATCTGTGGTCCACTGTTCATTGTACTAAGTGATAACAGCTTAGGAAAATTCCCAGAAGAATGAACCTTTATATACATGTACTATTCATAGTGTCTGTCTTCTCTGTCATGACCTTGATTAGCTCAACTGTTCATTGAGTGAGAATTGTTTAACTGTGACTGAATCAACATTGATCTATCACCAATACGTACCAAAATCAGCTATTCTAACATTTCTGTTGGAGTCCAGTAGGAGGTTCTCAGGTTTCAGATCCCTGTGTACGATCATGTGCCTATGACAGTAGTCCACACCCGATATGATTTGCTGGAAGAACCGACGGGCCTCAGCTTCCTTCAGCTGTTGAATAAACAATAACAAAGACCAACAACATGATTATATTGAATGTGTATAATGCAATGTTACCAGCTGCTTTTAATGGGTGGTTCTCTTTTATGTTTTCTCAACTTTCAATTTCAGCAAAATGATTGTCTCCCAATATGAACATAGAGTATATATGCTATTGTCTTATTTTTACCTACTTTCTTCAATACGTTCATTACTAGCAGTAGCCTGAGCACCATCATTTGCCTACTTCCTGAAAACTTTGGTTAGCCAGCGAAACAGTGCCAGTTAATACACATCATTCTATATATGTACAATATATACACATTTCTATCTTTACACCCAATGCCATGGTCCCTAAATCTACTTAAACAATTAAGAAATTATAAATTTCTATTTGTCCTCTTCCAAATTGACTTTCTACCTACATTAAGTAAGGACAGTTCCATTTAGAAAGCCAAGACCAAGGGATGGAAAGTCATAAACATTATAAAGATAAAAGAGTAGGAAGGATGTCAACATGCTACATCATGTTTATGAAGTACAACAATACAAATATGAATGAGTAAACAATAACTTCAATCAATTGAATTGGATACAAAATGTAGCTGCCCTCTTTTGAGGTTTTTAAATGGAATGATCTTAATCTGTGTAAGCCATATGGTAAGCTGTAAATACAGCGTACCTTGCCATGTTTGACGATGTAATCAAACAGTTCTCCCCCGGATACATACTCCATCACCATAAAGATATCAGCAGGTGTGCTGATCACCTGATACCTGAGAAAACAGAAAATACAATGTAATGCTCAAGATCGTTTTACAGCAGTAACAATTTTACCACTAATAATTCCATTGTAAGAAACCAAGTATGTCAAACCTCTGTGTCAGGGTTGAGGCTCCTGGTAGAATTTGCGATTCTACCAGTACAGATCCTGATTGGAATTTCTGTTGACAGAAACCCTGATTGGAATCTTTGCCGGTAGAGATTCCAATTGGACATTGTATACCATAACATAATCATACATGATAAACACGTCTGTAGGCCACTATTTGACCATAATCATCCATTTACAATCCATTTCTGGACTCCTTCCTACCATAAAAACTATCCATAAATCTATGGTTACCCAGTTATGGACTCCATATGGTTTGATCTGGAATGGATGTAAGACATTCCTATACCCTGAACATGTTAATATAATCATAAAGACATTGTTGCCTTGGGACAATTACTGAATAAGCAATGTGTGCCATATTTGATGATAACTGATTTGTCCTTACTTTGTCTCAGTTCACAAAGAGAAAGGAACCTAGCTGTATACGTAGCTACAGCCAGTTCATAATTTAAACTACATTGTTGTGCATTGTGTGTAATACATCAACGTTGAAGGCCCCTGAGACATAAATACACATCTGGACATGCATGTACTAGTAGTTCTGTATCAGGATTGTCTAAACAAGAAAGTTGTTTACAAGTCAGGGGCCATTAACTTTGACCTTGTGTATGCATAATAGTTCAAACTGTGAATCTACCTATTAATAGGCATAACCACAATTGACCATAAGACACTAGCTTGTAACACCACAGCTACATCTATGATCTATTATGCAGATGCCCCACACTTACAGTTTGATGATATGTGGATGTCTGAAAAGCTTCAGGTTCTGGATCTCGCGCCGGATTTTCCCCACCACGTCCAAGCTCTTGATCTTCTGCCGGTTCAGGATCTTTACAGCCACCTTGTGACCGGTCAGGGCATGCTCTCCAACTGGTAGTGGAAACACAAGCAAACTGTCATTCTTGCCGATTCATTTTTGTTCAAAAGCACAAGTGGAGATTAGGGGTGACACAGTTTGCTTGGTTAAATATATGAGCTATGACGAGGCTTGATTAATGCACAAAAAATGTAAACTATACTCAAGTCTGAGTCAAGATTAGTCTCTACCTGACTTCCTCAAGGCTGAATAGTAATAGGGGACTTTGCCAAGTTAGGAATAAAAATCTAGTGGGAGTTAATTGGCCTTGGAGTAAACTGACCGGCCGGTGGATAGCTGGATAGACTACGAACAACTGACTGAAATCCCATGGAAACTTATTAGTCCCTATTTGGCCAAATTCTTCTCTTTTTTTCATCCAGCTGACACAGCTGCTTGGAGACTACTCAAGGTCCCTCCCAGGATATAGGTACTGGTCACATTTCATTTCTAATTAGGTATTTTTGAATGAGAACCAGGACATTTTCATACTTTCACAGAGCATTCAATCTATATATTGGTGTGTGACTGGAATTTTCTTCACTCCCCTTTAAAAGCTTTCTTCTTTCCTTTTAGTCCCAACTTCCTGTATGAGTATCCCTTCTGAATCTAAGATTAAGAACCTTGCATTGATTTCCATTGCCATTTTTCGACAACGATTTCGTTTCTGAAAATAGTTGATACTGATAGGATGTTGATGCAAATTTCTAACAATACGGCAAGACTTGTATACATGTAATTTCTGAGATAATATGGTTAACTGTTCCCACAAAGATTAGGGTTAATCCATTTCGAGTCTGAGGAGGGGTGACAAGAAGATACACAAATGAATAAACTTGAGTTGAATTCTCAATAATCCTTTAATTGTTTTACTTTTAGAATATCCTTGGCCCCTACCTACCCTTTCAACTTGATTTCCAAAATTTTTTTAATACCTTAAAACGTTTCAGACAGAATGTGTCAAACTCTTTGGGATAGTTACGAGAAAAAAAATATTAATTTGCAATGCACTGAGATGATGACATCATGCATACATTAGACCATGCAAAGATGACCTGTCCAGATATAAAATATGTAAATTTCTACATGAATGTCATATTTGATAAACACTAAAGACATCAATCTTAGTTAACGTATTTGTTTCTGTGCAGTTGTCACAAGTTTGTTTATTTTGGTGACCACAACATGTTTTCTTCATAAACCTGGTAAATATACAGCTCTACTCCTTTCATAAACTAAAATATCTTACTGATGGCAACTTGAATGCAGTTTGAAACTTAATCATACTCAGGAATTGCACCGTCTGGCCCTGTCTAGACAGTTTCATTTTCGTGTAACAAATTTTTGTGGTGATTTTCCGCCATTTCCCGCCATGACACTCCCCCTCATTTGCATACCATAAATCAACCACACTTTTCCCAGCGTAACCAGATATTTCCACATTCCAGAGTTCTCAAAATACCTAAGCTACCTGCAATTATACAAGACAGAACAGTCTGAACTTCTTAAACTTCTAAATTGTGAAATTATGACCAGAAACGCTTCGAATTCCACCCCAAAGAATGCAGTACGGAAACATGATGTAGCCAAGCTAGCGCACATGCAAAAGTCCCAAACGTCAACAACAAATTTTAAAGGGCTTTTACGCAAAAACAACGCAGCCCTGACGCAAAATAGTGCTATGAATACTTCCACTTACTTTTCACTTTGCCAAACGTTCCCACTCCGAGCGTGTCGCCGAGTACATAGTGGCCAATTTTCACCTTTCCCGACTGAGACCCAGACAGAGTTCTCTCCCGATGGTCCGCCATGATGTCTACTTTTTTTGGGTATATCAAAATAACAGGAAACGGAAACGCGTCATACCATATGCAGCATGGGGGTTCAATTGTATTTCTAAATTCATGAATAGTTAATTTCGTACAAGTTTAAGTTTAAATACTCTATTCAATGATCAAAATATATAGTAAAATAATATATAAAGTATTGTATAGTATAAATTTCCATATATTTCCCATAGCGTAAATGTTGAAGTATTTTATACACCCCCCGAAACGTCATAATGGATTCTTCTGCGGGGTGACTTGAGGTCATTCCGGACAGGTGAGAGGAGACTCAAGGTTGGTGGTACGTGAGTTGTGGCACGATCCGGATTACGTGTCTCACGTGCACTATCGTTCGGGATAGACATCATAAAATGGTCTCTTTATGATTTCGGATGATGAATATGCATGTTTGTAATCATTTAAACATGTCCACTCACAGAGTATTGAAATTCAGAATATCAAATCTTAGACTTAAAGTTTGAGTCATTTTAGAATCTAAAAATTAGATCAAGGAGGATAAACTTTAAGACATCTAATTTCTGGATTTGACGTCTTTAACGTTAGAAGTTCGGAGTTTATTGCTGGCGACCTATAGAGGCTCTGTGATAATTGAAGAATGAACATAATTTGTATCAGTATGCAGTAATATAAACAATGGAAATGTGTATTTGTTTTCACACACACAAAAAAAACCCACCACATAATACTAGTATTCTGCCGGAGAGTATGTACAGGAAATATGTACATACATCTGACATACATCCACCAAGTATCCCAGGCATGTGTCAAAGATATATAATGTTGACTGACTTGCAATCATCACATAAACTTATAGTCATCATCTCAAATCAAAGACTGTTAGAGATTCTCAGACTAAGAGAAGTTAGTGTCTTTGTGTCCCATTTGCTAAAGGCTCACATCACCCATTCATAATCTCTCATCACAACCCAGCATCTGTTGGTTAGGTGACCATGTTCAGCAGCCAGGAATACCTGGAGAAGAAAACCGGCCCATCCGGTGTAGGGCGGTTACAGTACCTCCAGTCACTGGTCACAGAGTTCCAGGATACAGATAAAGAAGGTATAAAAAATTCAAGTATACAATCATAAGTTTTACAATTTACTGTTTGTAATTATTCAATATTAACTAGCCACTGGAATATGTCTACCTATGATATATTAGTAGCAAGCTGACTAGAAGAAATAATCATCATAACTATTAATAGTGACGTTTCGTTGTTTCATAATCTCCAAGTAGATGTTGGGGTTAAAAATTGTAACTTGGCTCTTCCACCCAAGCATCTGCTTTGTTCCAGACATCTCCGTTGTTTCAGACTAACTCAAGTAGATATAAAAGTCTTCATTTGGTTTGATTGTAAGATTGTACTGAAGATGCAGACATTTTTTGTGATCTATTATATAAACAATCATATTTTTCAGATTGCAAAGAACAAGTTTTAGCTAACCTGGCCAATTTTGCTTATGACCCAATCAACTATGAACATCTCAGGAAACTCAATGTCATTGACATGTTTTTAGGTAAGCAAAAATTTCTTCAAGAAGGGGTTGTTACTTCCTTTTAGATTCTGTTATTGGTAATTTTTCCACATTTTAATGAGGGCCATTGGATATTGCCATTGTCACAAGATGTTCGGATCTCTTGATCAATGAAAAGCACAAGTAATGTAAATGACAAACAATATTTATGCTAATCATTGCTAAATGTTTCTTCCTACCAGACTCTCTAACAGAGGAAAATGAGAGGCTTGTAGAGTTTGGAATTGGTGGTCTGTGCAACCTGGCTCTTGGTAAGTGTCAGAGGTCATTATATCGTATTTTGGTTCCATGTATCATTTTTTCCTCTTTAGTAGATGCATCAGAAGTAGCACTACATTTGAGTAAGAAAACACATAAGATGTTCAGTGACAACATCTAGACCTGTATATCCAGTATATCCAAATGAGCCTTGCAATACCAGCCTGCTGCATTCTGTGCTTCTTGCTTACCAGCCAATCATGTTTCTTTTCATGGCCAAGAAGCAATGTGATTGGCTGGTAACTATCCCTCCAACAACAGGTGGGGGTTGTTTTGATTGGTTGTAATGTGCAACTGCAAAGAAGCACAGATTACAGTCTGGTTCACAGCTTTTGCTCGATATATACAAATGCACCCCGACCAATCGAATGGGGACATCCCTCGCGAATGTGCACACTCCTCTAGAAAATAGGACACTCCTCGACGTTCAAGGGGACGTTCCTCTTGGAAAGGGGATGTGCCTCCCTTTATTAGGGGACTCTCCTCCGGAAATGGTATGCTCACCGGGCATAGGGGACGTCCCTCCAACACCCCCGCCGGCCCGTAGAATCGGCCGAAAACCCGACAAATCCCTTTCTAGTTCATCTAAATCACAACATCCAAAACTTTAACCCCGTCAGTGCTCTTGACAAACGTCACACCTCGCAAGGTACGGATAGTTTTTGATTTAAAATTGAGGCATGTTGGAAATAAAGCTGTCCGCGCGGCAGAACATCACTTCTCTTCAGTGTTTTAATGGCGGCGTATCGCACGCCCGGCAAGCACAACATCGAGTTTTAGCCTAAATATCCGCGTGCTTGTCGGGTTTTAGGGCCTCCCTCCCTAACACACGCACATGGGAGAAGTTTCTAACACGATTTTAAGACGTAGTTATTCGGGATTTTTTGTACAACGCGGCTACATGGCCCGATACCGTATCCGTGTGCTTGTCGAGACAGGCTTCCCTCCCCAGCACACGTACGGGCGCCGGGTCTTTGTCACGGTTAGCCGTAGTTATCGAGCGTTTCCAGTACACCGCGGCCTTTTTGCAGGCCATAACAGAAAACGGTGACTACCATCGTGTTAGAAACTTCTCCCATGTACGTGTGTCAGGGAGGGAGGCCTTAAAACTCGACAAGCACGCGGATATTTAGGCTAAAACTCGATGTTGTGCTTGCCGGGCGTGCGATACGCCGCCATTAAAACACTGAAGGGAAGTGATGTTCTGCCGCACGGACAGCTTTATTTCCAACATGCCTCAATTTTAAATCAAAAACTATCCGTACCTTGCGAGGTGTGACGTTTGTCGAGAGCACTGACGGGGTTAAAGTTTTGGATGTTGTGATTTAGATGAACTAGAAAGGGATTTGTCGGGTTTTCGGCCGATTCTACGGGCCGGCGGGGGTGTTGGAGGGACGTCCCCTATGCCCGGTGAGCATACCATTTCCGGAGGAGAGTCCCCTAATAAAGGGAGGCACATCCCCTTTCCAAGAGGAACGTCCCCTTGAACGTCGAGGAGTGTCCTCTTTTCTAAAGGAGTGTGCACATTCGCGAGGGATGTCCCCATTCGATTGGTCGGGGTGAAATGGCAGGCCTGGTTTGAGACATTATGCATTTGAATAGCACAAAATACAATGACAATACAAAGTTGGCCACAAATATTTGGAAGCTTTGTCATTCATCATTTTGCCTATAATCTCTATTTCTGTGCAGCACTGAGTGAGCTCCTATTTAAAACTTTGTTTTGGTTTTTCCATTTTGCAGATAAACAGAACAAGGAACACATTCTAGCCAATGGAGGTGTGGACCTTGTCATCCAATGTCTTTCAAGGTTGGTCTCTTCCTTGCAAGTTGTTGGTTCCTTGGAATATCCTACCTACCTTACCTTGGCCTCACCTTAGCAATCATCTTGTATCGAGGTCATCAGAACCATGATCATTAAGCACTAAGTTGTCTTTTTTTTTTCAAATTTCATCTCCATCCTCCATCTTGTTGTCTAGATTTATCTGTCACTGATAGTGATATTCATGTCCCACAAGTAGTATTTTGTACCCTTCAAAATTCATTTAACTATTGTTCTATTTTGTTTTTTGCCTGGTACCTGTGATCATATATAGATATGTTTCTAATGTCCATGAAATTGTGTTTTTTCACCCCTTTTCAGTCGAAATGAGGAGACAGTGCTGAATGCCATCACAACCTTAATGTTTCTCACCACACCTGCTTCAAAACCAGGTATAGAACCAGTTTAAACTCTTGTTTCTTTCTTCCTTCCATGTTCAGTAGCAAAACTAAAAAGACTATTATTATATAATAGTTTTAGGGAGCTGGTATCTTTTGATAACATAAGATCATGATGAGAGAGATAGAAATAGATGTGGAATTATAAAGTTTGTACAATGACACATCGTCATTGTTTATTTGAACAGTCCTGATGTTTATTTTTGTGTTTGTATAAAGGTCTGACTGTAGATATTGTCTTCTGTCCACACAGCTATTACCCATGTCTCAGTAGTGGAGTGTATGCTGAGATTTCAGCTGTCCAAAAACTCAAGACTCAGCAACCTGGCAACAGTCTTCCTAGAGGTATTCATATCTGATCGCTCTTCTTTTATAACTTTTCTTGTGTAATCATGATACAATTATCATTAGTAGTAGTATTGTAGTATCCAGTATTTGAGACGGGGTATACTGCTGCTGGGATCCCTGACTTGGGTAGGCACTAGTTGGCAATACAAAGTATTCAAAATGTCTTTCTCCTCTAATCTGAAGCATATGTGCCATCTTGATTTTATAGTTGGTAGCTGTGAGAATGCATAACACATACACACACACACAGACACACACACACACACTCAACCACTCACACATAATCCAGTTTATTGTCTGTCATTTCCTCGCCTTTTAGGGGTTTAGAAGTGCTTGTACATAGATGTTGTGGCTTGATAGCAGACCGCCAGGTATCTCTGTCCTTTGGTTTAACACTGTGTAAGTTGAATAGGTGTCTTCCCTTCTAATGTTAATCCATCTCTTAAGTTTAAATCATTGTTTGATTGACATCTAGGACTACTGCAGTAAACAGCAGGTAGAAGAAGCCAAACAAACCCAGGCTGGTGAAGCTGTGGGGATCGCACTTCCTTCAGAACCACAGGAGACATGACAACAACACTAACATGGTATAGTAGGCCAAGTCGGATTGGATGAACCCTGGTATGAACGCAAATGGCAGGATCTACTCCGAGCCTCATATGAACATGGTTGTTGTACCAAGGAAGTTTCAGTCAGATTGACAACTCCACGGAAAGTATGGAGTATGTCCCTGACACGGGTGGAAAAAGAAAGCAAAGTGATCTCTATCCAATTTTAGCTCACTGAAGAGCTAGCCCTCCACTTGGAACAGAGAAGAAAGACGCTATGTACATGTACAGTATTTACTGGTTCATTGTACCGGGGAAATTCCCTTTGCTCTTTTCGGCAAGCACAATGAACAATGGACAACGGCTTAACATCCCATCTTAAGGACTTGCAACCCTTTCTGGTAGCGTGTACGTCGGGTCAGTGACACAGCCAGAATTAAACTTGCGGCTTCTAGTTCTAGAGACAGGGCCGCTAACCACTGGACTACGCACGCACGTGGGCAGCAGTCGGCTCACTTTATTCCGTGCTTCTAAGGGTATGTCACCCTGTAAGGGGCAGTATAACCCTGACAATATGTCGACCGTGATGATGATGCTGCTTCTATAAGCGGCTCTGTCCAGAGGGTCCACGCAGGGGAGATTACGCACTGTGATGTTCTTCTTGACACTCTCTATCTGAGATTTCCTCAATTTGATATGGCCTATGTTGACTGGTAACTACAATTTGGTGACGGCGTTGAAGGAATCAGTGGCTCATTCAACATGTCTGTACCACCTCCGAGTCGGCTTGACCACAGCACTAGTACTGATGTGATGTCAACATAAGAATTGTGCTTTTATCATTAGTCTTTTTGTCATGATCACTGCATTCAATTCACTTTGAGAATACATTGAATTGTGGCTCTGACATTTTCTATGTGATTTACTCAACATAAAGAGAAAAGAATACTTCTTACATAACCATATGTACCAATAAACCACATAAGGCAAGTGTAGGAAAACAAAAAAGGTACAAACTTTATTTTTGTCAGTCCAAATCATCTGCTGACATTTTACAGCACATAGGTTTTACATCAAGACATATTCCTTTACGTTAGTGGTTGCGGTTAGTACACCAGGAAAGTAATGTGGATACAATGCACTTTGCTACAAATCTGATACTCATATTTTCAGCTGAAGGAAACATATCAGTTGTATTCTACACTAGGCTTGTTTCTGCTGTCTTTTGCGGTTACATCCATAATACAGGAAAAGTGCATATCTCCAAGCAGAT
This sequence comes from Branchiostoma floridae x Branchiostoma belcheri, assembly GCA_019207045.1. Classification (NCBI taxonomy): domain Eukaryota; kingdom Metazoa; phylum Chordata; class Leptocardii; order Amphioxiformes; family Branchiostomatidae; genus Branchiostoma; species Branchiostoma floridae x Branchiostoma belcheri. The sequence continues at coordinate 8,325,380 of CM033037.1, read as the reverse complement.
GTTCAGAGGTAATCCAAGCTTCCTGAGTTGGCATCCGATGATGTATCAACAACAATGACATTGGAAGGGAAGATCTTTGCATTCTCTGGAAGCCAGGAATCAGTACAATCTTCTCTCCCAACATCTGTTTGGAGAGTATTTGTCAGCATCTGTCATGCAAAAATATATCCCTTCCAACATGTACTTATTTTGTTATTCTTTATTCAGCTCTCGTTTAGTCAGACCTTTTTTGTTTTCCTTACATTATGTTTGTCTTGTCTATATGTTCTCCTTTGTTATATTTTCTTGAATAAAGTATCATAAAAAAACTACAGTATCATAGCCCAAGAGCCTTAAGCTGTGTATAAAGCGCTTTTACACATTCAGGACCTTCCTTCAACTTTGCTTCTGACCATTTGCCAATGTTGGTGTTTGGTTGGGAGTTAGACGTCTAGAATCCATCCTGTTCTAACTCCAGTTCTCTCTAGTTACTTCCAAACAGAATGTGATTTTCCTGACTTTGATTTTTTTTAATGCATAGTTGGCTCTTACAGATGACACATTTAAAGATTATCATGGCAACCTCACTGGCCAACTCCTAACCACAGATAACCTTGCACACTACTCACTCCCAATAATTATCAGTGGGGAAGAGTTCAGGGAGGCCATGGTCGTGACGTGGGTTTGTGTGATGACCATTATGCACATGCACTAATGCACTTTTAAGTAAAAAAAAGATAAACATTATGAGTCAAAACAATGCGATATCTACCGCAGTCATGGACTTATTTTGTAATTTAAGGCGTAACTACATGTATTTTAATATATGTAAATTGTAATGACTCAGTATTGATTCAGTTATATTGCTGTTGAGCAATTATCATTTTGCTGTTAAAAAGGGATTTTTGTTTATTTGATATTTACTATTATCTGTCTTAGTTTTTATGTTGATTATTCTTGTTATCATATTGTACCTTATTTTTATTGTATTAATGTTTGCCTTACTTTGTATACTTTAATCATTTTTCCTGAATACAATGTTCCTAAAACAGTTCAACACCATAGCACATGCACTAAAACACTAAACCTAAGATAAATGATTCATTACAAGATGATGTTTAAAAATTTTCTTAAAATTTCTTGACATTGTCTAGGAACCCCAAAACTGAAAGTGTTTGAAGTAACAAAAGTTTGGCCAAAAAAGTTTCCTCATCAAATGTAGAACTAGAAGTTCAGATCATAAAATCTAAGTTGTCCAGAAGGTTGTCAATGAGCAAATAACTAAACATATAGTATGGTACACCAAACAGTATAGTTTTTATCTTTCACATCTTCTTGTTTGACTTAAGAATTGACTTTGGCATTCAACATTAGTGCCCATTTTCCAATTTTTTTGCCATTTACGGCATATATTTGCTCATTTTGGTGTTGCTTTGTAAGATTTATGATATAATCAAAACATTTGTTGGGAATAAAAATCGATGTGTGCACAGATGGCATCCATATAACCAAAGTCAACATGGCCTAATATCAATGATTCAGTATTAATTTAGTTTTTGTTGTTGAGCAAAAATGTGTAATGTCTCTGTTTGACATAGGGACACTTTATTTTGTGCTTACTAAGATGTAGCTGTCATAGTTGTTAGATACATGTCCAAAAAACATGTAGTTTATTCTTGATATCATCTTGTACGTTATTTTCGTGTATCAATGTTTGTCTTGTCTATTATTACATTTATTTTCCTGAATAAAGTTTTAATAAGAAGTAATAGACTAATAAAAAAACTTCAACACCATAGCCCAAGGACCAAATTCTTCTGTATTGTATACATGCACTAAAACTTTAAACCTACATGTAAGATAAATGTAATGATTCAAAACAACAAGATAATACCACTTATTTTGCTATTTCTTAAGGTGTGACTAATTTTCATGTATGCCAGTCTTGATGAGTGCATTTATACATTTTTGCTGCTTGACTGGCTTTAACTATTTTCGTTGTGCCTTAGTTGTTAGGTAGCTTATTTTTGTGATCATGTTGTATTTGTTTCCCATGCACCTTTGTCTTGTATAGCTTTATGATGTTTTCCTGAATAAAGTATTATCAAACAGTGTGGTCCAGGGGCTCAATTGCTGTGCTGCACATGCATATAACATAATTGTTATGACTTTAAAAAGCTACATTTATTCTACTATTTGTGAAACTTAAAGTGTGACTAGTTTTATATGCTTACCGGTTATATCAATGATTCTGTAATCAGTGTGCACTTAGTTTTCCTTGATGACTTGTGGTCATTTATTTTCCTATTTGGCTTAGTTAATCAGCATGTTTATAACTTAGACTCTATTTGTTGGGTTTTGGGAAACTTACTGTTCTCACAATATAAGCTATCTGCCACCCAAATGTCAAGACCATGTCTCGTCAGGGAGAAGAGATACATTAAAAAAACTATGATAGAATATTCTCATTTATTATGCAAATGCTCTCCTACTTTGCATAATTTGCATTTGATTTTCTGCAATATCGTCTGCGGTACCTACATACCAAAAATCATGAAAATCCGTAATTCCCTTCTTGAGTTCTCCTCTTCTGATTGTTTTTTTTACAGGAAAAGCTCATTCCAAACCTAGCCGCTAGGAGGCTCAAACATATGTCACTTCTTCCCGAGCACAGAAGATATCTAACACCCATAAATCGTGACCATAGCTTGTCAAGATATCAAAACATAAAGTTCCACTGCAGTACCAAGAGAAACCGCTAGGGGCCCCAAAATCTATTCATTTCCAGTTTTTATTATACCTCACCAAAATACCAACTTGGAGTATGAAACCAATCCACCCAGCCGTTCTTGAATTATCTTGTTGGCACAAACAAACGCTGCTGAAAATATAACCTCCATGAATATTTCATGGAGGTAAAAATGCCTACTGCAGTTCTAACAGGGAGCCCAAACCTACAACATTTGCCCTCTACCCGAAGAGCTACCTATTAGTCAAAAATCACGACCAAAGCATGTCCAGAACACGAGATTTGAAGAACCTTGCAATTCTATAGAAAGCTGCTAGGAGGCCGAAAAACTCGGCACACAGAAATCAAGACGGTAACATATCCAGAATTTAAAAAAATACAGAAACAAGAAGCCCAGCTGCGGTACCAAGGGAAGTGGCTATTCTCTTACCTGTGCCTTCCCAAGACAAGAACGGAACAAATATCATTACAACCCATCCAAAGCTTCTTGAGTTATGCTGGTCAAAGTATGTAAATATACACACAGACAGGCAGGCACAAGAAAAGAAAACCTCTGTTGACGTATGTAATGATACTGTAAAGTGACTGTCAGTAATCAGCACTGTACAGTATTATTTCGGTTTACATATGCCATGTTGATGGCCGACTATGAAACTGAGAATGAGGATTGGATAGCAAACAGTAATGACAGACATTTTTCTCAAATGCCGCTGGGCATGTCCCAAGGCCAGGGGACAATATGTGAAAATGAGAGTCATCGAGTATGTTCCATGAGAAAAAAGAAAGCCAAAGCAGGCAGTGGGAGACAGATTTTCCCCCTGGTGGTCATGGTTGGTAAGAGACAGAGGGATGGAGTCAAGCAAGGGCTTCCTCCTGTATGTGAACATCACTCTAGGGTGTACATGTAGTTTAGGCTGATGACAGCTCGTGGGAATGCAACTTCTTCAAGATCCACAAAGTCAGCGATGACGATATTCATGCCGGATTCCAGTGTTTTTCCGTTTAACCACGTCAGGACATGCGGCATGACAGGAGTCGCCAGCGCGCTCTTCAGACTGCCGGTCAGATTCCACAGGATGGTTTTCGTGTCGGGAGTGAGAATGGCCTGCGACACGAAGAACTTTGATTCGTTGCGCATGCTTAATTTTTTTGGGAGGAAATTATCTAGCAGTGTATTGATATCTGGTGTGTTTGGCCATGGCGATTCGACGTACTCCTGGTCACTCCACAGCAACGTGTCTGTGCTGGCAACCTTGTTGTCGACAGTGTTGTAGAACACAATCACTTGACGGCTGTTTTCCCACAGCTCGGCCAGGTTCACGTCAACCGGCGTCGACACTATAGTTTTCGGGCACAGCATGCGGCTGAACGTGTTCTTCAGGATGTCGATCAAGTCTCCGTGGTGGTCATCCATGTTGAAGAAGTGATTGAAATCCAGCAGAACAACCTCTTTCGGGTGAGTGTTGAGCCAGTCGGCAATCTCCGTCATCGCGGTCTCCACTTTGCTGCCGTACAGTCCGTGTACAAAGTAGAGCGACCCCGTCTTCTTCGTCTTCTTGTCCTCTCTCCAAGCGACACGGAGGTCGAAATACCGCAGTCCATTGTTGAGCTGCTTCGTAAAGCAGAAGTCTTGCGTGATGGAAAAGTTGTACACTACATCCTTCCCCAGATTCTCTAAAAAGTGTCCAAACTTTGGATGTTTTTGGTCGATATCCTTATCTATCGCGGCCAGTACACCGATTATGGCCTTGATAGTAGTCTTGTCCTCATCAGGTGAGAGTGGAGACGTCTTGTCTAGGTAGAAACTGCCAGAATCATGGGTTCCTATTGGAGGAAGCAAACACAATTAATTGTCATTTATATATGTCATGTTTCTTCCAGATAGAAATATATTTCTATTTAATATTTCACCTGTTTCCTTTATTTTCATAATTCCCTGATTGTTGACATCTGATTGGTCATCGTAAATCTTGCAATGTTCGCGGTAGTTTTAATTTAAACAATTGATAATCAATTTGTGATATAATCCTCAGTTTGAATTGTGTTGATAGGTTTGAAATACTTGACTATAACACTGCAGAATGGACTTCAGTCTTTTCTCTGTAAACTGCGTAAATTAGGCCTCCTTTTACTGCAGGCCGATTAGAGCTTGCAAAGGTTCAAACCGCTGTCTCAAGATTTATGTACTTAAACCACTCAAAAGTCGGGACGTTCAGAACACGAAATATCATAACCCGAAGTACTTTTGACGGCCGTTAGAAATTCATCGCGTACTTGACCTTTGTTCCTTAAACACCTACCCACCTCCAAGTATGAAGATCCACCCACAGCTTCTCGACTATTCTGTCACAGACACACAAACATGCACTCACTCACGCGCGCACACACACACACATGCACACACAAACGGCACCGAAAAATTACCTGGAATGGCGAGATTCTTCAGCGGCGCTTTGTACAGATGAGGCGGTAGATCTCCCATCCAGTTGTCCAGGCGGGTGTCCAGTTGGGCGACATACAACCGACGATCGCAATTGTCTGGTCCAGGAGACTGATCAGTCGCCATGCCTGATATCATCACCACGTATGGAGAATGAAACTGACTGTGTGCAAATCAGGCAAGATAAAGGTAAAGCAGTCAACTAAGGTAAAGCATGCCCATTTTTAGTTACTAGCCATAAATGGGCAAAATATAATCGTAATGTGAGGGCTTTCAAACATGATTTTGTCGGCCCCTGCATTCAGTCAAACGTTTTTGGTCAAGACTACCTTGTTTCAAGGAGTGCTCAAATACAAATACAAATACAAATACAAATACCCGATTCCCGTCATGTTCTCTTGTTGGGTGGATTTTACATGGGCGGATCCGGAGATATTGTTATTATAATATGTTTTTCTTTCATTTTAAAAGTATTAGCTTAATATTTGTCTAGGTTTACATACACAATACCCAACATATGTAGCATTCACACGATCTTTCTCATGACAATGTGACGAACTAAAGTACAAAAGCTGGAATGTTTAGACAACAGTTTAAAAGACACCTGACACCCACAGAGTCTTGCATTTTTGTCCGGAATGTGGTGGTTGTTATCTTTTTGTCAAGCACGTATCAAACATCACGCACCTTTATTAATACATTCCATATTTTATCGTACATATTCTATCATTTATCAAACGATCAAATATTAAACAAGAAATTTCTTCGTACATACAATACGAGTGTTGTTTTAAGAACCATCATAAGACGCCTCAAAAATGCATGATAATAAAACTGGTAAATAAACAACCTGTCCTATGATATTGCAAACGCATTGCTAAGAATGGTAAAACACGGGATATGATTCAAGTTTCTAAACTTTTTTTTTCAATAGGGTTATTTTCACACACGGCAATTTTTCCACAGGGCAATTTCTCCCATAACCAGCCAAAACACCTAAAAGAGTCCGTTCTAACAAAGGAAGCAGATGCTTAAATGTGTGTTGATAGTGGTGAAAGCTTGTTTGAAACTAAAGAAATCAGAGGGAAATTTTCTGCAGTCATACGCAGGGTCAGAGGCGCACAGTCACCAGAACTTAAAGTGGTGCGGTTGTACACAAGGAGCGCAAAAGTGCGGGGATAGCTGAGTGCGCAGCTTGTAATTGCCATAACATGTAAGCTATAGTACTTCCCGAGCACATTTATTCTTAATTCAACACATTTCTATTGGCTCATTATGAACGCAGCGCCTATATAACACGCGTTTTTTTTTTTTGCATCTAGCCACATACCTTGTTTGAATTAGATTCAAAACAAAAGGCATGCGCACCGACAAAAATGTGTTGGAGGTGGCACCGCATTTGGAGCTCTAAACATGGGCCCAACAACACCATTGGCTTGAGCTGTCTGGCCAAACAGGAACGTGGGGTGCAGACTTGGCCCATGGAAGGGTGCAAGGGGTGCAGGTACCAACCAAAATAAAAATGGGCGTGATCACCCGTAGTGGACTGAAAACTCTCTCGTTCTCGGACGTGCTTTGGGGAAGAGGATCATGGAGCCATTGGTCCTCTAACGTGCATGCGTCAGAAGGAAAAGAAGAGAAAAATAATGTCAGACGGGACAAGACTAAATAGACTAAAAACTCACTTTGTTTCAGCTAGCAGACCCAGAACTCAACGGCTTCCAAGTCGTGTTGGTGTTCGCGTGACAATGAAGGGGTGTTGTCCAGGATTGCTAGGTTCAATGAAGTCTGACACGAAATAACTTGCAATTGGTTGGGTAGATGCTACCCTCCTGACTTAAACATCCAATCAGCTTTACGGTGCTTTACTTTTTCGTGTCAGACTTCGTTGAAGCGAGCTGTCCTAGCTGGACAACACCCCTCATTGTCACGCTATGCTTATTTAGATTTGCAGATCTGCAAAACATGTCAAGTTGTTCCCTCAAGCCTAACGTTATATACACTCAGAGATATTGGTAGCTTCCACCATCGTGCTCAAGGTTTGACATAACCTTCTACGCTGACCATGGGAAAATACCACAGGGTTTTAGATCGGCGGAGTTACGGTTACTAATGAATTTCTTTCTCTTTGAAAAAGTAGGTTATTTGTCTCATTTAGTTTCTGTACTTATTTGTTTCACATATCAATACTCAATATATGAGACATTTTCTTGAACTTTGCCTTGGCCGCGTACCCAGCTAAAGTACAAAAGCTGGAATGTTTACACAACAGTTTAAAAGACACTCAACACCGAGAACGGCTTGCATTACTTGCCTTGAATATGGTGATTCTTATCTTGTCAACCATATATCACACACTTTTGTTAAGGTAGACATTCCGCATTGCACTGCACATACTAGTACTCTATTGTTAAAATCCACATTCTTGCATATTCAACAACATTCCAGGTGCCTGGTACGGTATACATGTCTGTTTTCTTAACGAACAGACACAAGGTTGTCTTGGCATTATCCAGCTCTTAACAAGTTTTATCGGAATACCCCCGATTAAATAGAAAGTGATAAAAACACCGATGGCTATGGCCCTGTCCTTGGTGCTGAAATGTCGATCAGGGTGCGGAAACTTTAAGCCTTGGTCTTGTATTTCGGTAATGGCGTCCCTTAAATGTTGTTCCGTCTTATGATATTCTCCAGTATTGAAATACCTTCCAAGTGACAAACTGGGCAACGTGCAGGTGCGTTGGCTGGGGTCTACGGTCATGGCCATATACGCTATAATAAATGCTACTGATTGGCAGCTACTGTCATGGTAGCTGACCATTGATTGTTTACTTAATGCTACCTTGGGCAATCAGATTCTGGTAATGCTTGCTTTATGGGAACACCATTGAATAGATTTACCCGTATGTACATCATTAGAATCTAATGATGAGATTAGAAATCCATTGGACTTACCATGTGGTCATTCGGCAGCCAATCAACATTTACACTAAGGGCACATTCAGGCAACTCAGTGTGGCGTATTACCGAAGAGCAAACATTAGTCTACATTGATTGGCAAATTTCTTTTATTGGACCAATCAGCATCCACTTCAGACATCGACACACTTAGTTGCAGTTCTATTCCATCCCGCTCAGTGGCGTCCTTGTAACGCAGCGATCTGGAGAAGCGACTTAGTGAACTGATCAAAAGACATGATAAGCGTTTTGACATTTCGCCTATACCGGTGTGACAGCGATCTCGCCCCCCCCCCCGTGATCTCGCCCCCCCGGGGGCGAAATCACTAGCGATCTCGCCCTCCCCGGCTAGTGATCTCGCCCCCCTACCTCGCCCCCCTTTAGCGATTTCGCCCCCCCCCCAAAACGGGTTTACATGACATTTTAGAAGTTGATTGGTATAAATCACAAAATGCAGTTTCAGAATGATATAAGTACACGAGTTTGATACATAACTCCATTCATAGTATCAATATTAACGTAATTACATGGTAATAAGATAGTTGAACTTGTTTCAGACAAGGAGGGTTTGGTCCCTTGTATTCCCATTATTGCATATACCTGAGTCTTGACATAAGATGTATTTCATTGTATTCACCTGTCCTCAAGCAACCTATATATCTCCAATATGAAGTCTCTACCATGAAGTGACCACAAAAGAACTGTGTAATGTCTTTATTAATTATGCAAATATTAGGTATTAATTAGAATAACGCACATTTTGGTATATGCACCTGGCCAAGGGATATCTTCACCTCCAACATGACTGTTTTTTCTAGTATTTAGGAACTGATGCATTTACCCGTGTTTCTTAAGACAGGTACTTTACCAGTGTTTGTGTAGCATTTAGCAACAGCTATATCAACTTGCGCGTAAATAGTGTTTATAATAAGAAACTATTATTCACGTGTGTTTTTGTTAGTGCTTTGGAAATGTTTCCAGCACAAGAAAGAAAACACTGTGACAAATTGAAAACATAAAGCTGACGTATTCCGTACCATAGAAGGTGTTGATTTATACGTTCGCAGTAGCACTGTTTTTATGCCACCTCAGCTGCAAAAATTGTCTTTTTCATTTCAATGTCATGTTTGCACCGAACAATATAGTATCGACTTTCGAGGTATGACATCTTACGGTACGGTAATAAGGTGCCATATAGGTACCAAGTAACACACCATATACGTTACTTCCCAGGTGCAGTATAGTACCAGGTAGCGCACCTGTAATATGTAGTAGCCAGCTGCTCTGTGGGGGGGGGGGGGGGAAACGCTAGTGATCTCGCCCCCCCAGATCGCCGGGGGGCGAGATCGCTGTCACACCTGCTCTATATATTTAGATATAGATACAGATACATGTACAAAGATAGTTCGGTAGAAAATGATGCCAGACGCACAACAGTTGCCGTGCTGGATTAACGATCTTCATCATACACTGTCACATCTGTATCACATCTATCTCTGTCTCCTAGCTGATCTGCTTATCTCTAATCTCTCTTCTTTTCATCACGTAGCTGACTCTCCATAGATGTCTTTGACAATAACAGGCCAATTAATCATGTTACAAGCCGAATAATCCTCCCTTATGTATTCCCTCAGGGGCATTTCGTCAACAAGATACAAGATGTTTTTCGTCTTCGCTTTTTCTGTGGACTTTTCAGAAACCTAGCCAATTTGGTTGTTCGTAGTTCACATGTACGGTCAATATGCGCTCTACCATATACAAAGAGATGAGGATAAAGAAACCTCTGTTTGTCAGATTAATGCCGTTAAAGTTAACTCCCAAAAGAAGTCCAGTTGACAACATGGTTGGAGAAGGTTAATAAACGTGTGGAAATTCGAATGAAATACAATATTGTTACAATTTGACTATCAGTATCAAATTGATCAGTGCTGTACAGTATCGCGAAAGTACTGTAGGTTAGTTAAGTGTAGTTTAGTTTGGTGACGGCCAATAGGAACTCGAGATCCTTAAAGTCGGCGATGGCGATGTTCACCCCATGGCTGCCGGATCCTGATGATCTTTTCAAGTTTAGCCACTTCAGGATCTCCGGCATGGCGGGAGTCGCCAGGACACTCTTCAGACTGTGGCCCAGATTCCCAACAATGGTTGGTGCATCAGGCGTGAGAATGGCCTGAGACACATGGAACTTGGATTCATCGCAAACTCCTTCATTTTCGAGCCACGCAATCAGTTTTGCGCTCTCGTACGTGGTTGGACAGTGCGAGTGGAGGTACTCCCAGTCACTCCACAAGTAGTTGTGATGGTCGGCAATCTCATTGTTGTTGTAGAACACCATCACCTGATGCCGACTCTCCCACAGCTTGGTCAGGGTCAAGTCAACAGCCTGCGACACTATGGTTTTAGGGCACAGCTTTGAACCAAACTTCTCTTCCAGGATGGCGCTCAACTTCTTATGGTGGGGGTCATCCATGTTGTAGAAATGATTGAAATCCAACAGTACGACCTCTTTCGGGTGAGTGTTGAGCCACTCGGCAATCTCCTGCATCGCGGTCTCCACTTTGCTACCGTACAGTCCGTGTACAAAGTACAGGGAGTTGTCGCTTTCTCTCCACCCGACACGGAGGTCGAAGTACCGCACACCAACGTTGAGCTGCCCGCTGAAGCCGATGTCATGTTGTGTAACAGACCAGTTGTTCACCACGTCATTCACAGTCAGCTCCAGGATCTTTACCGTTTCCTCGTTGATGATTTCCAGCAGAAGTTTCCCAACAGGTGAAATTTCAAACGTCTCGTCCTGGTAGAAACTCCCGGAATCATGGGTGCCTGTATGAAGCAGGAAGCAAACACAACTCAGTATCAACATGTTTTCATAATCTCAGCTGTTCATACAATTGCAAGGTATTATACATCTTTATTTTCCTGTCCACCCGATCAGTTACTGAAATCTAAGAACCAAAGTTCACCAAACCTAATCACACCTTCTACATGATGACAACGTTAAATGAAACTAACATATTAAAAAATATATAACTAACACGAAAAGACAGACCATAAACACTAACTCCCAATAAATTAATAGCATCTTCTATGGACTCTATGTCAATTATCATTTATGATTCGTTTTACCCACTTGGACCTGCCACCTCCTGCATCTGAGTTTTGCGGTTATATTTCCACTCACTCATTACAATCTACTGAGAGTGTATTAACTGACAACAAACTACGGAATGTCATACCTCATTGAAATATTTAGAGTTTATATACATCATAACTTCTTAAGAGCTTTTCTTGATTATGTTCATCTTCAATAATCTCTAAGTACCCATGGATAAAACACATGCAATCGGCGCCTTGGGAAAGCTATGTACTTGGGGCTATTAATTATTCATTTCGTCGAACTTCTTGTTATTGTCCCTGTGACGTGTCTAGCAGGGACCGAGTCCAACAAGACACGAGCACTGAGTGAGTGCAATCCCCCATTTAGCGGCAGTAGTTAAGGGTCAATGACCCACCGTTAGGTGTATATGATGTCCCAAATGGGAAGGAGTTTAGCCGGCAAAGGAGCTTCGCTGTGGCCAATAACTCTTCTGTCGGCTTAACTCCTTCCCATTTGCCACAGCAAGATCTGCTTGGATATTACTGTAGGTCCCTATAGTCTCTTCTGTCCTCTCCGCAAATAGGACTCGGGAGCTATTTACAGTAGTACGCCTGGATATCGTACTGGAAAAAGTCTGACACCCAGGGTACTAGAACTACCTACCGGGAATGGCGAGGTTCTTGAGCGGTGCGGCACGCAGTGCGGGCGGTAGATCTCCCATCCAGTTGGCCAAGTCCAGCCCGTGAGTCAGATTCCCCGCCATTCTTGACATTCCTGTCACGTATGACCTCTTACAGCGTGACGCCCTGTTGCGTAAAGCGAGCAAATAGACAAGGTAAAAGGTAAAACAATCAAGCAGAAGTACTATGGTGAAGCCAGTGCTTTTTACTTGCTAGCCATATAATACATAACGTTACGTCGATGAATATTAGACATTCAGGAAACAAGATACGCCCAAAAGCATTTACTCAACCAACTCTCCAACTAGAAGACCTCTTTGCATACTAGTATCAATTCACAGCTAGGATATGAAAGCTCTCTCCAACAAGATTTCCCCAGTGTCACTGACGGAAGACACCGGATCATACCCAGTTGCTGGAGTATCTGCGTTTTGGCGGAATACATAACGTTATAGTGCTAAGCCAAATTGTAATGACTAATGGTACAACAAGGTTTCATCTCAAATTACAATAACCAGATGTTTTAGATAACAGTTTTTAAAAGTTTTTGCTGTCCGGAATGTGGTTGTTATTGTTAATGTTGTCGATTTTGTTGTTACACGGTCATTCCGCATAGTTTCAAAATACTCGATTATCAGAAATTCAATACCATTCAAGGCACCAAGCTGGTACTGTATTTTTTTTCGTAATATTTGAAATACAGCACATTACCTATGTAGTTTTCTCAATGCTAATAATGGTAGAACATTGTGGACAGACCGGACCCATCCGAACTTGTTTTCAATAGGTTTATTTTCACACTGTTAGGAAATTGGCCACTTAATTTTTACAGACCCATGAGCATAATCGTTCAGCATACTTGCCACAGAATTTACGATCACTTGCAAAATGTATTATTGAAAATGAACTGAACTTAAGCCGGATGGGACAAGAATGACTAGACTAAAACAAACTCACTTTGTTCTGGACAGCGTACTCCCCAAGCCGTGTTGGTGTTCGCGTGACAACGGATTGTCCAACGCACGAAATCTTATATATCCGGGATCTCTCCGATATTTCGGTTCAACCAACCAATGAGTCTGGCACGGACGGAGTTGGTTAGTTTGGTACCATCCTGACTTTAAACAACCAATCATCACCCCCCTTACTTCAGGGTATGTATATGAGGCCTTTTCATATGTACATGACAGGGCTTCGAATTTCTACACTCAAGGCTATGTGATGCTGTGGCCTACGCTCAAGGCGTGACCTTACCTTTTCTACCGGTCATGCACGAAAAAGTAGCCAAACAAACAAAGGAACGCCTGGCCAAAGAGGTCGGGTATCAGCTTGGCATTTTCACTGTTGACCAACACGAAACTTGTCAGTGCTTTGTACGTAAATGTATGTGTCATTGTAACCGAATGCACATACCTCCAGTCAAACTGCACCTGCATTTCTAACCGTCAGGTACATGAAATACTATTTTTCGAAGCAAAGGAAATTCTTGTCAAGAACAAGTAGTACTGTAGACTAAGGAAAGCAGCTTTTGTATTGCAAAGATATTTCATCCAAGAGTGAGTTCTCGCATTGTAGATGTGTGGACATGTGCATCGCTGTAGATATTTTGAAGAAAATGAAAACTGACCATAAAACACGGTATTCAAATGAAAAATATTTGCACCATAAACAGTTATCAAAAAGAATACATCTAAGATGATTATCCCGTGTAATTGTATTAATCAAATATTGTACAACAGGAAGACAGGAGTGTCCATAATTTCTGTTCTTAGCACAAAACGTAAATTACCAATTATAAGTTTATTTTTTATCACCAATATAAGATCCGGTATTAATTGTACATTTGTAGTGTCATTATTTGTATGTCTACAAAAATGGCCATCAAAACACAAACATAACCATCAGTGAACTTTATAACTCATAAGAAATTGGACATTAAATGACATAAAAAGAAAAAAAACTAACATCCGCTACATTAAACTTGATTTATGTTAACAACATAGATATTTCTAACTTATCAATTCTTACACATTAGTTACGTTTACTTACTGGAACCAACTGTAACACCATTAATATATTTTGTAAAAAAATTGAATCATAAAATGTAAAACCATACTGCCATGCAAGATGTATCTATCCCTTTTTGTACGAAACCATTTTCTGTATTTAGTATAAGCTATACAGATATAAGAGATCATCACAGTGCTTGCGTTTGTCTTTATATTTTTACTGTGTCAGAACTTGATGATGTTTATATTGGGTTCTGTTGTACATTTTAGCTTCTGTTTGCGACTGGTAGGAAGTGTTTCTTGCCGGAGATGTTGGGACGCGCTGACAGAATGGAGATGGCGTGTTCCCGGAGGAAGGTGTCCCACTGAACAATACTGTAAAATAAAACACGTACTGTTATAATAGTACAATGCTAAACTTTCTACCACATTTCAACACAAAGGTATACACGGATCGAAGTTTCAACGACCACTGTTACCTTCTTCCGGATCAATACGGATGACCATATAAGCAATATTTCATTACTGTCACCGCTGAAATTATTGAAATACATGTACATTATCAATGTTTAGGTTTTCTTACGATATCATCGTTGCTCAAGGCTGTTAGGCTACATCTTAGTAAACTCACCCAGACTCCACCAGTAGGTACTTGGTGTAGTCCCCATCCTTGGGTTCCAGTCTACAACAGAATAGAAAAACATCAAGAGAGGTTTGACACTTACAGGATCTAGGAAGGTAAGAATCATAAATTTCTCTAGGTGAACGGAAACAAAGCACTGTTTCTGATATGATAACAACATACTACACTTCATACTGCAAAGAAAGTGAATTGATTAATGTACTTGCGAAAAAGAAGGGTATGTATGGTTGGCCGGTGTAAATATGGCAGCATAGTGGGTAAGGAACATGTTATTGTCCACCCCTTTGCTAGTGTGTAATGGAATGACCCTCCTTGGACAGTGCATCAGAAATACATTGGCGACTAGCTATGGTCCTGTCCTTGGTGCTGATGGATTGATCATAGAACATCATTCAGTTTTTTTTTTGCTTGCATTTCGACAATGGCGTAAACTAAATGTCCAACACTTCCACGGAATTGCAAAATCAACTGTCTGTGTTATGATATAGTTCTATTGATTATAAGATAGTGTAAAGTGCAAACTGGCATAATGTGCGATAAGCAGGCGCCTCAACACAAACCCGGGAACGCTCAGCGCTCATAATATGTCATCATGATTTATGGAATCTACATGACGCCAGGGATTGGAACAAATTTAACCATGGTAATTAGGAAAATTAGAAGCCATAAAGGTTATTTCATTTCACCAATCCTTTATCGCACATTGTTCCTACTTATCTTCGCTCAACGATAGAAGGCAACCGGTTTCAATTCAGGTAATGAACGCCGATTTTTCGCTGTTTGTCAAGGGCGCCACCAACCGGATTAAAGAATAACGGCATCACGGTAATATTGGCAATGCGACTGTCAGTTTATTTCATTAGACCACTCAGCATCAACACGACAAATTTCACGCACTTAATTGCAGTTCTACTTTATCCCGCTGAGTGGTTGTGGCGTTCTTGTACCGCAACGAGTGAGAGAGAAGCGTCTTGAACTGAACAAAAACGTGATAAATACTGTCTTTAACCACTAACAGACGGACAAAAGCTTGGTTAAAGGCTTATAGATGTAAGATGGTATTCTTCAGGTGATATTGCTTCCGAAGCCTCTACAGCAAAATGATGCTGGCGATGAGTATTCAGAACACAAAAAGTACTGTTGTAAAAGGCCCCATAGCACTGTTTTGTCGCTTCACTTGCCCTGTAACAAACTTACCCAAGACCATCCATCCACTGCTTGATGACATCTTGGTAGTTAGCTTGTAGTAGCATTCCCTGGCCGTTAAAGTCTTGTTCCTTGAAAATGTCCCGGATGTGTTTGATCTCCCTCGGATTCAGCTGTTTGACGAGGTACTCCTGCATGGTGCAACAAAAATGGTCATAACAAGAGTTCGCTGACATCATACCTACATGAAATGTCAAATTTGACTTTTAATCTAAAACTGGTCAGACTGCTCCCGACCTAATACCAACCTTTGTTTGGCTGGGGGTCGGCAGCCATGTTCGGCTATGTGCAACCGAGGCTTGAGCTAACGATACCTGCATACCTGCATACCATGTAAGCCGTCCTTATTTTTTTCAGTTATTCTCATGGAAAATGAGAATAACTGCACTCCCAGGGCAAACGGCTTGGGGGTCCTAAACCTATATTACTTCTTTCTTACATCAAAAGCTATCTACCATTAAAAAACAAGACCATAGCATATCCAGGACAAAAGATACTACAACCGAAAGTTCTGCAGCAGTACCAACGTCACACACCAGGGGGCCAAAACTCAACGTTGACCCCTGTCTTCCCAACAATTACCCCAATTAACAATTACCCACATACGAAATATTATCATAAATCGCCTGGAGGTTCAACGATTATACTGTCTTCAACTATCCGAATACACAAACCAACACAGAGAGACAGACAGAGTCTGACAGACGTCAAGACACAATCAAAACAAAACCGACATGGTGGTGTCGAGAATATACGTTATCTAAGTGCGTGTGACACCAATAGCTAGTGCCAAAGCTCCATGAAATGCTGCATGCTTCAGAGTATCAACTGTACCAACGCGGAATGGGGAACATTAAGTAGCGCTTTGTAAATTTGCTCTCTTAAAGACAACGAAAGGTGGGCTAAGACTGAAAACTTAAGCGTCAGCAATTTACCGGAGGTTTATCTTTATACACAATAGTGCAACCAATCGTGGGAAAGAAGTAGCTATATATAAACACTGCATTTGTGTGTGTAATATCATGTGATTGTGAAACGTACAAGATCTAGTGATCCTCCATTTACTGCGCCACTGACCAAAAAGACAGTCGTATTTGAGTTTTCAACAGCGCGGTCATTCAAGACTCCAAATTTGCGTCGTACGTGCTTTTTCCTCACCTGTAATATCAACAATGGAGTACAGCAGGTATTGTGTGCTCCCCCTGTTCCTGTTGTTCGGTGTGATAGCCTTGTGGTTTGTGTGTCTGGGTCTAACCATAGGCCTGGGACATAAGACTGGTGCCGTGTTCATCAGTAACACTGGGGAGTACCATCCTGAGCAAGGAATTTTCACCATGACCACTAACGTCGGAGCTGTCGGCATCGCTACAATGCAAATTCTTCACTATCGCTACGTCGCACAATATGGCGGACCTACCAGACTGAACAAGGCTACCCTGATAGTCGGACTTTTGTCAGACCTTGGACTGAGTATTGCCGGCGCTTTTCAGATGAACAAGATGCCTGAGGTTCACATCTTAGGAGCAGCGATGACTTTTCTCCTTGGTACGGCATACGGGTGGCTACTGACTCTCCTGACGTACAAACTACGACATATTGGCACAACCATGGGAGCATTCCGCCTGAGGTTGTTTCTAGTGGTTCTCGTGACGGGAACTTTGGTGCCGTTTTTAGTAACCTATATTTTGTTAGCGGACACTCCAGACATGCGAGTAGTGCCCGTCACCTTGGAATGGATCCTGGGAATCTTCATGATGACCTATCAGGCCACACTTGCGTGGGAGCTAAGGAAGGTGAAAGCTATCGTCATTTCCTTGGACATAGAAGGGTTATTTGACTTACAGAAGAAGGCAACGGTTTCTATCTCTAGCATTTCGACAGAGACCGTTTAGTAAGTACTGTACAAAGGGCGAGCGTGATCGCATTTGTAAGCACAATATACTTTAAACGATATCTAAGTGCATACTATACTCTATCACATGGGCCGTGCTGGTTCAATGCTTCGTGAATACTCGATGGTTTGGAGTATCAACTGTATCAATATAATAGGAAGGAATATTAACGTTATATTTAGCACTTTGAAAACTCACTCTGGTTGCAGACTGATGAATAGGTTGAGTGAGGTGTGTATAACGTTATGTACAAAACATGCTTAGACTTGCCATATTCTAAATGTAAGATAAGACTCTGGGGGCCATTGAATCTATAGAACCAGTTTGATGATACATATTGTTGTAGTAAAAAGCAGAGTGAGCACCAACAATGCGTAGGTAACCTGTTGGTAACCCTTTCCAGAACTCTGGCAAAAAATCAAAGCATGCCCGGGCCCAGGGCCAAAAATGATATAAAACGAAGTCCAGCTGCAGTAGCAAAGTCAACCACCAGGAGGCCCAAAATCGAACCTAAGGCCACACTGACTTAATTCTATAGATCGTTTTCACAATGACGTCACAGTCGCGTTCGAACGGCCATGTTGGATGATAAGCGGCTCGATCTCCACACGGCTGTGTGTTGCACGTGGTGGAAAGAAGCCTTTTTTTATTCAGAAACGGACTGGATGTTTGCCGTGCTAATTGCGAGTTCCATAAACACAGGATAAGGCCTACTCGCCGTTTCTATTCAACAACATTACCTACAGTCCGTCGTCTTTTCAATAACTTGATTAAACCACTCTCCTACCAGCCCACCAACAGTAGCCCTGCCGCGGAGTTTGTGCATGCTTTCTTTTATTTTTTGGGAGAAAGCTGGTTTCTGGTACAGGGTATACATATGTCATGGACGTATGCCATGTTACACGAAATTGTCAGCAAGCTTGTTCTATTTCTTCTTCATAAAACACGGCACATCGCGTCCTGAGCTGTGAATGATATTTTCACCAGTACTGCCCCCGATGTT